>CM049405.1:32461817-33676134 GCA_026929865.2 Hyperoplus lanceolatus
AAAAAAAAATCATGAGTCAATATTTATTAACGGAGCATACAAACTTGCTGCAGGTGTTTTTTAACACTTTTTTTTCTTCTTCCGTTTGATTTAATATTTTTTTAGCTTAAATATACAAAAAAAAGTGCACTCGCATACATCAACTAAATAATTAAAAAGGGGTTTCTGAAATGAAACTCCTGATGTACTCACACAACATAAACTGCCATTCAGCAGGGTGAAGGATTGGAAGAGTGCAGGACCGTTCCCGTCCTGTAGTTTTGTGCTTTATGTAAACCTAATGTGTGTGTCTATGAATCTATGATTCACCGTGGGTTTGAGAACACGTCTTGTGTACGTGTAGAGCAGAGTGTGTCCTCTACTGCAATGAGTCGCTGTTGTCCAGGCCCAGCCCGACCATGTCTTCATCATCCTCGTCTCCACTGTCCCCCGACTCGTCTTCACTGTGGCCCCCGAGCATCACCTGCTGGACAGCCAGCGTGGCTCCGTCTGACGACAGGCTCTGCAGACCCTCCATGTTCATGGTCACCATCGTACCTGAGGATTCATTCAGTTATTACCTTTACAACAAACACTTTATCTGTGGATGGGACCCCCACAGAGGGTCCATTGGTTTGAGATCTGTACATAATGTTATGGCTGATTGTTGTATGTATGCTGAAGCAGACAGCAAACAGGTGATTCCATTTCAGTTAGACTTACAAAGCTATAGCAAGCAGGTTTAAGAATTAGCTTTTAAGATCTGTTGTTTAAAATAGATAGAGAGTCTGCCATGTGGAATTATTCACATGTGTTTTACACACATTTCACCAGGACTCAATACATTACAATTACTAAGACTTTCTGGAGTACAATGACTTTATGGAGGTGTGTCAGATCATGAACTTCTGAATGTGAAAGAATCCAATAAACTGAAAATAATGAAAACGTAGCATGTGGTGCTTTCATTGATGGCATGTTGTTACAGCAGGATTTACCTGAAAAGTGAGATATTCATGACAATGATGTGTGTGTGTGTGTGTGTGTGTGTGTGTGTGTGTGTGTGTGTGTGTGTGTGTGTGTGTGTGTGTGTGTGTATATATATATATATATATCTGACTGCTCATTTCACAACATATAAAATACATTCAACGGCCACTTTAATAGGTACACTCAATTTCTTGTTAACACATAACTAATGAGCCATGTCAGCAACTCACTGCATTTAGGCATGTAGACCTGGACAGGACAACTTGAAGTTCAAATCGAGCATCAGAATGGGGAAGAAAGGGGTTCTAAGTGACTTTGAACGTGGCATGGTTGATGGTGCCAGACGGGCTGGTCTGAGTATTTCAGGAACTGCTGATCTACTGGGATTTTCACGCACAACCATCTCTAGGGTTTACAGTAGGGCTGTCAAAATGAACACGTTAACGCAGGGTGATTAATTTCTGAAATTAATGCATTCATTTTTTAACGCAATTAATGAAAGTGTAGAATGATCCGCCCCATACATCCCACCCGCTCTGCACTACAGTCACTCTAACGTTGTGTCTGACCCAGGAACAGTAGCTGCGCACGCCAAACGTAGCAGCACGCAGCAGTGTTTTAAACTGCTAACCAATAAAGAGCTGCTGCTAATGGCCACTGTGGAGCTCTGGGGCGGACTCGTAGTAGCTGTGTTTTTAAATATGGCAGGCATGAGGTTTTAGTTGGTAGTTCGGGGGTCACTAACAGGCGGACCCGGACCTGTAGTCAATACATTATTTAAGTATTTTAAATTTTGACGGGGCGCTTCTATTTTGACCGGCGCAGCTTTTCTAGACTTTACGGTACTGGTTTAGCGAATCAGGAAATCCACTGACCAATTGCATTCGAGTTAAGCCATCCCGCCTTTTGCTACTCAGCCAATCGAATCTGTGCATTCCCGGCTCATCACAGAAAAAGAGACAGTGAGCGATCATGCGAGACATGACAGAGAAGTGCGATAATTACGAGGATTACAGCGAATTAAGTCAGATAAGAGTGAGTAATACAGCGGTAGAGGGGTGTGAAAGACAGCGGGAGGAGAGTGAGAGACAGCGGGAGAAGGCCGATAAGACAGCGGGAGAAGGCAGAAGAGTGAGAAATACAGCGAGACAGAAAAATAACTAAAAATGGTGCTCTCTAAGAAGAGAAAAGTGGACAGCGAAAACAGAGCTTTCAACCCAGAATGGACAGACTCATTCATGTTCATTCTTCCAACTGGAAACACAAAACCAGTCTGTCTCATATGCTCAGAGACCGTGGCACTCATTAAAAGTGGCAACGTGAAACGCCACTATGAGACAAAGCACAAAGTGTTTGACCAAACATACCCATCCAAATCTGAACTGAGGTCACAGAAAATAAGCAGTCTCAGAGCCCAATATGAAAAATCCACCCGGATCCTGACCCATTCATTCACTGCCCAACAACGGGCAAATGAATGTTCCCTCAGAGTCACTTGGATTTTGGGGCAACACAAAAAGCCATTTACTGATGGAGGGGTTGTCAAGGAGTGCATGAGTGCGGTAGCAGAAACCTTATTTGAGGGGAAACAGAAAGAAGAGCTTTGCGACAAAATAAAACAAATACCCATGTCAGCATCATCAGCCACAAAGAAAAGCGAAACGTTAACCCAGGATGTGCTAGCCCAGCTGGATGAAGCCATTCATAAGGCACCATGTGTAGGCTTAGCTGTGGATGATTCCACTGATGTGTCTGACAATGCTCAGCTGTTAATTTATGTTAGACAACCAAGACAAAAAAAGAGTTATGTGAATATGTGTTAGGTTTAACTCCCCTTAAGACCAGTACAAGAGGAGAGGACATCTACCTGGCCATTAAGGAGTTATTAACAAAGCGAGGAATAGAGCCAAAACAAGTGGTTTCAATCACCACAGATGGAGCCCCTGCCATGATAGGGAGAGAGAAAGGAGCTGTGGCAAGAATGAAAGAGGATAATCCTGAGCTCATCTCTTATCACTGCATCATACATCAATCTGTCCTGTGCTCCAATCTGTCTGATGAGCATGCTGAAGTAATGAACACTATGATGAAGATGATCAATTTTCTCAGGGCATCCTCTTCCTATCAGCATCACATGCTCAGGGAATTCCTTGGAGAAATTGATGCAAATGCTGATGATCTGTTGCTGCACAACAATGTGAGATGGCTTAGCAAGGGCAGGGTGTTAGAGCGCTTTTGGTCCATCAGAAGAGAAGTAGCAGCTTTCTTGGAAGAGCTGCCAAGTCAGAAGGCAAAAGAGTTTTCTCTCTTTTTAAAAGATGAGAAACTGATGGATAACGTGGCCTTTTTAGTTGACATCACTTCACACCTCAATGAGCTTAATTTGAAGCTACAGGGCAAGGACAATACAATTTGTGAACTGATGACAGCTGTCCGCTCCTTCCAGAGGAAACTTGAGGTGTTCAAGGTAGACCTGCAGGGAGACTGTGCACACTTTCCAGCAGTGCAGGAACAGGTTCAGGGACAGAGAGATTGGTGACTTTGTCGATAAGCTGATTGTAAACTTCCGCAAACGTTTTGACAGCTTCCACTTTGGACATCAGCTCACCTTGTTCATTCAGAACCCATTTCTAATCACTGATGTCAGTGGTTTCTCAAAGGAGGTCACACAGCACTTCAAGTGGGCAAATGCTGGGCCTCTCCAGATGCAACTAATTGATCTTCAAGCAGATGTGGCGCTGAAAGAGCAGTTTGGAATAACTGACCCCGCCACTTTCTGGTTCCAAATGGTCCCTGAGACAGCTTTCCCAGGTCTAAGGAAAGTAGCCCAGTACACATTGACCATGTTTGGCTCCACATACAGCTGCGAGGCAGCATTCTCTGCAATGAACACAATTAAAAGTAAATATCGTTCCAGGCTCACCAATGAGCACCTGCACATGTGCATGAGAATGGCCCTGACATCCTTCCAGCCCAGATTTAAACTCCTGGCAGGACAAGCTAGAGCTCAGTTTTCTCACTGAACAACAGAAAGTCGGGGAGTGGGATAAAAGAGGGAAAGAAAGAGAAGCTAAAACTGTTCAATTGTAATGGTGTTGAGATATATATTTTTTGAAATTGGTTGAAACTGTTAAAACATTCACAAAGAAAAAGGGGACACTCAAGTTGCTGCTACATTTTATTTTATTTTTCAATAACAAATTATATATTTTATCTTTATTTTAAGATTATTATTACATTTATTTTCACCATTTTATTTTTAAATACAGCCCTTCTTTTCTATGAAGAGATTATTTTCAGTTGAACTAACCTAAATAATACATATATCTTCAGTATTATATATCTGTATAATTGTTTAAAAGTGAGAATAAATATTGTCGAAATGTTTTTGAATTGTTCTTTCTATATTACTCTGACAATCAGTTGTTGATTACATGCATACGTTGATACAACTACTAGGCTACTTCACTATATATCACACTGAATCTTAACACAAGTAGACATTATGATGTTCCGGACCTTTGCTTGAGGACATTTCCTCTGACTGGACCTATTACAATTTTAGTTGAATACCCCTGGTCTCGTTGGTCAGGATAATCTCTCCCTTGGCCCTGACATAAGCGGTTCACAGTTCCAGACCAGCTCTAAACTGGAGTAGCTCTGGAACCAGTTTTCAGGCCGGTAACCGGCTCTCTGGTGGTGAGAAACCAAAGAACTGGTTCAAACTGAGCACCAGCTCTGAACCAGCCCCGATTCTGCGTCCGTAGGAAAGCGGTAAGAGAGGTTAATCTGATCAAATTGCTTATATTTACCAGGGAGCATAAAGATTGGACTTTGGAACAATGGAAAAAAGGTTGTGTGGTCTGATGAGACCAGATTGACCCTGTTCCAGACTGATGGGTGCATCAGGGTAAGAAGAGAGGTGGATGAAGTGATGCTCCCATCATGCCTAGTGCCTACTGTACAAGCCTGTGTGGCAGTGTACAGTAGGATCTGGGGTTGCTTCAGTTAGACAGGTCTAGGTTCAGCAACCTTATGTGCCAAATAAAGCTTATCCAAATGATGCCACAGCAAATGTGTGCTGTAATTAAAGCTAAAAGATGGTCGAACAACATTTTAGTGTTTGATTTAGTTTTTTTGTCCAGGCAGTGTTTTTGATCCATATTGATGTATTGTTAGTTCCCTAGTAGGAGGCACACTTTTGTCTGTATTGTACGGTGGCCCTGAGAGGTCACAGCACGCAACATCAGAAAACACATGCAAGAAGACAAAACACCAGCAAATTAAGAAAACATCTTCATCAATTTGACAACACGCACAGCATTTAGAAAACGCGCAGCAAAGACCACAACACACACATTAAAAAAACGCTGCAAATAGGCCACAACAAAACGGAAATAGGCCACAACACGACGGAAGTGTTTCCAGAGGACACTTAAAAGTGATGCACACGTCCAGGCAGGCTTGTTGTTTACGCATATTTTGACTATGATTTTGACTCACAGTGCTATTAAGGTTATCTTCCCGTCTACACTAGCCTACGCTGTGTAGCAAATGTTGGCAATTTAAAAGTGTGATTAAAGCCATTTTACTGGACTGTGGAGGAGAAGACTGAGACACCATCTGTCCGAAATGTAAGTAGCCATATTTTTTAAATAATCATGGCCCATTGTTAGTTGAATGTCTGTGATGTCCTTTATCATATCCCTCCTATAATAACCAACACTGACTGAAATTAGATAATGCTGTGGGGTTTAGTAGTTAGCCTTAGCGTCCGCTAGCTTAAGGCTAACCGTTTGAGCTGTGGAGTCTTTGGCAATGACTGTTGTCGCCTGCGGCTCGTTTTTGTGAACTCACATTAGACCTGCAATGAAGGTCCCTGTGTGAAAAACAAATGGTGAAACTGACTGGTGTGTTGGAAACTGTAAAGAGTATTTTTTTTAATAGCTTCAGGCTGCTACCTGCTAGCTGTCTGACTAAGCAGTAGTGGTACAAGCAGCAGTATCTCCAGTGTAATGTGTATACAGACAAGAATACTCTTAAGTTGCCTCTGCTGGTGTTTGTTTCCTGTCCAAACATCACAGTATCACTCAGAACTAGTTTCTTATTGAGCCAGGGCTATACTGAATTTATTAGTAGCCTATCTTATTTTATAATGGAAGAAAAAACGAATCTCTGTCTGTAGCTTTGCCATAACTACAGATGTATAATGTACATGATGTTACATTGGATGTGCCATGTTTTACAGATGTGAGTGATCCGAGGGAGCCTGTGTTTGATGAAGTGTCCGTTGACCCACCCGGACCTTCACACAGCTATCTGTTCCATCAGAGGACGTGTTCACTGGGTGGGACAGGTGGTCTTCTTCAGGGATACCAGCAACAACAGCAGCAACATCTATGACATGAGCTTTATTACCAGCTGACAAAACAGCATACAAGAAGTCCTTCACCTACATGATCTGGACAGTTAAAAGTTATGGCTTTGCTTCCGTTTGAATTATGTAGACTTATTATTTCCATTTCACTGGCTATGAATAAACTGCTTTATTTTTAAGGATGGTGTTGGTCATTTTAAAATTTAATAATACTGTCTTATCAGAGAAATCTACAGAAATAAAGGGTTGAAATGAGAAACGTATAATTCTATGCATGAAGATCGGTCAGAAATCTAGTCCAACATCCTGACTATGAAAATGTGAGTTTCAAGTAATCCTTTACTACAGGTAGCAAACGGTGACAGTAAGGAACACAATCCATTTTTTTAACAGTAAAACTTTATTATGAATGAGATCACAACACAAATGATACATTATCTACTAGATACTGAAATGGTGTCAAATCATTTGCAGCTCTGACAAGCCATCTAAAGCATTATTTCAAAAATAAATTTTACAAAAGTAAATGCCTTTCCAGCGAATCTTGACATGATTCATGATATATTCTTTTCCAGCCTCATTATGGTTACTGTTAACTATTACATTACGTAACATGCTATGTAAGAGCCAATTAGCGCTCTTGTATAAAGTAGGAACCAATCTTTGGTTCCACAGTTGCTACCCAGACATTGAAACAGTTTTTGAACACACACAACCCACGTTACGTCAGGGTCTATGTTGGGTTTAGAGTTTGTAGCAAAAGAAAGTGAAAATTAATGAAACAAATGTTTTAAACTGTAAAAAAGACAGGCCTTTACATGTAACATCAGCATCGCTTCACAACCAAAGCTTTTTCACTCCACTGGGCTGTAGGTCATTCCTCCGTTGAACATGTAAAGACAAACGTAACACAGGGTGTATTTTACCAGTTTAGAGAGTTTATGCATAAATACTTAGTTCATATTCTGTTATTGACTGACATATTTAAACTGTATTTACCGTGAACACATCCTCTGATGGAACAGATAGCTGTGTGAAGGTCCGGGTGGGTCAACGGACACTTCATCAAACACAGGCTCCCTCAGGTCACTCACATCTGTAAAACATGGCACATCCAATGTAACATCATGTAGCTGACATGTACATCATACATCTGTAGTTATGGCAAAGCCACAAACAGAGGAGATTCGTTTTTTCTTCCATTATAAAATAAGATAGGCTACTAATAAATTCAGTATAGCCCTGGCTCAATAAGAAACTAGTTCTGAGTGATACTGTGATGTTTGGACAGGAAACAAACACCAGCAGAGGCAACTTAAGAGTATTCTTGTCTGTATACACATTACACTGGAGATACTGCTGCTTGTACCACTACTGCTTAGTCAGACAGCTAGCAGGTAGCAGCCTGAAGCTATTAAAAAAAATACTCTTTACAGTTTCCAACACACCAGTCAGTTTCACCATTTGTTTTTCACACAGGGACCTTCATTGCAGGTCTAATGTGAGTTCACAAAAACGAGCCGCAGGCGACAACAGTCATTGCCAAAGACTCCACAGCTCAAACGGTTAGCCTAAAGCTAACGGTTAAGCTAGCGGACGCTAACGCTAACTACTAAACCCCACACCCCACAGCATTATCTAATTTCAGTCAGTGTTGGTTATTATAGGAGGGATATGATAAAGGACATCACAGACATTCAACTAACAATGGGCCATGATTATTTAAAAAATATGGCTACTTACATTTCGGACAGATGGTGTCTCAGTCTTCTCCGCCACAGTCCAGTAAAACGGCTTTAATCACACTTTTAGATTGCCAACATTTGCTACACAGCGTAGGCTAGTGTAGACGGAAAGATAACCTTAATAGCACTGTGAGTCAAAATCATGGTCAAAATATGCGTAAACAACAAGCCTGCCTGGACGTGTGCATCACTTTTAAGTGTCCTCTGGAAACACTTCCGTCGTGTTGTGGCCTATTTCCGTTGTGTTGTGGCCTATTTGCAGCGTTTTTTTAATGTGTTGTGTTGTGGTCTTTGCTGCGCGTTTTCTAAATGCTGCGCGTGTTGTCAAATTGATGAAGATGTTTTCTTAATTTGCTGGTGTTTTGTCTTCTTGCATGTGTTTTCTGATGTTGCGTGCTGTGACCTCTCAGGGCCACCGTAGTATTGCCCGCTTCAAATGACGGTACCAAGGCAGTATTGAGACACCCACCAAAGCTGGGCTTCTACAAAACCACTGATCGAAACAACTCATATAGTATAGTAGTACAATATGAATTAGGTAATTATATGGCTTTTTAAAAACATGTCCAATAAACGTAAATTCTGGTCCCATTTGAACAATAAACAAAGTGGATTAGAGATTGATGTCATTCTGGTACAGCTTTTCAATAGCTTTGAATGTATTCCTTAAAGAGCACTTATTCTTTTTTATGACCTATAAACATTGTTATAATGATTTATAGTCATGTTTAACCATACTAAAGTGTCAAATAATGACTTACATGCATTTAGACGTATTCCCTGCTGACTGTCTGGGGTGGCTGTGCAGAGCGCTAAACACTAGGACAGCCGGTCGCGATTCACTTGTTCAAATTTCCGGGATTTATCTACGTAGATCAATCTGGATTTTCCATGTATGGTAATGCTGCAACGTGCTCAGGCACGCTCCGGCCATGCCCCCACCTGCCTGCTCAAATCTGCCCAGAGAATGCTGAAAGCGTCTAGATGAGAGGAAGAGTTTCCCGAAAATCTACATAGTTTTTTTGTGATGTGATTTGTGTCAGGTTGCTCTATAGGAGTCATTAATGAGAAATTAAGACCAGAAAAGTAGTATAATAGGAGATCTTTAACCTGTACTTCCTCTCCACTAATCAGAACATATACTACAGCCACACAAAAGGTAGTGGGGGTGGGGAGACACACTGTATAGGAATATTACATGTATAGTTTGTTTTAACTTGAAAATAAAAGGTACCGTCTGGCATGGTAACTTGCTGGTGAGTGCCTCCTCCTGTAGCGATGGAGTCAGGCCAGAAGCGCTGCAGTGGCCGGTTCTGAGGCGTCTTCTTCTTGGCTTTTGGTGCATCAGAGGAGCTAGCATCCAACATTGGCTGCAGGATCCGCCTCCGTGCATTGATAAACCTGAAGACACAAGATAACTGTGGTAAGGGTATCTGTTGATATACTGACTACAAGATGCGCTTGCAGACAGGTTGTGAATTAATCATCTCACCCTAAAATTCACTCTAATCAACCAGCAATTTTCTCATTCAAAGATGCAGTTAGCAACTTAGTTGGAAAAATAGTGAGTTATTGATCTAATATTATTGAGGCTGTGGTCCTGGTCTTACAAATGTGTCGCTCTAGAAAGAAACCTGTTCAGCCTGTACATATGTACAGTTTTTACTTCTGAGTGCAGATATATGGACAAGGCTGTCTGAGTCTGATGGGTTATCCTAACAAACAGCTCTGTGGCTGACTGAGCTAATTGGCTTTCACAGTGAAAAGGGGAATGACATGACAACAAAAACTCACCAGTTGTTGACCTGCAGAAGTGTCAGGTTTGTCTGAGTGGCAATCTGTTTTTTTTCATCCTCTGTTGGATATGGGTGCTACAGAAGAGAAGACAGAAGAAATGCTTCAGTGTATTTTTGAAAGCTTGAAGCGTTAGGCAAAGAGGTGATGCGCTCAGACTCACCCCGATGTGCTGGAAGAGCCACGAGCGCATGACGTTGGTGGCGAGTTTAGGCAGAACACCACGCTTGTTCTTGGGTGAGTTCTCTTCGTGACTAAAGAGGCTCAGGTCCTGGTGAAACTGCAGCTGGAGCTGAGCACAGAAATATGGCTTAACCTAGACGGCTCAAATATACAGTATATGGCTTTATCAATGTATTTTTGTTTGTCACCAACACCAAACTGTTGTGTTCAAATTCAAACCCTTTCCCACTCTGACCATGTACATTTTAATCTTTAGATTTACTGCAAGCACCAAGCACTCTGAAGCTTATTTGTAACAAATCAAAACTAACATCTCATCAATTAATACAACACAGTACAACATTTAAAATCACAAAATGCATTTTCCAATCGTTTTTGATGCAGAGCACCAAGTATTAACTGTTAAAGATTATCAGCACAAGTTTGGAACCACTTATGTAGAATATTCAGCAGCCTAACAGTGAAAGGAGAGATGTAGTACCTGATTGTTTTGAACACGTATTGTACCAGGAGAAAGGGCCTGTGTTACCACCTGGCCCTGAGGAGTGACGACTGTAACAGGCTGGTATACTGTGCCACCTACAGTTAACGGACAGGTATAGCACATATTCAGTTTGATAGATTATGCTGAGGATAAATAAAGCTGTGTGTTCCAATGTTACATGACTGAGTCCAGTACCTGAGGGAGCGCTTGTATGCCAAGGTGACATCCCTGCCACCACCTGGGTGGGGTTGACTGCTGTCACTGTAACATTGCCTTGCTGCAGGGCTGATGCCGGCACCATGATCTGACCCTGGGGACTGATAGTGCCTGAGATAGAGCTGGGCATCTGCAGAACATGCAAAACAGAAGTCACACATGGATGTGTTTTATGTTAACACCATGTTAATAGTGAGTAGCAGGTTAGAGGAAGGAAATGGGCTGAAATAGATTAAGACAAAGAAACTTAACAGAAACATAAACATCATCAGTGTCTATAGCACTTTCACGTAAAAGGCAACAACAAAACCAACTATGTGTGGTAATTGCTGTAGTGGTGGTGCTTCCAGTCCATACCTGAGTCTTGGTAGGTGAGAAGCCGTGGGCTGGGCCTTGTACAGGGGAATACGGGCTCCCTGGCTCGGCACTCAGCAGAGTCTCGCTGTTCATCTTGGTCTTGAGGCAGGCGATGTAGCGGCTGCAGAAGTCCTTACACAGGTCACTCACCTTCTCCAGCTCCAACAGGTGGATCCGCAGCACCTGGATGGCTTTCACCATCTACAGGGCAAGAGAGTTGCTTTATTATTATTTTTGAAAAAAAAAATTAACTCTTTATTTAAAATATTTTTACATGTTTACACAAAATACACACAAGGAACATAGTGTGGGGCACTACAGTTGAGCGCACATGATTCCACATGTCCACGTCAAATGCCCTTTAATTGTCCACAGACTTTCACAGTGAAGCAGCGTCCAATTCTTCCGATATAAAGACAGTCCATTTTTCCCATTTTCGGAGGAAAATTTCTCCTTAAGATCTAACAGAAAAAGTCATCCTTTCCATTGTAAAGATCTCCTTGATTATATCCCTCCACTGTTGAAGGCTTGGCGGCTCAGGCTTGTGTTCATTTCTTGTAATTGTTTTTTGCAGGCAATAAACAATATTTTACACAAATACCAGTCCTTTTTATCAATAACGTCCTCTCCTATTGTACATAAATACAGGACCTTAACATCAATAGGTAGATCATATCCCAAAACCTTTTTCAAAATGTAACATACTGTATTACTCAACTACAAAATATTTGAATGTTCCAAAAATGTGCGAGTGATGGGCATTCATTTGTCCACACTGTCTCCAACACTGTTGTCGTGACTGAGATGATTTACTTTTAATTTGGGCAGTGATGAAGATGCGTATCAGGTTTTTCTAGCCGAATTCTTGCGACTTGTTGTTGAATGTTGCGTTTTCCAAATTAAATGCCAATCCTCCAGGGATATTTCTGTTTCTAATTAAGTTTCTAATACTTGAGGGCCTGCAATTATTGTTCTCAACCATACTTTTTCTTATTTTCATTCTACCACCTCTTTTTTCTTGCTCAAACTCTTAGCAACATTGTATGCAGAATAGGGGTGTAACGATACACGTATTTGTACCGTACCGTGACGGTACAGGCATGTATTTGGTGTTACAGAGGTGGACCGCGGTCCGTTCGTGGCGTACATAGCGTTAATATATGGCGAATGTACAGGCTTGTTTTGCGGTGTGGAACTTAAAACTTGTAGTCGGAGTTCCCCCCGGACCATTTAGCCTCCGGCTCGCTCGCACGGTGAGCACAGCATGAGGGTGCAGTGTTGCTAACTTAGTGACTTTTGAGACCCCTCTGGCAGCTTTTTTTCAAAAAAGCGACTAGCAACAAATCTAGCTACTTTTTCTGGTGTTATTGGTGACTTTTGGAGACTGTCGCTAAAGCATGTATCGCTCTTTACTTCTAAACGGGCAGCGGCTGCCTCCGAGGCACCTACCACGCATGGACATATAAGCCTCGTTCGACTTGGAGCCGTCTTGCTCAGACCTGCGCAACTATGGCGCGCGTCTTGCTGAGCGCACAACAAAAATGCTGCATAAATGCTGTGCGCTCAGCAAGACGAGCGTCATAATTGCGCAGGTCTTAGCAGGACGGCGACATCTCAAACGAGGCCATAAGCTCCCCCGTCCCAGAGCACTGACACACTTGCGCAGCAGCCCCTCCCAGCTGCGGTCAGAGCAGGAGATGCACACCTCTCCGCTCAAGTGTTCCGTTTGCATCCCTACTAGCAGTTGTAATAGGCTACCCCTCCTTTCTTTTACAGTCTATGAGTAGAGCAAATAAAGATGTTATACAGTGCTATCAAACAGAGAGCGAACTGCATGGCGAAAGTCAACAGGAAACCGGAGCTCGCAGCCGCACCCCTGTCCAGGGCTCCAGACTAACCTATTTTACTAGGAGCACTGGCGCCCCTAACTCAGAATTTTTAGGGGCGCAAGCAGAAAATTTAGGGGCAAACATTAAATAGACATGCAACGCATCTATTAAAATGTTTCCCAATTTTAACTATATTAGGCCTATTGATATTGTATTGCCAGCATGTTTTGGACCACACTGACAACAGATGATACAGTTCATTGCGGTTTTGATTTTGCATCACCATGTGAAATTCTTCAGACATTCCTTTAGGAAAAGGATTTTTTTTTTGTGCCCATTTTCACCACAACCACCTCTACATCCAAGCCCTCTGATTTGTCCTACTCTATCTCTGCTGACTCTAGGAAAATAGCCTAGTTATTAGCCCAAAAGTAACTAGTAGGAGCGAGGTGACATTATCAACTAATTTGTATTATAGCCTATGCTTTTCTGAAAGAGGCAAAATTAATAGAAAATGCTGACCAGGTAGTTTACAAATTAACTAGGCCTATTTACCATAGATAGTAAGCTATTTACATATTTACAAACTCACTTTACACACTTTTTTTGTTGCCATATTACTACAAGGTTAGCTTTTTTATAGATATGCAGTGGCCTATTGAATGTGGACATATCAAACAATTTTCGTGTTCACAAACGTCCCCTGACACACGGTGCTGTCTGCTGCAGGTGGCGGGGGCTTCTATCAGACTGCCCGTGTGACTGAGTGCTGTCAGCGGTGAGGAGTAGACAGCTCCGTTGCTACTCTGCTCTCGCGCGCGGTTAAAAAAAAAAAAAAAAAAAAAGAAATCGCAAGATGTGTCTCTGGACTCTAACAGCCTTATCGCTACAGCAGGAAAAAGTCGCCAGTTGGCAACATGTTAACGAGGTGACGACAGCGGGACACTGAGATGAGAGTAGGTTACGTGATCCGCGCTGTTGATCGTTTAACTGATCACTCGCGGACTCTCTGTCTCTGTCTCTATCTCTCTCTCAAAGCACTAATAATAATGATGATACAAATGTCGGCGAATTTTCCGTTCGCGCGCGTGCCCCTAGTTTTAAAAACTACTCGCACTGTCTCCAAAAATGGTCGCAAAATGTGAGCATTTGGTCGCAGTCTAGAGCCCTGCCCCTGTCATTCAAATCCCGTTTGAGGGATAACTTCGGATTCCAGTAGAATTATGAAAACAGTGATAAACGTGTGGAACAATGTCGGCACACAGGTTATTGTTTCACCGCGATCGCCTATGTATGTATGGACATATAAAGGGAGCCAACACATCGAACATGCATACGCATTTGAAAAGGCACCATCCAGGTCACCGTTACTGTGAAGAAAATCGAGCTGTGCAAACCCAGACAGTATTTGCTTTTTTATACTGAAAATACACAAGCTGTCATTTAATTGATACTGCAGTTGCACTTTTATTTGACAATTGTTATATTTATAAGAGCACTTCAGAGCTTAAGAGAGCTGCAGTAATATATATATTTTTTAAAGTCAACAACACCCTTAAAGATGACATACCCTTTTTTACATAACAGCTTACAGAGCCTGCTGAGCATTTCACAGCAATTTTAGTTCATGCTGCACCTTCACTAGGATTTAATAAGTATTTTATTGGATAATTGCAGCAGTATTCTTTTTAGATTTGTTAGGCCTATGCCGTGTATTTGTATGTTACACACTGTCAGCTAGTTACTGACAGCTAAAGCTGTTCATTCTCCCTTAACTATGAACCGTACCGTACTGTACCGTACCGTGACTTCAAAACCGAGGTACGTACCGAACCGTGACTTTAGTGTACCGTTACACCCCTAATGCAGAACTGCAAAAATGTTACATAATGTGTGTCCACACTCCAGGGGGTGTGCTATTATTTTTCCAATGAATCCTCCACAAGGTGGCCCTGTTAAGCCCTGAATGAAAACAGTTTAAGAGGCCACGACCAGGTCCAATTGACTAGAAATGTGTTACCCTGGTGCAGGTGCTCTACAAAACGCCGCTGGGACCATATACAGTATCTCACAAAAGTGAGTACACCCCTCACATTTCTTCAAATATTTCATTACATCTTTCCATGGGACAACATTGAATAAATGACACTTTGATTAGGGCTGCAACAACGAATCGATAAAATCGATTAAAATCGATTACTAAAAGCGTTGGCAACAAATTTGGTCATCGATTCGTTGAGTCGCGCGATTAATAAGTCACTTGCAGGCGCGGCACTGTTTACATCCAGCCGCCGACAGGTTCAAGCACGCCCACAGCGAGCCTTCCGCACGTGAAGGCTCGCTTCACGTGCGGGAAAGCTATAGTGTGAGCGGCCACAGCTTGTATTTTGGTCATATCTAACACTGGACTGCAGGCCTATATAAAAGTGTTGTACCTTTGCTTCCTTTGGGTTTAAAAAAACTCCTTCAACTCAGTATCCGTCTAGTCCAAAAAAACTCTGTCAGCTGCTGCTGCTGCAGACGGTGTGCAGACGTGCTCGGAGAGTCGGCATCGGCGCATCAACAGTCATTCAAGGCAGCGGCAGTAATCACACAACCGAACGGTGTAGAAAGTCCCGTCAGTTAAAAATAGTGATCCAGATTTTAAATCCATGTTAAAATCGGAAGGATATAGAGCTAGTTAGCTTAAAAAAAGTAGCAAACATGTCAACTGTGATGTGTTCAGGCCGGCTCAGTACTATGATTGATGTGTTCAAATGCAACACAAAAAAAAGGAAATTTGAGATTTTGGCGAAACTTGTTTTCCCAGCAATATAAAATAGATAGTAAAGATGGAATTATGACCTGTTTACTGTCCTATCTTGAGCTATGATCTTATCAGCAATTAAAGCAATAATACAAGTTCTATTTCAACACAATAATAGAAAATGATCAATTGTGATATCAATAAAGACTTTGATCGTTAAGGAGTCTTGAAAATGGTATCAATATCAATACAAATTAACGATCTCCTGTCATCTGAGAGAAATTAAGACGATTTAATTTTTTTAACCGTTAGTATTTACCGGTTAAAAATATTATCGGTTGACTGGTTTACCATGGACATCCCTTATATACTGTATAAATGTATATCATACATTGTATGTTTTTTTTGTGTTATCCCAGTTAAGTTTATTTTTAATTTTTTATCATTTAATATTACTTTTAATAGTTCCGGGACGTTGGAGCAATAACCTGGTGTTTTGACACTTCAGTCTGCACTGTGAATTTGAAGTAATGTTCAGTTTTTGAATAAAGATGCGGCATTTACAAATGTTTCTTTTTTTTATCCGATTCATCGATTAATCGAAAAAATAATCGACCGATTCATCGATTATTGAAATAATCGTTAGTTGCAGCCCTAACTTTGATACAATGTTAAGTAGTCAGTGTACAGCTTGTATAACAGTGTAAATTTACTTTCCCCTCAAAATAACTCGACACACAGCCATTAATGTCTAAACTGCTGGCAACAAAAGTGAGTACACCCCTAAGATTTTTTCTCCAAATTGTGCCCAAAGTGTCAATATTTTGTGTGGCCACCATTATTTTCCAGCACTGCCTTAACCCTCTTGGGCATGTACACTCAACAAAAATATAAACGCAACACTTGTACACTGTTTTTGCTCCCATTTTTCATGAGATGGACTTAAAGATCTAAAATTCATTCCAGATACACAATATTACCATTTCTCTCAAACATTGTTCACGAATCTGTCTAAATGTGTGATAGTGAGCACTTCTGCTTTGCTGAGATAATCCATCCCACCTCACAGGTGTGCCACATCAAGATGCTGATCTGACATCATGATTAGTGCACAGGTGTGCCTTAGACTGTCCACAATAAAAGGTCACTCTGAAATGTGCATTGTTTTGCTTTATTGGGGGTCTGGGGACTCAGAACCAGTCAGTATCTGGTGTGACCACCATTTGCCTCATGCAGTGCATCACATCTTCTTCGCATAGAGTTTATTAGATTGTCAATTGTGGCCTGTGGAATGTTGGTCCACTCCTCTTCAATGGCTCTGCGAAGTTGCTGGATATTAGTGGGAAGTGGTGCACGCTGTCGTATACGCCGGTCAAGCACATCCTAAACATGCTCAATGGGTGACATGTCCGGTGAGTATGCTGGCCATGCAAGAACTGGGACATTTTCAGCTTCCAAGAATTGTGTACAGATCCTTGCAACATGGGGCCGTGCATTATCTTGCTGAAACGTGAGGTGATGTTCATGGATGTATGGCACAACAATGGGCCTCAGGATCTCATCACGGTATCTCTGTGCAGTCAAAATGCCATCAATAAAATGCACCTGTGTTCTTCGTCCATAACAGATGCCTGCCCATACCATAACCCCACCACCACCATGGGCCACTCGATCCACAACATTGACATCAGCAAAGCGCTCACCCCCACGACGCCACACACGCTGTCTGCCATCTGCCCTGAACAATGTAAACCGAGATTCATCCGTGAAGAGAACACCTCTCCAACGTGCCAGACGCCATCGAATGTGAGCATTTGCCCACTCAAGTCTGTTACGGCGACGAGCTGGAGTCAGGTCAAGACCCCGATGAGGACAACGAGCATGCAGTTGAGCTTCCCTGAGACGGTTTCTGACAGTTTGTGCAGAAATTGTTTGGTTATGCAAACCAATTGTTTCAGCAGCTGTCTCAGTGGCTGGTCTCAGACGATCTTGGAGGTGAACCTGCTGGATGTGGAGGTCCTGGGCTGGTGTGGTTACACGTGGTCTGCGGTTGTGAGGCCGGTTGGATGAACTGCCATATTCTCTGAAACGCCTTTGGAGACGGCTTATGGCGGAGAAATGAACATTCAATGCACGAGAAACAGATCTGGTTGACATTCCTGCTGTCAGCATGCCAATTGCACGCTCCCTCAATGCTTGTGGCATCTGTGGCATTTTGCTGTGAGACAAAACTGCACATTTCAGGGTGGCCTTTTATTGTGGACAGTCTAAGTAAGGCGCACCTGTGCACTAATCATGATGTCAGATCAGCATCTTGATGTGGCACACCTGTGAGGTGGGATGGATTATTCACAAACAGAAGGCTCACTATCACACATTTAGACAGATTTGTGAAATGTTTAAGAGAAATGGTAATATTGTGTATCTGGAATGAATTTTAGATCTTTAAGTCCATCTCATGAAAAATGGGAGCAAAAACAAAAGTGTTGCGTTTATATTTTTGTCGAGTGTAGTTCACCAGAGCTTCAAAGGTTGCAACTGGAACCCTCTTCCACCCATTCATGACAGCATCACGGAGCTGGTGGATATTAGAGACCTTGTGCTCCTCCACCTTCCGTTTGAGGATGCCCCAAAGATGCTCAATAGGGTTTAGGTCTAGAGACATGCTTGGTCAGGCACTGGTCGTTATCATGTTGCAATACTGCCCTGCAGCCCAGTTTACGAAGGTTGAGTGCACGTGGTCAGCGTCATACACAGAGGTTGGCTTTGGAAAATAGACGTATGAGTGCTGCCAGCATTGCTGATGGGCTTGAAGGGGTGGGGGGGGGGGTCGACCTGTCAGTGCTCAGACCATACTGGTCCCCACAAAAAGTTTGCTGAAGACAAGCAGACTACGGACATGGATTACTGCAACCATGTCCTGTGGTCTGATGAGACCAAGATACATTTATTTGTTTCAGATGGTGTTAAGAGTGTGGGGCGGCAACCAGGTGAGGAGTACAAAGACAAGTGTGTCTTGCCTATAGTCAAGCATGGTGGTTGGAGTGTCATGGTCTTGGGCTGCATGAGTGCTGCCAGCACTGGGGACCTACAGTTCATTGAATTCTAATATGTACTGTGACATACTGAAGCAGAGCATGATCCCCTCCCTTCATAAACTTGGCCGCAGGGCAGGTACTGCAACATGATAACGACCCCAAACGCACCTCCGATAGACCTCTGGCTTGCTAAAGAAGCTGAGGCTAAAGGTGATGGCCAAGCATGTCTCCAGACCTAAACCCTATTGAGCATCTTTGGGGCATCCTCAAACGGGAGATGGAGGAACGCAAGGAATCTAATATCCACCAGCTCCTTGATGTCGTCATGAATGGGTGGAAGAGGATTCCACTGGCAACCTGTGAAGCTCTGGTGCACTCCATGCCCAAGAGGGTTAAGGCAGTGCTGGAAAATAATGGCAAAACAAAATATAGACACCTTGGGCCCAATTTGGACATTTTCACTTAGGGGTGTATTCACTTTTGTTGCCAGCAGTTTAGACATTAATGGCTGTGTGTAGAGTAAATGTACACTGTTATACAAGCTGTACACTGACTACTTAACATTGTATCATTTACTCGGTGTTGTCCCATGGAAAGATATAATGAAATATTTGAAGAAATGTTAGGGGTGTACTCACTTTTGTGAGAAACTAAGTCTGTCTGGAAATATTTTTAGCTAATTTGCATTAACTGATTTTTTTTTTTTTTTACCTTCTCAAATTTTTCGCAATCAACACCAAATTGATCAAAAAGCATTGGGGGAAAATATACAGATGTCTTTAAAAGATTAGTAGGGTAGCTTGAAAAACATGACCGCCATTGACCAAAACATTTACGCAGGGGCGGGGCTTAGCAGCTAATTGGCCATAACTCATTGACCATCATCATAAAAGTTGCTGGATATGTGGTGTGGTTGCATGTCCCCTAGGGATGGGCATTTTAAGAATTTTCATTGATCGATCATCGGGAAAATTAACGATCAATTAATCGTTATCTTTTTACATATTAAAACATGCCAACAGAACATCCAAAATACAGCATTTTTACCATAGACTGTATACACGAGGTTTTTACTCAATTACATCTTTATTCCAAAATCTTCTAGGCAAACAACAATCTATTAAGACAAGGCAACTTTTGAAAATAAAATAATAATAAAATGCGGCGCTGGTTAAAGCCCGAGGCTATGAGCCAACAAGGAGCCAATGCTACGATACCTTTAGAGTTTAAACACATATGCGCCTCCTAAGATGCTGCCAAAGACTGCATAAGGGCACGGCACGTTTCTCTGAGTGGTAAAGGACCAAACGTTACTTCATCTAATAAACAAAATCTGCTAATTAGTTCCCTGATGAAGGCGAAGTAGGAAAGCATAGACGCTAAAGTTAGCCGCTAATGCTAGCGGCGCTAACGAGACACGTTAAACAGGGTCGGATGTAGGCTTCAATCTACAAGTGGTACATAATTCGGTTTGTTTAAGTGTTGTACTTATACAAGGTTTCACAATGCAGTGTTTCCCACAGAATTTTCTGAAAGTGTGTGGGGGGGGGGGGGACCCCGACCCCCCTAGGGGGGTCCGGGGGTATGCTCCCCCGGAAGAGAATTTTGTACCTTTTAAATGTTAAATGCATCAATCTGGTGTACTTTGAGGAACACTATTCCTATATAAATGGTGATTAAGATGGAGTTTAACACACTTATCAATGGTTAATGAATAAATAATTTTCTATGATACACGTTTGAGCCATCAAAAAAAATGAAGCAAAGGTGGTGGTTACCTGTGGTTCAAAAGAGTGAACACAAGCGCCCTTTTGTTTTATTAGATTGTTGAATTACTAGTACTCAAATAACTGTGACTACAATCACGAAGGATAGCTCACAATATTCGTTCCAGCAGAGGGTGCTCTGCTGGAAAGGTAGCAGGCGCGCAAATTACCCACTCCCGACTCGGGGAGGTAGTGACGAAAAATAACAATACAGGACTCTTTCGAGGCCCTGTAATTGGAATGAGTACACTTTAAATCCTTTAACGAGGATCCATTGGAGGGCAAGTCTGGTGCCAGCAGCCGCGGTAATTCCAGCTCCAATAGCGTATCTTAAAGTTGCTGCAGTTAAAAAGCTCGTAGTTGGATCTCGGGATCGAGCTGACGGTCCGCCGCGAGGCGAGCTACCGTCTGTCCCAGCCCCTGCCTCTCGGCGCCCCCTCGATGCTCTTAACTGAGTGTCCCGCGGGGTCCGAAGCGTTCACTTTGAAAAAATTAGAGTGTTCAAAGGCAATACAGTCACAGCGCGTGTTGACACCGCAGGGGGAGGGGCTGATTGACTCGGGGAGATTGAAGCCTCGATCCCTCAAGCGGCGCTTTGATAATACGTCCATGATTGAAGGAAATATTGTTTCTTGATATCACAGCGCGAATCACACGTTAAAGATTTTTATGCAGAAATGCTATTGTTTCCAAGTGAAACTCACGCATTGCAAATGAAATGTATACATGTATATTTTTTAAATAGTAAAATATACATATATCAAAAAAAAAATAAAAAATTAAAGTGTGGCGGGCCAAAATGAAAGTGTGGCGGCCCGCCACGGAATGATACATTAGTGGGAAACACTGCAATGCTTAATGAACTTAGTTATTTTCAGTTCTAAAGCTGTCCGATGCCAAGCTTCGCCTTGACTTCGTCATTCAGTGTTTCCCCCAGCGCTTTATAGCTAAGGCGGCCGCCTTAGCAACGCCAGCCCCCCGCCTTGACTACCAACCGAGTGTATTTCTTCTAAAATATCATAGTTTCCAATTCAGTGCAAATAGACAACAATGTAGATCCCCACCCCCCCGCCCCTAGAACAGCATACACAAACATAATTTGAACTTCCTTTTTTATTTAAAAACCAAACCATAAAACAACATAGGCTATAGCCTATAAAACAAATTAGTATTAAGGTGGTTGCTGCCTAAATGTTTTGGGAGTCGTTCATCCACGACTTATTTCCGACTGTTTGTGGAGTGGACACACCATACACTTGTGTGCTGCTGGTGGTTGGTTGGTATGCCGCTGCTGCAGCCGAGGCTTAAGTCACCCTTGATAGCGAAAATTTAAGTGAAAATGAATGACTGGCGGCTGCCACTAACGTTCATGGAGGTTTTGGTGGGGGCGCAGGGTTATAAGTAGGACTTTTGCAAATGAAATGCTTTCTTTTCTGTTCTTTTTCCACGTAGTCCCCGAGTCACACACAGAAGACTAGTGAAGGTCGCGCAGCTGAGCTAGGAAGTGTTAGGTTCCGGTATCTGCTTCAAAATAAAAGTCAAAATTGACTTGACGTTTAGCCGTTTTGACAGTTAAATGATTTTAATGTGAAGTTACGCTGTAGGACATGTTCCGGTTGACTTAACAGTAACTTAATGGTGAGCCATATGAATAGTTTGTGGTGTTTCAGTTGTTCTAACATTACTAGTTGATGCAACAGCATGTGAAAGAACCACAACGTTTGCTAGGCCTAAAATGGGTTTGCGTTAACGCCGTTAATAACGCGTTAAACTGACAGCACTAGTAAAAATCTTTATTTTCTAATTCAAATTCCTTCTGTAGTTCTCCAAAATTCTTGAATGTATTCCCTTTGGTCAAAGTGCAAAACGCTGTTATGCCCCTATCCAACCATTGTCTGAATCCGACATCAATGGTTCCTGGTATGAAATTGGGGTCTAGGGCCGGCCAAAAGAATTTTTTGGCATCTCCCTCCATGATATACTTCTTAACAATGTTGCCCCAAATATTCAATGTTTGTTAATAATTTCATTTTTGCTATTTAAAAAGGTCACATATTATGCTAAATGCACTTTTTAAATGTGTTCTAACATATCCATGGGTCCACGGTGTGCCTAGAGACTACCAAAATATCAATCTCTCCTTTTCTCACTCTCCCCCTTTCTGAAACCCCCACCCCTCCCCCCCAATATACTCCAGTCAGAATTCTCCCAACTATTACGTAGTAGTCGGCACAGCCACATCCCCATATTTTCTTTATATGTCCATGCTTCCCCCCAGAAACGTCCACCGTGCAGTAGTCTATGATAACCCCACCCCCCCCATTTCTTATTGGTCCACGGCCCAGAGATCCGATGGAAAATTTTCCGAGCGACAGCCATGTTGTTTTCCCCGCTAAGCGACAAGATGCCCTTAGTACAGCCTGAATGTTACATACACCAACACAGAATGCTTTTGCTCATACTCCACTAATTTATCTTAACCACAGCAGTCTATTAATGCCTCGTTTTTAATAACACAATGGATAGGAAGCTACCTGTGCTTTTTTTTTAAACGGTGAAACTAAAATATAGTTTTTATTGGTAGTTTTGCCTGACTGGTGTATAGCCATTAGCTTTGGGACAAGCAACCAGCTTTTGCTCATAACACCCTGTTTATATTCCCCACAGCAGTCTGAAAATGACTCATTTTTAACATGACAAAGGATGGGAAGATAGTCCTGTAGAAATCACACTTTGAAGCTACTGTTTTCACTGGTTTAAATCGTCTGAGTCTTATTTTTAGCGTTAGCGCCCATGTAGCTTCAGTTGTAGCACCAAGTTTTGCTCCTAATACACTAACTTAGCTTTCCCCTTGCAGTCTAATAATGCCTCGTTTTTAATAACACAACGGACAGGAAGCTACCTGTGCTTTTTTTTAAACGGTGAAACTAAAATAATAGTTTTTATTGGTAGTTTTGCCTGACTGGTGTATAGCTATTAGCTTTGGGACGAAGAACCAGCTTTTGCTCATAACACACTGTTTATATTCCGCACAGCAGTCTGAAAATGACTCGTTTTTAACATGACAAAGGATGGGAAGATATTCCTGTAGAAATCACACTTTGAAGCTACTGTTTTCACTGGTTTAAATCGTCCAAGTCTTATTTTTAGCGTTAGCGCCCATGTAGCTTCGGTTGTAGCACCAAGTTCTGCTCCTAATACACTAACTTAGCTTTCCCCCTGCAGTCTAATAATGACTCGTTTTTAACATGACAAAGGATGGAAAGATATTCATGTAGAAATCAAACTTTGAAGCTACCGTTTTCACTGGTTTTAATCATGTCAGGTCATGTCAAATTGTTAAAAGTATGGCTTAGCTCCGGGTAAACACTGTGTTCGCAGTCACGCAGTGTCTCTCTAGTATCGCTAGAGCACGGCAGAGACGGTGGGAGAGCCCCATGGACATATAAAGAAAGCCCGGCAGAGAGGTGGGAGGGGCCAGCCAGATCGCACAAATATAGGTCATCCTGAGACCAGAGGACAATCAGGGTATAGAGGCTTGCTACAATAAATGATCCGAACGGGTTTTTCAGCAAACATCTAAAAAAATAAGTATTAGGGACTACTTAGACCATATAAAATTGACAGCAAAGTGCATAATATGTGAGCTTTAAATGTAATGTAGGGGAGAGTGGGGTGAGTTGTGTCAGTGGGGAAGTTGTGCCACCCCTTGTTTCTAGAAAACCATTTAAGCACATTTAAGCTCAAAAAACAGTTTTTTCTTCTTTCAAACTAAAATTTCCATGATCAAGGTTTTTGGATTATTGTGTCTGAACAATTATAGACATGTTTGAAAACATTTTTTGCAGCACGATCACTGTCCAGAGCCTTCAGTACGTTGGGCATCGTAGGACTGAGGAAGAGAAGAGCCATCCGCAACACCACCGAAGCGGCAGAGAAAGCCTCAAGATGGCTTTGGCTCAAGAGGGGAGAGTCATGGGGGCAGAAGTAGCTAGTTAGCCATCTGGACACAAGTTGGGGTCTGATCAACCTCAGCTGGGTCACCTAGAGGAGGGTGTATGATGTTGAAAGACCCAAAACACCCGATGATTCCAGGAATCATCACTGAAGATGTGTCCAGAAGCATCAATAGATGTACTTGCACAGTTTGTCTACTGATTGCTTCATCTCATTCCTTCTTGGTGATGTTAGAAATACATTTTAAATGTTGTTTTTCCCCAATACACGGTAAATCTAGTGAGTTAAGAAAGTCCTTCATTTTACAAAGGACTGATTTTATTTGATTGTATTTAATTTTATGATTTTATTTATTGATTTTATGACGGTATGACCTGTGTCTAACTGTCGGAGCTTGGATAACAGTAGGAGAAAGTTGCCCTGGACAGCCTTCTCAGAGCGGGAACACTCTTTACTAAGAGCCCGAATTCTCTGGTCATATCTCGGGCGAGTTTTGCCGTACAGCAAGACTCTATCCCCAGCGTGGCCCGTCTTAAGCTGTGGAGGGAAAGGAACTGACTTTGTTGTGTTGGTTTTTCCCTGATTCTTGCACTTTGCACTTTAGTGCCCAGGCCTGCGTACATGTTGTGATGTTTGCGTCCGTCACTGTTTTGTGAGGTTATGTGTTGTCGCCTCTCCTCGCTGTAAACCAATTTGCCCTCTTGGGACACTAATAAAATCTTGAATCTTGACTGTTCCTCTTTTGCTGGAGGCTGTGAATATAAATCTTGGTAGTAATTTTTAAAAACATTTTCTATTTGTTATATTTATATAATATATATATTTTTTTTATTATATTTTGTTTTTGTCTGGGGGTCCTGAATCTTATGCATAGTTGAAGAGGTGTACCGCACTAGTATATTTAGCAGCTTTAGGACCAGATTCATAATAACTTTGTTTAGTGAATCTTGATTTTTTTCTCTCTTTCTCGTTATTTAGAATATCATCTATGTGTTGCCTGGTTATTGATATTTGTTGTAATATTGACCCATCTTTATTGTTTGTGTTCTAAATTTCTCAAATTACTAATCAATTTCTCTTAGTTTTTCAATCCAACCTTTTTTTGGTATGCTGCCCTTGCTATTGACCCCCCCCCCTCATAACCGCTTCCAATGTATCCCACAGTATGGCTGAATCCACTAGACCATCATTGTTCTCTTTTATGTAGTTTTTAATTTCTTTTTTGATTTCCTCTTTTGCCTCCCTATTATTTATCATGCCCACATTTTACTTCCATAAAGTATTTCTAAGCCTTTCTAAGTTCTAAGAATCTTACAACTGTATGGTAAGATACATTAAACTGTGATCTGACAAGTCTGTTACTCCAAAGCTATATTTCTCGATCCTGTGTCTATCAATTTTGTTCATAAAGAGGTAATCTATTCTAGAATATTCAGAGTGACATGCAAAAAGATGAGTGCAGGGGTTGAGGTTTCCTCCACACATCTAAAATCCACAGTTATCCGCAGAATGACCCGCCTGATATATCCCACCCACTCTACTACTGGGCACAATGGTGATGGGTAGCGGCAAGCGGAACGTAGCAGTGCTTTTTTGTTTTGAAATGCTAGTTTCCATGTGTGTGGCGGCAGTTGCTGTCGGAAGAAACTACATATGCCAAGGAACACTTCAGAAATCCATTGTCAGTAAACACAGCTCATCTCTACATCCACAAAAGTAAGATGAGACTCTACCATGCAGAGTGAAAGCCATATATCAACAACATCCACAAATGCTGCAGACTGGGCTCATCCGAGATGGACTGACACAAAGTAGAACAGTGTGCTGTGGTCTGATGAGTCTACATTTCAAATAGTTTTGTAAATCATGGATGTTGTGCAGAGGAAAAAGGACCATCTAGATTGTTACCAATACAAAGTTAAAAAGCCAGCGTTTGTGATGGTATGGGGGTGGGTCAGTGCCCATGGCATGGGTAACACATCTATGAAGGCACCATTAATGCTGAAATGTACATACAGGTTTTGGAGCAACATGCTGCCATCCAGACAACGTCTATTTCAGTGACGTCCCTGCTTATTTCAGCAAGACAATGCCAAGCTACATTCTGCATGTCTTAATACAGCTTGGCTTCATAGGAGCAGAGTGCAGGTACTAGACTGACCTGTCTGCAGTCCATACCTGTCTCCCATTGAAAAAATGTGGTATATTATGAAGCACAAAATATCACAATGGAGACCCCGGAATGTTGAGCATCTGAAGTTGTATTTCAAGCAAGAATAGGAAATAATTTCCCTTTCAAAATGTCAAATTACTGTCCTCAGTTCCCAAATGCTTACTCACACAAAGAAAGGGTAATGAAACACAGTAGTAAACATGCCCCTGTCTCAAATTTTTTGAAACAGGCACAACATTTTAAAATGTGTGTATATTTTCAAAAAACAATTAGGTTTTTAAGTTTTAATAAATATGATGTGTTAGTACCGTTTGATATTTAATACACATCGAAAAGGATTAGGAAATTATCACATTCTGTTTTATTGATATTTTACATAACAGCCCAACTTTTTCGGAATTGGGGGTTGTAGATCTAGGGGAAATCCTCTTATAGGAAGAGGGGCCTAATTTAGAAATTGACTTCTGCACCTACTGTGTGGGTTTACAGTCATTCTAAATGAGTCTAACGTTTATGTACACCATGTACACCTTAAGGTGAGAACACACCGGGCGCGTTGGGTGTGGTGGGCAAGTTGAAAAATCCTATTTTTGCATAGGGAACCATTGGTATAGGCGCGAGGATCTGTTGGCCGCGGCAAAGCGTCGCTTTGGGCGCATTACCAAAGCATCAACGCGTCAGCAAAGCGCCAAAAAAAGATGAAAAAATTGAACTTTCAACGCTCCAGCGCGTGACGTCTAGCCACGTTGGCCAATCAGCGGTGAGCTTGACCCGACGTCACTGGCAGAGAGACAGAGGACAGAAAAATCTGAGATAAAATGGAGGAGCAGATAATCACCGCTGTGTGTGCGAGACCGTGTCTCTATAAACACCTTGGAGGAAATGCGGCTGGCTGGTGATATGAAGCCGCTCGGATGGGGAAAGTGAGCCAGGAGAATGGGCTTCCTGGTTAATTCAGTGAATATGTGTGGCTGTGCTTAAGCCGATAAACCAAGTTAGCACCGGTCGGATAGCGTTAGCTAACTCACCCGGTTGTGTGCGGCCACCACCTCCATATAATGAACCCAAACATAACGGCTAAGTCCGGGGAACTTTCACAACGAGTACAGCGAAGCACCGGTGTTTATGCCTGCCCTATAGGCTATCTACGCCAGCCAGCTAACTCACCCGGCTGTGTGCGGCCACCACCTCCATAATGAACCCAAACACAACGGCTAAGTCCGGGGAACTTTCACAACGAGTACAGCGAAGCACCGGTGTTTATGCCTGTCCTATAGGCTATCTACGCCAGCCACGGTCCCGTCACAGCCAGGTAATGTAGGCTACTTGCCTTTATTTTCTACTGCCCTGTGCACAATGCTGCTGTAAATGTGTTTGGTATGGTGCTGCCTTGCTGTTTGTGTTCATTTCCGAGTGGCGTGAATCTGCAATGCTGTTTTAAGGCTATTTGTTCCGTTCACTTGCTGTTTATTTGTTTTTTGGCACAATTGTTGGCTGTGTAGTTGTTGTTTTTGTGTGGACATGAACACTGTTGTGTCGGGTCGGATCTGATCGCAGCCATGGTTGATTAGGGGAATAAATATATCGGGGGAGACTAGCTGCGTAGCTCCGTTCCTCGGACTCCCACAAAAGATAGAGCGCAGCGATGGGGATCATCTCAGCCATGGTTGATCAGCAATAGAAAAAGCGGGGGGAAATAAGTTTCGGGCGGGCTCATCTACGTAGGTCATGACGTAGGCGCGTTGGGCGCGTTGGACAATTTTTTGACACAAAATGACCAAGCGCCAGATCGGGCGCGTTGGTCGCTTTGGCCCAAAGCGCCAACGCGCCCGGTGTGTTCTCACCTTTATAACACCCAGCTCCCCGACAGTCACGATAAGTAAACATTAGGGTTGGGCAGTATCCAATTTTGGATACCTTTAAGCCTTGCTCAAATTATACCCTGGTATAAGGTATTACCGCTGTGTTCCTTGGCCGTTTTATATATATTTTTCTTATATTTACTAGCTTACCTTTTTTATTTTACCTTTTCAATTTTTCTATTTACTACTTCAGCTATTGTCTATTTGTTTTAGTTTATTGCCTAACACCACATTTTACAAGCTAGCTGTAGCCTATTTGTTTGAGTTTCTTGCCTAACATTTTACAAGCTCACAATGAACTAATCACGATGACGTTAGCTCCATCAAATCCTCATTTTAACCTACAGCACTTGAAATCACTATGTAGCCCTTGCCAAGAGGCTGTGAGTGAACGCAACTATGAGCAAGACTAAACAGCTATGCTCTTTTTGAGGTAACTTTGACAAACTAAGGGTACATCACTTACTCACTTACAGGACTTCTATCATCCGTCAGCTTCTTGGCCAAACACGTGCTGGTCTCTCTGTGCAAGTGTCGTCGTTTTGGCCTTGGACCTGGCTTGTAGCCGCTCTTAGCCCTTAGCCTTTGTCCCATTATTAATGAATGTATAATGTATGCATGTATCCATTTATGACCCGTGCCAACTAAGAGAAATTATAGGTCAGGATCCGGTACAACCCCCTGTTGTTTTTTAAACTGCCTCAGTTAAAACATAGTCATATTCAACAGCTTACTGATGCAGATTGTAGCGTCTACTTACTCTGAGTAGGTACTGTATTCTAATAATTTGTAAGAAACAAAAGCAGTGGACAGTATCACATTGTGCTGCTGAGGTTAAAAGGTAATTGACTGAGTGGGGTTCCATTTTGTATTTCTTTGTGAAATACCTCACGTCCCTGTTCAGTACACAATGGCGCACATTTACTAACAGTGCGTACGCATAGATCAAAAGCTTCATGAGCGTCAGCCGACAGTCATTCATTTTCAATGTACGATCGCTACGAAAAAAGAGACCGGCGCCCTCGGCTGAAGAGCAATACCTAAGCGCACACAGGCCCATTGGAAGCTTTTGGTGTGAGTTTACAGTAAATCTGATATGAGCCATGCAGGAACTACTCCCAAAACATTCCCAGCAACACATTTCAACTAAGCAGTACAGATATTAAATACAAATTTGTTTTATCTATGTTAGTTGTATTATAATTTGGTATTCAGTGAAAGAAAAAAGTTCCAAGAAACGTTGTGTGTACTGTGAATTATAGTTCTGAAGGGGGAAAAGATCGTAAGTGGCAAAATCAGAATCGGGAAGTTAGACTTTTTACAAAATTGCAATCAGGATCAGACGAGAAAATCGGTGCACTTCTCTCTACTGGTATTGCATAAAACACTTAAAAATTCCTGCAGAAAAGTTGAATGTGCCTGCCGCCTCTTGCTGACTAGAATTGGTCGGGCTGAAAATACTTTGGGGAAACTATTGCCCCACTCTTTCTGAAGATAAGAACCACGTTTTGTGATGATCGGACAGTAGGTCAATCATACCCCTTTCCCACTGACCAAAAACCCCGCGTTGACCCACGTGGATCCGGCTTTTTTGTCCGATGTGAAGGGTTACATCCTGCATTAAGATTCGGGTCAATTGACCCAGCAGTACACATGGGTGTTTCTCGCCTCGCTCAGCTTTTAGGTGGGAACTGGTGGGAAATAGCCTCTATTTATATTTATTAATAATAACTGCTCCACCAGACAGATCAGTTTATGGTTTCACTCTCAATTCAGGTCGTGTTTAAGCCGTGAGACCCAGCTGAGCTGAGGCTCTGAATGAGTTCAAATATATATATAAAATTATAATATCCATAATTTGTTGACCTGATCAATGATCGTCCGAAACCAACCCGCAAATATAAGAAAAAAACCTGTGCCGAAAACAAGTGAGGGGAAAGTGACGGGTCATAGGTAAATGTGCACACTCCGTTATCGCCGCCGGTGGTTAGGGGTGTACACCTGTACATGTGTTACCGGTTAGTAAATCATAACCGTTAAGGAAAAATCAATAAACAAAAACCTTTTTTAATTATTTTTTTTTTAAATTAAGTTTTTAAAATGATTTTAATATGTTCTGGAGACACAAACATTCATTCATTCACATCACAAATAAAACAAACATGGGAGGGGGTTGTGTATGTATTGTATATGTCTACTTATTCTGTTTTTTGTCCGTTTGTGATTTTTTTTGTAAAATCATTAAAATAAAAGTTTCAAAACAAATAAAACAAACTATTTGGGGATGATAAAAACTAGTCTGCAGAATGTCTGTCTGTGACTCTCACTGAGTGTGTTGAAAGATAATTTAAAGATTAGTTGACGTGAACTACACTGGTAAGTAGCCTCAGTCCAATAAAACCTTCAAAAGTAAAAAGCCCAAACTTTATAACACCTGTTCAACCTGAATAAACGTGGACATGTAGAAAGCCATAGGCTATATTAATCATGAAATTAATCAAGGTGATAATGACGGCGAACAAATGTCAGGCAAACAAAAAAACTAGTGCGTGTGTGCGTAGCCTACAAGACGGGTGCTTCCGACGGGGGTATCAAAAAAGGGTATGTAAAAGGTATAAAAAAAAAGGGCATCAGTTACGGCAAATTAGCAGCCCTTGCAAAGACATTTTGTTCAATGGCGGCCATGTTCCTTGACCGATCTCGCTGAAATTTTAAACAAATACGTATGTCAGTCCCGGCTTAAGGATTTATATAAAACCTGTTGGGACATTTTTACACTAGCCTAGCCCTACAGTAAAAGTTCACGCCGTCAACAAAGTTTAACTCAAACTAACCTGCACCAAATTCTATTTACATATTTAAAAAAATGTATTTGAGGATAAGCCCGAGATATAGCATCTCGTTTTCGAGGGTGGCCTCAGAAAAACATACAATACAAATACAATACACAAAACAAACACACACAGCACATACAAACTCTCACAATTCTCTCCAAAAATAGCAACAATGATAAAAACAAATAAATATGTGCATTCAATAACAAGAGCAAGGTGATTTAAGATAAAACAAGCAAAGAAATCTTGAAGGGGTTTGTAAAGTAGCGATTGCTCTGAGGCAAAAAAAGGCAAATTATTCCAATTTGAAGGTGCTTTAAACTTAAATGTTCGTCTCCCAACTTCTTTCAATATTCTAGGGACAACAAAAAAAGGTTGTTGAGACACATGCTGTATGTGTCAAGCCAAAACATGAATATTAAGTCTGGCTACTCTGCCAACTACATTCAAGTGCACACTGTATATGAATATTCTAAAATGACACAAAGAAACAAGCAGAAATTAATGAATTTCTGACTTACCAAGTTGTCAAGTTCAGGGTCCTCGCTGAAAAAGGGTTTGCCCTCCTTCTCCTGACTCCGGACAAAGTTCTCAATGTCTACGTCAAAGCTGGCAGAGGTGATGCAGTCAGAGCTCAGCGTGGACTGTTCACACTTCTCAAACAACAGGGCTAACAGGGGGAACAGGGGATGCCTGTAAAGGGTGCGCGCACACACACACACCAAAGGTGATCAATAATACACTTTTTTCCGAAGGAGATATATTTTCTAATAAGTAATAGAGCATGACTTTTTAAACGCAAAAATCCCTCAAACAAAGGATGTTAAATGTTCCTGCTCTAAAGGGTAATGAAAATAATTGCTGACAGATACTGTAGCATATCAAAATAAAGTTAGAGCAAAAGCTGTTTCAACTGAACTGAGCATATTTGTTAATCTACTATGTATCCAATAAAAACACAAAACTAGAGGAATATGTCTAGTCTTCAACATAATTCACTGACATAACAAATAGTCAAATAAATATGCTTTTAGTGAGACCATGTACATTTTTGGTAGGCCCTGATTAGACTGCAAGTGGGCACTTGAACAAAATGCAATTAACAATTCTATTAGCTTAAAGGTGAAGTAAGCGGTTTATTCATGTTAATATAAGTGTTAAATCGTTCTTTATTCATACAGTGATCACTTACATAATGTGCGCTTTTCATAAAGCCGATCTCTCAGTCAGCTGCTCTGGATGTAATCGGCAATTAAACTTTTTGGGGGAACCCGAAATTAATATGCAACCACAAGAGAGAACGCTACAAACCGACACCCGTCTCACTCATGGTCTCACTGCCGGTGCACGCCAGAGCGACACATGGGTGAATGTTTATGCGCATACAATGGCGGAGCAGATAAAAATCTATCCCAATGTCTGTTTTGATGGTTTTTATCATGTTTTATTACACTTATGGATCCGAGATGATGCTAGATAACTCGCTGCTTGAAGACCGCAGTGCATTAATGTGTTGACGTAGGGACGAGGGAGGGGACTGCTAACTGCAGTAACTAACAGGAAGTTAGCTAAAAGAACCATTTTGCTTACAGCACCTTTAACCAAAAATCGTCAGTATTATTTTTATTATTTGATTTGATTTTTCTAGCCCTCTTACCCTAAGTGGGTTTTTACCGCTTGTCAAGCCGTCATTGTAAGTAAGAACTTGCTCTTAATGACTTGCCTGTAAAAATAAAAGGTTAAACAAATAAAAACAAATAAAAGAAGGTCTTTCTCCCTTTCACATTTCAAATCCCAGAGAGCGATATGAAAGCCAATTGGACAATGAGAAGACTTCACGGACGTCCTGTGACATTTCATAGGGATGGTTTAGTTCAGACTGGGATAGAGAAGAACACAGATTAAGGAATATACTGGCTGTTTCCCTATCCCAAAGCACAATTAGCTCTACCGATATATGGAAGCTTTGTCCGCGTCCATTGGTGTCTGTGGCTCTGTGGGTGCTGGGCTGGGTGCCTCTGCCAAAGAGTCCTCAATGAACGTGTGCTCTGATTCGTTGTCTACCTGTACCACAGCTTGCATCTGCAGAAAAAGATCAAACAAAGAAGTGACACACATGAAGTGATAATGACAGAAACAGGAAGACAGACAGACACTGACAGAAGAGGCAAAGGAAAAGGCAAGAAAAATAAGACAAAAATATCATGTGAACACCAAGAATAGCTGGAGGGAAAAGCTTAACACAGAGCCTTGCTTCAATATGAATGCTTTCGAAAGTCATGAGGATATAGTCTGAAAGCCACTTTCAAAAACTAGAAATTTTTCTTTGGAGGTTTAAAATGAGCATGACAGGGGCGCCCTTAGCTCAGTTGGTAGGGCGTCCCCCCCATGGGCCTCGGCCAGCAGCTAGGTGACAACAGCATGTCACTTCCCTCTCTGCCCCATTTCAACTCTGTCTCTACACTATCAATAAAGCATAAAAATGCCAAAAAAATATCTTTAAAATGAGCATGACTTGTTTAGTGTGATCAACCAGACAGAAATGGGTCTTGATGCGGTGTTGACAGTCCTGCATCAGCTACAGCAGATCACCAGCACTCTTTCTTTAGAGTTACATGATTTATTCTTATGGTTGGGTTTAATGCATCTCCGGTGGACGATCTCTCATACCCTCCACTCTCCTGACATACCTTTGTGAGCACACTACAGCTAGTCTGCATCCAGACAGAGTTGTTACATGGGCAGTACAGACCTAAACACTATCCTATCTAGTGTTACATTTGGTTTGCATCTGAATACAATCCAGAGCATGTGTGTACACACCCATCACTCAATGCAAATTAAAGGACACAGTCAAATGTGACAGTAGCCTCTGCAACATATTCATATTCATTAACAGCCAATATAGTCTTCCTTTACACATTTTTTCTACCAGTAGGCCTGTAACCAAGGATCCCTTCCCGAGAATAAATCCCATCACCAACCATGTGACTGAGACCAACAATGACTTAGATTGAGTGCAAACAAACTAAAAATAATCACTTGCTTGGAATGAAACATTTCTCATTAGTCATAGATCCTTCTCAGCTCCAGACACCCCCAAGTTTGGCACTTGAATAAATATGGCTTGTAAGTAATTAACATAAGCAGACAGAAATACTGGGCAAAAAAAGTTAGTTTTACTAGAGCAGTAAGTATCATACAGTATTATATGTGCACGCCAGCAGTGGATTTAAAACACTGCAGTAATAGTATTAGCATTGCCTGTGTTCTTTGTTACATGCATAAAGTGTCTCCCTTTGTTTGGCTCTCAAGGCAGACTTATAACCACTAAAATTAACTACAGAATCCAAGGCCAACGATGGAAGAATACAAAGAGTTGTAGTACCAAACATACAGTGTCATTGTTACAAACACTGTCCTGATTTCCTTTCATGGATCTTCTGCAAAGAGTAAAACAAAAAGTGCAGTTCAGCCAGTTGGTAACAAGGTTGTCTAGGCCGTGAGGTCCCAAACCAATGTTTCACTCTCACCCACCTGCTGCTCTCCCTTTGGGTACTTGTCTATGGAAACCGACTGGTCTGCCATCACGTTCACTGCAGATGCTGCAAACTCTGGGGCATTATAGTGAGCAGGGACAGGTTGCCAACCTGCACAATACACAGTTTAAGTTAGAATACCTGTAAAAGATGCCTGGGGTGAAAGCACAAAGCTTCCAATAAATGCATTGCCATGGTGTCAGAATGACAAATCATCATTAGCGTTTCTAAAATGGGCTGCTGTGAATATGGCAGGATGAAAAGTTTACCTACATACCACCAATGCTGATGTGAAGCATTAGAGCTGATTAATGTACAATTGCGTTTTTCGAAGCATTAAAAGATGACAGAATATTTCTTTAACACAGCCTTGAAACGCATGGAAGACATGGAGCCTACGACAAAAGCAGAAGTAATGAAAACTTCAAATTAAAACCAATACTGAGTAACGAGATGTAAAGGGAGAATTTCCTAATTTATTTCAATACATCTTGTCAATATTAATACAAGTTTCTGTCACGCAAGAGATAAAACGCTGGTAAATTGATCTGAGGTTCGTTGTTATAAATATAGTGAGATAGAAACGCCAGCCTGCAACTGCTGTAAACACACCCACCGCGATGAACTTAGCATATAGCCCCATATTAGCTGCTCAGTTTGTGGCGGCAAGGGGAAACAAGTTTTTAAAAGCCTTTGAACTAACGTTAGCCAACTGTTTTATACCTGGGAAAACTTTAGTTTTATTCTCAGACAAAGCAGCTGAGCGCAGGAAGCCTTATGGTTTCCACACGATATTTAGCTAGCTTGTAAAGTTCGGTTCAAGCCACGTTCGCGTTAGCTCGCAAATTTGAGTTGAACACAAAAGAGGAACCGTTTGGTAGAGCTACACCTATTAACGTTGGCAAGGTAGCTAAGTGTTGACTTTAAAGTATTCCTCATGTTGGTGTGGTGAAGCCATAATGCAAAGCGCCATATTAAGAGGGGGAATCACTGCCAAAAACAAGCTAACATAGCTAGCCAGGTACAAAAAAAGACTGCTGCGGATTGATACGAAGTGAACAGCTTGACCCAATAAACTGACGGCTTCGGTCGATTTAGCGTTTTCAATTAATATTTTGAATGAATATGCATTGAATATCCGTTGTAATTCAGTTATCTGACTGCAAAATCATCAAACATTGGCTGCACACGAGGTTAGCCCGGTGGAACCTCAAATCCTTCCCCCATCAATCAATCAAGCAGGGACAGCTGCACTCCCTTCCCCTCCATCCGCTTTAACGTTACAACTGTCGGGCCTCGTTTCTAGCGCTCGCCCTTTGGTTTTCCTCAATCCTCCTCTGCCCCCAAAACGCCGACATATTTTTTTTTTACCACCCCCCTCCCCTTTATACTGATTTGTTTTATTCCTTCCCGGAGCTCTGCTGCTTCTGCTTCCCTTCCAGAAGCACCCTCCGCTACCCGGACTAGGTCCGCGCTCTTCGCCCCGGGGCATTATTGCGTGCGGCCCAGATGGTTTGATTGATAGGGAACGGAAAAAGAGGGATTTTGAGTGACAGCTTACCTGAGTGCCAATCTTCGTCACACTGACAAGCGGCTGCAGCAATCGGGACCCGCAGTTGTCGCGTTGCGTCATCGCGTAAGGGCACGCAGGGGCGCTCGGTTAATGAATATTTATGAGATGGGCGGAGACATGACGTCCTACTGCCTGGGAGCCCCTATGCACCCTGCTGGGTATTTTTTGCTTGGCACAAGCTATTCACGGCCTCCATTTACACGTTTACACTCCTTCATGCGTATTCTCTCATATCATATACTGAATAATATACAAAAATAACAATTACTCCTAAAACTTGCATATTCCTAGGCTAATTAGAACAGCGTGTTCAGTTAGGCAGGCTGAATAAAATTTGTAATCATTAAAATAGAAACACAGATAACCAACTTGCACAGTCAGCTCTATTCAAATGTCCTCCTAAAGGCAAAGAGCAACATAAAAGCAGCGTTTGATCTCTGCCTATGCCTTTATATGCATATTTCTTAATCTAACAGAACTAATTCACACCAGGCAAATGCAGACTCTTCTCATTTGTGTACTTTAATATAACATTGCAACAGTGGAATATCATGCAGATCTGACTGGGGGTGGGGGAGGACCACCTCAGCTTTAAGCAATATAAAGGTTTGCAGCCAGACCAGCTCCTCTATTGTCTGCCTGCGGAGGGCTGAGGGAGACGAAACTTGGCCATCTCTACATCCAGATCTGCAAATGTGTAGGGGGTGTAGTTGTGGTGCTGGCAGTTTTTATAAGTGCTGTTGTCAAACGGCTCCTCGGGCTCTGGTTGTGCCACTGCTGCATCCTCTGTAGAAAGAGAGGGGGGGGGGTGTATTGAAGTGAACATACAAATCTTCCTGCTATTCATTCATCAAAAAATAAATAGCAAAAGATCAGCTAAATGCACTACTGGACTTAATCCTATGTAATCCTGTACTGATTTTTAAGCAACAAAAGGTGTTCATTAAAACTTGATCTAGGAAATTCTAATAAGTTATGCAATCAGAAGAAAAGGGTGGGTTGACCTGTAAATATTTACAAAAGATTTTTGAAGAAACAGTACATTATCATATTCACACGTGCTGACAAAATGGTTTATGGTGGGGCATTTCCTTTGGTGGCAGGCCACACTACCACCAACTAAAGTGTGAAAACACACTAGTGTGAAAAGCCTCAAAGATTTTGTTTCTGAGGAGAGCATTTAAAGGGAAACATGCTTTCCAGCAAGTATACCCCATACTCAAAACAATGATAATGGCAAATGGATTTTAAGCAACAAGTCAAATTCATATATAAATGACTGATTGTTGACGTTGATTGTGAATATTGTTATTTACTTTTTGATCTAAATCTGTCTAGAAAACTACTTTGCTGGAAGACTAAGGTTATTGACAACTTATGAGACAGAGAACATTTCTTACACATCCACAATCACAGAGAAATACATCAGAAGAAACGTCTTTCCTAATCGATTCCGTGCATATACAAAATACTTAAGGGTGAAGTAAGACGTTAAATAAAAGAAAACATTGACCAAGTAGTTAAATTAACACCAAGGCAAGGGGGAGGTTGTTCCAGGAAGCAGAATTACCCAGTTGGTCAGAGAAGTGTGGGGAAAATGGACTGTAGTTACATATTCAGGATTTGATTATGTGAAATCCATGGTTAACCACTGGTTGGTAGCTGCTAATCAGTTTGACATACAGCACTCCTTGGTAACAGTGTAATCCTGCTTCTTGAAATACTTCCGCTGACTCGAACCACTCCAAGCTTCTGCTTGTCCGGCTGCTGTCAGGGACAGAAGGCCTTTCAATACGTCTTCACTGGAACCACTGCGTGACCATGTGCACTCTAACATTACTGTTAGCAGTAGCATTATCTGGCACATTGAAACCAAATAATGTCATTATTACCTGTAACCTTAACATTAATTTAGAAACCTGCAACCCAAATGTCATACAAACAGAGACATTATGAACAATAATAATGAGCCAAAGTGAGCAGTACATCAAAAAAACAAAATACGAAAATGAGTGGTGACAGATTTGGCAACTGTGAGGAAGCTAGGTAAGAGGGATTAAACAAAGAGAAAGATAGGTGGTAGATTCGAGATTCCCAAAAGAGGAGGAGAAATCAGAAACAAGAGCAGAATTAGTGTCACTGTACTCAGCAAGCAATTGCACTTGTTTTAATACATTGGCAGCAACACATAGTTGTCTGGGTGGGGGTCAAAGATAGACAAGTCTTAACTTCAGTTTGCAGAATGCAAGGAAAGGCAATGTTTAAAAAAATCAATCAACTCGCATGCAGAAAATGTGAAAGGTAAAAGGAATGTACCAAAAACCCTGCAAGCACGGTTCAAACATGAATGCACTACGAACCCCTCGTGCAAAACCAGCAAACTAAAAACCAAGCTAATGGAAGGTTAGATGTCACAGTGATGCAGGAAAGGTGGAATATTAGACTATTTAAAATAATCCAGGGATGCCTTGACAAGCGCCTGGTTAACACTTTAACAGTACACAGAGTGTTATATATGAGAGAAAAGTGTGGTCATCAGTGGGGACTCAAAGATCCACAAAGAACAAAGGTAGATGTAGAGATGTGGGGGAATGGGTGGTGTAGTGTGTACCCTCAGATGCCTGCAGCTCCTCTCCTGCAGTGTCAGCTATGACTGGAGCAGGGTCCACCAGCTCCTCAGCGCTCTCCACAGGGGCGGACACTTCAGCTGCTGCTCCAGGAGTAGCTTCCACAGCTTCTACAGCAGAGGCATGTTCCTCAAGGGCTTCCACAGCTTCTACAGCAGGGGCTTCTGCAGAGGTATGCATCTCACTGGCTTCCACAACTTCTACAGGGGCTTCAGCAGATACATTCTCCTCACAGGCTTCTACAGCTTCTACAGCTTCCACAGCTTCTACAGGCTCAGCTGCAGCTTCAGGCTCAGCTGCAGGCTCAGCTGCAGCTTCAGCAGATGCCGGCTCTGTGGTTTCTACAGGAGATGCAGCCTCTGGAGTGGCATCCTCGCTGATAACTTCAACTTTGGTTTCTACATCAGGGACAGCAGGATAAGCAACCTCTTCCATTACTTCTAGAGCTGGTTCCACTGCAGCAAAAGCTGTAACTTCTGGGCTGGTCACAGTTGGCTCTGGAGTGTCTTGGGTGTCAATGCAGATCTCAGGAGCAGAGTCTACTAACTCCTCAGAGCTCCTACTCGGTGCCTCTGCTGCTGGAGCACACTCTTGAACAGCCTCAGCAGCTATGGGGGTAGCAGCTGTAGGTTCTGCTGAAACTTCCTCCTGCTTTGCTTCGTTGGTGTCTTCTGACGCAACCTTCTGGACTTCTTCTAAGGCAGTGGATTGGGACACAGCTTGTGATGAGGTCCTGTTTTCAGTCTTGGCATCTGACTTTTCTCCTTCAGAGTCGGAGTCGGAGTCTGAGTCAGAGTCAGAGTCAGAGTCGCTGGACGATGATAACCCATCAGCTGCTGGATCAGCATGCTCAGAGTGTGTTACAGCTGGTTCACTGACTGCTACAGCTGGTTCACTGACTGCTACAGCTGGTTCACTGACTGTTACAGCTGGTTCACTGACTGCTACAGCTGGTTCACTGACTGCTACAGCTGGTTCACTGACTGCTACAGCTGGTTCACTGACTGCTACAGCTGGTTCACTGATTGTTACAGCTGGTTCACTGACTGCTACAGCTGGTTCACTGACTGATGGTTCACTGACTGCTACAGCTGGTTCACTGACAGCTGGTTCACTGACAGCTGGTTCACTGTCTGCTACAGCTGGTTCACTGACTGATGGTTCACTGTCTGCTACAGCTGGTTCACTGACTGATGGTTCACTGACTGATGGTTCACTGACTGATGGTTCACTGACTGCTACAGCTGGTTCACTGACTGATGGTTCACTGACTGCTACAGCTGGTTCACTGACAGCTGGTTCACTGACAGCTGGTTCACTGACTGCTACAGCTGGTTCACTGACAGCACCTCGAACTCCTGCAGTAACGATTGTTTCTGCAGTGGCAGTGGGTTTGGCCACTGGTTCAGTGACACCTAGAGACTGGGTTAGGAAAATTCCATGCTCTGAAAGTTTTACTGGGAAGGCAACAGTGGTCTTGTAGGCTAGCAAGCTTGTTCTCTCGTCTGGAGCCTCTGCTGCTGAGGAAAAATGGTAAATGGGACAAGAGTGGTTCAACAACAACAAACATTTACAGTCAAGTAACATGACCTCCAAAAAAACATTCTCGCAGACATTGACGTCTTTCCCTGATCAAAAACTGCACAAAAATAGAATTAAAGCAACACAATATTAATTAATCAAAGTTCATGGACTTATGGTTAACATTATTTATACTGTCATAGACATTGTATTCACAATAACACACAATCAACAAGTATAAGTGAACATTTTAATTTGAGATATTATGGCACATTTCCTGCGCTGTAGGATAAAAGTTACATGTTAAACTTTAATATTTGCTTTAACTTTAAAACATTAACCATATTTACAGATGTGGCATTTGACATAATTGACATAGAGGGTGAAGCATCATTGTACACACTAATAACCAGCCAGGAAAACTTTAAACCCTAAATTTCAAACTTTATAGAAAAGAATCAAACAGCCTTACTCTTGCTTGCAGCCTTTGTCTTCTTCACAGGCTTGGTGGGCTCCTCAGCTTGAGTGCAGAAGGAAAGAGCCGAGCGACTCCTCAGGGGACCCCAATTTTGAGACTGGAGACACTGAAGGAGAGCACACATATCGTTGTTTTGTATGAGTAACAAACATACTGCAAGAAAACTGCAAATGTCACACAACAGACATGTATGTCTTTTACATACACAGTTCATGCATGCACGCTAGGGCCCGACCAATATGGATTTTTGAGTGCCGATGCCGATTATTTTCCAGAGAATTTTTTTCTTTCCAATATATATATATATATATATATATATATATATATATATATATATATATATATTTTTTTTTTTTTTTTGAAAAAATTTGAACCCTTAAATATATATAAATACTTGTTTGTGTCGATAGGTGTACAGGAACTTTATATTAATTGAAATATGCATTATTAAAAAAATAAAGTGTTACAAATATGTCTAAAGTGACATGACGCATTTTTAAACTCCAACATTAAGCATTTTATGTAACTGCACCCAACCCTCTGGAACTCCCTCCCTCCAAACATCAGCATCTTAGACTAAATAAACTCATTCAAAAGTCAATTCAAAACTCACCTCTTAATTACAAAGCATAATTACACTCCAAACCTTATCTTTAATTTGTCTGTATTTTGTTTTCTTTTTCTATAAGTATGATTTTCTATATGTATAATGTAAAGCGTCTTTGAATGACCTCCGATAAAGCACTATATCAATTCTATCAATTACTATTAACAATCCAATGTATTACAACACACCTGCTGCTGCTGTTAATAGGCTATAACGTTAATCAAATGGATGTAGGCTACCTCTGGGGCAGCAATGCATCTCACTCAACATGATTGCTTGAATTAAAAAAAAAAAAAAAAAAAAAGATGTGCTATAATCGGCCGATTAAATCGGCCGGCCTGTAACTCGGTCGGGCCCTAATGCACGCATAGAGTTTTTCCACATGTTGCTGGTAAAATTACTTAACAGAATAAATAGATGTTCCTCACATTACAATATATTATGTTGGTAGTTGCTATGTTGTATCTTACTTAAGTAAATACAATTTGTTATGCAAAATAAATATAATTAAAGCTGTTAGCAGCGATGACCGGGCCGGCGCGAGGCGCTGCGACCGCGCTTGATACGGATGCGAGGACGTCGTCGGGCCTGGGCTCTTGCCGTGCTGGGGAAGTTTGGAGCAAGTTGAACCATGCAGAGCGAAGTTACAGCGACTTCCTGTTTAGTGGCGAAGACGCCAACTTCAAACCAGCTACCCGTATACATAGTAGATGTCTCTAGACCTCCCTGAGCTGCTTTGAGTTTGATGCGATCCAAGTTTCTTGGACTTGTAGTTGTAGATGAATAACTACCATGCAATATTTACTTTGCCCAGCAGGGGCCACGCTAACTTTCTATGAATATTATTGTGTGGGCTTCCTCAGGCCTTGGGTGTCATTAACCATAAAACATTTGGAGAAGATCAAACAGAGTATGGTGGAGTTAGGCCAACTTCCTGTTTTCTTGGCGAATAATTCAAAATAAAATACTTTTTGGGGCGGGCGTGAAGAGGCTTTTTTGTTTCTCCTGGGATTGTACATTGCTGTATCAAATGTTGTGCATCTAAGTGTAACACAGCCTAAATTATAATCAATTAAAGGGTTCATGAGGTCCGTTTTAAATGTGTTTGGCGAATGATGCGCTGGTGCCGCAAGACGGTTGTTCCGGATCAAACGAGCTTTGGGGTATATCATCTTCCATCTCTGAGGACTTAATCTATTCTTTGTGTTTTGCACAACATGTTTTTATGAGTCCACTTTGCTCTGCAGTCCTGCAGAGTAAAGGCCTTTGCACACCGGGCGCGTTTTATTCGTGCGATTAATCCGTTAATTAACGAACATATACCGAGTCAATACAAGCCTCCACACCAGCGCCGTCATTTCGCATCGCGAATTTGCGTTTTTTATTTTTTCGAACTGAGTTAGATTTTTCTAGGACGTCGCTTCTAAAGTGGGACGCGACAAAATTCACATTTCAAAACACTCACTTTTACGTTGCGTTTATTCGCGTCGCGCCCGGTGTGCAAAGGCCTTTATGTGGAGAAATGATATTTTCGTGAATTTTTGTCATAGTTATTCCGAATCTAACAAAACGTTATGGGTTTCAGCTTCACTGTCATAGAACTGTCCCTATCATTTTCGTTTTGCAAAATATGTTCCTGCTAGGAGTTATTAATTTTTAAACATCTCCTATAATTTTGAGTCAGAAATTCACATATTTCAAAATAAAAGGCTTCCTGTTGATTTTGGAGTGGGGCTTCAAGAGGCTTTTTTGTGGGGCCTGCAAAAATACATTTGGGCATCAAATTGTGTGTAGCTAAGTATAACACAGCCTGCGTTATGATGGATTAAAGCTTCATGAGGTCCGTTCTTGATGACATCTCGTTCAACTTTGACCCCTCGTAGCTACCCTTAATCGTACACTAAAACCCTAGATCTTCGCAATCAAACATCGGGAAAGTGACTTGAGTATTTGAGAGGTGGTTCAACGTCCCTGGCGTAAAATCTCTAGGAGCCTTTCGTCGAAATGTGAAATGTTGTATAATGGCAATTTTAAGCACTAAATCGAAAATGGCGGAATTCCTGTTGGGTTTGGCCCCGAACATAAAATAGCATTTTGGTGCCTGCTAATAAAAACAGTCTTACCCACTCCACAGTACACCTGTAATTAACCTGTAATGTGAAGATAAAGTGCCAAGAATGCGCAGCTATCAGTCTGGTTCTCAAGCCAAGTCAGGCGGATAAATGTGTCCCAAAAAAAGTGTCTCACAAGCGGATACAGGCCATGCATAATGCCGCTCCTCCTGCGTCCTGCTGCTGGACAGAGCACACAGGTGCTCAGCTCACTCATTAACTGTTGACAGTGTTCACATCAAATCATTTATTCTGAATGTAGAGTATGGTGGTCACGGTGTGTTGGGTGGCCTATATGAACAACACAGGCGCTGAGAATATTGATCTGATAAATGATGGATCAAACATAAAAATATCCTGATGGAGATTTTTGTAGAGCATTTGTTTTTCAAACTGTACAGGGACGCACTGTTACAGGCTTTCTTCAGCCAGAGCTGCAGCGTAAAGGGACACAAACTCAGAGGTGGTTGCAGCAAACCTCTGAGTTTAATCTCAGAGATTCTATGAGTTTAATGTTATGTTCTTTCACAGGGGCCCCAATACACCGTCGTAGATGGAATAGCCAATGAGGCTTGTTTATTCATTTTACAGACAGAAACAAAAGAACGGAAATCAGACAAAAACAAACTGCTTTCTCCCGTTTTCTTTTTTCTGTCATAGTCTTTTTTGGTTTTGTACCAATAGACAAGAAAAGGAGAATTTCTCGTATTTTTGTTTCTGCATTCCAGCAAGAAAACTGTTGAATGAAAATATGATATAACAAAACGTACAGAGACCAGCCATGCCCCAAATATGGCCACAGTGCAAATGAGAGTTGGTATTTAATCTTACTTTTGGTTGCAGATCTCTGGAGCATAGGTCAATGTACAATTATATTGCCGAACTTCAGTATAGACATTGTCACATTCTGATACATTATGTATTCCAAAGCCTAAAAGTTTGAATATATTTTAGGGAGAAAATAAATTACACTATATCGCCTCTTTAGAGAGTTTTCACTTAATTGCAACACATAACAAATTGGAGGAAATGCACTTTTGACAAAATAATCCAGTTCTGAATAAAGTCTTCTGGAGACCGTTATGCAGGAAAATACCAAGGGAAATTGCATGGCAAATAACCTGATTTCTAGAAAATTAACTAAATAACGATACATAGTCACTAGGGCTTATCACCACTGGCATGTGGCGCTAATAATATTAAACAAATGTAGCCTAACATTAGGCTATGTTAATCAAAACTAGATAGAAAACAGAAAGTAGCCTAGCGTCTAGTATTTGGTATGGAGTGTAAGGTTAATACGGAGTATAACTGTACACAGAGAAGCAGCTAGCTCCATTTCCCAGATTCCTAAATGGAGCTCTGTGATTTCCCTCCTCCAATCCGAATTTAGATGTTTACGTATTGAATTCAAGTGTTGGATAAAAGAGGCACTAGTTCTACACACAGGTCACAGTGTCTAAGGTCAGAGAACCTTGTTCGGTGGCGGTGTTCACCAAACAACCATCGGGTGTAAAATGTTTTGGGTCCACTGTGTTGGGTAAATTGTACGCGGTTGTGAATGACGGTGTGGTATCCAAACAGAAAACAAATCAGTTGATATTACCTTGAGGGAACCCAGTCGCCCTAACCGCAGCACAGAGGTCGCCATTTTGTGTTCAAAGTGTTAAAGCTCCGGTTGGAAACTAAATGTGCACACAATGGTTCCACAACGATATTGGCAAATCCAACTCAGTTCCAATATTGAACACAATTTTAATTAAAAAAATTCAAAGCAAGGAAAGTTTTCTTATGGTAATTAATGAGTATAACGGTATACCTCTATAGCCTACAAAACAAGGGATCTGCTAAGATAAACAAATACGACATAGGGATCAACAGTGCGGTCCCGGAAGTAAAAATCCCATTCATTTTCTACACAGGGGTTGCGTTCCGAATCGCATACTCTTTCTTTTTTCTATTCTACATACTACATCTGACGATAAAAAGAATCTAGTTAGGATGCAGTAGGCATACTATTGGGACATACTTTTCTCTCTTAATTCATCATAACATTGCGCCTTGATCTTGCCTCTTGCTTTCATATCCGTCGCATCCCCGTTTGTTTTCATAACATGGACCTATAGGCTTCGTCGATGTTACGTCACTTCACGTGCGCACTGGATTGTGGGTCAGAATCGCCCAAATAGGATGCACTTTTCAACACTAACAATCTTGGCCGCATGAAGTAGACCATCCGGGTATTCTAACCATCCTAAATCTGGCCACAAGAATCGGGACATCCTAAATCTTTTTTCTACATACTATATAGTAGAAAGTATGCGATTCGGAACGCAGCCAGGGGATTTGATTATTAGCCACAATGTCATAACCATACAAGGCAGACTTACCACTAGCTACCCGAGAGTGAAACGATGGTGATGCTCCGATAGAGGACACAAATTAGAGCTGCCAAGTCTCACTCTTTGGCCGTGAGACACACTCAAATCAACCAGTTCACACTCTCACACGCCACACCTCAAATTTCTCACGTAGAGAAATTAATCCCCAAAATAACATTTGTTTTGCTGGACTTTTATTTTCAAATTCTTATTTTGAAAAGCTAACAGTGCCGTGACTTCCTCTTTCTGAACGATCATTATGTAACCTATTTCCTGTTTAGGGCTCTTATTGTGAAAAGATGGAACACGGAAGTGTTATGGTATTGTGGTTGATTTTACTTATGTTTGGAGGCTTCAATAAAGTGGCTCGTTCCGTTCCGTGAATGGAGTTTTCCGAGTCCTTATTCCTATAATACTGAAGTATAGGGACGGCCAAAACGCTCGGTTACATTGGTGGCAGCTGTGGGATTAGTTCTGCTCGGACGCCCATCGGAAGATAAGTGTGAAACGGACAAAACTGTTGGAAAGTTTAGCTAAGTTACGAGCCACTGCTAGCTCCGTTTAGTTTAGCTGTACAGTCCAGCTAGCACGCGTGGAAAATCTGCGATGCGTCCAGCGTGAGGACTTCACCCTTCATATCATCATCGTTGTGAACTCAGTAAAAAAAAAAAAAAAAAAAAAGCTACAAATAAAAGAAATAAACAGCAAAATGTGGAAGTTTGACGAGGACTCGTTGGACTGCAGGCCGCGCCGCAGAGAAAGACCGTTCTCCAGCAACGTGAAGATTGAACTTCCTCCGCCCTTTGCGGGAGAGGAAAAGCAGAGTTTCCCCTGCTGGGCCAGGCAGTATGAGGTTGCAGTAAGAGCGCTCGTGGGAGGCACTGGAGGTGACTATGACTTTGAAGTGGTCAGGATTTTGCCAAAATGTCTTACCAAAGCTGCTTTTCTACTATGGGATAGTCTGCCCGCAACCGTTCAAGCCGACTACAGTGCCGTAAAGGAGAGGTTGCAGGAGGCATTTGGACAAAAACATTTTCTTGACTGTTTTAGAGCAAACATCTCTGCCCGCCTTCGTGCTCCGGGTGAGAGCTTGGAGGTTTATGCAGCAGATATAAGTAAGCTAGTTCATGAAGCATTTCCAGGCTACGGCGAAATAGCTCAGAATGAAGAGAAGTTTCGCAGGTTTCTGGCAGGGCTCGACCCGGCCCTAAGAGCTAAATGTCACGAGCAGGGGGCTACCAATCTGGATGAGGCCCTTATCATCACGGGCCGATGTGAGATGGCTCGAGAGGCTTTAAAGATTGACTATGGCAACAATCAGATACGCCAGACTCCTACTGGATGCGGTGCAGCAGCAATGGTGCACTCCATATTTGATGGTGGAGGTGGGTTGTACAGAACCATGGACAGACTTACCGAGGATATGAGAGAAATGAGAATGGAAATGAGGCAAATGGCAGAGGAAAACAATAAACTGAAAAGCAGTGGATGGGGAGATGAAAGAAAAAGCTCTCACCCCATGCGTGGAGGCCAGTGTCAGTGTATGTGTGGTGAGCAGGGCTGCCAGTCGCGTCGCCCACGGGGGCGCTCACCTGACCGTGGCTGGCGTGAAAGAGAAGCAGAAGGAGGTCCCGGTGGAAGACAGGATTACAAGGGTTCATTTGGTGACAGAACCCCCTCTCCAACTTGGCGGGGCACTAGACCTGCCAGAGGCTCCTTCCAGGATGATTCACAGAGGAGACGAGGGGTGCTTTTTCTCTCTCCCAAGAGGGAGGAGCCTGCCAACCTGTCGGGAAAAGAGATGTAGCTGATGTTACGGCCCAAACACCAGCTACTGCAATTGGGGGCCCTTGTGAGCGAGAAACGCTTCTCCTCTCAACAGGTAACATCCAAATACATGACACAACGGAGCAACAACATACCTCATATGTAAGAGGCAGCATTGAAGGGACTGAAATTAATATATTAGTGGACTCAGGAGCAACAGAGTCATTCATCAGTGCTGATTTTCGCATGTCAGTTCCAGCACTACGTAAACGGCCCTTAAATGCAGACTTTATTGCCGCACGTGCTGTGAATGGCCAGATGCTTGATACATTGGGCACCGTGACTGCAACTCTACGTCTAGGGGAATACTCCTGGCAACATGTGTTCCATGTGCTGAGGGGGTCCACACAAGCAGCACTGTTGGGACCTGACTTTCTTACAGTTAACCATGCACTACTTGACTATGCCCGTGGCAAACTGCAATTGTGGGACACTATAATTCCACTTTTGTGTGGCAAAGACTTGATTCCAGAGTGTTGCAATATTTCCATTACCACGGCCACAACAATACCACCACTCAGTGAGATGCTGGTTCCAGTAAATGTGTCCCCAGCTGGCCTCGTTGACCAGCTCCCTGACTTTGTGGGCTACTTAGCACCCAACCTCCAAAACAAATTTGGGTGTGTTGTGGCTCACACAGTGACGTCAGTGAGAGATGGGGTTACTACAGCCCGTGTTTTAAACCCTACGGATCAGGACATTGTACTCAGAGAGGGTATGCACCTGGGGGAGTTTTTCTCTGTGGATGAGTCCGAGCTTGTATCACTCCCACAGATTGATGTCGAGACAGTCTCTGCTATTTCACCTACTGAACTGCCCCCTGTGTCACTAGAGGACTCGCCCGCCAGTCAGCAGCAGAAAGAGCTACTGGGTGCTCTGCTAGTAGAACACAGGGAGATATTCAGCACATCAAAAAGGTTGACAGGCAAATGTACACTTATAAAACACCACATCAAAACCGGCAACCATACCCCCATGCGACAGCGCGCTTACCGGACCTCACCAGACAAGCGAGAAGAGATAGACAAGCAGGTAGCGGCCCTGCTAGCTGATGGGGTGATTGAGGAAAGCTGTAGCCCCTGGGCCTCGCCTGTCGTTCTGGTGAAGAAAAAGAATGGTGAGTGGAGGTTTTGCATTGACTATCGTCGCTTGAACAGTATAACTGTCAAAGACTCTCATCCTCTTCCCAGGGTGGATGACACCCTGGATGCACTGGCTGGCTCCCTGTGGTTCACCACCCTGGATTTCACAAATGGGTACTGGCAGGTGGAGGTCGCTGAGGACGACAGGGAGAAGACTGCCTTCACAACCGGCAGGGGCCTCTACCAGTGGCGGTCGATGCCAATGGGTCTCACTAACTCACCTGCCACGTTTCAGCGTATGATGGAGCTGGTGCTCAGAGGGCTTCCCTGGCAGGTGTGCATGGTCTATCTCGACAACGTACTGATCTACAGCCCCACCTTTGAGGAGCACCTTTCCTCACTGCGGGAAGTGTTCTCCAGGATCAAATCAGCAGGCCTCAGGTTAAACCCTAAAAAGTGTCATCTTGCCCAAGACCATGTGGTGTTCCTCGGCCATGTTGTGTCTCGCCATGGCCTGCAGCCAGACCCTCGAAACACCGACAAAGTCAGAACGTGGCCCACACCAAAGACGCCGACCGAGGTGAGAGCATTTGTGGGCCTTTGCTCTTACTATAGACGTTTCATTAAGGACTTTTCCCAGCGTGCAGCCCCTCTGCACCGCTTAACATGCAAAGACACACCGTTCCAGTGGACAACTGATTGTGAAGCAGCATTTGAGTATTTGAAGGGAGTACTTTCATCTGCCCCAGTTGTCACAATGCCGGACATTCATATTCCCTTTAAAGTGTATACAGATGCCTCCAACAATGCTGTGGGGGCTGTGTTGGCTCAGGACAAAGAAGGGCTGGAGAGAGTGGTTGTGTATGCTAGTCAGTCGCTGGCTCCCACCGAAAGGCGCTGGTCCACATTCGACAGAGAGTTGTGGGCTGTGGTGTGGGCTGTACGCTAATTCAGACACTACATTGGATCAGCTGCCTTCACCATTATAACTGACCATAAACCTCTGCTTGGCCTTCGCAGCATGTCCATTGATAAAGACCCCACAGGAAGGAGAGCAAGATGGGTGTTAGAACTGGACCCTTTTAACTGGGTCATGCAGCACAAAGAGGGTCAACAGCATGTCAATGCGGACGCTCTCTCAAGACGGCCTCCAAACCCAGGGTCTAGTGTGGTAAATGGACTTGTATAGCGCTATATCTCCGTTTATCACAGACTCAAAGCGCTTTACATTGTTTTTTGTACACATTCACCCAGTCACACACACATTCATACACCGATAGCAGCAGCTACCACGCAGGGTAGGCACTAGGGTGCTAAGCTAACTAAGCTAACTATTGGGAGCAATTCGGGGTTCAGTGTCTTGCCCAGGGACACTTCGACATGTGGCGGGGAGACGGGGGATCGAACCTCCGACCCTGCACACCAGAAGCGAACTTCCTATCCACTTCGCCACTGCCGCCTCTCTCTCTCTCTAGTGTGGTGAATAACAACTGTCAGGAGACAGCTGCTCAGGTGAATGCTGTGGACACCCCGCCAGTTGCGCCCCAGCCAGACAATTTGTTGTCTCCGCCATCTGCTGTGGACCTCCACACCTCTGGTCTCACCGCAGCACAACAAATGGACACTGACAGTGAGGCCGACAGTTCTTTCATGCATGCACTTTCACATGACCGGACTGGAATAAGACAGCTGCAAAGAACTGATCCTGACACAAGTGCAGTATTGCAATGGATTGGAGGCAGTGGGTCTCGACCGCCGCGGGGGCACATGAAAGGTAGCTCTCGGCAATGTTGGAAATTATGGACTGAATATCCCCGCCTTTCTGTTAAAGATGGACTGCTCTGCCGGACATTGAAGTCGTCCCGCACAGGGGGTGACTTGTATGCTCTGCCTAACCAAACAGTCCAGTCTGTAACACAGTGTTTGTTTGAGGACTATGTTTTAGTTCATGGTATTCCAGAGACTGTTCACAGTGATCAGGGTCGGCAATTTGAGGCTGAGATTGTGCAGAGACTGTGTCAACTGTTAGGTATTAAGAAAACACGCACTACCCCATACAATCCCAAATCGGATGGCATGGTTGAACGTTTTAATCGGACCCTCATTGACCAGCTCGCCAAATCACTGCTTGCTTGTGGTGGTGAATGGGACGATTATCTGAAACATGTGGCTTTCGCCTATAACACATCTGTTCATTCCAGCACCAGCTACTCTCCCTACTATTTGGTGCATGGACGGGAAGCTCGGGTCCCAGTGGATGTGCTGGTGCCATCACAGGTATCATCAAACTTACCTTCTTCTCATGCTGACTTTGTGACCTCTATGGCAGGGAAGCTGGAGACGGCGTTTGGTGGCGCCAGACAGAGCGGTGTCCAAGCACACGAGAAACAAAAACTGTACTATGATGGAGATGTCCGCCACACACCATATGCAGAAGGAGATCTGGTGTGGCTTCACAACCCCATAGAGGACCGTATGAAGCTCGCTCCCCACTGGAAGGGACCATACAGGGTCCTTGCAGTGTTGGGCTCTCAAGGAGAACTTGGGCTCACCTATCGTATTGCCTGTCCTGTGGACTCTGACGGACGGACGCAGGTAGTCCATTACGACAGGCTGAAACGGTATACTCTACCACTCCTTTCTGGCTCTTCAGACGGCCTTCCGGCACCCCCTCTTCATGCCCACTCACAACCGGACGGGGGACCCTACTGTGGGGACTGGACAGCTGAGGAGCCCCTCGTTGCTGTTGGCACAGGAACTGCTCAGGTTACAGGCACCGAGGTGCCACGACAGACTGTATCGCGTTCGGGAAGAACTGTGACACAGCCAGTTTGTTTCAAGGACTTTGTCAGTTATGGTTAACAAACTAATTCCAATGTGGGCAATATGTCTAACACTGGGAGGTATTGTATCTGTTCTTCAAATTCGGGTTGACATGCTGTTTGTATGTTGGGTCATTGTTATTTTTGAGGAGCTGAATTATACCATTTGTACTGTAACCGTCATTGGGTTTCACATAGGGCTGGGCAATATGACGATATCATATCGTGGACGATATGAAAGTGTCTACCGGGAGAGATTTGGCCATACCGCGGAGAAAAAAAGTTCATGTGGCGGGAGCTTAGATAGAGCGGGAGGCAGCTGTCCTTCCGAGTCCCCACAGTTACACTGCAGTTACACCGCCGCGCCACACAGGGGCTCTGCAGCAGAGTTCTGGGCTGCAATACAGCTTCTCTACCCTCAACAGAAGAAGCCTCATCTGTTGCTCTAGCTTTTTAGCTCCAGTGCACCATACAGTTAACAAACCAACTCCGTGTCACGGTGGCAGAGCAGCTGGTATTAACGGTCAAAAATGTCATCGGGAAAAGGAAACTTGCTGCTGTGTGCGGCGCTTCAGCGTGCTGTTGCCGTGACGCAGAGTTGGCTTGTTTTAAGCCGCAAACTACATGGGTTAGCTCTAGTGAGCTAGCTGGCTAATAATGACATCTTTAGCCTACTCGGGGCTTCACCCCCGTGCTGTTATTGTTGGAGACAGCCAGCAAGGCTGGTTTTATGTAACTTAACATGTCAAACTTGAAAATATTATTTGTGTTGAAGCTGGAGTTAAAGTATTACCAGACATTTGCTCATTAGTTAATGTTGACAGCTTTTTTAAATGAAGATGAGCAAATACTGCAGGAAAATTCAAGTCTTTCATTATTTTGATATAGGCTACTATCAATTGGAAAATGTAGGCTATTTGGTAGATGCTGTCATTTTTATTTTGCACTGACTGACTAAAGCCAGACTGATGTGGTATTTTGCACCAGTTTCTCTTTTGTATGGAAATTTAAGTTCCAAGCAAAAGATGAAAATAATCTAATGTGATTAAAGTTCAGTATGGTTATTGTAATCCATTTAATTTAAAGGAAAAATACTATATCGTGATATATATCCATATCGTGATATAAAATTACTTATATCGTGATATAAGATTTGGTCCATATCGCCCAGCCCTAGTTTCACAAGTTAATGTGCTTATTTACTTGTTTGTCGAAATAATGACTATTTTGAGTCTAAATGGGGGGTAGAAGCTCCATGCTTTATAAGTGAGGGTATATTTTTTTTCCTCTTCCCCCCCCACCTTGGTAATACAACATGTTTGTTGTGACAATTTTTTTTTAGGGTCACTGAAGTTATTGATGTGTGGAAACGGGGACGTTTCTTCTTGGAGGAGGGGAGTTATGTAACCTATTTCCTGTTTAGGGCTCTTATTGTGAAAAGATGGAACACGGAAGTGTTGTGGTATTGTGGTTGATTTTACTTATGTTTGGAGGCTTCAATAAAGTGGCTCGTTCCGTTCCGTGAATGGAGTTTTCCGAGTCCTTATTCCTATAATACTGAAGTATAGGGACGGCCAAAACGCTCGGTTACAATTATACTGTGATGTGCACTGTGCATAATGCATTCGAACCTCTTCCGAGGTGTGTGTTGATAGCGTGCCAATTTACCGCTGATAAGAATTGTGTCCCCTCCGGCCGGTGAGCGCGCATGCATCAAACATAGTAAAGCTTCAATTTCACTTAAATAAATTCAGAAGATCTTTGGATCGTTTTGTACATTGTTTTTGGTAATTTTGTTTGTAAATTAGGTTTTCAAAGTAAAAAATGGCTCATCCGCCAATAAAAATGCCTGTGTAATGAACTGTAGCCTATGTATTGCACATTTATTGCACTTTTCATAACACAAATCAAGGTAGGAGGAGGAGGGACCAACCCAGATGTTTTATTTTAGTAGTTTGCATTGGTGTTGAACTGCTCCCTAATTTTTTTCTTCTTTGAATAAAGCCTAATGCTGCTAGTAAAATACCACCTGCCACTCAACCCTTAATAGTAGACATGATATAGAATAATTATTACAGTTTAACCAAATGTTTTAACAATAGGCTACAGGAGATATTTGAAAGCACTACACATGCATTGTAGCCTGGTCCAACCAGACCATCGTACTTCATTTCATTTACAGAAGGTCTGGAAGTGCTGTAATTGGCAAACGTTCACTCACTTGGAGGCGAGTGTCTGTCGAAGTTTAAAACTATTGGATCTGCCTAGTGCCACTCTGGATTAGCCAACCAATCGCATCACGTTTGGTCGTCACGTGTGTCATGAGCCGGCTTTTGAAGGTGCGTTCCAGTTGGACAGGGAACTCGGAAATTTCCGACTTCACTACATATTGTAGCCTATGAATCTACCGGTACCTGGCAACGGTAACTTGCTAGAGCCTAACGTTTAGTTATTTGGATGAGAAAGGTTGTAGGCGTCCATACTTTCGTGAGCAGATGCACTGGAACACAGACAGGTCGGAACTAGGAACTACCAAGTCGGAAATCTCCTTCTTCCGAGTATAAAGGAACGTTCACTGATTGGACGACTGTAGATTCTCCGGCTAAAGCTGGGAAATGCACTGTACACCCAAGCTATGTCCCATTACAGAGACCACGCACTTGGTAGGTCGCAGTCTCGCGGTCTATGAAGGTTATAGCCTATGAAGGCCAATTTTAAGGCCGATTCCAAGGCCAACAAGCCTTGTTAAATGAGACGGTCTCCGCAGGTCCGGTTTACGTAACAAGCCGTTACCTTGCGTGACGACTCGCCGCTCCTGTGCTGCCTAGCAACCCTGATTGCTGCCAACGGAGACAGCCCTGTCAATGGAGGAAAAAAGAAAAAGAAGTTGCCTACCAGACGAAAAGCAAAAAAAGTACAAGAAAAAAAGAAAGGAAGATAAAAGTTAAGAAGATGGAGCAACACGTTGCTGTTTTGTTATTTTTTATTTTATTTTATGCAATCTCTGAAAAAAACGCAATGAATCTTGGGATATGTTGGGCCACGAAGGATACATCTGATGCAGCCTTCAAAACCGTGAAACGAAGGCTGCATTTCTCGGCCGCATATGAGGAGCCTTGCAAGGAGCCTTGCAAATGGGACAGCCTTTGCGCGCCGCTATGACGCAAATGCAGCCTACGTAGGCTGCAACCCCTGAATCAAGACACAGCCCCAGACTGACCACTGAAGGGAAAATGAAATTTGGCCGGAAGTAGTCGGGCGGGCGGAGCCAGGCTACATGCATTGTAGGCTATTCAGTTAAATTTGTGTCAGCGGAACCTTTGAATGTTGTCTTTTACTTTACATAAAAATGAATGCAGAAAAGGCACACATTGCTTCATAAAAATTCACCAGAATGAAGGAAATTAAGTGTTTAATGCTCAAAAAATTCTGGGGGGGGACCCCCACTTATAATGTCTCCACACCCAATGTTTAATTAAAACCTGTCCTACGACTTTGCTATTCACGAATTTGTTTATTTTAATAAGATTTTTGATGTTTTATCACATTTTCCAATTGTCTTTATTTCTGATTTATTATGAACAATATATAAACTTGCAGGAAACTAGCAAAAAGGATTGGGTGGGAGAGAGGACATAGTTTTGGGTCCCTCGGCCAAAAAATCTCACTCCAAACTTTTGGTGAAACTTGGCAGCCCCACACAAATATTGCATTATATCAACCTCATTCTAAGGAAAACATTGTTTTATCTCAGGGAGAAGAACTACACTACGCTCTGAGTGAGAGAAGAGCGCTATATAAATAACATTTATTATTATTATTATTACACTACCCATGATCCTAGAGCGTCACAGAGACGTCTCTGATTGGCGGAGCCAGCGGTAACCATGGAAATGTTTACCTCTCGCGGGAAATTAGGCTTTACAGTGGCCCCTGCGTTCCGAATCGCATACTTTCTACCATATAGTATGCAGAAAAAATATTTAGGATGTCCCGATTCTTATTGCCAGATATAGGATGTTTAGAAAGACCTGGATGTCCTACTTCTTCCGGACAAGATTTTTAGTTTTGAAAACAGCATACTATTTCAATTGCCCCTGACTGCAGCTCGCAGATCGAGGAGGGGCTTAAATTTAGCTTAAATGCCCTTAAATGGGCAGGGTAAACTTTTAACTCGAGCTCGGGGGCGCCATCTGGTGGCGCAGATCCGGCAGCACATTGTTGTGTTGAATATAACGATAATATTATATTTGATAGGCCTATATACATATTATATATGTAGGTTTAATACTATATTATATGCTAATTTCATAGTTAAATTAATATTTTTCAAGGGGACACTGTGAGGACCCCCAGACCCACTTTCACTCACTCTAACTCGGCCACATCCATAACGCAAGGCTCATTCGCCACTTCCAGGTGGTCCAAAGCCCGCGGAGATTTTAAAAGTATTGGCCCCCTGGCGCCAACCTATCATGATGATAGGATCTATGGTCAAGGAGTTATGGCCAATTTGCTAATAAGCCCCGCCCCTGCGTAAACGTTTTGGTCAATGGTGGCCATGTTTTTCAAGCTATCCTACTAATATTTTTCGGACATGTGTGTCATAGTCCCCCGAGGGTTCGTGAGAAATTTGGTGTCAATACAGTGAAATTTGAAGAAGTTGTGGTTAAAACTCTGATTTTCAGTGTATGCTAATTAGCGGAGAATATTCCCAGGCGGATTTATATGGTCCCAGAGGCTTTTTTGTGGAGCACCCTAACATACACCTGTGTGAAAAATTTCAAGTGAAATGGCTTTACGGTGTGCGGGACGTGGCCTCTCAAAACATTTTCAGTCGGGGCTTAATAACAGCGCCCTCTTGTGGAAAATCAAAAATCTGAATAATAGCAGACCCCGTGGGGTGGGGACGCACGTTCTGTGAAAATGCGGAATGTCTAAGTGCAACAGTGTGGGAGGAGCAGTAGCTAGAACTAGAAAATCCCGCAGAGATTTTTAAAGTACGGCGACCGCCAGCCCCGCCTCCGCGGCACCCCTGTCGGCCCGGCACGAAACGCTTTGTCGAACCGCCGCTGCGCTGTTTCTGAAGACGGTTCCTAAGTTGGGGCCAATTGAATGGTTGTAGCAAACCTGCAGAAAAATGGCCGCTCTTGCGAAGATGTTTTGGTCAATGGCGGCCATGTTTTTTGAGCTATCTCGCTAAAACTTTATACACATGTGTATGTTGGTCCCCTAATGCTATGTACACCAGGGGCCTCATTTATCAACAGTGCGTAGAAAAGGTTCTAAATTCACTCTTACGAATGAAATTTAGTATGTGCTTAAGTACAAAAAAATCGGTATTTATCAAACGTGCGCTGGCCTATCGTACGCACACCAGTAAGTCATCAATCTTGATAAATCCCACATGTTCTTAAGTACCATGCTCGTTCACGCTCAGACCATTTGCATTCAGAAACGCCTCCAATTAACCATATATGGTCACAACACATCCCTTTATCAACCATGTGAATGTGTTTTATCCCTCTCCGCTACAATGGCAAAGAGGGCAACGAAAAGAAACTTCTCCAACACATAAATGGACAAACCCTTGTAAACGAGGTTGAATCAAAGCAAAACATATTTTGTTGGCTCACTTAGTGCAGGCATTAAAACAAAAGAAAGCTTGCTTCATGGGAAAATGTGATATTTTGTGAAGTTGTAAGGCAACGGCATTGTTTGGGGTCCGCGATCTGACAACTTTACGTGCAGTCATTCATAAACTCTCTCAATAAATAAGAGATGAAGATAAGTTTCTAACAACATTAGAGTTACTAAGTGAAATGAGTGATTGGCGAGTCTGGCGAGTCACCGCGGCTCGTCCAGCTCACAGCTGAGTGCTGTCAGATGAGAAGCACAGAGAGCATCGGAGGGATCCTCCGCTTCAAAATATGTAAACGTGTGACACATTTAATGAATAATCAATTAGAGCTTACCTAAAAATAAGTGTGCCATATAACCATTTATTGCATTTAAGATGTTAGCTCATTTGGACGCTGTTTTGACCGTCTGTTTTCATTGATGTATTGGCGATTTTATATCTACTTCAGTTTCATTACTGAGTCGTGATCAGTGTTCTTAAAGAAACTTAGATTATAAAACAAGAGGTCCAAAACACAGATGATGATTAAACAAACAAATGTATGACTTTATATTACCCTAGAAATGCACGGGTGGATTTGATGCGTGGCGATTATAGATATAAAGAGAACGCTGGCGGTTCTAGTGTTAATGCAGACGTTGAAACTCTTAAATGCTTTGCTTTGTGCTTGTAATATCGCTATTCTACCACTAGATTCTGTTCGTAAGCATGGTCAGAGTTGTGCTTATATTTACACACATTCATAAGTCTAAGTACATTTTGGTAAATTCCATACTTTGCGTGGCAATGTTCTTACGCCCTACTTACGCACAGATTTGTGCGTAAGTACGGTTGATAAATGAGGCCCCAGGGGTTTTCAAAGTGTGAGAGAGTGAGCCCCCCCTCAGAGAACAAATTTCAGCGGATTTTTTTTCACCTATTTAAAGTGAAATGCATGAATCTGGTGCACTAGGTGATCGCCGCGAGTGATCGCCACCAGTAAAACAAAACGAAGAAGAAATTTCGTATTCGGTGGAGCTCCGCTCCCCATGGGTCTGCAAATAGGTGCCTCTCGGGTCCTCTGGGTTGAGACCTGTACGAGACCTATTTCTCTGTAATATAATGAATGCACCAATTGAAAACCACTGATGTACACAATTTAGTGATGATAGCCTTTAGAGCCTTTATTGTAGAGCACCATGAGCTGTACATGTGTAAGAAAATATAAGTCAATCAGAGTCAGGGGGAAAGGGGCGTGGCCTGTCAAACATTGAATTTTTGAATTATTCGCATATGTGGCGCCCCCTATGGGTAGGGGTGGATTACTGCACAGGCACACCGGGCAGGGGCTCAGGGGGACCCTAAGCCAGAAATACTGATAGTAACTTTTCATGTCGCATAGTCAAAGAGCTCAGTCACTCATGTCAATAACAGGGTCCAAAAAGGAATAGCCTACAAATAAGGAAATAAATCATCATGGGTCCCTCAACTAATAGGGGAGAAATACAAAAGCAAGTTAAAAGCAACAGCATTAGTAGCTCTGTCTAAAGGCCAGGACACACCGGCCCGATAATCGCCGTCGTAGAGTCTTGAGAGGGCGGGGACACGAATCTGTTTGGGGTGTGCCGTGAAATCGGTCGTCATAGATGTCGTCAGTGTTGGGAAAGTTATTTTTCTACGTGAACTAGTTCAAAGTTCAGTTCACACACTTTAAAATGAACTAGTTCAGTTCATAGTTCATAATTCAAAATTCTGAACTAAGTTCACAGTTAAAAAATTAACTAGTTCATAGTTCTTTTTTTTCAATATGTTGCTGCAGGCTGCTATTTTTCTAAATAATTGCCACATACCATATAGAACCACAGACAGAAATTATTTCAATAACATTCAGTCCACACTAGAAGCCAGCTGCAGCTTTTACCCCTACAGTATATTCTCAAAAACATGAGGAAAAAGTTGCTGTTTGATGGTCTTTTTAATGAAGAATTATTCAAACAGAAACGGTTAAGGTGCAAAAGTTTTTCCATTTTTATAATTTTCCAAACCTGGAAACAATTCACATGAAATTTCATTCAAAGAAAGCAATACTGAAAAATATACCAGGCAGGTTCTACTGTACAAACAAATTAGCCTACAACTTAAAATAGTAAAACCCTCAAGGAGACCATTCTAAACTGCAGTGTAGGGCCTACTGTTAACAACAAAGTCCAGAAGATGTGTTGACATACTTATTAACACAAACAAAATCTGAGGTAGGTAACAATCAGACGAAGAAGAGGTAGAACCTGAGGCTAGGTCCATGGTCTGAGTCATGGGCCTCAGTAAGCGCTGCTGCATTCATTTGTTTTTGTTTTTTTCCCGCGGTGTTTCGCATTTTGATGACGCAGCGGCGGTGCGACGCTGTGGTGGCATGTGTTGCCAGATTGGGTGTTTTTCAGCTACATATTAAGCGCTGTTTACGATGTCTTTTAGAGGGGGTTTTCTATGGAAATCTGGCACTCGATGAACGATTGAACGACTGTAAGAGCGCCGTTCACAAACGCCAGAATGAGTGTGTTCGCAAAAACGTTCATGAGGCAGAAATACATACGTTCAGTTCACGTTCGCCCCCAATATGAACGAGTTCATGAACGAACGTTCATTGAATGCGTTCAGGCACAACACTGGATGTCGTCGGGCTTCTTTCGGGCAGTCTTTCAGTTTGAGCAATTTGATTTGTGGAGGGCTAGCGAATCAGTGAAGCCCGGAAGTGAGGCGGGTAGCACAAACAGCTAACAACAGTTAGCCATTGTTTTAATGTGTTTGTTTGTTTCGTTCAGCGAGTACTCACATGCATCAACCCTTGTTGACTGCTCGACACTCTCTGCTAAAATGGTGCTCTTTATGGTCCATAAATATAAATACGTATTTCTATCTATGTTTATGTTCTAAAGAGCCGTCCCATCATTTCCGGCTTCCGTATTTTTTCAGGCCACAATACAGATTAGCGCCACCTGCTGTTATGGAGACACTACGTCCCGCGCAAGCGTAGAGTGTACGGAAAGTCAGCTTGGTGTGTTCTTTGCACTTTTTTGGCCGCGACAGGAAGACTGAAGCTCCCTGAATCGGCAAACTCCATTTTCAGGTAGTCGGACTGGTGTGTCCAGGCCAGGACACACCAGTCCGACTACCGACCGTCGCCCGAAAATGGAGTCTGTAAATCTGTAAGTCAGTATCCCACAATCCTGTGGGAAAGACTGACTTACTTAATATGTTTTTGCCATTAATTGTATGTATCTGTGAGGAAAAGTCAGTGCACCTTCTTTAAGAGTTTATGCCCAGGGGCCCATTATTTCATAATCCGTCTATGCCTATGGGTCAATCTCTACAAGCTTTGAGGGCTCAATACTTGAGGGCCCGTTCTTAACTAGAAAATCCTGCCGAGATTTTAAAAGTACGGGCCCCCCCCGGCGCCAACCGTCAGCTCCGCATCCACGGCACCCCCACCTCCCGGTTGGCCTGGCTAACAACGCCTTGCTGAACCATCGACGCACTGTTTCCGAAGATGGGTCCCAAGCTGGGGTGGATCGGATGCTTGTGGCAAATCCTCAGCAAATTGCCACCTTCGCGATTAAGTTTTGGTCAACTGCGGCCATGTTTCTTGAGCTATCTCGCTAAAACTTTATACACATGTGTATGTCGGTCGGCTGTGTACACAATTTGGTGATGATAGGATGGAAATCCACGAAGTAGATGTCACTTGACTGTATTTCAGGTCATGCAAATTTTGGGGGAAAAAAAGTCATGGCTGACCCCTATGGTCTAAGAGGCTTTATTGTAGAGCACCATGAGCTGTGCATGTGTATGCAATTTCAAGTCAATCAGAGTCAGGGGGCGAGGGGCGTAGCCTGTCAAACATTGGTGTACCTTATAAAGTTGCCAGTGAGTGAATATTACAATATTATGCATTTGCAAAAATCTCAAACAAACTTCTTTTAAGTTGTCATTATGGGGTATTATGTGTAGACTTTTTAGGAAAATAAATACATTTAATCCAGCGTTATTCCTGGCTGAAACAAAAACGAAATGTAGAAAAAGTGAAGCGCTGTGAATACTTTCCGTATGCACTGTAAAATACACATTTATGATTGAGTTATTTTAATTTAATTCGTTCCCTGCACCTATCACACACGTGTCTTAGCCCATGAAGTGGCCTGTGGTGGTCTGGAAGAACTCAAATAGCCCCCGCACGTAGCCCTGATCCATGGTTGGACTGACCATCTGGCATACCGGGCAAACACCCGGTGGGCCGGCAGGCCTTTTGGGCCGACGAGGTTCAATTCTTTTTTTTTTTTGTCTGGGCCCGGCCCGTCCCATCCATGGCCGGCCCGGCCCATGTCACACAGCCGTGGGCCGAGGTCCCTTCCCTCTTGGCCGCACAGATTGTCACCTTAAACTGAAAGGCCAATGAAATATTGGCCCATTCATCATGATTGGTTCTGGACCGGGCCTAGCCCAATCACACATACAGTGGAGGGCCGAGGTCCCGCCCCTTTGGCCTCGGCTGTCAATCACTCAATCAAGTCACATCACTAACAGACAGAAAAACAACTTGAGAAAAACGGAAAAGAAACGGAAAGGAGATGGAGTTGCTGGACTAGTGGTAAGAAGTTGAAAATAAAATTATGTTGAGAACAATTATTTGTGTAGCTTGCTACATTTTAAAACAGCATGTGTAGTTTGCCAACAGCTGACTGCTTGCGTTAACATCATGGATAGAGCCATCTGTAGAGCCAGGTCAAAGTGGCTATTTTAGTTAATAACCTACTAAACATTTGGTAGCTCTCTTGTGGTTTATTTGGGGAGTTAAATAGCTCTGTTGTTAGTGTTTTGAAAGAGTATCAATACTTTGCTAGCTGATCAACATTAAAGTGAGGAAGCTGTCAGTTTTTGCTTCTTGCTGTAGGGAAGACCGGGGTAAGTAGGCACACTTTTTACTCTAGTGAGAATTGCTCATCACCTAAACATCTTTCAATAGTCATTCCTACACGAAGCTTAAGGTGTTGGCTTGAAATGTGAACCTCTCACTTTTTCTAACTTATTGTAATAAAGAAGAAATTTACCATCAAAGACTCTCTAACACATTGTGACAACCAACCCCATCAAGGGGTCGGTTGTCACACACTATGGGGTTGTTTGTCACAATGCTATCTTTATGGAAAAAATCTTAAAAAGAAGGCAAGAAAGCAGAACTACATTTGAAAGTTTAATTTCATTGTCAAGTTGAAAAATAGGCCTACATAACTTTATGCATCTTAACACAAAATGAGCAAGGAATTAACAAAAAGGAAATCCATATTAAGACCAACCTACTGTATGTAACAACATAAAGAACAAAACAAATAGGTCTAACAATAATAGCCTACTGAACTAGGATACACACATTCACTATCTGAGTTACACTGATGGCAAATGTAGGGTCTGCTCACTCTAACCAGAGATTGTGTGCCCACTGGTTGCACATACAACACTTCTCCCTTACCTCCCCTGGGGCCTCATTGATAAAGCTTTGCGTGGGATTCACGTGGAAGCTGGCGTACGGAAGAAATGTAGGATGTACGTGCGAACAAAAATATTCGGATTTATAAAACAGTGCGCACTCACGTCCTACGCCTGTTTCCCTTTATAAATCACAATCAACTCTAAATGTGGCGCAGACTTTGCGGGCTTCACGTACCGCCCATATTTACCCATACATAGTCATCGACACGCCCAAATTAATATCATTTACTGAGTGCATGAAGGCGGTAGTGGCAATCGCCGACTGAAAGGGAAATGGAAAATAGACTCCACACGGTGTGGATCACTGCGGTCACCCCGAAGTACCCGTTGGAGAAGTGGCGACCAGGGAAAATATAGTTTGGTGGCAGTGTGAGCGTAAAGGCGTCAGAGTGCAGCCTGTGGCGATCTCTGTGAACACTGTGGCCGAAATAAAAAGATGCGATCCGACATAAAAGTGGACGCAAACAAGTGCATATCCTCACACAACAGTGTTTGTGCCACGAGCGAGGGACACTGAGACCCCCCATGAGATACAGATTCGGAGAATTCATCCCGGGGCAGTGGCGGGCGGCGGAGGGTTAATAATAAACTTCACAGTCCCTTTCAAAACACAATTGCGACGTGCTTAAACTCAAAGAAAAACACATAGATAAAACGGACTAAAAGCCGTGAAAAAAATCACAGTAGCCTATATGATGTACAGTAGGCTTATCATTAGTGTATGAAAAGGTGCACTCCTGGCTGCCTGACTGAGGCATCGAGAACAGCGTCAGTGTAAAAGTAATAGGCTGTATTCCACCTCAATATTATCAGAATTAATTCCACAACATGCAGATAGGTTATTCTAACTGCAGAGCTTATTCGAACGCTATTTTGTTTTTATTTGCACTCATATAGCCTATCTCCGTTTGTAGGCTATGTAAAATCCTAATTCGTTTTGTTTTTGTTGGTATCACTCCATGGAATAATCCGTGGAGGCATTTGTTCATTAGTTGTAAGAATGGCTTCATCCGTTTTGCAAAGGAACTCCCAATATATGATAGACCTACATGGCTTATAATAGGCCTATCTGGATTCATTTTACACAAACACATTCGTTCTCGCACTTCATACATGTGCCGACGGAGTCGCCGTTTCTCCTTTCTCCACTTTCTGTGCGTACGCATGGGTCAGAGTTTGCGTGGAGGACCGCACATCTCCCGTCAAGTTTGGTTTTTATAAATCCCAATATTTGCTTAGAAATTGGCGTGCGCCCTCTTCTGGGCGTACGCAACGTTTATAAATGAGGCCCCTGAACAGGTGCTGGAGAATGTTTCCATACAAACCAAACACAAACTATCCTCTTCATTTGATGAAGGTTCCTCCTGCTGTCTCTTTCTCTTCTGTTTCTTCTTCCCCAGCTGGGGTGGAGTGCACTGGGGTGCAGTAGCCTTGGCAACTGGTCTAGTTTGGGATGCACTGGGTTGTTTTGATTTTGTTGCCCTTTTTCTCTTTTGCATGCTAGCTGCCTTGACATTTTATTTTGTTATTGGGTTCCTTTCCTGGCTGCACCCTTTGGATAACATGTGACAACCAACCCCCCAAGAAATGTGACAACCAACCCCAACTGGAATTTATTGCTAGCATCAAGGCCAACAACCATCTGACAGCTAATTAGCTTGCTAAAAACAATCTAAACTATAGCTTACCCTTCACACTTTTTTAGGGTAACAAGTGTTTTGTTATAAACCCATTGTGTAAAAGCCTAGAAGAAAAATACTGAGGAGCTAAATATTTTCAATTTGACATGAAAAACACTAACAGTCCTCTCACCTCAAAGGCAGCAGTCTAACTCCAAGGAAGACTATGTAGGTGACCTCTGATCCCAGTTGTGGATATTTACATACCAAAATTTAACTGACAGCGCCTTCTGGTTCCGAGATATAACGATTGTGACAACCTCCCCGTGTGACAAATTACCCTGTTCTCCCCTACTTATTCAGTATAGTGGATTTAATAATGTTTTACTTAAATAGGCCTATACTTTTCTGTACTGATTGTTGACATGGTTTAAACATACTTGAATTGTATTCATTTTATTTATACTTTAAATGCAATTAAAAGATACAGACTGTAATTTGACCTGAACATTACAAATATATTAATATATTACAAAGTTAACAGTAAATGCAAGGCAAGGCAAGGCAATTTTATTTATAGAGCACATTTCAGGTACAGGGCCACTCAAGGTGCTTCACAGGGTTAAAATCAAATAAAGAATAGAAATAGTAAAAAATAAAAAATTACAGGTTAAAAGGGAAACAAGAACGTTTTGAGACCCGATTTAAAAGAGCTGAGAGTCTCAGCGGACCTCAGACTCTCTGGCAGTCCGTTCCAGACATTGGGCGCATAAACGCTGAATGCCGCCTCTCCCTGTTTAGTCCTAGCTCTGGGGACTTTTAAAAGACCTGTCCCAGACAACCTAAGGGCTCTGGGCGGCTCATAACGTATCAGCAGATCAGTAATGTATTTTGGCCCTAAACCATTTAAGGCTTTGTAGACCATCATCAATATTTTAAAATCAATTCTTTGAGTGACAGGAAGCCAGTGTAAAGACGTAAGAACTGGGGTAATGTGATCTACTTTTTTGGTCCTAGTGAGGACTCGAGCAGCAGCGTTCTGAATTAACTGAAGCTGTCAGATTGATTTTTTAGGAAGGCTTGCAAGGACACTATTACAGTAGTCAAGTCTACTAAAAATAAATGCATGGACAAGTTTTTCTAAGTCCTGCTGAGATATTAGCCCTTTAATTCTCAATATATTTAAGTTGGTAGTAGGCTAACTTAGTAATTGATTTAATATGTTTTTTGAAATTCAAGTCGGAATCTATCACTACTCCAAGATTTCTAGCTTGGTGTGTGCTTTCTAACATAACAGATTTAAGCTGTGTGCTGACTTTTGATTGTTCATCCCTGGCACCAAAGACAATTACTTCAATTTTGTCGCTGTTTAATTGAAGAAAGTTTTGGCACATCCAGTCATTGATTTGTTCAATGCATTTACTTAGTGCTTGAATCGGACTATAGTCTCCTGGTGATATGGTTATGTAAATTTGTGTGTCGTCTGCATAATTATGGTAGCATAATTTGTTTTTGTTCATAATCTGAGCTAGCGGTAGCATATATATGTTAAACAGAAGAGGCCCAAGAATGGAACCTTGGGGGACCCCGCATGTAACATTTGTTCGCTCGGATGTGAAATTGCCTATTGACACATAGTAGTCTCTTTCCTTTAAATATGATTCAAACCAGTTTAGCACAGTTCCAGAGAGTCCAACCCAGTTTGCAAGTCGATCTAGCAATATGCTGTGGTCAACTGTGTCGAACGCAGCACTGAGATCCAATAAAACTAATACAGAGCTTTTGCCACTGTCTGTGTTTAAGTGGATGTCATTGAGGACCTTAACCAGAGCAGTCTCAGTGATGTGGTGTTGTCGAAAACCTGACTGAAAGACATCAAAGCAGTTATTCATTGCTAAGTAGTTATTTAGCTGATGATGAACAGCTTTTTCAATGATCTTGCTTAAAAATGGTAGGTTGGATATCGTCCTATAATTGTTCATGAGCGATGTATCTAGATTTTTCTTTTTTAGGAGTGGCTTGATGACAGCTGTTTTCAGGGCCTGTGGGAATACACCAGTGCGAAGGGACATATTGACCATTTCTAGGACATCTGAGGCCATACAGCTAAAAACAGTTTTAAAGAAGCCTGTGGGCAGAATGTCAAGGCAACAGGAGGAGGAGTTCAGGTGTTGTATAATGTCATCCAGGTTTTTCTTGTTTATCAGAAAAAACTCTGTCATGGCATCTGAATTCGTTTTAAATGGGTACAGAGATAAAACATATCTTGAACCTGGTATTGATGCAGTGACAGCTTGTCTTATTTTATGAATTTTCTCAGTAAAGAAGGAGGCAAATTCATTGCAGGCCCTCGTGGAAAGATGCTCAGACGCTACTGACACAGGAGGGTTTGTTAGCCTGTCAACAGCAGCAAACAGGGCATGTGCATTGTTGCTGTTTTTGGTGATGATGTCAGAGAAGAAAGACTGTCTTGCATTTCTTAGTTCTAGGTTAAACGTGCGTAGTTTCTCTTTGAAGATGTTATAGTGAACATTTAGATTTGTTTTTCGCCACCTGCGTTCTGCTTTACGGCACTCTCTTTTTTCAGTTCTGACCTGAGGGGTATTTCTCCAGGGAGACCTTTTTTTACCAGAGATGATTTTCACCTTGGTGGGTGCAATAGCATCGATAACATTTGTAATTTTTGAGTTGAAGTTACATACAAGCTCATTAACTGAGATACAGGGGAGGAGCGGGGACAGAGAAAATGCCTGGATAAATTGTTCACTCGTGTTTTCAGTAATATACCGTTTTTTGATAACCTTTGTTTTTGCAGTTGTGTACAAAGATATTGTACTCCCAAAAAACAAACAGGAATGGTCGAAGAGACCCACATCAGACACTAAAAGGTTTGAAATGTCCAGGCCCTTTGAAATTAATAAGTCCAGGGTGTGACCTTTGTTATGTGTAGGCTGGTTTACGTGTTGAGAGAGTCCAAAATTTTCCAGTACATAGCATAGTTCTTTAGCACTTCTGTCCTCGGGTTTGTCCACATGTATATTAAAATCCCCAACAATCAATAAACAGTCAAACTCCATACAGATTACAGACAGTAGTCCAGTAAGGTCATCAAAAAAGTTTGCACAGTATTTAGGTGGCCTGTAGATATTAATAAAAATAGCTTGAGAGGCTGAATTTAACTTGAGAGCCACATATTCAAATTAAACAAAGTTTCCATAAAACATCTTTTTGCATGTTAAAGATTCATTAAATAAAATAGCAACTCCACCACCTTTCCTATGAGCTCTGGCCTCACTCTCGAAAGTGTAGTTGGGGGGGGGTTGACTCGATAAGAACAGCTGAGCTGTTGTCTGGGTCCAACCAAGTTTCAGTTAAAAACATAAAATCAAGATTGTGCTTGGTAATAAAATCATTAATTAAAAATGTTTTACCTGACAAAGATCTGATGTTTAACAAGGCCAAACTTAGTGTGTTTGAGTGTGAAGCATTGTCAGCCCTATTTACTACAGCAGACTGTGGCTGAAGGGGAATGGATACCAAGTTTGACAGGTTTGCAGTATTAAAGTGACAAGTGTTTCTTGTACGTATTGTCGGGTTAGTCATATAAACAGCAACAGTATGGGGAGGTGAAGTAGCCAGTAATCTACATGGTGATGCAACAGTAGCTGGGGGAGCTAGTCACACAAACCGCAGTCAGGGCCCCAGGACACTGCCTTCTCCGAGCAACCAGCATGGACAAGTGGCCAAACCATTAGTACTGCATGCTGTGAATGGGGCTGGGGGGTGGAGCTTATTTTCATGCTGTCCTGAGGTAGATTTCCCCGTCCACACAATACAAGCGGCGAACAAGATTGTGTCTCCGCAAAATTTTTCTGAATATCAAACATAGGCTCATACTTATCATTAGACCATATACTATTAAAACTGAAGTTTTTTCATTTCAAAACGCCACCTCAAGCGTCTTATTAGCCCAACGGCTTTTAACGGCTTTCAGTTTGTTTTCGAGGGAGGAGGAGGGAGGGGGCAGCCGTGGGCAGCTGAACAGAGTCGTAGTGAAACAAATGTTTCGGTTTTCGGCCCGGTCTCCGAGAGGGCTCAGTGCTTTCTTTATAGACTATAGGTCCATGCTCAGTGCCAGGTGCACGGCTCCATTAACTTCTCGTGTCTGGGGTTTTTCCTTTTATTTAACATGAAGGACGTTGATAGTGTTTAGGCATTTGGGTGACTTTTTAACACTTAGAATCGCCGAGGGATTTGTAGGACTGGTTCAGCTGTTTGACGTGTGCGCTCAATAACTCTCACGTCCATCTGCTTGCGATCATTGCGATTCACCATTTATTGATGGCTGGAGGAATCTCCGTTTAGAACTTATTCACCACTGTTTTACTTTACAAAAACGGAGTGTAATTCAAAGATCACATATAGCGGTTCATCGGGGGGTTAGTGACTTATACGACCATGGTCGGTAAGCAATACAACTTTGCTCGCTAAGACCTTTAGCTTACAATGCTAGATGCTACGGATGCTACAGAACGAGAATGATTCTACATCCGCTACCAGTCCGCTACGTCATTGCTACGCTTGCCGCCCTCTTTCTTGATAGGTCCATAATGCCGCTACGTCATGCTCATGGACCTATCGCCATGAACCATGGACCGCATGAATTTCCGCATATCACTTCCTTGTGGCTTCCCTGCGCCAATGAGCAGTTTCATAGGAATGAATGAGCGCCGTGTTTCAGTCCGGTGTCCATTTCTTTATATGTCCATGACCGCAGTATGGGTCACTGGCGATGAAGAATCGAAACCCAGTCCATGTTTTCTGTCCTGCCTGGTGAGCTGCTGCTTGACAGAAGCGGTGAATGGTTCAGTAGCGGGTGAGTCCTGATGACGTGACAGAGGTAACCGGACGAATTGGAAGGAGATGCTGATGTTGTATCCTTTGCCCTCAGCCGTCTCAGTAGACAAGACGGATGGGATGAAGCCGGCAGCCTTAAAATCCACTCCGCGCAGGTTGTAATCCACTCCATGAAATCCATCTAGCCGGGACTGCGGGGATCTCGCGATGTTGTGTCCTTTGCCCTCAGCCGTCTCAGTGGACAAGACGGATGGGATGGAGCCGGCAGGCTGACCATAAATAAAGTTTCTCCCTGAGCCTCTGTGGATATATCGAGGTCTACGCAATAGTCCTAGCTGCTATGGTGGAAATACAGGGTGGGATTGAGCGATTGTTGTACTTCAGCAGCTGTGAGGCGAAGTAGGTCAACATCGAACCAGCCAGAGTGATGTTAGCCTGTTAGCAGTTAGGTACGGACCCGAAGCAGTTGGAGAAGAGCTGAGAGGCAGTGTAGAAAAATCCACGATGAGACTGTAGAGACAGCTTTGCATGTTGACCGGGGCATATTCCTCACCCGGATCACCGAGGAAAACGCCAGTAGTGACCAGGAAAATGTCACTACTACTACTTGTTTTTAGCCGTTGCTAGGGATGCCAAAATAGCAAGTAAGCTACACGGCTCCTCCACAACAAAACCGGAACAACCAAAGACAGTCCACAAGCCTGCTTTTCCATGTTGGTGTAGCCCGCAGGGAACCAAGAAGAGACCAAAGGTCCACAAAAAAATCACTTTTAAAAATTGGCCCAAAAATAGCTTGGAGAAGCGGCGAACAGACAGCGCCAGCGTCCTCTCCAGCTGATGTTTTTGCAGAAAAATATATTCACTCAAATATGCAACATAAAGTTGTCACACTTTCTCCTTTCAGAGGAGACTTCTCTTTTTTAGAAACATTCAGAAAATTAGACCACCACAGAATTGTACTTACTTTTTACATGCTGATGAGTTTCTTTTACTAGACCTGCTTTCTAGACCATCATGTACTTTAGAATAATACACATTAGACCATTAATTGTGTACACTTTTTCACATTGGTTTACTTAGTAAAACAACAATTTGTGCATTTTGCCTGTATACATCTATTGTAATGCATCTCTCCACCTCTTTAACTGATACATCCTTAAAACCTCAATCAATTGTGTGTCTCTCCTCATTTATGAAAAAGGGTTGACACACCATCCACAGAGGAGGAGTCTGTGGAGAGAGAGAGCAAGGAGCAGTAGGTTGATTACTTTGTCCGTCCTGAGCCTACCATGTTAGAGGCATTTTTTGAGCACCACCCACAACAGAATACTATAGCTACTATAACACTTTGTAAATATTATTGTATTATATGTCTGTAGACTTGTTCAAAATAAGCCAACATTTTGATTTAATTCAATGGAACAGTCATCTTCAAGGGACCGTGATGAATGTGTTCTGGTGGGTGGACGATCAATTGTGGTGGGCCGGTCTGGGTCCAAAATGCCAGGGCCGATTTTTTGTCCCAGTCCAGCCCTGCCCAGAGCCCTGTTTCAGGTAGCTGGTTTTGAGGCAACCCAGAGTTTGTTCGCTCTGAATTAGTGGAAACTCTGGGTTTTCCGTTTCAGGTAGCAGGTTCAGAGCAACCGAGAGTCAGTTACTGCAGCAACATACGCAGTGGGTCTAACCTGCTCGGGAGGTGGTTCAAGCTACCCTGAGTTTGTTACGCTGCAGCTCCGACTGAAGAAAGAGTCACTGTCACAACGCGTCCCTGTACAGTTTAAAGCAAAATCACTCCATAGAAATCTCCATCGGGATGTTTTTATCATTTCCTGATGATTTTACGTTTGATATATCATTTATCTGATCAGTAGCTCTCAGCCCTCGTTCGTTCATATGGCGGCCACCTTACACATCGTGAACACGTTCTAAATTCAGATTAATAAACTATTTGTATTATATACAAATAGTATATAGTTGCCTATATCATTCTTATTTTTATTAATAGGGATTTTTTATAACGTCTGTGCCACTGAACAGATTTATGTCAGGTTGAAATGTAATTCTGCGGCTGGGGCTGCACGCGATCGTTACTATTCACTTGTGTCATCCCAAAGTCACAGATGAGCCTCATTAGATAGCCGTAGCCTATATGAATATAGACATAATATAATAATTTAAACTGTGATCACTAGAGGACAAGGAATCTGGTAATACATCAATCAGGCTTTACAATGGAAACTGTCATCTAATGTAGACGTTAATGTCTTTCACTCCTCATTTAAAAGAAGCGACAGTCTGTTAACTGCACAGTAGGTGTCAATGAAACTTTGTTTCATTATATATATAATAACATTTTGATGAAGGTAACACATTACATACTGTCTTGCTATGAACTTTGTCCTACTAAACTTATGGCTCTACTACAAAGTATGAGATATCTGTGTCTCCAGTGGTTGGGGGGCCACGAGAAGCTTCCTGGATCTCCCGGTGCATTTGTTGCACCCCTGGGAGAAAGAGGGGTGCAGACTCCTCCACATGCCTGTCTTGGAAATTGTAACATCTGCTTTTGGTTAATCTTGGACACACAAACCTGGTGTGTTCGCACACACCATCTTCACTGCATATAATCCTGTACATTTTGTTCAGTCGTTGTCTCAATCATCTGTGCCACACTTAGGGTGTGACGTATGTTAATTGACCCTTGTAGCTGTTTGCAAGTAAAAACTTCACCTGCTTTGAAGCCTGTCTAACTCAGATTCTCTTTATTGAAAACACTTGGGTTTTTTGATAAAAATAATTCCTTTAACAGTAGGCTATTATAGCTTGCCTATAATACAGCGAATATAAAACACTGTCAGCAATGCTGTGCGGCGCCAGCTTTTTTGCTGCTGCTGATGTGAGTAACTTAATTCTTAAAATAGACTTGCTTCTCATACGGAAGAATGAATCTATTGACAAAAATTTTTCCCCCTGTTGTTTTTCTGAATGGCCGAGGTGATTAGTATATCCCTGTTAATTCTTCTCCATACCATAAACTCATTTGTTAATATTTCTTACTCAAGTGGGAGGAGCGGAGAAGTTTTTTTTCTTTTTTTTGAGAAGTGGAGAAGTGGGAGGATCATGCATTTGTTTCTTCTGTTTCCATGGTGAATCATGTTATCAGCGATCCATTGACGATGGCTTTTACGCACGCGATCAACCCAGAGTGAACACGCTCAGAGTTGATTGACCCAACGCTGATCCACTGTTCTGAAACCCAAAACCCAGAGTTGCTCATCAACCCTGCGCTCTGAGTTGACCAACTCAGAGCGCAGGATTAAACTCAGAGTTTGTAAAACCTGCTACCTGAAACAGGGCTCCGTGATCTCAAATCCTTCCAACACCTTTGGGATGAATTAGAATAGAGATTGCGAGCCAAGCCCTCTCGTCCAACACCAGTTTTTATCATCAAAAATGTTCTTCTGGATAATTGGGCAAATATTCCAAAAGACACACTCCAAAATCATCTGGAAACCTTCACAGGAGAGCAGAAGCTGTTATAGCTGTAAAGGGGGTGACAACTCGATGCCTATGGATTTAGAATAGGATTTCATAAATGCTCCTGTAGGAGTAATGTGTAGGTGGCACAATACTTTTGTCCATATAGTGTATGATGATTTATTGTCTTTGTTTGTAAACATGAGTGCTGCCACTCCATTTGGAACTGGAGTGGGCAGATCATTCTTACCATCAAATAAAACAAACAAATACATAGTCTTAATGCCCACAAAATAAATGAAAGAGAGAGAGAGAGAGAGAGAGTGAGAGAGTGAGAGAGAGAGAGACAACAGTAAATGTAAGTATCAGGGAAGTGTGACACATAAGTAAATCAAATTTACAGTAATATACAGTGGCTTGCAAAAGTTTTCATACCCCTTGAACTTTTCCAGATGTTGTCACTTTACAACCACACAGGTAACTTTATTGTATTGGGATTTTAGCCTTTTTCCAGATATTTTCAATTAGATTTACCTGTAGGTGTGGACTTTGACTGGGCCATTCTAACACATGAATATGCTTTGATCTAAACCATTCAATAGTAAATATGGCTGTATGTTAAGGGTCAATGTACACCATCCTCATCGTGTAACATGGTGGTGGGAGCATCATGCTGTGGGGATGCTTTTCGGGTGGTAGGATGGCCTAGAGGTAAGGTGGCCAACCAGTAATCATAAGGTCGCTGGTTTAATCCCCGGCACTGGACAGGAGGCTGATTTTACGTCTACATTGCCCACCATCCCAAATTCAATCTTAATAATTTTAAGCAAATCAGAGGATCTCTGTCAGATGCAGCTGCTCTGATGTTTCTGCCCTCAATGATACTTTCACATCCGAGCTACTGCATCACCAGCTGGTCTATGTCTGGTTCTACTATCCTAAAACCAGTTGGGCTTCTGTACAAAAGGGCACTCAAAAACTTTGGATAAAAAAACCTAACTCTTGTCATTATTGTAACATCTTAGAGAATTCTAACCTACTGAGTTTTGATAATTATTGTAAATTTTCCTCTGTTTGCTTACTTTATAAAGTACTACATGGCTTGACGTCACCCCCATTGCTAGAGTGTATTAAGTACAGACAGACTCTGATCACCAGGGGCCTCATTTATAAACACGGCGTACGCCCAGAAGAGGGCGCACGCCAATTTCTACTACGCAAACATTGGGATTTATAAAAAGAAACTTGACGGGAAGATGTGCGGTCCTCCACGCAAACTCTGACCCATGCACAGAAAGTGGAGAAAGGAGAAACGGCGACTCCGTCGGCACATGTATGAAGTGCGAGAACGAATGTGTTTGTGTAAAATTAATCCAGATATAGGCCTATTATAAGCCATGTAGGTCTATCATATAGGGAGTTCCTTTGCAAAACGGATGAAGCCATTCTTACAACTAATAAAAAAATGCCTCCACGGATTTTTCCACGGAGTGATACCAACAAAAAACTAAACGAATTAGGATCTTAAATAGCCTACAAACTAAGATATGAGTGCAAATTAAAAAACAAAACAAAACGTTTGAATAAGCTCTGCATGTTATTGGATTCATTCTGATAATATTGAGGTGGAATACAACCTATTACTTTTACACTGACGCTGTTCTCGATGCCTCAGTCAGACAGACAGGAGTGCACAGTTTCATACACTCATCATAAGCCTACTGTACATCACATACTGTGCTAATTCTTTGCGGTTTTTAGTCCGTTTTATCTATGTGTTTTTCTTTGTGTTTTAGCACGTCGTAACTGTGTTTTGAAAGGGACTGTGAAGTTTATTATCCGCCCGTCACTGCACCGGGATGAATTCTCTGAATCTGTAACTCATGGGGGGTCTCAGTGTCCCCCGCTCGTGGCACAAACACTGCTGTGTGAGGATATGCACTTTTTTGCGTCCACTTTTATGTCGGATCGCTTCTTTTTATTTCGACCACAGCGTTCACAGAGATCGCCACAGGCTGCACTCTGACGCCTTTACCCTCACACTGTGCCACCAAACAAAATTTTCCCTGGTCGCCACTTCTCCAACGGGTACTTCGGCGTGACCGCAGTGATCCACACCGTGTGGAGTGAGTCTATTTTTCCATTTCCCTTTCAGTCGGCGATTGCCACTACCGCCTTCATGCACTCAGTAAATTATATTAATTCGGGCGTGTCAATGACTATGTATGGTAAAATATGGGCGTTACATGAAGCCCGCAAAGGCTGCGCCACATTTAGATTTGATTGTGATTTATAAAGGGAAACAGGCGTAGTTTTATAAATCAGAATATTTTTGTTCGCACGTACATCCTACATTTCTTCCGTACGCTAGCTTCCACGTGAATCCCACGCAAAGCTTTATAAATGAGGCCCCTGAGCTGTTGTAAACAGGGACTGTGAGATTCCTTTTCGAAAAACTGTCTTCAGCCATAATGCACTATCTAATAAAGGTAGAGCATTATGGAACACACTACCCCCAACTATATACTCTGGCCACCTTTAAGAGCCAAGTAAAGATATGGCTAAGAACTAACCAAAGGTGCAACCACCTCGCTCTAAATGTATGCTGTACCTTGTGTATTAATTAGTATATCTTTGTCATTTTTATTGTAACATCAACCTGCCTAATGGACTACTGATGGAAATGAGCCCCCGGGCCACAATCTGGCATTTTTACGTTTATGTCTGCTGTACATGTTCATTAATAATGGAGAGGATTTATATCGCGCTTTATTCCCTTAGGACTCAAAGCGCTTACAGGGTTCCTGGTTCCATTCATTCACACACACAGTCATACCGGTGGTGGTAAACTGCCCTGGGGCAGACTGACGGAAGCGTGTCTGCCATTCCACACCAACGGCCCCTCCAACCATCACCTCAAACATACAGCAGTCATACACATTCACACCAGGCAAGGTGGGTGAAGTGTCTTGCCCAAGGACACAACAACTATGACACAGGTGGCCGAGCGGGGATCGAACCAACAACCCTTGGATCATTGGCCAACCCACTCTACCAACTGAACAGTCACCCCAAAATGTTTTGGGGCGATTAATGTGACCATTGACTAATAAAGTAACTTTTCTTCAGCAGGGACAGGAAAGCATTTTTCACAATATATTTATTGCAGTTTTTTCTTTTTTACGACACACACAAACAAACATTTAAACCATCACAACAAGGACACAAACCACAATTTTATTTTTTTAAAACAAGAAAACAGAAAAAAAAGGCAAATTTATCCCATGTTCTCATCCGTCATGATAGTCATGTATGGCTCCCGCAGCTCGACAAAGTCCCTCCGCTTGCCCTTGGCAATATACACTCACCGGCCACTTTATTAGGTACACCTGTTCAATGGCTTATAAAAACAAAAAGCTAATCAGCCAATCACATGGCAGTAATTTAATGCATTTAGGCATTTAGACATGGTCAAGACAATGTACTGAAGTCAAACCGAGCATCAGCATGGGGAAGAAAGGGGGTTAAAGTGACTTTCAGCATGGCATGATTGATGGTGCACGGCAGGATGGAGCCATACTTTCATGTGATCACGCCAAATTCTGAACCTGCCATCTGAATGTCGCAACTGAAATCGAGACTCATCAGACCAGACATGATTTTTCAATATTGTCCAATATTGGCGACCCTGTGAGAATTGTAGCCTCATTTTTCTGTTTTTAGCTGACAGGAGTGGCACCCGGTGGGGTCTTCTGTTGCTGTAGCCCATCTGCTTCAAGGTTGGTCGTGTTTTGTGTTCAGAGATGGTATTCTGCATACCCTGGTTGTAACGAGTGGTTATTTGAGTTACTGTTGCCTTTCTATCATCTCGAAACCAGTATTCCCATCCTCCACTGACCTCTGACTTCAACAAGACATTTTACGTCTACATAAATGCCGCTCACTGGATATTTTTTCTTTTTCGGACCATTCTCTGTAAACCCTAGAGATGGTTTAAAGTGAAAATCCCAGTAGATCAGCAGTTTCTGAAATACTCATACCTCCTGGCACCCTCAACATTGCCATGTTCAAAGTCACTTCAAACCACTTTCTTCCCCATTCTGTTGCTCTTCAACCTCAATAAGTTGTCCCATCCAGGTCTACATGCCTAAATGCATTGAGTTGCTGACATGTGATGGCTGATAAGTTATATGTGTTAACAAGAAAATTAACCGCTGTACCTAATAAAGTGGCCGGTGAGTGTAAGTACATTTTTCCAGTCCAATACAGCTTGACAGCTCCTTAATCCACATTGCCAGTGTTAGGGGATGCACATTTTTCCAACAAAGTGCAATGGCTCTCCTTCCTTGAAGCAGTCCAAAGTCCATAAGTAGTCTGGTCTTTCTTTTTTTTACGCATTTGGAAAGTCTTTTGGGTACACTCCAAGCACATACAATTTGGGATCCAAAGAGACCCTGACATCTCTGACAAACATTTTATAACTTCCTTCCAGAAATCATGGATCATTGAACATTCGCATAAGCAATGGAATAGAGTTCCTTTCTCATCTACACATTTAGAACACACATCTGGAATATTAGCAGACATATGATCAAGCTTGACAGGAGTTATGTATGTTCTCATCAACCACTTCTATTGAAGTAGCTTGAATCGGGTATTTATGGTCTGTTTTTGTGCCATTAAACAAGCTTTATTCCAGTCTATCTCATCTATATCTTCTTTAATGTCTATTTTCCAAGCGTTTAGCTATTTAATGTTGATTCACTACACTCAAAAAAATTAACTAGGGCAAGTGTTTGATTAGCTAACTAGGAAAATGCTTAGATGACATGAATCAATCGTGTTTTTGTTCATTAAATGATTAATTCATGTCCATATTACGTGATAAGAAGAAAATTCAGATCAACTATAAACGTGCATATTAATCCAATGAGAAGTGGGTTAATCAAACCAACAACTGTTGTTCTGTCAGCCATAGGCGTAGATTTAGGGGGGGACGCAGGGGATGTGTCCCCAATAATTAGAAGAGATACATTTGTCCCCCTCAAAAAGTACGGAAGACAACCCTATTCTCCCCAAAATAAGTAAAAATCACAGTTCAGGATGTTGAAACACTTATATATCCCTCCTAATTGTTGATACATATTTCCCAATAATTTCAAACACCCCTACAGTGGACCGTACCGTCTTAAACTTGCCGACGTTCGGCTCGCCTCTGCCTCTCATTGCAGACGGCTAGTCAGCCTCGTGCAGTGCAGAGAGTGTAGCTGGCCGAATGTAAGTTGTTAGATAGTAAGCTTGTTAAGCCCAATACGATGCACTTTTTCACCTTCAGGGTGAATTAGATTTTGTCGAGTGTGTAAGGATGGATGCTAACATTAACTGGTTTCTAACTTTTGCCTAAAGTTACAGTTTAGCTAACAAGCTAACGTTAGCTGGCTGCTGATAGCCATGGACCTATTATTAAGGTCTGCTGATAGCCCACCCTGTTAATTTCAAATGTAAAATGTCATACTAGTTAACACTGCTGCTGTGTCATGAGTAGTCATTCCTAAAAAAAAAGAGTTTTGAACAATACAGTAGAATAAATATTTGAAAGCAATACGGAATGCCTGAGCCTTCCTGCTTTATATTCCATTATATTTACGTCACCTGTTGTCTTTTCCTTAACAGAAATTAAGACATGTCCACCATTAATAATTAAAGTACAGAAAGCACAAATTAGTGCATAAAAATTCACCAGAATGCACAAAATGGTATGCTTGAAGCACATTTTTTTCTGGTGGAGTACCCCCAGACGCCCACTTAACCCTAATGGGGTTGCTTTTGAGGACTGAAACTTACTCCACTTATCAACATCAGGCATGCAAATATATCCACCAAAGGATTTGATTTTCGGATGAAGAGATTTCAATTTTGAGGCGTGCAAGCCAGTCCATTTTTGGGCTATTTACATTGAATTCCATTCATTAGGGTCATGCTAGGGTTGCTATCTCCCACAAGGAAAGTCGGACTCTCCTGAGTGTCAGACTTTCCTTGTGGGAGATAGCAACCCTAGCACAACCCTAATCCTACAGAAAATGAATGGAATTCAATGTAAATAGCCCGAAAATGGACTGGCTTGCTGTGAAAAGCACCCCCGCTCAAAAAGGATTCATCATCATCCGAGAATCAAATCCTTTGGTGGGTATATTGATCATGATGTTAATGGGTGGAATAAGTTTCATGAGCGTCAGACTTTCCATGTGGGAGATAGCAACCCTAGCCCAACACTAACCCTACAGAAAATTAATGGAATTCAATGTGAATCGCCCCAAAATGGACTGGCTTGCTGGGAATAGCACCCCCTCTCAAAATTTATTTCTCATCATCTGAGAATCAAATCCTTTGGCGGGAATATTTGCATGTCTGATGTTAATAATTGGAGTAAGTTTCAGGGGAGTCAGACTTTCCTTGTGGGAGATATCAACCCTAGATCAACCCTAATCCTACAGAAAATTAATGGAATGCAATGCAAATCGCCCCAAAAGGGACTGTGTTGCTGTGAAAAGCAACCCCTCTCAAAATTGATTCCTCCTTATCCGAGAATCAAATCCTTTGGTGGGTATATTTGCATGCCTGATGTTAAAAAGTGGAGTAAGTTTCATGCCTCTCAAAATTGATTTCTCTTTCATGAAACTTACTCCACTTATTAACATCAGTCATTCAAATATACCCACCAAAGGATTTGATTCTCGGATGAAGATAAGAGAGCGGAGGTCCTTTCGTCAGCCCGCAAGGAGGTTGGGTCTAGACCTTGGCTGTGAAATTGCTGCATTACTGGGCACACCCAGGGCCGGCCCTGACCAATTTGGTGCCCTAGGCAAGATTTTAGCTGGCGCCCCCCATTGCATCGCAGTCAGGTCCACCACTGTGCATCCACTCACACAGAACTGGATAGCTTTCATTTTATTTTAGATCGAAAATAACCCACAAAATAAAAACCATATTACAAAACAAGTGACATAACATTAAAAAATGAATATAATATTACGATTCGCACAGAAAAATGCAGAAGTTAAAATTTAAAATTATAATCTATTACAAGTATAGTTTAAATAAATCAGAACTTTGCATTGAATATAATTTCAGACAAAAGCTATATTACAAAATTCATTTCACTTAATTAAATTAAGTGAAGAGAAGCAGTAACTAATGGAAAGCTAAGGTAAGGTACAATCAAACGGAAAAGTTTGCTCCTGCTTTTTATTTAATCAGAATCAAGCCTTCTGATGATATCTCATGGCTTTATGTATAGCACTTTGATTTACCTTGTATTGAAAAGTGCCTCACAAATAAACTTGACTTGCCTCAGGTATGCAATATTAACAGTTATTATACTGTGCACTTTTAACACTGATGTAAACTAACACAATAAACCGAAGGTTGACAACCATTAATTATGGTTAATTTGGGGCGATTGTGGCTCAGGTGGTTAAGCGGGTTGGCCAATGAACCAAGGGTTGGCGGTTCGATCCCCGCCCGGCCACCTGTGTCATGGTTGTTGTGTCCTTGGGCAAGATACTTCACCCACCTTGCCTTGTATGATTGCTGTATATTTGAGGTGGTGGTCGGAGGGGCCGATGGCGCGGAATGGCAGCCTCGGGTCCGTCAGTCTGCCCCAGGGCAGCTGTAGCTACTATCGTAGTTTACCACCACCGGTATGACTGTGTGTGAACGAATTGAACCTGGAACCCTTTAAAGCGCTTTGAGTCAACAACAGCGAAATAAAGCGCTATATAAATCCAATCAATTATTAATTTTTTTTTAATATTTTTTTATAGTTTGTCTATCCTCAGTAGTTGTCATTTTAAGCTTAAAGGCCTTTGCACACCGGGCGCGTTTTATTCGTGCGATTAATCCGTTAATTAAAAAACGTATACAGAGTCAATACAAGCTTCCACACCAGCGCCGTCATTTCGCATCGCAAATTTGCGTTTTTTATTTTTTCAAACTGAGTTCGATTTTTCTGGGACGTCGCTTCTAAAGTGAGACGCGACACATTTCAAAACATTCGGTTTTAAATTGCGTTTATTCGCGTCGCGCCCGGTGTGCAAAGACCTTAACTCATATTTTGAAATCATCGTATTAACAGTATCAGTAAAAAAAAATTAAATAAAGTTTTGGCAGCCCATTTATTTTTTTGTAGCGCCATCCCCTGCAGATGGATGCGCGCCTAGCATTTGCCTATACTGCCTATGCCCAGGGCCGGGCCTGAGCACACCATCCCAAACCTCCAGCTACAAGCTCAAGCTCCAGTCCCCGGCATCCTGCAACAAGCTCCAGTCCCCGGCTTCCAGGAACAAGCTCCAGCCCCTGGCTTCAAGCAACAAGCTCCAGGCCCCGGCAGGGCCGGCGGAAGCCAGGGTGGGCCGTGCCCACCCAAATGTGGGCTGTGCCCACCCAATAAATTTTTTTTTTTTAGGTGGAAGTCCAGACCCACTATCGGACGGACCTGTTCATTCGCTGTCAAAGAAAATGTCAAATAAAATTCAGACAATTAATTAATACTAAAGAATATACCATTACCATGCATTGCTTCTAATTGTATTATTTGGTTGGCAGGACGGCCTGCCTCCAAGTTACCCACCCACCTATAGTGGTCACTGGTCACCAGAGCCGGCCCGAGGCATAAGTGAAATGAGCGGTTGCTTAGGGTCCCGACTGCCAGGGCCCCCCCCCCCAATTTTTTATTTATTTATTTATTTTTTTAGTTTGTGTGTTTGATATCAACATCATATTATGTAAATGTGAATTATCATACAATAAAAGGAATACAATGTTTTGGTAGATAGTTAATAGCTTAATTATTGAATCAGTTCATCTGGGAGGTAATCCGAGGTTAACTGATCACGTCACGTTCAAGTCCATGGCATGCACAGTGTGTATTGAGTTTATTTAAAAATATTTGAAAATGGGGCTGCCCTCAGTTGCCCATGCACTGTGTATAGTCTATAGCCTATTTCAGCCTTGTCTGTGGGAAAAAAAGATAACTGGACAACAGAGTTCTTCTGCTTCGTTCCTCTCACTGCATTTAAATTAATTCCTTATATTACAGAAAAATATGTCCCGTAAAAGAGAAAGAGCACCAAGCCCATCCCAGAGGACCCTGCATAATATTTTATTTCAAATTTATATTTCTATGGAAAATCCATGTGTCTTTCTTCAATAGCTTCTAATTCATCCGACCCAGTGTCTCCAAATTATTTGTTCACACAAAATTCCTCAGATTTAGCCTCTTAATTTTCCTCTCAAAGGAAGGCAATAGTGGAAAGACTATATATCTATGTAGTGTGTATAGTATATAGCTCTGGACTACCACCATCCAGGTTGCCCAGTCCCAAAGCTTTCTCTTCTATCAGCTCAGGCTGCCTACAGTTAATACTGCGATAAAAAAGATACATTATGTTGTATATAATGTATATTATATGTTATTCATAAACATTTTGGAAAAAAAACATGCAAGAATCAAATCTCCCACACAGCAACACTCAAAGTTTATTTGCATATTGTGTTCAACACAATTCACAGTAAATGTGCCAAAAATCAGACGCAGAGATCTTACAAGGGCAAAAAAATGTGGCTTGCGCGCGTAGTGCGCGCTCGCATCTTCGGTCTCTTTGCCCAGTGTGCCCACCTTAAATTTCTACCGCCCCACCCTAATCTAACTGTCTAGAACCGGCACGCTAGCAGCCAGCCCAAGCATGCTAGCTACCTGCCCCAGCAACCGCAAGAGCCCCAGCATGCTACCTACCAGCCCCAGCATACTAGCTACCTGCCCCAGAAGGTGCCCCAGCAACCTCAAGCGCCCAGCATGCTAGCGACCAGCCCCAGCATATTAGCTACTAGCCCCCGTATGCTAGCTAGCCCCAGCACACTAGCTACCAGCTCCAGAAGTTGCCCAAGCAACCACAAGAGCCCCAGCATCCCAGCCACCAGCCTCCTCCTCCCTCGCAGACTATCAGAGTGGGGATGTGGAGTTTGGAGTGCCATCCGTCCCCTCAGAACTCTCCAGCTTCCGAGCTGAATCCGGTCCCCGAACCTGTTACAGTGACAGAGAAAGAACCAGAACCAACTCCAGAACCTGAGGTCCTTCCTGAACCAGAGCCTGAACCTGAACCCGTCCCTGAAGTAAATGAGGTGATTCTCGAGCCCCTGGTAGAGCCCGTGGATGAACCTGTAGGTCACTCTGAGCCCGAGGTGGATGTTGTGGCTGAGGAAGAGTGTTTATCTGAGCTGATCTCTGGACCCTCAGTGGAGCCCTCTCCACGTCATCATGAGAGGGCCCGATCTCCACATCCTGATGGGGGTGGTGGGGCCCGCCTCCAGGCCTACCAGGGGAGTCCCGCCTTCTTTGCCTTTTCAGAGGGGTCTGCTCCTCTGCTCCTGCCCGAGGGGTCTCCTCCTCCGTTCCTGCCTGAGGGGTCTCGCCCCCTATTCCTGCTCGAGGGGTCTCGCCCTCTGCTCGAGGGGTCCCGCCCCCTCCTGCCGGAGGGGGATCGCCCTTCGCTCCTGCCTGAGGGGTTCCGCCCTCTGCCTCGCCTTCCTCCGGAAAGGGTCCGCGGCCGGCCTCGTCTGGGGGCCCACCCTCGTCATCGTGGCCGCTGGCGTCCTGGGGGGTTCCGCCTAGGCAGTCCTGCAGAGGGGGTCCATCTTCGCCGATGCCGGCTACCTGTGGATCGTCGCCGGTGCCGGCCTCCAGAAGGGTTCCCTCGCCTTCGTCGCTGCCAGTCGCCGGTGGGTCCTCGCCGCTGACGGCCTCCAGAAGGGTTCCCTCGCCTTCATCTTCACCGCAAACGGCCTCCTGAGGGGTTCCGCCTTCGCTGGCCTCCTGCGGGGGTCCGTCTTTGCCGCTGCCGGCTTCCAGAAAGGTGTCTTCGCCGATGCGGGCCGCATGTGGGTCTTCGCTACTGCCGGCCTCCAAGGAGGTTCCTTCGTCTTCGCCGCTGCAGGCCTCTTGAGGGACTCCTGAGGGACAGTGAAGGGTTCCGCCTTCACTCTGACCCAAAATAGGTCAAAATTACAGTTCAGGACGTTGAAACACTCATATATCCTTCCTAATTGTTAATACATATTTCCCAATAATTTCAAACACCCCTATAGTGGACCGTACCATCTTAAACTTGCCGACGTTCGGCTGGCCTCTGCCTCTCGTTGCATACGGCTAGTCAGCCTAGTGTAGTGCAGAGAGTGTAGCTGGCCGATTGTAAGTTGTTAGATAGTGAGCTTGTTAAGCCCAATAAGACACACTTTCTCACCTTCAGGGTGAATTAGATTGTGTCAAGTGTGTAAGGATGGATGCTAACATTATCTGGTTTGTAACTTTTGCCAAAAGTTACAGTTTAGCTAACAAGCTAACGTTAGCTGGCTGCCGATAGCCATGGACCTATTATTAAGGTCTGCTGATAGCCCACCCTGTTAATTTCAAATGTAAAGTGTCATAATAGTCAACACTGCTGCGTCATGAGTTGTGATTTCTAAAATAAATAAATAATAATATTTGAAAGCAATACAGAATGCCTTAGAGCCTTACTGCTTTATATTCCATTATATTTACAGTGGCTTGAAAAAGTATTCATACCCCTTGAACTTTTCCACATTGTCACGTAACAACCACACACGTACATTTATTTTATTGGGATTTCATGTGATAGAACAACACAAAGTGGCGCATAATTGTAAAGTGGAATGAAAATGAAACATGGTTTTCAATTTTTTTTATAAATAAAAAACTGAAAAATGTAGCTTTCAAAAGTATTCAGCCCCCCTGAGTCAATACGTTGTAGAACCACCTCTCGCTGCAATAACAGCTCCAAGTCTATTGGGGTATGTCTCTACCAGCTTTGTACATTTACAGACTAACATTTTTGCCCATACTTCGTTGCAAAATAGCTCGAGCTTCAGATTCAGCGTCAGATTGGATGCAGAGTGTCTGTGAACAGCAATTTTTAAGTCTTTCCAGATATTCTCAATTGGATTTAGGTCTGGACTTTGACTGGGCCATTCTAACACATGACTATGCTTTGATTTAAACCTTTCCATTGTGGATATGGCTGTATGTTTAGGGTAGTTGTCCTCATTGAAGGAGAACCTCCACCCAGTCTCAAGTCTTTTGCAGACTCTAACAGGTTTTTCTGTCCTGTATTTGGCTCCATTCATCTTCCCATCAACTCTAACCAGTGTCCTCTTCCTTGCTGAAGAACAGGACCCCCACAGCATGATGCTGCCACCACCACCATGTTAATGATTTTTTTCCTGCAGCACATCAAAATTAATGCAGAGAGATTAACATTAACATTATAACACTGCAAATTTCAGTGACAGTTAAATAATGTTAATTTAATAGTATCATAATGGCAACCCTGCTGCCTGTTGATTACTGTTTTTTTACAGGAACATTTCTAACAGTGTGTGCTCGTGCCTTGCGCAGCGAAGGGCATTCCCCTGCGGTCTCGGCTCGTTGATTTGAGACGCGTATAGGCTAAAGACAGGTCCGTGGCAGGGAGGTGGGGGGTGAGGCCCTGCTCATTGACGTGCACGCGCATTATTCAAGGACACACTCACCTTGCGCATGGGCAATCTGGGTGCAATAGCTTACATTTTTAACAAGTAGAATAATATCATTAATAATGACAATATCCTGTGACATGGATTAAGCCTAGTCCTGGACTAAATGGAATTTTGAAAGGTGATTGTCCATTGAAAGTACAATTTAGTCCAGAACTAGGCTTAATCCATGTCTGTGAAACCGGCCCTAAGGGTCAGACATGTAGTTTACCGACATGCCTTCTTTTTAATCCAAAAAGTTAAAAAAAACATACCTATGAATATATTGTATAGAGAGCATATAGGTTAGGTTTTGTTTCAACATTTGGGGGTACAAATTGTAGATGGGGGGTATGGGGGCGCCCCCCCCCCCCCCCCCCCAGAATATTTTGAATTTAACACTTAATTTCCTGCATTCTGGTGGATAAAAATCTAAAAATCCACCGATGTGTCTTTTCTAGAATAAATTTAGTGGAAATGTATTTTTTTTCTGTGAAGGAGAAGACAACATTCAGGTTCATTGAGAAAGCTATTATGGAATATAATTTTTTTAGGAATCATGAGCCAGCACCGGTGTAAACTATTTATGACAGTTTACATTGGTAATGAAATGCAAAGCCACTACTTGAAACAAAAGGGATGGGCCATCAGCAGCTAGCTAACGTTAGTTACATAACACATAGCCAGATAATGTTAGCATTCATCCTTAAACACGTGACACAATCAAACATCAATATTAGCATGCTATTTAGCCACATAGATTGGCCTATTTAAAGCCCTTTAGAAAACTGACATATTTTCTTTGATGCAAGTTCATCAATTCATGGCTTAAAATCCTGAGCTGTAGGACTTTCAGCAGACATTCCGAGTAACCCCTGACTGCAGCTCGCAGATCGAGGAGGAGCTTAATTTTCCCTAAATGTGAGCTGGTCAAAACTTTTAAGCAGAAAAGCGGGAGAACAAATTTCCGTCTGAGTCCATAATACTGCACGGTTTTCTGCCTAGAGGTAAGTTGCCACTCTCTGTTCGTGTACATTGTAAACTAATGTATGGATAGACCAACAAGTTGATCATTAAAATATTCATGCAAGTAACATGCATAGGCCTCATGTTTATGTCATGAGGTTGTTTGAATAATAGCATTTAGGCAGTGTTTTCCAGCTTTTTTAACCCTTTCGTGCATGGCGTCCACATATGGCGACAATTAAATAAACTCCAATATTTTGGGCTTATCATGGTAATATTCTCTAAACCACATTGGTGAAATATGTTTCGTGAAACATTGAAAACTGATTTAAATTTTGCTTTTCCCCTTCAGATTTGCCTGTATATTGTATCTACATCTTACCACAGCTCGCACACGCACACTGCACAACGACATTGCACCACATTGCACCAAATAACACACACATTACAAAATCAACAGTTCTTTTAAGAACTCCTTTCTGTCTGTCTGTCTGACTGTCAGTGTCCTGATTTTCTCTGGTCAGGTAGCTTCACTGCAATGCTTAAAAAGAATCATATTTCATATCCAGGATTATAAAAACAGTAACTAATGCGCTATATTTGTGTGTGTTTATACCCTAGAGTATGTCTGAGAGAAATAAAGAAGGTAATCAATAAATCATTCACTGGAATTAGAGTATGATAAGGCATAATAACAGGATTCCAATATCAACATTTAATGCATGGCCTTATTCTTTGCATAGTGCATTACATTTTGAAATTGGAATTCTGCGTTGACAATGGTCAAAATAAATGTAATGAAATACATTCCTTTATTCATTATGTGTGTCCATTTGTTACCCACAGCTACTTTGATTGACCTTGTGTTGCCTTCATACATGTGCGTGTGTGTGTGTATGTGCGTGACAGGTGTCCCACTGCGGTCCCCCCCGCTACATGGAGCCCCACATCCTGGGCTGGAGGCCTCTCGTGCTCTCCATGGTCAAGCTCAGGCTGATTTACTTCCTCTTCCTGAGGCCATCCCTGATGACGTCAATGTGGTAAAAAAGATAACAATTTCAGTGTCAATTTCAGATGGTAAAAGTTATGTTTTACTAGGGGTTTAAGTGATGCTGTGCCTTTTAATGTTTATTATTTTCCCCTCTGATATATAGAGACACATTACTATACTTTTGGATGGTGATACACCAAACATTAATAACATCACCAACAGTGAACTGTTCCACTGTCCCTTCTGTAAATACGTGGGTGCAAAATATAAGGTCGACCACCATGTAAAAGGCCATTCGTCAGTGAAACACAAAGGTGCTTATCTAAGATATTACACAAATGAATTACTTTGTATTTTTTCACAAGTATGAATCTTACTCCCTTCATTCCTCTCTTACAGAGTTCACAATAATCAAATGTGGATTAAGTTGTTGGATGGCAACACATTTTCATTGTTGCTATTGTGCAGCAACACTTAGAAATCGATCGCAATTGGTAAGGCACCAACAAATACACCAGGAGGAGGTGCAAGCTGCAGCCTCTGTACAGCACTTTGTGGCCCCCGCTCAACTCCCTCAGCTCCCTGTGGCCCTCGCTCACGCTCAGCTCCCTGTGGCCCTCACTATGGTCCCTCAGCTCCCTGTGGCCCTCGCTCAGCTCCCTGTGGCCCCCACTCAGCACCCATTGGCTCCTGCAGAATGTTCCACGGCCACTAAAGCATCAAGTGAGCAAAATAAATTCTGTTGTCCTCATTACAAGTTGATTTCAAACAAAAGAAACTTCAAAACACACTGCAGGAGAAAACACACCAACCTCCTTGAGACGATAACGAAGGACAGATGTTTGGCCTGTCAGTGTATCGATGGTACACATGGTGTGTTTGCAGTTGAAAAATGTTTTTGTGGTCCTGCAACACCCATACATGTAATCAAGAATATGTGGGGCCCAGCACAGAAGATCATCTGTGAGGTCGACCAGTGTCGTTTGAATGCCGACTTTGCTCAAAGGAGCGGGATGTTGCCTTTCGAGTGCCACCACATCCAATCATTATTGTATTGCCCACGCACTGACGGTCAAACCGTGACACTACCAGGTGAGGCCTTGGAAAGAATGGTGGAAAACAAGTGGTTTGGTGAGGAGCGTAAGGCTGATGCTGAGGGTGTGCCTCTGTCTGTGCACCTGACTGTAGGTGGTCCACCATCTAAATTTCCTATATCTGTTTATGAAAAAAAGGTAACATACTACAGCAGGTTGGGAAGAGTTATTGTGGCATATGCAAAGCAAAACACCTGGCATTGTCCCTGCTCTAAAGCGAGACAATCCTGTATCCATAAAGCTGTTGCTAAATGGCATCTGTTTGTAACAAAGAGGGAGCTTTTTAGGAAGGTGAAGAGCACAGAGGAAGAGACACTTAAACGGGACATATTATGAAAAACCAAACATTGCCGGTGTTTGGGCATACTGTTTAGGTTATTGGCGTCCCTACCAGCACACACAAGCTTCAAAAAGACAAATATGTCAGTTTCTTCTGGGACACTTATTTCGAAAAAGGGGGGATTTGAAGGTTTCTTCCAAAAAACACCGACTGATGACGAAATCGATCGGTTTTCATTATCATAAATACTCCCACGGGAAAGCTCACCAGAAACTCGGCAGTTGATTGGCAAATCAAGACGCCCCGTTGGTAACCACACACACCTGGCTGAGCCTGCACTCGCTCATGCAACAACAGAGGAGAAGCGAGCTGCAGTGTGAGCTCAACCTCAAGCTACCATCACACCCCAGCCTCGAAGCACACTAGGGCTGAATGGATTTACTTCATTTTTTGTTAGGCTATCTCCAGCAAAGGTTTGCAATCTGTTAGTGTGATCAAAGCCTTTTTACTGGAGTGTGGAGGAGACTGTGCCAGGAAGACTGAGAGACACCATCCGTCTGAAATGTAAGTAGTCCTATTTTTAAAATAATTATGTCCGTTTGTTAGTTCAATGTCTGTAATGTGCTTTATTTTATCCCTCCTATAATAACCAACACCGACTGAAATGAGAGAATGCGGGGTTTAGTCGTTAGCATTAGCGCCCGCTAGTTAGAGCTGTGAGTCTTTTGCAGTGACTGTTATTTGGCTCTTTTGTGAGCTCACGTTAGTCCTGCCGTGACAGCCCCTGAGTGAAAAACAGACGGTGAAACTGTAGGGTGTGTTGGAAACTGAAGAGTATTTTTTTTAATAGCTTCATCTTGCTACCTGCTAGCTGTCTGATTGTATAGCTCAAGTACACACCACAATAAGTCTGCGGACAGTGTGTAGTTAGGGTGACCAGATCCCAATTCACCAGATGTGGGACAAAGACTACGTTTGTGCGGGAGAATGCGGGACAAAGTGCCGTTTTTTTTAAGCAAAATAAACCTGTAGTACAAGCAGCAGTAGGCCTATTACATGATCTCCAGTGTAATGTACACATCGACAGGAATACTGTAAGTTGTCTCTGCTGGTGTTTGTTTCCTGTCCATTATATTTCAAAAAGCACACAGTATCACTCAGAAGTTGTTGCTTATCGAGCCAGGGCTATACTGAATTTGTTGTAGCTTTGCCATAACAGATGTATGATGTAGGCCTATACATGTCAGCTAGGCCACATGATGTAACATTGAATGTGCCATGTTTTACAGGTGTCTGAGTGACCTGATGGAGCCGGACAGAGCCACCAAGACCGTCACACTATCCGTTCCTTCAGAGGAGGATGTGTTCACTGGGTGGGACAGGTGGTCTTCTTCAGGGCCCAACAACAACTGGACAGTTACATAAAAGTTATGGCTTTGCTTCTGTTTGATATGTACACTTCATATTTTCATTCCACTGGCTATGAATAAACTGCTTTATTTTTAAGGATGTTTTTGGTCTTTTTAAAATGTAATGATACTGTTTTATCAGAGAAAATCTTCAGCGAGATGAAAGTGTGAGTTTCAAGTAATCCTTTACTACAGGTAGCAAACAGTGACAGTAAGCAACACAATACATTTTTTAACGGTAACTTTATTATGAATGAGTGATCACAATACAAATGATACATTATCTACTAGATATTGAAATGTTGTCAGATCATTTGCAGCTCTGACAAACCTAAAGCATAATTATTTCAACCATACATTTTACAAAAGATAATGCCTTTCCAGTGAATCTTGACATGATTCAGGATACACTCTTTTCCATTATGGTTACTGTACATTTTTACATGTCAACTCAGTATCGGTTCACAACCAAAGCTTTTTCACTCCACTGGGCTGTAGATCATAAAACGTAAAACAGGGTGTATGTTACCAGTTTAGAGAGTTTATGCATAAATACTTAGCTCAAATTATGTTATTGACTGACATAATTAAACAGTATTTACCTGAGGATAATGTCAGGGAAATCAGAAATCTTGATGCCATTTTCACAGTTTTCAGCTCAGACTCCTGTCTGAACAGGTTCAGTTGTACATCTTTTAGTTTAGAACTGGTTAGTGTGCCGATATTTGTCGTAGAAATGAAGCTAAACATGTTTACATTGGTCTCCATGCTGCATTGGCCAAAAGTAAACAAAGCTGACAGCTGGGCGTGTGCCATGCCCATGTAGGTAGGTATAGAGTAAATGAGCAGGGCGGTGCATGCACGCCCATGTAGATCTGACCAGTCAGAGCAGACTAGTATTTTGCGAAGGGGGGTAAGCTGTCAAAACCTACCTTTTGAGATAGAGGGCAGAGAAGGCTGGAAAAGGCGATGAAGAAATGGGAAATGGTAGAAAACTATTGGGTTTTTTGAACAATAAACCATGAAAACCTTTTCTAGTAGACCTTGGAAATACACCTTTAAAACCGAGATTTTGCATAATATGTCCCCTTTAATCTTACCGAGATCAGCACAGTCCAATACGACAGCGACTCTAAAGAGGACAGTTATCCACCAGATGACAGAAATTGCAAGGATGCTTAAATACCTCCTCAACATCAAAAAGCTCCCGGCAAATATAGCCTACCCCAGGCTCTCATAGAGCAGTCGCAGGGTTGCCGCGGATCTTGAAAAGCATTAAAAGTCATTAAATTTAAGTTTCAATATTCAAGGCCTTAAATGTCTTAAAAAGTCTGGAATTATTGGGTGGGCGTCATTAAATTTAATCGGGGGCAGAATTAATGAGCTCGCCTTATTTGTTTCATTCTAGTTTTCTAGTTTAATTGTTAGATTTCTATGTTTTTATTTTATCGGTGTTTTATAGCCTATACTTCAAAGATATCCGGCAAGTCCGACACATACGCTAGAGGCAGTACGGCCGTGTGAGGCTGAGTACCGCATTTAAAACGTAGAAGAAGAATGTGTGTTCCCTGCTTTCGAATTTGAAGTCGGCCGCGGTAGAGCAAAAAAGGAGAGAACGTCCCAGCGAAATGCATGCCCAGCTATTATAAATTCGGTGAGAGGTGGAGGGAGGACGACTGGCTGGCTTTTTTCACCCCGCGACCACACACTGCCGCTGCTTGTAAGTGCGCAACCACCCGTCCGCTGATATAGGTAGGCTACTGTCGCAAATCACACAACACGTTGATTGTGTTTAGTAAACAATGTTTATGTATCTATATTTATAAATAGCTGCTCATCAGACGTTCATTCAGCTCATTCAGGTCGCGTTGACTTGGCGTGAGCTCATGGAGTGAGACGCGGGTCTCTTTCTGTCACTTTCTTTCTCTCCACACTGCATTCTGACAGCTAGATAAAAACTATTGCCGATCCTCCCATCAATCGCAGATAGTAGCCTACTTTTCCTTTGCCAATCGGTACAACTCGCCTGCAACAATACTGTATGAAGAACAAATTACTTTGCGCAAATTACCGCAGGTCTCGTGAGCATGGATGTAAATCTACAGTTGGCCAACATACGATTTTGAAATTGCAAAAACCTCCCTTGACCTGTGGAACCAATTTTTAAATAGTTTCTGCCATAAGTTCTGAAAAATGAAGTTAATGGACTAAGTTTGTTATTTATTGAATAAGGAATTAAAATATGAAGAACATTCGGATTATTCTTCCCCCAAAATATCCCATTTTTCATTTAGCGTAATTAAAATATTGTATGCTGCACCTAACACATATTTTCTAAATTGATTTAACTGTTCTTGTTACTCGATTAATCAGTAGGCTAAATGTAAACCAATTGATACAGTTCTGTAATTGGTTGAAAAGGTGGTAATGATTGGTTTTCAGGTTGCCTTTACAGTGATCGACTCTTACACTGTGTGCAAATTTTTTAGGCAAGTTGTATTTTTGAGGATTAATTGTATTATTGAACAACTACAGTGCTCTCGGTCAATCCAAAATGTTAAAGAACCTAAACCTGAATGTTTACGAAAGTAAAGGTGAGATTTTGTCTTTCTTACAAGAATATATATATGTTTTGCTATTATTAGGCAACTATTAATATGCAGAATTATTCTGCAACTAAATAAAAAAAACAAAAATGTTCCCATCTCACTTGTTTATTTTCATCTGTTACAGTGAGAATAATAAAACAACTCAACATTTACAAATAAAAATGTCCGACATATAAAAAAATAATAATCAGTGACCAATATAGCAATAAATCAGTGACCAATATAGCCACCCTTCTTTTCAATAACTGTCACAAGCCTTCCGTTCATGGAGTCTGTCAGTTTCTTGATCTGTTGACGATCAACTTTTTGTGCAGCAGCAACCACAGCCTCCCAGACACTGTTCCGAGAGGTGTACTGATTTCCTTCACTGTAAATATCCCGTTTAAGCAGGGCCCACAGGTTCTCAATAGGGTTTAGGTCAGGTGAGGAAGGGGGTTATGTCATTATTTTTTCATCCTTAAGGCCTTTACTGGCTAGCCATGCAATTGAGTACTTCGATGCATGTGATGGAGCATTGTCCTGCATACAAATCATGGTCTTCTTGAAAGATGCAGACCTTTTACTGTACCACTGAAGAAAGTATCTTCTAGAAACTGGCAGTAGGTTTGGGAGTGGATTTTGAGGCCATCTTCAACCCGAAAAGGTCCAACTAGCTCATCTTTAAAGATACTAATAGTTCCCTCAAAAGATCAGCTAGTTGGACCTTTTCGTTTTTTATTTTCTGTAATTAGACAGCAGTTGTTAGCTAAAGTGCATTGAATATTTGGTAGTCAGATTTAATGCAACCCTTTACGGAGTATAGTGTAGTTTGTCGATTTCTGTTACCGCGGTATTGGTATTATTTTTTCATTTTAGAGGTCTTAAAAAGGTCTTAAATGTCTTTAAATTTGAACTTTAAAAATGTGCAGATACCATGAGTCGAGAGAGGGGAGAAAAGACGACAGCTTTCCTAAGCACCTTATCCCCAAAGAAACAAAGTGTGTAGAATGTGAATACACACTCTGTGCAGGCAAGATCCTGACAAGCACAGGTGTAGTTGAAGGTTGGTACCATCACAGGTCTTTCTATTGTGTTCTTATCAGTTAATGGGTGACATAATTTATATGTAGCCTACATGAGAAACAGAAAAAAATGTTTCTACTAATCTCAAATGACACAAAAGCAATAATCATGATCTTTGGTTGGACTGTGTTTTTAGGAATATCAACATACAGGAAATCATGTCTGAACTGTGGCATGATTTACAGATACCAGGAGTGGGAGAAGGGTATCCACAACTTTGATGACCACATCATCCTGTCTCTGCACTTGTGCCTGATGGTCAGGAATGCACTACAGGTACTCTCTCTCTCTCTCACACACACATAGACACACATACATACACACACAGACACACACACACACGAAAAAATGTGGGGAGAATAATAATGTCAACGGGACATAGATGTGCTTTGCTACCACAAGCACACTAATAATAAGATATAATTGCTTGTTCCTCTTTTATTAAAATGTATTCATTACAGATAATTTCTGTAAAATAAATGACGATTGAAGATGCAACTCTTACCAAATATATTACTTTTATTTTGAAATGTTATAACATTTCCAGACCCATACAGCTATAAGCAAAGTGATAGAAATTATAGAGACAATGGAAAAAGTGTCCTTTCCAAACAAAGAAAGAGTATTGCAGGCATACCTCCACTTTGAGGCCCTGACTGACTATGAGTACACGTACAGTTGTGTGTCATGTGGAAACAACCCAGCAGTTGTTGTTATGGACCTCCACAGAAAAGGGGTTTTCAATATGCCAGGTGAGTTATGCTATTATTCTCTGTATTGTGTAACATCATATTACCCATGCCCTTGTACAACCATGCATCAAAATGTCGTGTTCGGAGTGTTTTTTTAGTGATTGTGCTATGAATAACAAACCATTGTTTTAACAGTGAGTGACATCCCAAGTCCACCTGAAGGCTATGATGGAAATGTTGACATGGACCATTTCTGGAACTCTGTGGCCACAGAAATGCTCAGTCGGGGATTAATTCCATGTAAGTCTTGTCAAAAGACAGAACAGCTAAAGAACAGTTGGAGAGAGAGTAAAGTATATTAAAATGTGTTTAATGTTGTGATAATGATAGCTAATACTCATCACATTTGTTCACAAAGAACCCTTTTGTTGTGCCACCAAGTTATAATCACTGGGCCCCCTGGATTGGCCCACACACCCGGAGGTCAAATTCTGTGTTGAACACAGAATTCGAAAAATTGCAAAGCCCCAAAATGGATGGAGATGATGAAAAAATGAATGAGGAGCGGCTCACAGATGAGCTTGTGAACCTGAAGGTGAATGAGTTGATGAAATATGCCAAATGCACTTCTTTATACTAACACGAGAAGCAGGCGGGTTTATCCAGAAACTCAGCCTCTCGGACCGCGGACTGGATAGCCGATCGAGTGATCTTCGACCGCCATCCCCGCACCAAATCAGCTGCGCCCTCTTGCCTTTTTCCTGCGATCTGACACCGCAGAGATCACCTCACCAGCTCATCGCCGTCTCGCGGGCCCCTTTCGCCCGTCCTAGAAAGGAGTGGCCTACCCGCCTCAACGACGACGAAGCAGTGGGAATTAAGTTTCCCCAAGTGAGATTTTGGCTTTATAATTACCTGGGCAGATGTTTAGTTATTAGTTACTTTTAAAGTGTGAACAATACTGTTTATTTTCGAATTTGTGTTTGCTATTTTGAAACAAGCTGTGTGATCAATCTCCGTTTGTCCTCTTCCCCCACGGAGAGCCAGAACGGAAAGTTGGTCATTTCATTCAACGCTGCAGCGTGGTTTTAAGTCTGCTGTATGTTTTAAAAACCTAACACCTTTCTTTTTCCCCCTCTCCGCGTCCGAGCGTGGCCTTTCCTCCTCTTCCTCTCCTGCACGCACGTACACACACGTTAGATGGTAGCCTTGATCAGATAGAATTGGTGCTAAGATCTTTGGTAGAATCCCTTTTTAAAGAGCTAGTGTTTGTTCGAAATTCCCCGCCTCAAATCCCATCGTCAGGTCCTTTGTTCTAAAGATAGACGCCCTTTTGAGTACTTCCCCCTTCGGGTGGAAGTAGAATAGAATAGCCTAGCCATCCAGGGATGCCATTTTGTGTCATTAATAACCTGACCTAGATAGAATTGGTGCTAAGATCTTTGGTAGAATCCCTTTTAAATAACTAGTAGCTTTTCGAAATTCCCCGCCTCAAATCCCATCGTCAGGTCCTTTGTTCTAAAGATAGACGCCCTTTTGAGTACTTCCCCCATCGGGTGGAAGTAGAATAGAATAGCCTAGCCATCAAGGGACGCCATTTTGTGGCATTACTAAGCTAGCCTATTTTGGGTCGCCATTTTGTGTCTGTTGTCCCAAGTCACGTGGGAGCTTCCCCGTCCCCTTTTTCTTGCTCCACACCCACACACACCCACACACTCACTCACTCACTCACTCACTCACTCACTCACTCACTCACTCACTCACTCACTCACTCACTCACTCACTCACTCACTCACTCACTCACTCCCCCACACACACACACACACACACACATTGGTACATAGCTGTATAAACAACAATGTTTTAGACGTTTTTCTTTGATTAAGTGTATTTGCTTCATGCGTGTATAAAACAGATGTTACCTTAAGTTTCATCGTGGTTAAAATAAATGTTCTTATATTGTAACCAGAAGTGTTTGTGATTTATTTGTGTGGATATTATTGGAGTGTCAACAATCAACAAGTGAAAGACTCTGTAGCCTTCAGTGTTAAGATCATATTACCAAATTCATAATAGTAACTACTTGATTACATTATTTATGGAAATGATCTTTGAGACTAGGATTTGCTAATGTTGATTTGTTTAACTGAGCGTTAGACTAATCAACGTTTCTAAATAAATCCTTTGATTAAACGAGACAATTTGCTATTACTTTTCCATTCTTGAATGAATGGTGGTGCCCCTTTTGAACTTTAAGAAATTATTAAAGTATTATTAATCATCAGATTAATTTCTAATAGCTGAATTAATCTGAACTACCTGTACACGCTACAATGCTATATTAACAATATCAACTTGCATGTTCACAACAGGTACAGGAGGTCAGGGCACTGTGCAAACAGTGTGGTGTGGATGATAAGGGGTCCAAGATAGATATGGTTATCAGACTGTCTGACAAAATGTCTAGTAGAGTCACCTACAACAAGGTGTTTGAGAAAGTGTGGGGTGCTTCTGGTAAGTGAAATGATATGGAATGTTGAAGATATTTTCACTTTGTTATACATTGTTGTGTTAAATAAATGACTTATCATTATGTAGTAGGTTAGCTCTACATGCTCCTAATGTCAGTTATTACTGTTTCACATGTGGTTGGGCAGTTATCACTTGCCCATGTGGGGTTGTGTTTTCAGTAAAATTCAACCGAGCAGAGAGTCCACGTGACTTTGTCTTGCTGTCCTGGAAACACCTCCCCAATGTGGCTGTGTATGATTATGCCAGGGGTCTGGCACTGCATGCCAACCACAGGCAGCCAGGAATATTTGCCCCTTTTCAGGGAAGGTTACTGGATCCCACCCCAGAAAACGTGAAGCAGGCCTCAGAGGGAAAGGTCCATGTCAGCTTGCCTTGGCTGAAATTTCACAAAAAGCCAGCTGACAAACATGGTCACCCTCTCACTGGGTCCTCACAGCATTTTGCTTTAAACGATGTGTTCCACCAGGGGAACAGCAAAGACCAGTGTGAGGTTCTAAGAAAGCTGGAGCTTGTTCCTGAACTTGCTGGTCTAATTAACAGCCAGTGTGCCGAGCAGCTGTTTTCAGGGATGAGAAAGAACAACTACTTTTTAAATCAGACAACCCCATCAACACACATTTTTCTACAGAGAAACATTCTCCACCATTACAACATGGCAAGAAACCAAACAATCAAAAATCAGTACAGCAAGATTGTTCCTCCAGATGTTTCATTGCAGTTTGACACCCATGGAAGGGTAGTTTTAGGTACAGGATTGAATATTTATGCACATTTGTCGTCTTCATCTACTTTAGACAATGAAGTTTGTTGCATGTTTTTCCTATAGCTCACTCCCCATCAGCTGCGATGTCAACTGGGTCATCAGTCATGGCTCTATTTTGCACATCAATCAAATGAGAAATGTGACATTTCACACTTAATTGTATTTTTCGGTTGTTGCTTTCTACACTAGTAAATGATGACAGTGAGCAGAGACCTCATGGACACTTCCCTAGTCTCCACAAGTTTTCAGCACACAGAGGATACTGGTGACAGAAACTCCAAGACAGCCAGGAACAACTGGTAAAGTTAACCATTGTGTCACTGTGGTTATCTATGAATGTCACTCATATAATCATACATGTATAAAGACTTTGTTTTCTTGCACTAGCTGTCTCATGTCTTGGATGAGACCAAAAGTCACACTCAGCACCTTGCAATGGTGAATAACATCATCCTGACCCGCTTTGACTTTTGGACTCTGGGTTTGCAGCAGGACATGGAGGGAACGGTAGGCAAAGAGAATGTGCTGTGCTGATATGGTTCATGTAATATTTTTCAAAATCTTTCAATAATTTGTGTTTATGTGTTCTACTAGATCCTGAACTCTTGTCTCAACATGATTGTGAAGGTAGTGTAACTCCTGTGAAATATTTAATTCAAAATTATTGGATAGTCTAGTTCAACAGTCAATATATTTTGACAGTAAGAGATTTAGCAAACTTTCTCTGTAATAGAGAGTAGAGAACCTGTTTGCTGCAGACAGTTATGTCATTTACTTTTGGTTCCCACCATCATCGAGGAACCCCATGGATCACCTTCCGGTAATTTGTTTAAAAGTTTTGCTTTATTGAGTGAAGTTTGAACATTTAATATTCAGCTATTGTTGTCTTTTTACAGGATAATGCAGCCAGTCTACAGTGGATTATTCTCCCAGTGTCCGTACCTGGACATTGGACACTGTGTAAATACCTTTATATTTTCTTCCTTTTTTTTTACACAACAAGTTGCTCATTGCTGATTTAAATGTTTTTCTATAATTAAATCCATGTGAGTTCTGCTGGGATTCTAGGAACATTACACAACTCACTGCAACTGGTTATATTTGAATTTGAATATTTAACAGATACTGAGGCCACAGGCTAGGGAGATTTTCTTCCTAGTTTCCCTCTGGGGCAGCGGTTGGAGAGATGAGAGTAGAACCAGTCTATTCAGGTTTTTAAGGCAACTCACATAATCCTATCTGGACAGTGGTAGTTCTGTCTTGTCCTTTTGTTTGTTTTAATCAATGGTTCTGTTTTTATTTGATCTAAAATATTCCATTCCATATTCCAACTATTTTGATTCCTTAAACAGATGGAAACAGAACTATTTATCTTTTTTGAGTCGGGCAGTTCTGTCTAAGCCCGTTATGAAAACTTTTTTATTTGAAGTTCCAACCTCTTCCTTATTCAGTTCAAGCTTTGTTCCAAGCGTTTATGCACGCTTTTCAATCTAGCATTTGCTAACTTATTACTATTTTCTTGCCATACTTTTATTAAAATACATTGTTCACACCTCAGGGCCTAACAAAGCAAGGGTTCTCCAACAACTGTGGCGTATTTGTTTTGATGGTAAGACCTAATCAGTATGTTATAGCATTGCTGTTGTCTGTAAAAATGTTTGCTTGCTACATTAAAACCACATTAATTTGTATTGAAAAAAATGTATCATTGGGAATATGCCTGACATTATATTAACCAGTACCTCTTGACTCTTCAGAGGAAAACATGCTGCAAATTAGGAGATGGTGGTGTCTCACTCTCCTGCAGAACTTCCCCATGCCGTAAGTGCCCTGAATATCACACTTATGAATCAAATCACAAAAAAAAACAGTTTTACTCACTGTCAACAGACCAACATGAATGTTTTCATAGTGAATGTATGTTGTCATTAAATCACCAAGGTCTGAAGAAGACCGATTGCAGGACAGGAAACGGCGACGAGTGCAAGGAGGGCTACAGGTGAGAGGTCATGTGATTAATTAGTCTTGTAGTCAACTATTGCTAGACTAAAGCGTAATCCCCCCACTTATTTCAATTATCTGTTTTACATCTTGCATTGTTTTTGTGCCTATAAGAACTGCAATCTGTTTCCTGTATAGACGCTGTTGACAACTGGAAACCGGGAACAGGGTTGGAAGCTTAAGGAATGTATTTGGCTAGGCTAAAACATTTTTTTTCTTTACAGATACATTTTTTTTTTTTGCCTGGGGTGAAAATAAAAAAAATCAATGATGCAAAGTCTGGTTTATTTGACTTAGCTAATATAATAGAGTGTACAAAATAATATGTGTCTATACTCTTTTGGAAATGCTATGGTTTATATATATATATTTATTTTTCATGGTAAAAAAAGACATTTGACAAGTTAATAGTATGACTGTCTCTAAGTCATTGTGCTGTGCTGTATTGACGTTTAAGAATGTGCTGCCGGATCTGCACCACCAGATGGCGCCCCCTGAGCTCGAGCGAAACTTTTTGACCAGCCCACATTTAGGGAAAATGTAAGCTCCTCTTCGATCTGCGAGCTGCAGTCAGGGGCACTTGGACATTCCTAGCAGTAAGCTGCGCAAGTGTCCACCCGTTGTGTCAAGGTTTCAGGGAAAGACAGACAAGAACCCAATTGCAGGACACAGGAAACAGTTCAGATTCAAAAATAGATTTTAATGAAGTGGATGACAAACCAGGTAGTAAGACAGCGTGGAAAACAAGTCCAGTTGGGGCAGGCAAAAGGGAAAGTCCAAAGACAGGTCGAAACACGAACAGGCAAGCAGGATCGGAACACAGGATGAAATCCGAATGCTGGAAAGCTGGGTGAACACACTAGGACATCAGACAATCTGGCAACTGACTGAGGGAACTGAACAAAGATATATACTGGGGCTGATTAACTGATGAGGAGCAGGTGAGTGTGGGGCAGGCTAGGTGAATGTAATTAACCGGGAGTGCAGAGCAGGAGGAAGTGGCCGGGTCTGAAATGACATGAGAGTTAGAAAGGAAACCAGGAAAACAGACATATGAAAACAAAGTAAATACTGGCTGAAGTTGTGACACATTGGGAGCGTGTGCGACGTGCGGATGCAAAAAATATATTTTTTTTAACCTAAATTGATATGCAAATGATTTTTATAGCAGCGGCGGGAAAAATATAGCAGCGGCGGCAGGTGTGAACCTGGGGGAAACAGTGGGTGTAGTTTCGCGCTAGAGACTTACGTCAGCAATACTCGCCGTCGCGCAATGACGTTTCCTATGTTCGAAAGGAAGCATCTTTTCATCTCTCCTTGACCTGATGATGTTAGGGTTAAGGTATAGTAAAGGAGGCTTAAAGGATAGGAGGTTTGACTATTCGTAGAGGCCCATGGTCTGGCCCTGGTGCTTTGTTCGGCCTCATCCTCCTCAACACCAGCTCAACCTCCGCCTGCTTCAGCTCCCGATTTACATAGCAGTGAGCTCCTCCATTAGCTTCTCCCTCTCCTGTGAGTAGTCCAATGTCTCAAACTTGCTGTAGAACTGGTTAAGGTTCTCTGCCATATCAATGCAGTCTTTTGTCCCGGTGGTGGGTAGAGCTGAGTTGTTGTTGGGGAGGCCAGCTAGGGGTTTGACACCCGACCAGGCCTCTCTTGGCTTACCCTCCAGAAAGAGTTTCTCAACTCTCTCCTTATATTCCCTCTTTGCTGCTTTTAATTGTTTATTCAGTTTATTTTGAATGAGTTTGGACTCAATTTTATTTCCAGAGAAGAATGCTATCTTCTTTTCATTCAGGGTTGATTTTAGGGCTTTTGTAATCCAAGGCTTGTTATTAGAAAAAACCATAGCAGTCTAATTAGGGACAACCATCGCCTCACAGAAAGTTATGTAGTCAGTTACCACCTCAGTAGCCTCCTCTAGGCTGTTGCCCTGCGTTAGCACCTCCCACTCAGTGCACTCGAAGCAGGCCTGAAGAGTCTCGATTGTAGCAGCATCCCACTTTTTCACCTGCTTCTTTATAGCCCCTCCCTTTGCAGCTTTGTGGGATATGCAGAGGGGTATACTACGAAGCAAACTCAACAGAGCCTGGCTCTCTTTTCTTGATCCGGTTCAACATGACACATACCCTCGCTCAGATCTGACCGGTACCACGAAGGCAGTTATCAACCTCTTATGTTGAACGAGGGTTTCAGCTTTAGGCTCTGTGCGTGTAACCATGAAAGGGGGCGTTTGACCCGTCATTTGACTCTGCTTCCGCACAGAATGGACTGATCTTGGGCCTCTACGAATAGTCCAATCTCCTAACCTGTAAGCCTTCTTTTTCCTGTACCTTAACCCCAAACGTCATCGGGGTTAAGGAGAGATGAAAAGGTGCTTCCTATCGAACATAAGAAAAGACAGCACTGTTTCAAATGAATTCGACTCCACTTTTCCTAACTGACGTCATTGCGCGACGGCGAATATTGCTGACGTGAGTCTCTAGTCTGAAACTACACTATTTTCCGAAAATGGACTACAACAAGCGCTCGTTTGATCCATGCGTTATTTCATATTGATTTTAATCAGGTTGTCGCCAACAGAGTGAGAATCACTTAGATCGGACTTGGCCAAGGGGAATACGGCCACTTGAATCCCAATTCACTTGTGAAAAAGAGAGGCTACACTTATGTTGATGTTGAAATTAACTGCCCCCGGTAATCTTCATTAAATGTGCATTGGCATTTTATTTTCTCATGGTGTAAATTATGGGCTACGAAAATAACTATTATGATGTAGCCTAGGTCTACTCTAGGCTATTTTACATTGCATCAATAACTGTAGGCCTATGCATGTGGCAAAAAGCCCCAGCGCGATGTTACAGTTCACTCTGCTGTAAGCCTTATGTCACGGCTTCATTTCGTTCATTAACTCACTGATCAATAAGTTTACTGATTTAACTAGTTTACATTTAGAATGTATCGCACAGACAATATAGTCATGTCCGCGGGATTTCAGCTCAAACAATGGAATAAAAACTGGTCGTCTGAGCAGGTTAGCCGTGCAGCCTCTGTTACCACGGTGATCTAGCCAGGTAGAAAGAGAGCCACCTTTCGTGATACTGAAAACTCTGGCTTTAGACTCAACAGACCTCGCTCAGCCCTTAATCTCGCTTCATAGTATACCCCCTGGGGTGAAATGGACAACGTTATGGTCCACAGTAGGGGAGAACGGGGTAATTTGTCACACGGGTTGGTTGTCACAATCGTTATATCTCGGAACCAGAAAGCTCTGTCTGTGAAATTTTGGTATGTAAATATCCAGAATTGGGATCAAAGGTCACCTACATAGTCTTCCTTGGAGTTAGACTGCTGAATTTGAGGTGAGAGGACTGTTTGTGTTTTTCATGTCAAATTGAAAATATTTAGCTCCTCAGTATTTTTCTTCTAGGCTTTTACAGAATGAGTTTATAACAAAACACTTGTTACCCATAAAAAGTGTGAAGGGTAAACTATAGTTTAGATTGTGGTTAGCAAGCTAATTAGCTGTCAGATGGTTGTTGGCCTTGATGCTAGCAAAAAATTCAAGTTGGGGTTGGTCGTCACCAGTGTTGGGAATAACGGCGTTTAAGAATAACGGCGTTAGGTAACGCCGCTCTTTTTTCAGTAACGGCGTTTATCTAACTAATTACTTTTTCCGTTGTTACAACGCCGTTATCGTTACTGAATGTTAAATGCGGTAAGCGTTACTATGAATTGATTGAATAAACTGTGTAATCCGAAAGCACCCCTGGCTCCATACTAGGCAAGGCAAGGCAAGACAAGTTTATTTATATAGCACAATTCAAACACAATGCCACTCAAAGTGCTTTACAGGGGCAAGATTAAAACACATTAGTTAAGACATTTAAAAAGCTGAATGAAAAGAAGTAAAACATTTAAATTAAATAAAGAAAGTACAGGTTAAAATGGAAACAGAAAAGTCTTCAGACTCGATTTAAAAGAACTGAGGGGTTGCAGCAGACCTCAAGTTTTCTGGGAGTTTGTTCCAGATATTTGGTGCATAAAAACTAAAAGCTGCTTCTCCTCGTTTAGTCCTAACTCTTGGGACTGTAAGTAAACCTGTCCCAGACGACCTACGGGCTCTGGACGGTTCATAACGTATCAGCAGATCAGTAATGTATTTTGGCGCTAAAACCATTTAGTGCTTTATAAACCAACATCAGTATTTTGAAATCAATTCTTTGAGTGACAGGAAGCCAGTGTAAAGACCTCCAGAACTGGGTTAATGTGATCCACTTTTTTGGTCCTAGTGAGGACTCGAGCAGCAGCGTTCTGAATTAGCTGAGAGCTGTCTGATAGATTTTTTTGGAAGGCCTGCAAGGACACTGTTACAGTAGTCAAGTCTACTAAAGATAAATGCATGGACAAGTTTTTCTAAATCTTGCTGAGACATAAGTCCTTTAATTCTTGATATGTTTTTAAGGTGGCATTATGCTGACTTATTAATTGATTTAATGTGTTTCTTGAAATTCTTGTTGGAGTCTATGACAACACCAAGATTTCTGGCAAGTGTGTGGTTTCTAGCATAACAGATATGGCTGTGCGCTTACTTTTAATTGTTCATCTTTGGCACCAAAGACAATTACTTCAGTTTTGTCGTTGTTTACTCATACTCATCTTCAACCGCTTATCCGAAATCGGGAGGGATTCAGGAGGGAGGATATTCAGGCACATCATTAGGGACGGAGAGTTATAGGAGTAGAGGCATGTAATGAATATAAGACGGTTCATTTGGGATTTAAAATTAAAAAAAAAAAAATATGCAAAGACCCGGAAAATGAGAAGAGGCTTTTTTTCCCAATGCATCCAAACCCGGCAGGCCCTGCTCAATGCAATACGCTTTTAAAAACTAGCCCTAATTATCGACCGCTCGCAAATGTCATAGAAAGGGCGACACATTTAGCCCTGAACTAATTGACCAGAAGACCAAAAGTCATAACATCTGTGTGGATGTGTTGAATATTGATTTTTATTTTTTTCTATCTCTAGAATATTTGAGAAGCATGTTTTTGAACTGGATACAGAGATGAAGCAGCTTGTCTGATGGGAGGTTCATTAAGGGGGAAGCAGCCACAATTAGCCAAGCTATGCTCACCAGACCAATAAGGCCGTCCCATAGATCTCTGTTCAATTTATCTGTGCTGAAATGAACCAATTTCTACCAAAGCGTGAACCTAAGAAAATTGGAAACCCTTCTTAAAGTAAGTAGTTTGTAATGAGCTCGCTACACTCTCAGATTGACGGACACTCTCCGGTATGTATCCATCTTAAATTTATACTTGTCCTGCCCGTTCCTGGAATAGCACAGAACCCGGAGTATAGATTATCATTAATTCAGTTTAATTTCCTCTCCCGAAACTGAAACATTCATATCGGCACACATGAATTATTGGCTCTGCATATCTGAGATTGCATCGCCAGGAAGAAAGAAAAAAAAAAGGGTTGGAAGATGGACTTGAAATTTTAAGCAGCAGGCGGCTCAATATTTGAAACGGGCGCATTCCTGGAAACCGCACAGAAAATTGTATCGACTTCCGTCACTTGTGTTTCACTTATAGCTCCCAGAGAAAATTGAGCTTGTTGAAACCACATCAGCCCAGTCTCCAAGGCGCGAAAGTGGTGTAGAGAAAAAAAAACTGAAAAGAGCTGCAATTATGGCTTGAAAGGGAGATTGATGGGAGGGTTTCGGAGATGACAGAGCTAAATGGAAATGTTTTCCTCTCCTGTTTAGGACATCTTATAGTTAATTGTTTGGGTTTTTCAAGCCCACAATTTCAGTGTCACGGTTCAGTCTCAACACTCAAAACCCAGGAGACTCTAAGGGGCAAATGGGCTGCTAAAAACATTTCCCTCAACAGTTACATTCATCGGATGCTATAGAGTCGCTCTGCATTAGCTGGGTGTGTACAGTAAATAGGAAGCTGTGCATATGTTTGCCATATAATGTGATTGTGTCCATAGTTTACAGTTCTCCAAAACAATTTTTTTTATTGCGGGTTTTAAATTGAAATGCATAGCAAGCTGTTGTATTTAGGCCGACCGTGATGCCTTAGCAACAACCCCAGGAATAGCGACATCAAGGTGACAGTGTTGCCCACATTGAAGAAAAACCTGTGATCACTTGGCAGATGAGGAGACAGGACAACAGACCGGGCATGGAAATTATAGAAAGTGTATACGGAATGAGAAATGCAACAAAAAAGAGATGGAAAGAACACAAATGGATAAAAGTATTTAAAGAGCTAAAGATTTGTAATAGAAACACACACACACACACACACATACACTGTATATATTTATATAGGGGTGTGGGCGTGTGAAGAAGACTAAGTACTTGAGTGCGCGACCTCGTCTGCGCGCGTGGGTAAGTGTGTGTGTAAGAAAGCTGTCAACTACTCCAGGCAAGAGAGTTCCAGCAGTGTGTCAACCTAATGGCTAGAAACTGGGGCGTTGTGAATTATTCAACAGCTTTTTAGGGGGGAGAGGAGATGCATCCAATATCTTCCCTTAAGAAAAATAGAAAGGCGCTATTACAGACACACACTCACAGACACACACACTCTGGAGCATGTGACACAACCATGCCATCAGTTCAATCTCTGCCAACAGGTCCTATGAACCTCCAAATCTAATGTTTCTGTTTTTTTCTAAAAAAGTAGCACAGCAGCAGCAATTACATATCTCGGTTCAGCCTTCTTAGTAAGTGAATTTATTTGATATGGTTTGCACAGCAGGAAGGTTGAAGAGAAATGTCAGAGCCTTTATATTCAATATTTCAAGAATATCCAAACAATAAAGGCTAGACACTGGTGATGAAGGGCTACAGAATATTAAGCCTACCTTATGAATCTAGTGGAGCGGGATGCATGATGAACTCAGTGGGCGGACCCGTTGGATAGAAATAAAATAGAAACTGGGGTTAAAATGAATGGAGGTGGGTCGCATTGACCAGATGCTAAAATGAGAGCCGCGGAGAGAGGGCCAGCTTGATAACAGATTGTCTCATAGAGGTTGTGGCAAAGTCTGGTTGGGTGAAGTGAAAAGTGTTAATACTTGAATATTGAATATAACCAACATTCATTTATATGAAAAAGCTACGCACTGTAGCTTTAAGCTGAACTCCATAAAAACGTTTTCTGTTTGAATGAAGAAGCTTTTTATACCTTGTGGAGGCTGCTGGTGGCTTATTACAGCAACTCACATTAAAGCACCCGTCCGATAGTGTTTCCATTCTATTTGTCCCTGAACTCATGGCTGCCAAACAGTCAAAGCTTATGTAACACATGACATTTACAGCAAGGTCTGCTTCCCTGTCTACCTATCTGCCACTCACTCCCGTGCCCCTCTCCACTCCTCCCTTCCCTCTCAATCCAATCTGACTCGCTGACATTTAATTAGTTGGTGAGTGAAGGAGAAGACGCCTCCCCACATCAGCCCTGTAGTGTTGCTGACCTTTACCCGACTGGGTCACTAATTTGCCATTAGAGCGACACCTCTACCACCACTTCACTCGCTTACACACACACACACACACACACACACACACACACACACACACACACACACACACACACACACACACACACACACACACACACACACACACACCCTCCAGTTTGATGATGAAATGAGCCAGCTGGTGATCTGGCAATTGACATTAAGGTGAAGGGTTTCTTTTTGTATGCATTAATGAGATGAAATTTGAATATTTGTGTTGCAGTCAGCCTATGTATGTGTGTGTGTGTGTGTGTGTGTGTGTGTGTGTGTGTGTGTGTGTGTTTTCTACCACGTGCACACGTTGATGTGAGTTCAAACATTTGGTGAATGTTGTTTGTGTGTTTCTTTGAGGAGGCTCCCTTTCATGCAATTGCATCACTCTAATCAGCCTTCATAAGAGGAGGCTTAACAACGGATGTAAATCTACAGTTGGCCAACATACGATTTTGAAAATTGCAAAAACCTCCCTTGACCTCTGGAACCAATTTTTAAATAGTTTCTGCCATAAGTTCTGAAAAATGTGAAGTTAATGGACTAAGTTTGTTATTTATTGAATAAGGAAATTAAAATATGAAGAACATTCGGATTATTCTTCCCCCAAAATATCCCATTTTTCATTTAGCGTAATTAAAATATTGTATGCTGCACCTAACACATATTTTCTAAATTGATTTAACTGTTCTTGTTACTTTCGATTAATCAGTAGGCTAAATGTAAACCAATTGATACAGTTCTGTAATTGGTTGAAAAGGTGGTAATGATTGGTTTTCAGGTTTTGCCTTTACAGGTTGATCGACTCTTACACTGTGTGCAAATCTTTAGGCAAGTTGTATTTTATGAGGATTAATTGTATTATTGAACAACTACAGTGCTCTCGGTCAATCCAAAATGTTAAAGAACCTAAACCTGAATGTTTACGAAAGTAAAGGTGAGATTTTGTCTTTCTTACAAGGAATATATATATGTTTTGCTATTATTAGGCAACTATTAATATGCAGAATTATTCTGCAACTAAATAAAAAAAAACAAAAATGTTCCCATCTCACTTGTTTATTTTTCATCTGTTACAGTGAGAATAATAAAACAACTCAACATTTTTACAAATAAAAATGTCCGACATATAAAAAAAAATAATAATCAGTGACCAATATAGCAATAAATCAGTGACCAATATAGCCACCCTTCTTTCAATAACTGTCACTAAGCCTTCCGTTCATGGAGTCTGTCAGTTTCTTGATCTGTTGACGATCAACTTTTTGTGCAGCAGCAACCACAGCCTCCCAGACACTGTTCCGAGAGGTGTACTGATTTTCCTTCACTGTAAATATCCCGTTTAAGCAGGGCCCACAGGTTCTCAATAGGGTTTAGGTCAGGTGAGGAAGGGGGTTATGTCATTATTTTTTCATCCTTAAGGCCTTTACTGGCTAGCCATGCAATTGAGTACTTCGATGCATGTGATGGAGCATTGTCCTGCATACAAATCATGGTCTTCTTGAAAGATGCAGACCTTTTACTGTACCACTGAAGAAAGTATCTTCTAGAAACTGGCAGTAGGTTTGGGAGTGGATTTTGAGGCCATCTTCAACCTGAAAGGTCCAACTAGCTCATCTTTAAAGATACTAATAGTTCCCTCAAAAGATCAGCTAGTTGGACCTTTTCGTTTTTTATTTTCTGTAATTAGACAGCAGTTGTTAGCTAAAGTGCATTGAATATTTGGTAGTCAGATTTAATGCAACCCTTTACGGAGTATAGTGTAGTTTGTCGATTTCTGTTACCGCGGTATTGGTATTATTTTTTCATTTTAGAGGTCTTAAAAAGGTCTTAAATGTCTTTAAATTTGAACTTTAAAAATGTGCAGATACCATGAGTCGAGAGAGGGGAGAAAAGACGACAGCTTTCCTAAGCACCTTATCCCCAAAGAAACAAAGTGTGTAGAATGTGAATACACACTCTGTGCAGGCAAGATCCTGACAAGCACAGGTGTAGTTGAAGGTTGGTACCATCACAGGTCTTTCTATTGTGTTCTTATCAGTTAATGGGTGACATAATTTATATGTAGCCTACATGAGAAACAGAAAAAAATGTTTCTACTAATCTCAAATGACACAAAAGCAATAATCATGATCTTTGGTTGGACTGTGTTTTTAGGAATATCAACATACAGGAAATCATGTCTGAACTGTGGCATGATTTACAGATACCAGGAGTGGGAGAAGGGTATCCACAACTTTGATGACCACATCATCCTGTCTCTGCACTTGTGCCTGATGGTCAGGAATGCACTACAGGTACTCTCTCTCTCTCTCACACACACATAGACACACATACATACACACACAGACACACACACACGAAAAAATGTGGGGAGAATAATAATGTCAACGGGACATAGATGTGCTTTGCTACCACAAGCACACTAATAATAAGATATAATTGCTTGTTCCTCTTTTATTAAAATGTATTCATTACAGATAATTTCTGTAAAATAAATGACGATTGAAGATGCAACTCTTACCAAATATATTACTTTTATTTTGAAATGTTATAACATTTCCAGACCCATACAGCTATAAGCAAAGTGATAGAAATTATAGAGACAATGGAAAAAGTGTCCTTTCCAAACAAAGAAAGAGTATTGCAGGCATACCTCCACTTTGAGGCCCTGACTGACTATGAGTACACGTACAGTTGTGTGTCATGTGGAAACAACCCAGCAGTTGTTGTTATGGACCTCCACAGAAAAGGGGTTTTCAATATGCCAGGTGAGTTATGCTATTATTCTCTGTATTGTGTAACATCATATTACCCATGCCCTTGTACAACCATGCATCAAAATGTCGTGTTCGGAGTGTTTTTTAGTGATTGTGCTATGAATAACAAACCATTGTTTTAACAGTGAGTGACATCCCAAGTCCACCTGAAGGCTATGATGGAAATGTTGACATGGACCATTTCTGGAACTCTGTGGCCACAGAAATGCTCAGTCGGGGATTAATTCCATGTAAGTCTTGTCAAAAGACAGAACAGCTAAAGAACAGTTGGAGAGAGAGTAAAGTATATTAAAATGTGTTTAATGTTGTGATAATGATAGCTAATACTCATCACATTTGTTCACAAAGAACCCTTTTGTTGTGCCACCAAGTTATAATCACTGGGCCCCCTGGATTGGCCCACACACCCGGAGGTCAAATTCTGTGTTGAACACAGAATTCGAAAAATTACAAAGCCCCAAAATGGATGGAGATGATGAAAAAATGAATGAGGAGCGGCTCACAGATGAGCTTGTGAACCTGAAGGTGAATGAGTTGATGAAATATGCCAAATGCACTTCTTTATACTAACACGAGAAGCAGGCGGGTTTATCCAGAAACTCAGCCTCTCGGACCGCGGACTGGATAGCCGATCGAGTGATCTTCGACCGCCATCCCCGCACCAAATCAGCTGCGCCCTCTTGCCTTTTTCCTGCGATCTGACACCGCAGAGATCACCTCACCAGCTCATCGCCGTCTCGCGGGCCCCTTTCGCCCGTCCTAGAAAGGAGTGGCCTACCCGCCTCAACGACGACGAAGCAGTGGGAATTAAGTTTCCCCAAGTGAGATTTTGGCTTTATAATTACCTGGGCAGATGTTTAGTTATTAGTTACTTTTAAAGTGTGAACAATACTGTTTATTTTCGAATTTGTGTTTGCTATTTTGAAACAAGCTGTGTGATCAATCTCCGTTTGTCCTCTTCCCCCACGGAGAGCCAGAACGGAAAGTTGGTCATTTCATTCAACGCTGCAGCGTGGTTTTAAGTCTGCTGTATGTTTTAAAAACCTAACACCTTTCTTTTTCCCCCTCTCCGCGTCCAGCGTGGCCTTTCCTCCTCTTCCTCTCCTGCACGCACGTACACACACGTTAGATGGTAGCCTTGATCAGATAGAATTGGTGCTAAGATCTTTGGTAGAATCCCTTTTTAAAGAGCTAGTGTTTGTTCGAAATTCCCGCCTCAAATCCCATCGTCAGGTCCTTTGTTCTAAAGATAGACGCGCCCTTTTGAGTACTTCCCCCTTCGGGTGGAAGTAGAATAGAATAGCCTAGCCATCCAGGGATGCCATTTTGTGTCATTAATAACCTGACCTAGATAGAATTGGTGCTAAGATCTTTGGTAGAATCCCTTTTAAATAACTAGTAGCTTTTCGAAATTCCCGCCTCAAATCCCATCGTCAGGTCCTTTGTTCTAAAGATAGACGCCCTTTTGAGTACTTCCCCCATCGGGTGGAAGTAGAATAGAATAGCCTAGCCATCAAGGGACGCCATTTTGTGGCATTACTAAGCTAGCCTATTTTGGGTCGCCATTTTGTGTCTGTTGTCCCAAGTCACGTGGGAGCTTCCCCGTCCCCTTTTTCTTGCTCCACACCCACACACACCCACACACTCACTCACTCACTCACTCACTCACTCACTCACTCACTCACTCACTCACTCACTCACTCACTCACTCACTCACTCACTCACTCACTCACTCACTCACTCCCCCACACACACACACACACACACACATTGGTACATAGCTGTATAAACAACAATGTTTTAGACGTTTTTCTTTGATTAAGTGTATTTGCTTCATGCGTGTATAAAACAGATGTTACCTTAAGTTTCATCGTGGTTAAAATAAATGTTCTTATATTGTAACCAGAAGTGTTTGTGATTTATTTGTGTGGATATTATTGGAGTGTCAACAATCAACAAGTGAAAGACTCTGTAGCCTTCAGTGTTAAGATCATATTACCAAATTCATAATAGTAACTACTTGATTACATTATTTATGGAAATGATCTTTGAGACTAGGATTTGCTAATGTTGATTTGTTTAACTGAGCGTTAGACTAATCAACGTTTCTAAATAAATCCTTTGATTAAACGAGACAATTTGCTATTACTTTTCCATTCTTGAATGAATGGTGGTGCCCTTTTGAACTTTAAGAAATTATTAAAGTATTATTAATCATCAGATTAATTTCTAATAGCTGAATTAATCTGAACTACCTGTACACGCTACAATGCTATATTAACAATATCAACTTGCATGTTCACAACAGGTACAGGAGGTCAGGGCACTGTGCAAACAGTGTGGTGTGGATGATAAGGGGTCCAAGATAGATATGGTTATCAGACTGTCTGACAAAATGTCTAGTAGAGTCACCTACAACAAGGTGTTTGAGAAAGTGTGGGGTGCTTCTGGTAAGTGAAATGATATGGAATGTTGAAGATATTTTCACTTTGTTATACATTGTTGTGTTAAATAAATGACTTATCATTATGTAGTAGGTTAGCTCTACATGCTCCTAATGTCAGTTATTACTGTTTCACATGTGGTTGGGCAGTTATCACTTGCCCATGTGGGGTTGTGTTTTCAGTAAAATTCAACCGAGCAGAGAGTCCACGTGACTTTGTCTTGCTGTCCTGGAAACACCTCCCCAATGTGGCTGTGTATGATTATGCCAGGGGTCTGGCACTGCATGCCAACCACAGGCAGCCAGGAATATTTGCCCCTTTTCAGGGAAGGTTACTGGATCCCACCCCAGAAAACGTGAAGCAGGCCTCAGAGGGAAAGGTCCATGTCAGCTTGCCTTGGCTGAAATTTCACAAAAAGCCAGCTGACAAACATGGTCACCCTCTCACTGGGTCCTCACAGCATTTTGCTTTAAACGATGTGTTCCACCAGGGGAACAGCAAAGACCAGTGTGAGGTTCTAAGAAAGCTGGAGCTTGTTCCTGAACTTGCTGGTCTAATTAACAGCCAGTGTGCCGAGCAGCTGTTTTCAGGGATGAGAAAGAACAACTACTTTTTAAATCAGACAACCCCATCAACACACATTTTTCTACAGAGAAACATTCTCCACCATTACAACATGGCAAGAAACCAAACAATCAAAAATCAGTACAGCAAGATTGTTCCTCCAGATGTTTCATTGCAGTTTGACACCCATGGAAGGGTAGTTTTAGGTACAGGATTGAATATTTATGCACATTTGTCGTCTTCATCTACTTTAGACAATGAAGTTTGTTGCATGTTTTTCCTATAGCTCACTCCCCATCAGCTGCGATGTCAACTGGGTCATCAGTCATGGCTCTATTTTGCACATCAATCAAATGAGAAATGTGACATTTCACACTTAATTGTATTTTTCGGTTGTTGCTTTCTACACTAGTAAATGATGACAGTGAGCAGAGACCTCATGGACACTTCCCTAGTCTCCACAAGTTTTCAGCACACAGAGGATACTGGTGACAGAAACTCCAAGACAGCCAGGAACAACTGGTAAAGTTAACCATTGTGTCACTGTGGTTATCTATGAATGTCACTCATATAATCATACATGTATAAAGACTTTGTTTTCTTGCACTAGCTGTCTCATGTCTTGGATGAGACCAAAAGTCACACTCAGCACCTTGCAATGGTGAATAACATCATCCTGACCCGCTTTGACTTTTGGACTCTGGGTTTGCAGCAGGACATGGAGGGAACGGTAGGCAAAGAGAATGTGCTGTGCTGATATGGTTCATGTAATATTTTTCAAAATCTTTCAATAATTTGTGTTTATGTGTTCTACTAGATCCTGAACTCTTGTCTCAACATGATTGTGAAGGTAGTGTAACTCCTGTGAAATATTTAATTCAAAATTATTGGATAGTCTAGTTCAACAGTCAATATATTTTGACAGTAAGAGATTTAGCAAACTTTCTCTGTAATAGAGAGTAGAGAACCTGTTTGCTGCAGACAGTTATGTCATTTACTTTTGGTTCCCACCATCATCGAGGAACCCCATGGATCACCTTCCGGTAATTTGTTTAAAAGTTTTGCTTTATTGAGTGAAGTTTGAACATTTAATATTCAGCTATTGTTGTCTTTTTACAGGATAATGCAGCCAGTCTACAGTGGATTATTCTCCCAGTGTCCGTACCTGGACATTGGACACTGTGTAAATACCTTTATATTTTCTTCCTTTTTTTTACACAACAAGTTGCTCATTGCTGATTTAAATGTTTTTCTATAATTAAATCCATGTGAGTTCTGCTGGGATTCTAGGAACATTACACAACTCACTGCAACTGGTTATATTTGAATTTGAATATTTAACAGATACTGAGGCCACAGGCTAGGGAGATTTTCTTCCTAGTTTCCCTCTGGGGCAGCGGTTGGAGAGATGAGAGTAGAACCAGTCTATTCAGGTTTTTAAGGCAACTCACATAATCCTATCTGGACAGTGGTAGTTCTGTCTTGTCCTTTTGTTTGTTTTAATCAATGGTTCTGTTTTTATTTGATCTAAAATATTCCATTCCATATTCCAACTATTTTGATTCCTTAAACAGATGGAAACAGAACTATTTATCTTTTTTGAGTCGGGCAGTTCTGTCTAAGCCCGTTATGAAAACTTTTTTATTTGAAGTTCCAACCTCTTCCTTATTCAGTTCAAGCTTTGTTCCAAGCGTTTATGCACGCTTTTCAATCTAGCATTTGCTAACTTATTACTATTTTCTTGCCATACTTTTATTAAAATACATTGTTCACACCTCAGGGCCTAACAAAGCAAGGGTTCTCCAACAACTGTGGCGTATTTGTTTTGATGGTAAGACCTAATCAGTATGTTATAGCATTGCTGTTGTCTGTAAAAATGTTTGCTTGCTACATTAAAACCACATTAATTTGTATTGAAAAAAATGTATCATTGGGAATATGCCTGACATTATATTAACCAGTACCTCTTGACTCTTCAGAGGAAAACATGCTGCAAATTAGGAGATGGTGGTGTCTCACTCTCCTGCAGAACTTCCCCATGCCGTAAGTGCCCTGAATATCACACTTATGAATCAAATCACAAAAAAAAACAGTTTTACTCACTGTCAACAGACCAACATGAATGTTTTCATAGTGAATGTATGTTGTCATTAAATCACCAAGGTCTGAAGAAGACCGATTGCAGGACAGGAAACGGCGACGAGTGCAAGGAGGGCTACAGGTGAGAGGTCATGTGATTAATTAGTCTTGTAGTCAACTATTGCTAGACTAAAGCGTAATCCCCCCACTTATTTCAATTATCTGTTTTACATCTTGCATTGTTTTTGTGCCTATAAGAACTGCAATCTGTTTCCTGTATAGACGCTGTTGACAACTGGAAACCGGGAACAGGGTTGGAAGCTTAAGGAATGTATTTGGCTAGGCTAAAACATTTTTTTTTCTTTACAGATACATTTTTTTTTTTGCCTGGGGTGAAAATAAAAAAAATCAATGATGCAAAGTCTGGTTTATTTGACTTAGCTAATATAATAGAGTGTACAAAATAATATGTGTCTATACTCTTTTGGAAATGCTATGGTTTATATATATATATTTATTTTTCATGGTAAAAAAAGACATTTGACAAGTTAATAGTATGACTGTCTCTAAGTCATTGTGCTGTGCTGTATTGACGTTTAAGAATGTGCTGCCGGATCTGCACCACCAGATGGCGCCCCCGAGCTCGAGCGAAACTTTTTGACCAGCCCACATTTAGGGAAAATGTAAGCTCCTCTTCGATCTGCGAGCTGCAGTCAGGGGCACTTGGACATTCCTAGCAGTAAGCTGCGCAAGTGTCCACCCGTTGTGTCAAGGTTTCAGGGAAAGACAGACAAGAACCCAATTGCAGGACACAGGAAACAGTTCAGATTCAAAAATAGATTTTAATGAAGTGGATGACAAACCAGGTAGTAAGACAGCGTGGAAAACAAGTCCAGTTGGGGCAGGCAAAAGGGAAAGTCCAAAGACAGGTCGAAACACGAACAGGCAAGCAGGATCGGAACACAGGATGAAATCCGAATGCTGGAAAGCTGGGTGAACACACTAGGACATCAGACAATCTGGCAACTGACTGAGGGAACTGAACAAAGATATATATACTGGGGCTGATTAACTGATGAGGAGCAGGTGAGTGTGGGGCAGGCTAGGTGAATGTAATTAACCGGGAGTGCAGAGCAGGAGGAAGTGGCCGGGTCTGAAATGACATGAGAGTTAGAAAGGAAACCAGGAAAACAGACATATGAAAACAAACTAAATACTGGCTGAAGTTGTGACACATTGGGAGCGTGTGCGACGTGCGGATGCAAAAAATATATTTTTTTTAACCTAAATTGATATGCAAATGATTTTTATAGCAGCGGCGGGAAAAATATAGCAGCGGCGGCAGGTGTGAACCTGGGGGAAACAGTGGGTGTAGTTTCGCGCTAGAGACTTACGTCAGCAATACTCGCCGTCGCGCAATGACGTTTCCTATGTTCGAAAGGAAGCATCTTTTCATCTCTCCTTGACCTGATGATGTTAGGGTTAAGGTATAGTAAAGGAGGCTTAAAGGATAGGAGGTTTGACTATTCGTAGAGGCCCATGGTCTGGCCCTGGTGCTTTGTTCGGCCTCATCCTCCTCAACACCAGCTCAACCTCCGCCTGCTTCAGCTCCCGATTTACATAGCAGTGAGCTCCTCCATTAGCTTCTCCCTCTCCTGTGAGTAGTCCAATGTCTCAAACTTGCTGTAGAACTGGTTAAGGTTCTCTGCCATATCAATGCAGTCTTTTGTCCCGGTGGTGGGTAGAGCTGAGTTGTTGTTGGGGAGGCCAGCTAGGGGTTTGACACCCGACCAGGCCTCTCTTGGCTTACCCTCCAGAAAGAGTTTCTCAACTCTCTCCTTATATTCCCTCTTTGCTGCTTTTAATTGTTTATTCAGTTTATTTTGAATGAGTTTGGACTCAATTTTATTTCCAGAGAAGAATGCTATCTTCTTTTCATTCAGGGTTGATTTTAGGGCTTTTGTAATCCAAGGCTTGTTATTAGAAAAAACCATAGCAGTCTAATTAGGGACAACCATCGCCTCACAGAAAGTTATGTAGTCAGTTACCACCTCAGTAGCCTCCTCTAGGCTGTTGCCCTGCGTTAGCACCTCCCACTCAGTGCACTCGAAGCAGGCCTGAAGAGTCTCGATTGTAGCAGCATCCCACTTTTTCACCTGCTTCTTTATAGCCCCTCCCTTTGCAGCTTTGTGGGATATGCAGAGGGGTATACTACGAAGCAAACTCAACAGAGCCTGGCTCTCTTTTCTTGATCCGGTTCAACATGACACATACCCTCGCTCAGATCTGACCGGTACCACGAAGGCAGTTATCAACCTCTTATGTTGAACGAGGGTTTCAGCTTTAGGCTCTGTGCGTGTAACCATGAAAGGGGGCGTTTGACCCGTCATTTGACTCTGCTTCCGCACAGAATGGACTGATCTTGGGCCTCTACGAATAGTCCAATCTCCTAACCTGTAAGCCTTCTTTCCTGTACCTTAACCCCAAACGTCATCGGGGTTAAGGAGAGATGAAAAGGTGCTTCCTATCGAACATAAGAAAAGACAGCACTGTTTCAAATGAATTCGACTCCACTTTTCCTAACTGACGTCATTGCGCGACGGCGAATATTGCTGACGTGAGTCTCTAGTCTGAAACTACACTATTTTCCGAAAATGGACTACAACAAGCGCTCGTTTGATCCATGCGTTATTTCATATTGATTTTAATCAGGTTGTCGCCAACAGAGTGAGAATCACTTAGATCGGACTTGGCCAAGGGGAATACGGCCACTTGAATCCCAATTCACTTGTGAAAAAAAGAGAGGCTACACTTATGTTGATGTTGAAATTAACTGCCCCCGGTAATCTTCATTAAATGTGCATTGGCATTTTATTTTCTCATGGTGTAAATTATGGGCTACGAAAATAACTATTATGATGTAGCCTAGGTCTACTCTAGGCTATTTTACATTGCATCAATAACTGTAGGCCTATGCATGTGGCAAAAAGCCCCAGCGCGATGTTACAGTTCACTCTGCTGTAAGCCTTATGTCACGGCTTCATTTCGTTCATTAACTCACTGATCAATAAGTTTACTGATTTAACTAGTTTACATTTAGAATGTATCGCACAGACAATATAGTCATGTCCGCGGGATTTCAGCTCAAACAATGGAATAAAAACTGGTCGTCTGAGCAGGTTAGCCGTGCAGCCTCTGTTACCACGGTGATCTAGCCAGGTAGAAAGAGAGCCACCTTTCGTGATACTGAAAACTCTGGCTTTAGACTCAACAGACCTCGCTCAGCCCTTAATCTCGCTTCATAGTATACCCCCCTGGGGTGAAATGGACAACGTTATGGTCCACAGTAGGGGAGAACGGGGTAATTTGTCACACGGGTTGGTTGTCACAATCGTTATATCTCGGAACCAGAAAGCTCTGTCTGTGAAATTTTGGTATGTAAATATCCAGAATTGGGATCAAAGGTCACCTACATAGTCTTCCTTGGAGTTAGACTGCTGAATTTGAGGTGAGAGGACTGTTTGTGTTTTTCATGTCAAATTGAAAATATTTAGCTCCTCAGTATTTTTCTTCTAGGCTTTTACAGAATGAGTTTATAACAAAACACTTGTTACCCATAAAAAGTGTGAAGGGTAAACTATAGTTTAGATTGTGGTTAGCAAGCTAATTAGCTGTCAGATGGTTGTTGGCCTTGATGCTAGCAAAAAATTCAAGTTGGGGTTGGTCGTCACCAGTGTTGGGAATAACGGCGTTTAAAATAACGGCGTTAGGTAACGCCGTTCTTTTTTCAGTAACGGCGTTATCTAACTAATTACTTTTTCCGTTGTTACAACGCCGTTATCGTTACTGAATGTTAAATGCGGTGCGTTACTATGAATTGATTGAATAAACTGTGTAATCCGAAAGCACCCCTGGCTCCATACTAGGCAAGGCAAGGCAAGACAAGTTTATTTATATAGCACAATTCAAACACAATGCCACTCAAAGTGCTTTACAGGGGCAAGATTAAAACACATTAGAAGACATTTAAAAGCGAATGAAAAGAAGTAAAACATTTAAATTAAATAAAAAGTACAGGTTAAAATGGAAACAGAAAAGTCTTCAGACTCGATTTAAAAGAACTGAGGGTTGCAGCAGACCTCAAGTTTTCTGGGAGTTTGTTCCAGATATTTGGTGCATAAAAACTAAAAGCTGCTTCTCCTCGTTTAGTCCTAACTCTTGGGACTGTAAGTAAACCTGTCCCAGACGACCTAAGGGCTCTGGACGGTTCATAACGTATCAGCAGATCAGTAATGTATTTTGGCGCTAAACCATTTAGTGCTTTATAAACCAACATCAGTATTTTGAAATCAATTCTTTGAGTGACAGGAAGCCAGTGTAAAGACCTCAGAACTGGGGTAATGTGATCCACTTTTTTGGTCCTAGTGAGGACTCGAGCAGCAGCGTTCTGAATTAGCTGAAGCTGTCTGATAGATTTTTTTGGAAGGCCTGCAAGGACACTGTTACAGTAGTCAAGTCTACTAAAGATAAATGCATGGACAAGTTTTTCTAAATCTTGCTGAGACATAAGTCCTTTAATTCTTGATATGTTTTTAAGGTGGCATTATGCTGACTTATTAATTGATTTAATGTGTTTCTTGAAATTCTTGTTGGAGTCTATGACAACACCAAGATTTCTGGCTTGGTGTGTGGTTTCTAGCATAACAGATGTAAGCTGTGCGCTTACTTTTAATTGTTCATCTTTGGCACCAAAGACAATTACTTCAGTTTTGTCGTTGTTTACTCATACTCATCTTCAACCGCTTATCCGAAATCGGGTCGCGGGGGCAGCAGCTTGAGCAGGGAACCCCAAACTTCTCTTTCCCGGGCCACATCAACCAGCTCTGACTGGGGGATCCCGAGGCGTTCCCAGGCCAGCGTCGCGCTATAATCTCTCCACATAGTCCTGGGTCTTCCCCGAGGCCTCCTTCCAGCTGGACGATCCTGGAACACCTCCCTAGGGAGGCGCCCTGGGGGCATCCTTACCAGATGCCCGAACCACCTCAACTGGCTCCTTTCAACGCAAAAGAGTAGCGGCTCTGCCTCGAGTTCCTCACAAATGACTGAGCTTCTCACCCTATCTCTAAGGGAGACGCCAGCCACCCTCCTGAGAAAGCCCATTTCGGCCGCTTGTACCCGCGATCTCGTTCTTTCGGTCATTACCCAGCCTTCATGACCATAGGTGAGGGCAGGCCCGGTTCCAGAACAGAATGCCTTAGGGTGCAGCTGAGATTACAGGGGGTGCACCAGTACTACACTAAAACCAGCTACCCAGCTTCAGTTCAGACTTCGCTTTTTACACAGGCCTTTCTAACAGTAGATAGTCAAGCACTTCTGGGCAGTGGCGGAGCCAGAACATTTTCATTGGGGTGGCCAGGATGGGGCCAGTGATAATTTTTGGGTGGCAAGCACAAGGGCATAGGTTTCGCTTCAACATAAGTGGGGGTCTGGGGGTGCTCCCCCATAAAAAAAATGTGCTTCGAACACACCATTTTGTGCATTCGGGTGAATTTTTATGTACTTATTTATGCCTTCTGTATTTAATTATTTATGGCGGACATGTCTAAATTTCTGTTAAAGGAAAAGACAACAGGCTCCCAGTGACGTTAATATAATGTTATAAAAAGCAGTAAGGCTCTCAGGCATTCTGTATTGCTTTCAAATATTTACTATACTGTATTGTTCAAAACAATTTTTTTTTAGGACTCACTATTCATGACACAGCAGCAGTGTGAACTATTGTGACACTTTAAATGTTTAAATCATAGGGGAATATGTAGCCTATTAACAATTAGGAGATATATCAATGCTTCAACATCCTGAATTGTTATTTTTACCTCTTTTGGGGAGAATAAGGTTTCTTATATTTTGAGAAAAAATGTAGGCTCTCTTCTGATTATTGGGGGGGACACGTCCCCTGTGCCCCCTCCCCCGCCACCCTCCCACCAAATCTACGCCTATGGGCAAGCATGAGTCTGTGAGTTGCTGAAAAAAACTGCACCACAGCTGCCACCGAAATGTTCAATTTGCATCAAAGCCCTAATGATCATAAAAACAAGAGGCTTTATTTAAACGATATCCATGTTTAAGTGGTGATTGTATTTTTTTCGGCTGTAGACTGAAACTAACGGAGGGCAGCGGCTCACTCTATTTTCTCTCGTCGCGCTGTCAGTTTGCCGACATGGTTCTGTGTTTTCATGCTCGTGAAATGCAATCCGATCGCGGAAGCCTCCCCTGAACAACGTTAGCGGACATGATATCCCCGCGGCCGGTTATCATTTTAGCCATTAAGCCACAGAGCTTTTCTTCTCGGCAAGGTGATGACACCGTTACCCACAGTCACAGTCTCACCCCATGTTGAATCACAGGTGAATCACTGCTTTGCTCGCGCAAGGCTTTTGTGTTTCGGTTTAACATCAGTCTTGGGCGAGCGAGTGTTTTAACTTTATGCTGAATAACCATTGCACTGCAATCGCTGAAAGCGAAATAGTTCGGGCGAGGGGCGGGCGGGGCAGAGCGGAGCGCACTAGTAGAGATGGGTTCGCTTAGCCACAGCTGCCAGTCGAATAATGATATAACGTTCTTATCGGTTTAGTGAACAAAATAAATGCAGAAAACAGCGGTATTTAATGGAAATGGTCAAAGGTTAATTACAATTTGTTTTGTGAGCAAGTATTTTATTATTTTTATCATATTTATAAATAAAAAAAATCACTCCCTCCTTTTTTCATTTGAGGGTGCAAACAATTTTTTTGAGGGTGCAATGCATGCTCATGCACCCCTGTAGAACCGGGCCTGGGTGAGGGTAGGAACAAAGATCGACCGGTAGATCGAAAGCTTTGCCTTACGACTCAGCTCTCTTTTCGTCACAACAGTGCGGTAAAGCGAGTGCAAAACCGCCCCTGCTGCTCCGATTCTGCGGCCAATCTCACGCTCCATTGTTCCCTCACTCGCAAACAAGACCCCGAGGTACTTGAACTCCTTCACTTGGGGTAAGGACTCATTCCCTACCTGTAGTAGACAATCCATCGGTTTCCTGCTGAGCACCATGGCCTCAGATCTAGAGGTGCTGATCCTCATCCCAACCGCTTCACACTCGGCTGCAAACCGATCCAATGAGAGCTGAAGGTCACAGGCCGATGATGTCATCAGAACCACATCATCCGCAAACAGCAGAGATGAGATCTTCAGACCACCAAACTGCAACCCCTCCCCACCACGACTACGCCTCGATATCCTGTCCATGAATATCACAAACAGGATTGGTGATAAAGCGCAGCCCTGGCGGAGGCCAACCCCCACCGGAAACGAGTCTGACTTACTACCGAGAACCCGTACACAGCTCTCGCTTTGGGCGTACAGAGATTGGATGGCCCTGAGAAGGGACCCCCTCACCCCATACTCCCGCAGCACCCCCCACAGTATCTCCCGGGGATCCCGGTCATAAGCCTTCTCCAGATCTACAAAACACATGTAGACTGGATGAGCAAACTCCCAAGCTCCCTCTAGGATCCTTGCGAGAGTGAAGAGCTGGTCCGTTGTTCCACGGCCAGGACGGAATCCGCATTGTTCCTCTTCAATCTTAGGTTCGACTATCGGCCGAACCCTCCTTTCCAGCACCTTGGAGTAGACTTTGCCGGGAAGGCTGAGAAGTGTGATACCCCGGTAGTTGGCACACACTCTCTGGTCCCCCTTTTTGAAAATAGAAACCACCACCCCGGTCTGCCACTCCTTCGGCACTGTACCCGACTTCCACGCAATGTTGAAGAGGCGTGTCATCCAAGACAGCCCCTCCACACCCATTGCTTTCAGCATTTCTGGACGGATCTCATCAACCCCCGGGGCTTTGCCACTGTGGAGTTGTTTAACTACCTCAGTGACTTCCACCAGGGAAATTGACGATGATCCCCCATCAGCCTCCAGCTCTGCCTCCAACATAGAGGGCGTGTTAGTCGGATTCAGGAGTTCCTCAAAGTGCTCTTTCCATCGACCGACTACCTCCTCAGTTGAGTTCAACAGCGTCCCATCCTTACTGTAAACAGCTTGGATGGTTCCCCGCTTCCCCGCTTCCCCCTCCTGAGGTGCGGGACGGTCTTCCAGAAACACCTTGGTGCCGACCGAAAGTCCTTCTCCATGGTTTCTCCGAACTTCTCCCACACCCGCTGCTTTGCCTCTGTCACGGCAGAGGCTGCAGCCTTTCGGGCCTGTTGGTACCTTGCAACTGCCTCAGGAGTCCCCCGAGATAACATATCCCGGAAGCACTCCTTCAGTCGGACGGCTTCCCTGACCACCGAGGTCCACCACAGCGTTCGAGGGTTACCGCCCCTTGAGGCACCGAAGACCTTGAGACCACAGCTGCCTGCCGCAGCTTCAGCAATGGAAGTTTTGAACATCGACCACCCAACCTCCACAGGGATGCTAGAAAAGCTCTGCAGGAGGTGCAAATTAAAGATCTCTTGAACAGGGGCCTCCGCCAGACGTTCCCAGTTCACCCGCACTACCCGTTTTGGCTTACCAGGTCTGTCCAGAGTCTTCCCCCACCCTTTGACCGAACTCACAATCAGATGGTGATCAGTTGACAGCTCCGCCCCTCTCTTCACTCGAGTGTCCGAAACATGCGGCCTTAGATCAGATGATACGATCACGAAATCGATCATCGACCTTCGGCCTAGGCTGCTCTGGTACCATATACACTTATGAGCATCCTTATGTTCGAACATGGTGTTTGTTATAGACAAACCATGACCAGCACAGAAGTCTAACAACAAACGACCGCTCGGGTTCAGATCGGGGAGGCCGTTCCTCCCAATCACGCCTTTCCAGGTGTCTCCATCATTGCCCACGTGCGCGTTAAAGTCTCCCAGCAGAACTATTGAGTCCCCTACCGGAGCCCCATGCAGGACTTCGTTCAGGGTCTCCAAGAAGGCCGAATACTCCGAACTGCTGTTTGGTGCATACGCACAGACAACAGTCAGAGTCTTCCCCTCCACAACCCGGAAGCGTTGGGAGGCGACCCTCTCGTCCACCGGGGTAAACTCCAACGTAGTAGCGCCCAGCCGGGGGCTCGTGAGTATCCCCACACCGGCCCGGCGCCTCACACCTTGGGCAACTCCAGAGAAGAATAGAGTCCAACCCCTGTCCAGAAGTACGGTTCCAGAGCCAAGACTGTGCGTGGAGGTAAGCCCCACCAGATCTAATTGGTAGCGCTCCACCTCCCGCACCAGTTCCGGCTCCTTCCCCCACAGCGAGGTGACGTTCCACGTCCCCAAAGCCAGCCTCTGCCGCCTGGGTCTGATCCATCGTGGTCCCCGCCCTTCACTGCCACCCTTTAGGCAGCGCACCCAACCCCAGCGGTTCCTCTGACGAGTGGTGGGCCCATCAGTTGTAGAGGGAGTTTGTGCCACGTAGCTTCTTCGGGCTGTGCCCGGCCGGGCCCCGTGGCAGACCCGGCCACCAGACGCTCGCAGGCGGGCCCCCTTTCTGGGCCTGGCTCCAGACGGGGGCCCCGGGCTTCCTCCGGGCAGGGTCACACTTCCTCTAGCTTGTTTTTCCATGAGGTCTTTTTGAACCATTCTTAGTCGGGCCCCTCACCCGATACGACTTTGCCTTGGGAGACCCTACCAGGAGCACTAGGCTCCGGACAACACAGCTCTCAGGTTCACAGGGGCACACAAACCTCTCCACCACGGTAAGGTGATGGTTCACGGAGAGGCCGTGTTTAATTGAAGGAAATTTTGGCACATCCAATCATTGATTTGTTCAATGCACTTACTCAGTGCTTGTATCGGACTGCAGTCTCCTGGTGATATGGTTATGTAAATTTGTGTGTCGTCTGCATAATTATGGTAGCATAATTTGTTCTTATTCATAATCTGAGCTAGTGGGAGCATGTAGATGTTAAACAGAAGAGGCCCAAGAATGGAACCTTGGGAGACCCCGCATTCAATATGTGTCCGCTCAGATGTGAAATTGCCTATTGACACATAGTAGTCAACAGGCAATCCTTTAAGTAGGATTCAAACCAGTTTAGTACAGTTCCAGAGAGTCCAACCCAGTTTGCTAGTCGATCTAGTAATATGCTGTGGTCAACTGTGTCAAAAGCGGCACTGAGATCCAGTAAAACTAAAACAGAACTTTTGCCACTGTCTGTTTTTAAGTGGATGTCATTGAGGACCTTAACCAGAGCAGTCTCAGTGCTGTGGTGTTGTCGAAATCCTGACAGGAAAACATCAAAGCAGTTGTTCATTGCTAAGTAGTTATTTAGCTGTTGATAAACAGCTTTTTCAATGATTTTGCTTAAAAATGGTTGGTTAGATATGGGCCTATAATTGTTGAGCGATGTATCTAGATTGTTCTTTTTTAGGAGTTGCTTGATGACTGCTGTTTTCAGGGCCTGTGGGAATACACCTGTCCGAAGGGACATGTTGACAATTTGTAGAACATCTGAGGCCATACAGCTAAAAACAGTTTTAAAGAAGCCTGTGGGAAGAATGTCAAGGCAACAGGAGGAGGAGTTCAGGTGTCGTATAATGTCCTCCAGGTTTTTGTGGTTTATCAGATAAAATTGTGTCATTGCATTTGGATTGATTTTAAGTGGGCATAGCGATGACACATATGTTGAACTTTGTATTGATGCAGTGACAGCTTGTCTAATTTTGTGAATTTTCTCAGTAAAGAAGGAGGCAAATTCATTGCAGGCCCTCGTGGAGAGATGTTCAGACGCTACTGACACAGGAGGGTTTGTTAATCTGTCGACAGTAGCAAACAGGGCACGTGCATTGTTGTTATTTTTGGTGATGATGTCAGAAAACAAAGACTGCCTTGCACTTTTCATCTCTCTAAAAGTGCAAAGTTTCTCTTTGAAGATGTCATAATGAACCTGGAGATTTGTTTTTCGCCACCTGCGTTCCGCTTTACGGCACTCTCTTTTTTCTATTCTGACCTGCGGGGCATTTCTCCAGGGAGATCTTTTCTTACCAGAGACAACCTTCATCTTAGTGGGCGCAATAGCATCTATAACACTTGTACTTTTTCCATTAAAGTTGTCTCAAAGCTCATTAACTGAGTTACAGGGGAGGGGTGGTATTAAAGAAAATGCTTGAATAAATGTTTCACTGGTATTTTCTGTAATATACCGTTTTTTGATTACTTTTGATTGATCAGTTGTGTGCACAGACATTTTACTCTCAAAAAATAAACAGGAATGGTCTGAGAGGGGATCTATATCTGCCACTGTTATGTCTGAAATGTTCATTCCTCTGGAAATGATAAGGTCCAGAGTGTGCCCTTTGTTATGAGTTGGTTTGTCAACATGCTGATTTAGTCCAAAGTTGTCAAGGACACAGCACAGTTCTTTCGCACATCTGTCCTCGGGTTTGTCGATATGAATATTTAAGTCTCCAACAATTAATACACAGTGAAACTCAATACAGATTACAGACAGCAGCTCAGAAAGGTCATCTAAAAAGCTTGTATTGTATTGTGGTGGCCGGTAGATATTGATGAAAATAGCTCTAGAGGCTAAATTTAATTGGAGAGCCACATACTCAAATGAATCAAAATTTCCATAAGACATCTTTTTGCATTGTAGAGATTCTTTAAACAAAATAGCACCCCCCCCCCCTCCCTTTTTATGCACTCTGGATTCACTCACAAAAGTGTAGTTTGGGGGGGCGGACTCTATCAGTACAGCTGAGCTGTTATCTTGGTCTAACCAAGTTTCAGTTAAAAACATAAAATTAAGATTGCGTCTAGTAATAAGATCATTAATTAAAAATGTTTTACCTGCCAAGGATCTGATGTTTAATAAAGCTAAATTTAGTGTGTTCGAAGCATTGTCAGCCCGATTTATTTCAGCAGATTGTGGCTGAAGAGGAATGCTTATCAGATTTGATAACGGTTTCCCGTTTCTTGAAATAAACCTTGAAAAACAGGGCCCAGGCTTATCCTGTGGGTCGAAGGCGATAACTGTGTAGCCGCGGCCCGGCACATATCAACAAGTGCTGACAACATCAGTCTCCCAAGCCTGATGATGATGACGTTGCGGTGGGATCGGAGGGGGTTTGCGTGGAAGGGTGAAGAGCCGGGCGCTGTGGTTAGATTGGTGAGTTGAGGGGGACGTTGACTGCTGGGGGTACATATGATTTCCTTGAATCCCAGATCAGGAGAGGATGGAGAAAGGGTGTTTGTAGGAGAGATTGAATGAGCAAGAGGTGGGCTTGTTATGGGTGGGGCCCCCTCCTCTCTGCCCTGGTATCTCTCATGGTCTGAGCTGTCATCTGGGGCCAGCAGATGTCCTTCGGCGCTGTTGCTACGCTGTGTTATCGTCTCCTCCTGGGCCTTGTCTTTGGCACAAACAGATGGGTGACGTAGGACGTAAATCACGTTGGATGTGAATAGTTCGACTCCAGCCTTATTTAGACTAAGTCCATCTGTCTTAAAAAGCTGCCTGCGGTTCCAGAAAATGTTAAAATTGTCAATAAAATGCACTGAGTGGTCAGGGCACGCTATTGAAAGCCACATGTTCAGTGCTAACAGTCTAGTGAATCTCTCAAGTCCTCTTCTGATTGGTGGCAGAGGACCACTGATATACACCTCAGCATTCAGTGAGCTGACTGTGTTCAGGAGATTCTTAAAGTCCTGTTTCAACATTTCAGACTCGTGCTTTACAACATCATTTGACCCGATGTGCAGAATGATTTTCTTTACAGTTGTGTGTGCTGCTGCAATTTCCAGGATTCTTTTTTCTAAGTCCGACACCATATCATTGGGAAAGCAGAGTACTTTGGTATCAACCCTACACATGCTTTTCATATCTCTAACAGAAAAGTCTCCAACAATCAGATTTTCAGGCTCTGTTGTTAGCTTGGTTAGCCCGGTTGTTAGCTCTCTCTGTGGCTCTTGGCTTTCAGGCCTTACCTTGTTGTGTGCAGGTGCTATGCTATCTTGGTCATCAGAGGGAAATTTTGGGACTTGCATCAGTGGAGTAAACCGGTTCGACACTTGCACACTTGTTTGCTGTGGAAGTTTGTTGTTGTTACCTCTCCCCCAATCCATTGCTGTGACCTCCGACAAAGGTCTAGCAGTTTACTACACAAACTGCTAGTAAGGAGAACGGTGGGTTAACAACAAGATAAGCGATTGTTATTTCTTATAGTGTTTTAAGATGTGTTTTATTCAATGTGGATTACATTATAACTGTCAGTTAGCGCCGTCACGTCAGTCAGCCGGAGCGCCTGTTTAGTGAAGTTTCTTTTTCTTTCTCTCTCTGTTGTGTGAGCGTGCGCGTTGCCGCAGTAACCACCTATCAATCCACAGTTGAAACGTGCTCTCCCTGAGTTTGTTTGCATCGCCCTTGAGAGTAAGTGCATGGAGTTTCCCGATCTCTATAAATAATTATTTATGCATGTTATTAAACAGCCGCGATTCGCCGGTTGCAACAGCTGTTTAGCGTGTCATCATGAGCCGAATATTGCTACTGTTATTTTCCTGGGATCTGTATGCTGCTGTGCATGTTAAAGAAGGAAATAAACATAGGATAAATCCTTACTCCTCCTCTCATCGTCTCATGCTTCATAGTCTGACGTTTTTGGCCTTAAGTGGTGTTTTAGCCGACACCCCTGAAGTGAATCCAGTGATAGCAGATCAGCACGGTACATTCAGCAGTTTCCTCTACTACTTTAGTTGAGAACAAAATAGGCTAGGCCTAGTGCAGGATAAACCTCTTGCTGTCTGTTGATGTGCAATAAATATTAAAGGTTATGTAGCCTACAAGTAGGCCTACCTGTCTGTTCTACTCATTTCAACTGACTTGTGAAAACTGCTCAGAAAAATCCAAATTTGTTGACATACAGCAAATTTCTTTTTTTTAGAGTAGGCTAACACAAATAGTTACTTTCCCTGGTAACTAGTTACTTCTATTATAAAATAATTCAGTTACTAACTCAGTTACTTTTTAGAACAAGTAGTGAGTAACTATAACTAATTACTTTTTTAAAGTAACGTTCCCAACACTGGTCATCACATTTTTGGGGGGGTTGGTTGTCACAAGTTATCCAAAGGCTACAGCCAGAAAAGGAACCCAATAACGAAATAAATTGTCAAGCTGTATCCTCACTGACACCCCAGAGAAGGGTAGAATAGAGCAGGAAAAAGCAGCTAGCATGCAAAGGAAAAAAGGGCAACACATTCAAAACAACCCAGTGCATCCCAAACTAGACCAGCTGCCAATGCTACAGTAAGTTATAAAGGCCTATTTGTCAACTTGACTGTCATGACTCACGGCTCGGCAGTCTCTCTTTCTCCAATGTGTGTTTTCCCTCGTCTGTCTCTTCTTTGTTTTTCCATGTGTCGGCTTCCCTGTTGGCATGTGGGCGTGGTGGCACTCCAGGGCTGGCTGTTCCAGGTGTGGATCGTTGGGCTAATCTGGGCAGGCTGTTTCCAGGTGTGGATCATTGGGCTATCAGGGCTCCCTATTTAAACCTGTGGACTCCAGTCATTCAGCGCCAGAGTCTACTACGTACCAGAGCGGTAACTTACCCGAGATCAGGAATATCTTTTGTTATTGTTTTCTTCATGTCTCCAGTTGGAGTGAGTTCGAACTCTGCTCCTTGTTTTCCTTCCGTGCCAGTTGCCTCCGCTGTTCACTTTTCCTGCTCGCCTGCCTGCGGGTTTCCGGATATCCACTTGCCTCTGATCGCCACGCCATTCAGCCGTCCAGTGTCCTGCCTGCCTGCTTAATAAACATTGTTCTAAACTGACTACCTGGTATCTGTTCTGCTTTTGGGTCCAACCTCAAGCTATCACAACAGAAGACTCTGGCCAACATGGACCCAGCGGATACAGACAGGCTACGCCAAGCGGCGGTAGCACAAGGCACTCATGTGGGACAACATGAAATGGCCCTCCGAGACGTTATCTCCTCGCTGGGGGAACTCACCACAAACATGGCGGCGTTGGGAGGACAGCTCCACAGAGTCATCACGCATCTAGCTCCTGCCTAACGCGACCCAGATCCAGCACCTGTCCTTCCGCCTGCCCGAGAGCCTCGTGTCCCCGCACCGGAGCGCTATGCCGGGAGTTTTGGGGTATGCAAGTCGTTTATCCTCCAGTGCTCTTTAGTTTTTGAACAAGAACCCAGCTCGTATGCCTCGGACCGAGCCAAGATTAGTTACCTCATAGGCTTACTCTCTGGACATGCTTTAACTTGGGCGTCTTCAGTGTGGGAGAGGTAGTCCGCCGTATGTTTTTCGTTTCCTAGCTTTGTAGCTGAAATGAAGAAGGTTTTTGACCACCCGGTCCGGGGTAGGGACGCTACTAAGCGCCTACTCCAACTACGACAGGGGGTTCGCAGTGTTGCAGAATATTTGGTGGAGTTCAGGGCATTAGCAGTGGAGATGGGGTGGAACGACGAGGCGTTACAGGGGGTCTTTCTCAACGGATTAGTTGATTCCGTTAAGGACGAGTTAGCTGTGCGAGATGAGTCAGCTGATTTAGATGAACTCATAGCTCTAGCTATTAGACTGGACAATCGCCTCCGAGAGTCTGCCAACCCAAGATGGCGCCAGTTTGTTTGGCAGCTCGTCGGTCGCGTCAAACGCTGTTAAGTTTATTGTTTGCTGTCTCTCTGTTCATCTGTGTCTGCTGTCCGAATGTTTCGGCTCTACTGGTGTATGATCGCCAAACTTTAATTAACATCCAAGTTTCTGCTGAGACAGTACTGTGCAGACATGATCTAGTGGATTGGACCTCAAGCCTCCCTCCCCTGCTGGCGGATATCCCAGCTCACCTGCGCCGTACACCTTGCACCCTTCCCTGGAAGAAGCGGCGAAGACGGCATGGGAAACGGGGCGGTGTGCTGGTGAAAATCAAGGCCTACCTGTCGTCCTCCTGTGTGTTTGATCCTCGCCTCCGACGTGAGGGTTTTTGCTACTCTTCCGCTGTTCGGTGTGCATTGCAGCTCAGGGGTCCCTGGATGAGAGCCGTGGCTCTGAGCCCTCCTTCTGGTGTCTCACACTCTTCTCCCATTCTGATGCCTGCGCCCGGCTCGCTGCTCCTCCCTGCTGCTTCTCTCGGACCTCCGATGGCGCCGGCCCTCCTCGACCTGACGACGGCGCTTCCTCCCGGTCTCCTCCGAGCGCGCCCAGGTGGCGCTGTGCACTCAAGCCTCCGCCCGCTGAGACGTGCGGCGGCCTCAATCACTGTGGCTCCTCCGGTCACACTCAAGATGGCTTTAATAAATGCTAGATCGCTAGCAAACGAGACGTTTCTGCTGAATGACTTTTTTACATCCCGTGAGCTGGATTTTATGTGTCTAACGGAGACGTGGATACACACTGGTGAGTCCATAGCTTTCTCAGAAATCCTCCTTCCAGACTGTACTTTTCTTAGCTCCCCGCGGAGCACTGGAAGGGGTGGTGGAGTAGCCTGTGTGCATAAATCCAGTTTCAAATGCCGGCAAATTCCACCAGTCACTTTTTCCAGTTTTGAGCTTCAGCTTTTTGAACTCAATTGCTCTCCTCCCATGCTGTTTGGTGTGGTGTATCGTCCTCCGAAATACAATAAGGATTTCATACAGGACTTTGAAAGTTTCATCTCTGGTGTCATGGTTGACTATGAACATTTTTTAATTCTTGGTGATCTAAACATCCATGTGTGTCATGAGACCAGACCTCTGGTAAAAGACTTCTTATCTCTGATTGACTCTTTTAACCTAATCCAGTGGGTTTCTGGCCCAACGCATGAAAAAGGTCACACATTAGACCTGGTGCTGTCTCATGGGGTGCCTGTCTGTGTACACGAGATCTGTAGCAGTGCTTGCATTTCCGATCACCTGCCTGTTTTATTTTCTGCTACTGTCCCCTGTTCTGTTGCTGAAACTAGCCGTGCTGCTCATCGTTGCCGTGTTATAAACCCGGACACTACACTGATGTTTTCTATGGCTTTCAATGAGTTTGTAATTTCATCCATGGATGAGTTTGTTTTCTTTTGTCCTGAAGAGCTTGTCGCTCTTTATGACACAAAATGCACTAGCATCTTGGACTCTATTGCCCCTATCAGGAACAAGTCCTCAAAGGCTTCTTCTGAGCCATGGATAAACGACTCTATCCGAGCTCTCAGGCGCTCCTGCAGGCGTGCTGAGAGGAGGTTGAAGAAGGACAAGTTATATGTGTCTTTTGGAATATTGCGGGACTGTCTACTGGAATATCAGAATGCTGTAAAAGCCGCCAAAGCTGGCTACTTCTCTAACCTGGTCTCAAACAACATCAATAGGCCAAAGGTTTTGTTCAATGTTCTGGATTCTCTTGTAAACCCATGTACAACTGATCCCATTGTACCTTCACTTGTTCTTTGTAATGATTTTCGTGACTTCTTTGTCAACAAAATCCTGGCTCTGCGGTTAGTAGAGCAGTCACCTGACCCGTCTGCCCCCCCGATGTGCCCTGCCGTTTTTGACCAGTTTAAACCTTTATCACGGTCTCAGCTGTTGGATGTAGTGCAGAAACAACGCCCCACAAACTGCCTTTCAGATAGCATTCCGTCGCGTCTCTTTAACCCTCTGAGGTCTATTCACGCGCCGGCGCGTGCACGCATATCTTTATTTATATCTCCCTGAAGATATGGCTGAAAAATAAAATTAAAACATCATCTCAAACTAGAGGTCCTCCTGTTTCCAGGGAATGTCCTTGCGATACTGTCAGTCGCTTACAGGCTTAGAAAACACTGTGAGAAGCAAGACCCAGAAGCTCCCCAGCTACCACTTAGCTTGTAAATAATGCATAGAGTATATACATAGTGTGAAAATAGTTTGTTATTATTGTTTTTATATTTACTTAATGGTTTGTTTGAAAAAAGTTTTGTGATGCTTCCTCTTTTATTAGTATACATCCCATGAATCATCATATGTGGTTCAAAGTCTTCATTCAGTCTAATTTCCTAATGTTTTTTGAAAGTAGAGACAACATTTCTACCAAAAAGGGTCTGGACCAAATTTTATATTAGTCATGTTTTGTGCACTCCCCTACTGTGTTTTGGAAGATTTCCACTGCATCTTTGAAGCCAAGGCTTAGGAGAAGCAATTTCAAGAGCCAAAACAACTCAACAGGATGACTAAAGGTTCTTCTTTCACACAAATTTCCAGGTTTTTCAAAAATCGCATTACATTTTTCAGCATTTAAGCCAATGATTTATATACACAATGGTCTAGGACATAAGTAGACCTCAGAAAACAAAGGCCTAATGTGTTCTGAACATTTCCATATAAAACACTTTGGTATAATTTATCTTCTTGCACATTTGAAATAGGTATTTATAGAAGTATGTAAAATCGTATGTAAAATACCCCTAGACCTCAGAGGGTTAAAAATGTTTTTAATTCTGTTGGCTCGTTCATTTTATTGTTGTTTCATGCTTGTTTTAGCTCAGCGTGTTTTCCAGCTCCTTTTAAGCATGCCATAGTGCAGCCGCTAATCAAAAAGCCTGGTCTTGACCCATCTATCCTCTCTAACTTTCGGCCTATCTCGAAACTCCCCTTTTTATCAAAAGTGTTGGAGAAAGTAATGGCCACCCAGCTGCTATCATTTCTAGAGAGTAATGAAATTTTTGAAAAGTTCCAGTCTGGTTTTAGACCCCGGCATGGCACAGAAACTGCCCTTTTAAGAGTTTTTAATGATCTTATTGTAACTGTTGATTCTGGGTGCGCTGCTATCATGGTGACATTAGATTTAACAGCTGCTTTCGACACAGTCGATCACAGGACCCTGCTGTCACGCCTAGAGCAGTATGTTGGTATCAAGGGCGCTGCCCTCAAGTTGCTCCAGTCCTACTTGACTGATAGGACTTTCTCAGTTAATTTAGGACTTTTTTCTTCTAGTGCGACCCCTTTTACTTGTGGGTTACCCCAAGGGTCTGTTTTAGGTCCTTTATTGTTTTCTCTGTACATGTTGCCCTTTGGATCCATTCTCCGCAAACATAATGTGTCTTTTCATTGCTATACTGATGATGTTCAGATTTATCTCCCTTTGAAAATGAACTGTAAAGACTCTGCAAAAATGTTTCTTGCTTGTCTAAATGAAATTAAGACTTGGATGAGTCTTAGTTTCCTGAGTTTTAATGACAGTAAGACAGAAGGTATAGTGTTTGGGGCGTGTAGAATGTTATGCCGACTGTATTGCTGCTCTACCCTCCATCTCTGTCATTAAGAGCCTTGGTGTCATGTTTGACAGAGATTTTAAATTTGAAAAGCAAATTGGCTCAGTAGTCAAAGGTGCCTTCTTCCAGCTGAGACTTCTGGCCAAGGTAAAACCTTACCTCTCTCCCAGTGACCTGGAGAAGGTTATTCATGCCTTCATTTTCTCAAGACTGGATTATTGCAATTCACTGTACGTAGGTTTAGACCAGCGCTCGCTGCGTCGCCTGCAGCTTGTACAGAACTCAGCTGCTCGTCTTCTGACAGGCACAAAGAAGCGGGAGCACATAACCCCTGTTCTGGCCTCCCTGCACTGGCTTCCGGTCCGCTTCAAGAATAGATTTTAAGATCCTGATGTTTGTTTTTAAAGTTTTAAATGGTATGGCCCCCGTATACTTGGCGGAACTCATACAGGTCCATAGACCAAGCAGAGCTCTGAGGTCTGCAAACAGCTTATCTCTGGATTTGCCAAACAGCAGGCTTAAAACTAAAGGCGATCGTGCATTCTCCGTGGTTGCCCCGAAACTTTGGAACAGCTTACCACACCATATTCGCTCATCTGAGTCTCTGGAAACTTTCAAGTCCACTCTTAAAACTCACCTTTTTTCACAGGCTTTTACGTTTTAATGAATTGTTTTGTGTCATTGCTGTAAGTGTTTTTTAATGTGTGCTGTTGTATTTTAATTTATGTATTTTATGTAAAGCACTTTGGTGAATTTAGGCTCTTATAAGGTGCTATATAAATAAAAGTGACCTTGACCCTGACCTTGAGAGCGTCGTAGGGAAAGGACCCGTCGCTCTCTTTGACCTTTTCATTCCTCTTCAGCTGACGCTGGATATGCCCCCAGCCATCGCACCAGTGAGTCGCCTGAGTTTCCTGCTCTTCCTCCGTCATCTACAGAGGAGCCCATGCAGTTGGGTCGGAACCGACTCGCGCCTTCCGAACGGAATAGGAGATTCGAGGGTGGATTATGCCTCTACTGTGGAGAACCTGGACATCAACGGGCTAAGTGTCCCCGCCGGTTAAACCCAAGCCCTCACCAGTCGCAGACGGGGTTCTGGTGAGTAGCACAGTATTGCCCTGTTTGCCCCGAAGACGCATTAACATTGAAGCTAGTATTTTCCTTAACGGGAATACTTATCAACTTATGGCCCTAGTCGATTCAGGTTCTGACTCTAATATTCTTGACTCAAATTTTGTGAAGCACTGTCAGATAGTCACCAATTCCATTGACCCACCGCTCAAAGTTAATGCACTCAATGGTGATGTTTTGGCCCTTATTTCCGAACAAACACAGCAGTTGCCTCTCCTGTTGGCTGGCAACCACAGAGAAAAGATAACGTTCCATGTTATGCCCTCCACACATGCTCCCCTAGTGCTCGGGCTTCCGTGGCTACAGGTACATAACCCTGTGATTGACTGGGCCACTGGGAAGATAGCTAGTTGGAGCTCTTTCTGCCATGCTACATGTCTCAGATCAGCTCAGACCCCATGTTCCGTTAAGGAGTGTGTTGCCTCATCAGAACCTCCTGACTTGTCCTCTGTTCCTGGCCGAGGTGTTCAGCAAGCACCGGGCCTTATCCTTACCTCCTCACAGACCTTACGACTGCGCCATCGACTTGCTGCCTGGCGCCTCCTTTCCCACCAGCCGGCTCTACAATATCTCAGCTCCGGAACGCGAGTCCATGGAGAAATACATCACGGATTCACTGTACTCAGGTATTATCCGCTCCTCTTCCTCTCCATTAGGAGCTGTTTTTTTCTTTGTGGCTAAGAAAGATAAGACTCTGAGACCATGTATTGACTTTCGGGGTTTGAACAATATTACGGTAAAGAACAAATATCCCCTGCCACTGATTAACTCTGCTTTTGAACCACTCCATGGGGCTACTGTTTTTTCTAAGTTGGATTTACGCAATGCCTACCATTTGGTCCGCATCAGGGAGGGGGACGAGTGGAAGACTGCGTTTAACACCCCTTTAGGTCACTTTGAGTACCTAGTCATGCCGTTTTGTCTTACCAATGACCTAGCAGTTTTCCAAGCCCTGATAAATGACGTGCTTAGGGACTACTTGAACCACTCTGTGTTTGTCTACCTTGATGATATCCTGATTTTTTCCCACAACATTGAGGAGCACGTTGTACACGTGCGCCAGGTCCTCCAGAGGTTGTTGGAGAATAAACTGTTTGTAAAACAAGAGAAGTGTGAGTTCCATGTTTCCTCAGTGTCGTTCCTGGGGTACATCCTGGAGTGCGGACAGGTGCGGGCCGACCCAGCCAAGGTCCAGGCAGTTATGGAATGGCCGCAGCCTGGATCACGGAAGCAGCTCCAGAGATTCTTGGGCTTCGCCAACTTCTACAGACGGTTCTTGAGAAACTACAGCCAGGTAGTAGCACCACTCACTAAACTAACCTCTCCGTCTGTTCCATTTGTCTGGTCGCCTGCAGCCGAGGATGCATTCTGCGAGCTGAAGAGACGCTTCTCCTCAGCTCCCATCCTGGTGCAGCCCGACCCAGCTCGTCAGTTTGTCGTCGAGGTGGACGCTTCGGATCTTGGAGTGGGAGCTGTGTTGTCGCAGAGAGCCGAAGGAGACAACAAGCTTCATCCCTGTGCCTTCTTCTCCAAGAAGCAGTCTCCTGCGGAGAGGAACTACGACGTCGGCAACAGGGAGTTGATAGCCGTTAAGCTGGCTCTGGAGGAGTGGCGTCACTGGCTGGAGGGTGCGGCGTCTCCGTTTACGGTATGGACGGATCACAAGAACCTGGCTTACATTCAGACTGCTAAACGGTTAAACTCCCGCCAAGCACGTTGGGCACTGTTTTTTGGTCGGTTTAACTTTAACCTCACGTTTAGACCTGGTAGCAAGAATGTTAAACCTGATGCCCTCTCCAGACAGTTTAACCCCGATAACGGCAGTTCCTCAGTTCCGGATATTATTCTTCCCCAGTCCTGCCAGGTGGGCTTTCTGATGTGGGAGATTGAGTCCGTGGTTAAGGGGGCTCTCCAAGGGGACCCCGGTCCTGGGGGTGGGCCTCCGGGTTGTCTGTTTGTACCCGTTTCTGTTCGTCCTTAGGTGCTGAAGTGGGGTCACGCTTCACGTTTCGCCTGTCATCCTGGAGTTCCCCATACCCTGGCCCTGATCCAACGCCATTTCTGGTGGCTGTCCATCGCTGCCGACACGCGCGAGTATGTGAAGGCTTGTACCATCTGCGCTTGTGGCAAGTCGACTCATCGCCCCCTAGCCGGGCTCCTGCATCCGCTCCCTGTGCCTGGTCGCCCATGGTCACACATAGCTCTGGACTTTATTACTGGATTACCACCGTCTGAAGGTAATGACACAATTCTAACTATTGTGGATCGTTTCTCCAAGGCGGTGCATTTCGTGGCCCTTCCAAAACTGCTGAGCTGGTGATTAACCATGTGTTCCGGATCCATGGGATTCCCTTGGACATTGTCTCGGATCGAGGGCCTCAGTTCACCTCTGAAGTGTGTAAGGCGTTTTGCCAGGCGTTGGGGGCCTCCGTCAGTCTTTCCCCCGGTCATCATCCCCAGTCCAATGGCCAGACCGAGAGGGCAAATCAGGACCTGGAGACGGTTCTGAGATGCATCTGTGCTCACAACCCAGCGTCGTGGAGCTCACATCTCACCTGGGTTGAATACTCTCACAACTCCCTGACGTCGGCTGCTACAGGTATGACACCGTTTGAAGCATCTCTGGGCTACTTACCACCTCTCTTTCCCACTCAGGAGATCGAGATCGCCGTGCCCTCTGTTCAGCACAACGTGCGTAGGATCCGCAGGATCTGGAGGGATTCCAGAGTGGCCCTCCTGCGTACTAGGGAACAGAATCAGAGGTTGGCTGATATGCAGCGGATCCCTGCTCCCGTGTACGTACCTGGCCAAAGGGTTTGGCTTAGCTCCAGGGACATTCCCCTTTGTGTCGAGTCCAAGAAGCTGTCTCCCCGGTATATTGGACCATTTGAGGTCGATAGGGTCATTAATCCTGCTGCCATTCACCTTAAGCTTCCCCAGTCTCTCAGGATACACCCTACGTTTCACGTCTCCCAGCTTAAGCCAGTGACTGCCAGTGAGTTGTGCCCGCCTACCGTCGCCCCACCACCCCCCGTCTCATTGATGGTCACCCGGCATTCACGGTCAGCCGGGTGATGGACGTTCGGCGCAGAGGGAGGGGCTACCAGTACTTGGTGGACTGGGAGGGTTATGGGCCAGAGGAGAGGAGCTGGATCGCCAGTGGCCTCATCTTGGATCCCGCACTCCTCCGGGAGTTCTATGCCAGGTATCCAGAGAAGCCTGGTAGACCGCCTGGAGGCGGTCGTTGAGGTGGGGGGGGGGTACTGTCATGACTCACGGCTCGGCAGTCTCTCTTTCTCCTATGTGTGTTTTCCCTCGTCTGTCTCTTCTTTGTTTTTCCATGTGTCGGCTTCCCTGTTGGCATGTGGGCGTGGTGGCACTCCAGGGCAGGCTGTTTCCAGGTGTGGATCGTTGGGCTAATCAGGGCTCCCTATTTAAACCTGTGGACTCCAGTCATTCAGCGCCAGAGTCTACTACGTACCAGAGCGGTAATTTACCCGAGATCAGGAATATCTTTTGTTATTGTTTTCTTCATGTCTCCAGTTGGAGTGAGTTCTAACTCTGCTCCTTGTTTTCCCTCCGTGCCAGTTGCCTCCACTGTTCACTTTTCCTGCTCGCCTGCCTGTGAGTTTCCGGATATCCACTTGCCTCTGATCGCCACGCCATTCAGCCGTCCAGTGTCCTGCCTGCCTAATAAACATTGTTCTAAACTGACTACCTGGTATCTGTTCTGCTTTTGGGTCCAACCTCCAGCTATCACAACATTGACAATGCAATTGCATTTTCAAATTTAGTTCTACTTCCTTTCCTTCTTTTCAAGATTATTCCCATTAAGATAACATTGTGACAAACAACCCCATAGTGTATGACAACCGACCCCTTGATGGGGTTGATTGTCACAATGTGTAAGGTTGTCTTTGATGAATTTCTTCTTTATTACAATAAGATAGAAAAAGTGAGGGGTATACATTTCAAGCCAACACTTTAAGCTTCAATGTAATGTAGGAATGACTATTGAAAGATGTTTAGGTGATGAGCAATTCTCAGTAGAGTAAAAAGCGTGCCTACTTACCCCGTTCTCCCCTACTGAGGAGGTTTTTTACATGCCTTGCATGTGTCCTTTACATTACCATAACAGAGGCCAATTGTCTTATCGCTTCTGGTAGTGCATTTAAAGGCCAGGACACACCGGTCCGACTACCCGAAAATGGAGTCTGCCGTTTCAGGCTATATAAGCTATATAAATCATAATTTCCTAATTTCCCTTTCAAGCATCTATCTGGAATATATTGTATGCAAGGAGTTCCACAGTGGTAACAAGTGGTTATTCAGAAAGGATGTGGCTAGGATGTCATTAATTTGGTCAAATTAACATTCACAATTTTAAATACCGTTACTTTATAGTCCTGCAAACTAATTGAAATGGCTATAATGCAGCCATTTAAATCAGTGGGTCATATCTTAAAAATAGCTGCACAATGAATTATTTCAGTTAATTTCATATTTATATCCACACACAAAAACGTGTAATGCTCACGGTAGTAATGTGTTGGTGAAAAATGAATGCTGCCTACTTAGAAAAAAATTCATAAAATGTAATTCATTTGAGGTGTAAATATCATACTTTAAAAGGTGATAATTTTTTCACTGTAATATTTGGCAAAACTGTCATAATAGCCATTCAGCTATATGTAGGTGAAGTGGTCTGAAAATATTTTTTCATCACTTTTCTCCCCCCTGTCTCTGTGTGCTGCCCCCCAAAATTGTCACCGCTCATGTTAATTTTGACCAATCAGAGTGAGGCTCAGATTCTCCGTTCTTATTGGCTGTGGGACTGTCCGTTCACTTGGCAACGACATTGATGCGTCAGTTGCGTGAGCGTTCACGACCCTAGCAGCCTGACACTACTGTTTGGCCCTATTACGGTGGACAGCGAATAGCAATGTCTTCACCAACGAACTATTTATACTATAGGCCTACTATCTATGCACTAAACCCTCAATTTACCATTCCCCGGATACCAACAACTAACAAGGTGGAAGGACAGTGTGTACACAGAGGCTGAGAAACACAGAGGAGGAAATGTATTTGCCGGCGGCTGTTGCTGTATGAAGCTCGGGGTTAGAAGACAAGAAAGTGAGCCAGGAGAATGGGCTTCCTGGTTAATTCAGTGAATATGTGCGGCTATGCTTTAGCCGATAAACCAAGTTATCACCGGTCGGATAGCATTAGTTAACACCCGGTTGTGTGCAGCCACCACCTCCATATAATGAACCCAAACATAACGGCTAAGTCCGGGGAACTTTCACGAAAAGTACAGCGAAGCACCGGTGTTTATCCACGCCAGCCATGGTCCCGTCACAGCCAGGTAGGGTAATGTAGGCTACTTGCCTTTATTTTGTACTGCCGTGCACACAATGCTGCTGTTAATGTGTTTGGTATGGTGTTCCCTTGTGTGAATCTGCAATGCTGTTTTAAGGCTATTTGTTGGCCGTGTTGTTGTTTTTGTGCGGACATGATCGCTGTTGTGTCGGGTCGGGTCTGATTGCAGCCATGGTTGATTAGAGGAATATATGGGGGGGGGGACACACTAGCTGCGTAGGTACGTTGGGCGCTTTGAACCATTTTTGACACAAAACGATGAAGCGCCAGATTAGGAGCAACATGAACGCGCATAGCTGTCGTTCGGAGGGAGGAGCTACAGCAGGTAGAGCGTTGGGAAAACAGAAACTCTCAACTGCAGCTTTAAGGAGGCAAAAAGAAGCGTGCGTACAACAAATATGAACTGGAATTTATTGTTTCTCTAAATTCAGCTCAGACATCATTCAGTCTACACAAAGCTTAATTCACAGCTCAAATTTCCCTTTATCTGCCTAAAAAATGTACATCTAATGCTCTAGCTCATTTTCCTATAAAGTATCTGAATATCTGATTAAATTACTATTCTACCACACAAAGCTTAGAGACAAGGGTTTGTTGTAACTTTGACATGAAGCAGACTGTTAGCATTCAACTGGGGAGCAGAGATGTACAGGAAAAGGCGGCAGTAGAAAAGTTCAATTGCAAGGTGCTGATATTCACTTCTGGGAAACTTCATCCAACTTGGGCTCTGAGAAAACAAAGCAGAGCATGTTGGATTATGTAGAAACCTTCACATTTTCAAGTTCAGATCAAACTATAGAGATGGTCTAAGAAATACGTCAGACTACAATATCAGCATGAGTCAAATATAGTGAAGAATGAATGTTAGGTTTGCATTACAAGCTGCTCTATCTGTTTAATGCAGCAAAACAATAAGCAAGCTGTGACAACACTGCCAACACTAAACAATACTCAAAACAGCGGCCAGTGCATTGTGCATGATACATGTCATATTCTGATAGTTTGGTTTGTAGCAGCAGTCACATCGTGAGCATTTGGTCTTACATTTTCTCAAGGTTTCATCACAGACCACGATTTTGGATTGACAACCAAAGATTTTACCAAATGTTTTCCATGATTGTAATCTTTTGCCACAGATAGCCTTCAAATGCAAAGTTTAAAAGGGGCCTTAAGGTCATGCTAAATGGCAAAGGGATATGGCGGATCACTGAAGGTAAATATCAAGAAAACTTCAATCCACAAGCCTTCAGCATGAATTGTTTTTTAGATGTTTTAACAGTAGGAATTATACACCGATACATAATCAAGTAGTGCCATTTACAGGGCAACCGATTGTTGTAATAGTTGACTAGTAGTTGATAACTTTGACTCACCTGTAAATTTGAACACTGGGAAAGATGTGAGGTCTCCACCACCATAGAGTCTCTGAAGCTTTGCTATCTCCTCTCCCAAGGCCTTTTCATACTCAGGACCTGCATCAACTAACCCCCCAGTAGCCCTGCAAGGAAGCACATGATCAATTATCAGCAAAGTACCATTTTCCCAAGAGTTTTTTCACGCTATGGGCAGGACATTAATCTGTGCTAATCTCATCAGATTGTTTCAGTAATTGTGATGGACCAAACTAAGGCTAATGCATTCATTAATTTTAGTTAAGTAGCTGAAATTGTTATTTACAATACATGAATTGGAAGACATGTTATTTCATCATCATGAGTAGACACTTATTTTTACACAGACCTACATACTAGGGATGGGCATTTTAAAAGAGATTTCCTTGTTCGATCATCGGGAAAATGTACAATCAAACTATTGATTTATAGGCATACTAGGTAATTCTGGAGACTGTTGACAAATCACTTCTCGAAATCAGTGAAAATGTCTTATTTTTTTCAACACACACAGTAAGGTCAGATAGCAGATTGTGAGGAGATATTCACTGATTGACAAAGTGATTTTTCAACAGACATTCTCCAGAATTTCCTAGTATGCCTGTTTTTTTTTTTTTTTTTTACATATTAAAAATTGCCTACAGAAAATCCAAAGTAAAGCATGTTTTTACCATCAACTGTATAAAAGGTTATTATCTATACTTCTAGTCAACAAACAATCCATTAAGACAAGGCAGTTTAAGTTAAACATTTAAAAATAAAATATGCAGCGCTAGTAGAAGCTTGAGGCAATGAGCCAACACCACGGCACTGTTTAACACAATTAAGCTTTGTAAAATGCGGCCATAGAATGTACAGTCAAGCCCAAAATTATTCATACCCCTGGCAAATTTTGACTTGAAGTTACTTTTATTCAACTCAGACACTTTTTCTTGATTGGAAATTAAAACAGGCTTCTCCCAGAATATAATAAGACGATGTACAAGAGTCATCATTGTGGAAGAAAAGTTATTTTATTTACATTTGAACAAAAAGTGGCATGTCAAAAATTATTCTCAATAAATCAATAGAAAAGCCCTTATTGGCTAGTACAGGAATCAAACACTTCCTATAATTGCTGGCCAGCTTTTTTGCATCCACTGGTATTTTTGAGCTCCAACTCTTTCAGTTTGGAGGGTCTCAATGCCATCACCTTGATCTTTAGCTCCCTCCACATATTGTGAATTGGATTCAAGTCAGGACTCTGGCTGGGCCACTGTAAAACGTTAATGTGAAATAACCATTTCTTCACCACTTTTGCTTTGTGCTTTGGGTCGTTGTCGTATTATTTAAAAAATACAAGAAGTTCTGCATGGTGGGAAATCTCAAGAGGACGTGGTCAGGAGCCAAAAGTTACACCTGTACTGGCCAGGAGGATAGTGAGAGAGGTGAACAATAATCCCAGGATCACCACCAAGGCCATCCTGGTTAGTCTTGGCTTTGCTGGAGGCAACGTCTTATTGCAAACAATCCAACGGACACTACACACTGCTGGGTTCCTTGGACGCAGAAAAAGGAGGATGCCACTTCTCCATATAAAAAGGCACACAAAAGCTCTCTTGGCCTTTGCAAATGCTCATCTGGACAAAGAAGAAGACTTCTGGTCTTCTGTTTTATGGTCGGATGAAACTAAATTGAATTGTTTGGCCACAATGATGTATCCTTCATTTGGCATGAAAAAGGAGAAGCCTTCATCCCTAAAGGTACGAACACGCGCCGCGCGAATCGCAGGTTCCGCGCCGCGTGATCGTATTGTGTCCGCCGCCCGACCAGAGTAGCCTTCTCTACTCTGAGGATATGCTGGTGTTGGTGCTTACCGGTGCTGAGGGGACCAGTCTGCTGTGCTGATGGTGCTTTACCCAAGTTAACCGGTGCTAACTTGGATCATAAAGCAAAACAGACACATAGGCTATTCACAGAACGTATGGGAGCAAACTGTGACTATTATGTTTTCATCCATCTTAATTTCGTCTGTCCGTCGTCCCGAAGCGAGTGATGTCGGGAGGAGCTCAACGCTGATTGGCCACCGCGGCGCGGCCGGCGGCAAAAAGTTCAATATTTTCAACTTCTGCGGCGGCCGCGTCACCTTAGCCACGCGGCGCGAACCGCTCGCCGCCGGCTGCCCATTCGCGAGAAATACATTGACTTGATATGTAAACTCGCCGCGCGGCGGAGTGCAGTGTGTTTGCACCTTAAGAACACCATCCCCACTGTCAAACATGGTGGTGGGAATCTAGTGCTTTGGGGGGATGTTTTTCAGCCAATGGACCAGGGAACCTAATCACAGTAAAAATGTGCATGAAAAAAGAGCAATACATCAAGAGCAATACCTCAATACTTCGCCTTGGGCACCAGTAGACATTTCAGCAGGACAACGACAGCAGGCGTGTCCAAAAACAATATTTTGGACACGCCACTTCAAATGTAAATAAAAGCTGAAAAATATTATTTTCCACAATGATGCCTCTTGTACAACGTCTTATTATCTTCTGGGATAAGCCTGTGTCATTTACAATTAAGTAAAACGTTGCTGGTTGAATAAAAGTATTTATATAGTGTTTAAGTCAAACTTTGCCAGGGGTATAAATCATTTCGGGCATGACTGTATATGGGCACAGGGGTGCAACTATCCACTTTCTGGGGGGTATGCAGAAAAACCAGCTTGTTGATAAAACTTTTTTTTTTCAAGTGAATGAGAGAGAAAAGGCATTAAATAAGACAGAAAATAATTTAGAGCCTCAAATCTATCGCACCAAATTCCCTTACAATAAACTATTGAGATTGTGGCAAACAGGATTTTCATTAGCATTGCTACACAACCATCAATCAAACACATATACAGTCCCCTCCATAAGTATCGGAACAGTGAGGCCAATTCCTTTATTTTTGCTGTAGACTGGAAACATTTGGGTTTGACACCAAAAGATGAATATGAGACAATAGCTCAACATTTAAACTTTCATTTCCAGGTATTCACATCTGGATCTGATACACAACTGAGAAGATATCATTATTTGTAAAGGAACACCACATTTTTGGCAAGCAAAAGTATTGGAACAGATAGACTTTAAATAAATTAAAGTGAATAAACCGTAATATTTTGTCGCAAATACTTTGCTTGCAATAACTGCATCAAGCCTGTGACCCATTGACATCACAAAACGTTTGCATTCTTCTTTTGTGATGCTTTTCCAGGCTTTCACCGCAGCCTCATTCAGTTGCTGTTTGTTTTGGGGGGTTACTCCCTTCGGCCTCCTCTTTAGCAGGTAAAATGCATGCTCTATAGCGTTTAAGTCTGGAGATTGACCAGATTGACTGGCCAGTCTAAAACTTTCCATTTCTTGCCCCTGATGAACTCCTTTGTTGTTTTTAAAGTTTTTTTGGATCATTATCTTGCTGCATGATGGAGCATCTTCCAATCAGTTTGGTTTCATCTTTCTTTAAATTGGCAGACCAAATGTTTCTGTAGACTTCTAAGTTCATTTTGCTGTTGCCATCATGTGTTACTGTGTTGTTGTCAAGATGAACCTTTACCAAAGTGATGGAAAGGCTAAAGTTTGGAGAAAGAAAGGATCTACTCATGATCCCAAACATACAGGCTCATCTGTGAAACACGGTGGAGGCAATGTCATGGCTTGGGCTTGCATGGCTTCTTCTGGGATGGGCTCATTATTCTTCATTGATGATGTAACACATGATGGCAACAGCAAAATTAACTCAGAAGTTTACAGAAACATTTTGTCTGACAATTTAAGGAAAGATGCAACCAAACTGATTGGAAGATCCTCCATCATGCAGCAAGATAATGACCCAAAACACAACGAAGGAGTTAATCAGGGGCAAAAAGTGGAAGGTTTTAGACTGGCTAAGTCAATCTCTAGACTTAAACGCTAAAGAGCATGCATTTTACCTGCTAAAGAGGAGACTTAAGAGAGTAACCCCCTGACACAAACAACAACTGAATGAGGCTGCGTTGAAAGCCTGGAAAAGCATCACAAAAGAAGAATGCAAAAGTTTTGTGATGTCAATGGGTCACGGGCTTGATACAGTTATTGCAAGCAAAGGTTTTGCGACAAAATACTATGTTTTATTCACTTCAATTTATTTAAAGTCTATCTGTTCCAATACTTCTGCTCGCCTAAAAATGTGGTGTTCCTTTACATATAATGATATCTTCTCAGTTGTGTATCGGATCCAGATGTGAATACCTGGAAATGAAAGCTGAAATGTTGATCTATTGTCTCATATTCATCTTTTGGTGTAAAACCCAAATGTTTCCAGTCTACAGCAAAAATAAAGGAATTGGCCCCACTGTTCCGATACTTATGGAGGGGACTGTATCTCTCTTGATCTCTCTCTCTCCCTCTTTTTCACACACACACACACACACACACACACACACACACACACACACACACACACCCCCCGCTGGAACGGTGGAAAATATGATAATACGCGCTCTGCGTAACCTGCGTATAGGGAGCGGCGGCCCTAGCAGTGCCACAGACTGATCGTCACCATGCCATGCCGCATAAATGCAATAATTCATTCAAAATAAGAACCCAGACCAAGTATATAGTAGATGAATTAAAATACGTATGAAAAAAGCGAAATTTCTGTATTATGAATATTTGTTTTGATTGGCCTTATGGAAATAATATTTTGAGATGCTCGATTTCTGGTTCTCATGTGCTGTGAGCCGGAATCCTGTAAATTTAAACAAAATAAAAGCCTTAAGTATATCACTATGTCTAATATATCTAGAATATATGGAACTTTCACTTTTTGAATTAAATTAGGGTAAGGCTTTATATTAAGTAGACACTAATCAGCATTAATTGATGCTTAACTAATGCTCAGTTCATCCTGAGTTAATGTAGGACTCATGTAAGACTCAAATTCACATTCAAATTCACGGTTTTCAGTGATGGTAATTCATTAATTAATAGTATTAATACATTTTAAGAAACATGTCTGAGTTAATCTGTAATAGATGTCTTAGGTAAGCAATTATCATTAAAGACTCAGTCTGTAATTAAGACTGACTTCTGATTAGTTACTGATGAGTAACCATTCATTCATGGCTGAGTCCTCCATGAGTCTTAAGGCCAGGACACACCGGCCCGATAATCGCCGTCGTTGTGCCGTGAAATCGGTCGTAGTTGATGTCGTCGGGCTTCTTTTGAGCCGATTGATGTTCAATCGGCGGCGGACAGTCTTTCAGTTTGAGCAATTTGATTTGTGGAGGGCTAGCGAATCAGTGAAGCCCGGAAGTGAGGCGGGTAGCACAAACAGCTAACAACAGTTAGCCATCGTTTTAATGTGTTTGTTTGTTTCGTTCAGCGAGTACTCACATGCATCAACCCTTGTTGACTGCTCGACACCATGCTCGACACTCTTTGCTAAAAATGGTGCTCTTTATGGTCCATAAATATAAATACGTATTTCTATCCATGTTTACGGTCTAGAGAGCCGTCCCATCATTTCCGGTTTCCGTATTTTTTCGGGCCACAATACAGATTAGCGCCGCCTGCTGTTATGGAGACATTACGTCCCGCGCAAGCGCAGAGCGTACGGAAAGGCAACAGTCGGTTTGGTGTGTTCTTTGCACTTTTTCGGCCGCGACGGGAAGACTGGAGCTCCCTGAATCGGCAGTCACCATTTTCGGGTAGTCAGACTGGTGTGTCCTGGCCTTTACATGAGTCCGACATTAACTCAGGATGAACTGAGCATTAGTTAAGCATCAATTAATGCTGATGAGTGTCTACGTAATATAAAGCCTTACCTAAATTAGATATAAAAAAAACTCCCCTGAATAAACAGGCATGGCTGTGGACAAACCAAGAGTAGATTGCCCACGCAGACCCTCAGGTGGCTGCAGGCCACGACTTATAAGCCAAAGCAATCACCTCCACAACCCAGTGTGAGATGTGTTGCTTCATGACAGGTTTCCCTCTATGGAGATTAGCCCAGGAGACGAAGAGCTGATCGTCCTGAAACAGCCCGTCCTAGCCACATAATCAGCAAAGCAAAGATTGGACATATTGCATGCAGCGAAAGCCACAGGCACAAAGGCCGGATTGGGCTTTAAATTAATTCCCACATCCTACAAACTGAGTGCATGCAAGAATGCACTGCAAGAACAGTCCTAACTTTCGAATTATTCAAATGGTGGACATTTGAGCCCCTCAAGAACCACTGGTTGCAAATATCAATGGCTGCCAAATATACTTTAACTGTGGAGAAGACTTTTCATTTGTAAATCAGGCTGTCTGGTCAAAATCCTCACACTGCTCTGCCTGGTAGGCTGTTAGCAGTGTGAGGAGAGGACATTCAGCGCTCTGGCTGAAAGCGTCATCGCCTTGCATGGCTTTTCAGTCGAGGCTGACTGAAAACGGAACGACTTGGACGGCAGCGTGTGTCTCCTGGAAGACACTGTTGACACGAGTCGAGGGATGAGGCACCGAGTCAGGGCTCCTGCACGAGAAGTCCTCCCAGGAATACGCAACCCAGCAAGCAGTTTGGCGAAGATGGGGGGGGTGTTGTTTAGCCACCCTCTCAGCCAGGGACAATTTAGGACCTGGCGGTCTCCGTCACAACAGCAGGCCAGGGGATAGCCAGCCTGAGCTTGTGTGCGCTTGCACACGCCCAGAATGGCTAAGCTGGGGGAAAGAGAAGCTGGTGAGCTGCCCTCATATCCAACCTGACAGGCGGTGGGGGCCTCAGTCATCACAGCCCAACCGGTAAAAACGTCTTCCCCATAGTCCCAATTCAAGGACATCTTCCTGGAAGGAACCGGAGCTAGGTCAACTGGGATTCGCACAGCTGTCGGCTTGCTGGCCACCGGTGAGGAGATATGAGTCCTGCTAGTCTGCTTCTCTGTGAACGCCACAGTGTTGGCGTGTTCCGGCTCGAGCAGACTTGCTGTGTGTCCTTGCTCTATATATTTTTGCCGCATCGACAGGGGCAAACCCCAGAGACTCCGGTACCTCCTCTGGTGTGAGGGTTTGGTCACCATCTCGAGCAGGCTGCTGAGCAAGCAGGGAGATGCTAGAATGAGCTGTTGTGATAGTCGAGAAGGGGACAGGAGAGTAGCTGGAATGTTAATGCCCGGCAGTTTTCGAGCCTCCATGGTGGGTGTCCTGATGGTGCAAACCAACCCATGGAAGGCACCAAATTCAAATCTGATATCACAACTCTAGACAACCTCTTTTTGACCAAATCATGTGATGGTACGACCATCTGAGAAAGTAGCTTGCATCAGTGCTGCTAGTGAAAAAGTAATTCTAGAGCCCTTGATATAACCAAAGGATCGAGTCCAAAGCTCAGCTATCGCTCGACAGAGGAAGCTAACAAGATCCACCTGTGGCCAGTTAAGCTAGACAACTTTGAAAATTAGATAAGCTCCAGTGAGAAGAGGTGTTTGAATGGGCCGTGTTAACCACATCAGGTATATAAGGAGGGGCAGTGGTGTGCACAGAGGAGTGCAGGGGGTGACCCGCCCCTGCCCTTCTAGTTGAGTTGCAAAAGACCCTTTTTTTAAATCTTTATTCAAACCAGTGTATTTAACATGTCATCCAACGGGACTTCCACACTTGCCCTAAGGTCATACAAGGGGCATTTAGGCAATAGGGGCACCCAAGTAGGATATAAGCCCCTACCTAGGAGAAGACACTGGCCTACCTGACGCAGCTGCACACGTTCACCATCATCAGGATTGGTGTAATGAGATAAATCTACTGGGGGCTCCCGCAGGTGCGCATCACAGAGTGAGACATTTGAAACGAAAATTAGGTTAGAGAACCTCTGCTGGTGTTGGTGCTTACCGGTGCTGAGGGGACCAGTCTGCTGTGCTGATGGTGCTTTACCCAAGTTAACCGGTGCTAACTTGGATCATAAAGCAAAACAGACACATAGGCTATTCACAGAACGTATGGGAGCAAACTGTGACTATTATGTTTTCATCCATCTTAATTTCGTCTGTCCGTCGTCCCGAAGCGAGTGATGTCGGGAGGAGCTCAACGCTGATTGGCCACCGCGGCGCGGCCGGCGGCAAAAAGTTCAATATTTTCAACTTCTGCGGCGGCCGCGTCACCTTAGCCACGTGAATTGAATTTCCCAAGCTAAAATAATGACAGAGCCCAGTAAGGTATTTGAAATTACCTGCTAAGAAACCAAGAAATTGAAACCATAACCTGCTTGGTGGAGGTAGAGAGACTTACTGGCTTTTCGTTGAGTACTCGTGTATAGAGTCCAAGAAGACCTTCTGAATTGGGTCCATTTGAGCTGAGAGGCACAGGGAGACATTTGTTATTTTTCACAGAAAAAAAGGACAATGTGTTGGATATCATCTGCAGGCCTTGCTAGAACACATAAATAACAATCAATCCTGTTTTAATCATAACCCTCATGCTCAGAACACCTCTGTGAGTGATAGACAGGGAAGCCTAAGGGCTCAGACAGAAAGGAACGAGTGTAAGGTCAGGTCAGTTAACAGGTTGCTGAGACAGGTCATGCTTGGCAACACTTTTTACAGAATTGCTTTAGGATAGGGGTTGCCAAATATCTAGTCAAACATAACATTTAACAGAAAAGTGCACACACAGCAACCAGAGTACAATATCACCAAGTGCTTTTAACACGAAAGAAAGAAAGGTTTACATTTACAAAATATCTATTAACAAAATACACCCAATATTTGGATAACACATGAAGGGTTCAACTACTTATTAATTTCATCATGTAACTTCCAAATACATCGGATAAGTAAACAGAAAGGAGGAGGAGGAAAGAATTTTAACAAAACATAACAAAGAAGATGACTGGTGATGCCTGAAACCTTAACTTTCTCCAGAAGTGTAAACAGTACCTTTAACATAATCTTTAGTGTTTTAAAATCGCTAATAAATAAAATCAAGCAGAACAGATTCTATAATATCACAATATACCAGAGAATGGCAGTGCTGAGGATTACTTTCATGTCGGAACATCTTTGTAAAAAAGAGTGGCAATAAAACCATGGATCTTGTAACCAAAGAAAACATTTGTTATTCCTACTAGACAAAAAGATATGAGTAAAAGGTGAGAAGAACCGTTAAGATTGAGTTATGCAGGAAAGTGGAAAGGAATGGTAGAAAACAAAAATAATTGCAGAGCGCAGACAGACATTAGTAAGTGAAAAAAAAGTTGAAGTGTCCATAACTAAAGCATGCTAAAAATCATGCAGTTAATTCATGCATAATATACAAGAAAACTGAAGCAGCACAGACACATTAGACAATAAGTTGAACTATAGCTACATGAAAGGAAGATATTGTTTCAGTGTTAAAATGCATCAGTTAACATTAAGGGACTATCAGAAACAAGCTGTGCAAGGCAAGAACAAAAGGGTGTTTGTGATGTCCAGTATCTTTACAGTTTATCCTTACAAATATTTATCACAAACGACTACTGTGTTTTCATAGAGATGGTGATGAAAACGACTGCTGGTAGACTGCAGGGTCCACAGAAAAAAGAGGGGGGTTGTGAGGGAGGAGGGGGGGTTGTAGTGTGTACCCTCAGATGGTTCAACTGGTTCAGCTGGGGCATCTGCCTGCAGCTCCTCTCCTGCAGCTTCAGCAAGAACTGGAGCAGGGTCCACCAGCTCCTCTGTGCTCTCCACCGGGACAGAAGCTTCAGCTACAGCGTCAGCAGCCGCTTCAGCCACAAGTTCTGAGGCAGCTTCTACAGGGGAAACTTCAAGTGCAGCTTCCACAACCGGTGTAGCTTCAGGAGCCACTTTGGCAGGGGGATCTGCCTCAACTACGGGTGCAGCTTCTGCGACAACTTCAGCTACTGGTGCAGCTTCTGCGACAACTTCAGTTACTGGTGCAGCTTCAGCTTCTGCGACAACTTCTGTTATTGGTGAAGGTTCAGCTTCTGCCACAGCTTCAACTACTGGTGCAGCTTCTGTTACTGGTGCAGCTTCTGCGACAACTTCAGCTACTGGTGCAGCTTCTGTTACTGGTGCAGCTTCTGCCACAGCTTCAACTACTGGTGCAGCTTCTGTTACTGGTGCAGCTTCTGCCACAACTTCAGCTACTGGTGCAGCTTCTGCGACAGCCTCTACTACCGGTGCAGCTTCTGCCACAGCTTCAACTACTGGTGCAGCTTCAGCCACAGCTTCAACTACTGGTGCAGCTTCAGCCACAGCTTCAACTACTGGTGCAGCTTCAGCCACAGCTTCAACTACTGGTGCAGCTTCAGCCACAGCTTCAACTACTGGTGCAGCTTCAGCCACAGCTTCAACTACTGGTGCAGCTTCGGCCACAGCTTCAGCTACTGGTGCAGCTTCTGCCACAACTTCAGCTACCGGTGCAGCTTCTGCCACAACTTCTGCCACAACTTCAGCTACCGGTGCAGCTTCTGCCACAGCTTCAACTACTGGTGCAGCTTCAGCCACAGCTTCAACTACTGGTGCAGCTTCAGCCACAGCTTCAACTACTGGTGCAGCTTCGGCCACAGCTTCAGTTGCTGCTGGTTTAGCCGCTGCAGCTTCTGCTGCAGCAGCAGCAGCTGCTGGAGTAACGTCTGTCTTGGGTGACGCATATGACTTGTGCTGGACAAGTTTCTCTAGATCAAAGTATGTTTTAGCCTGGTCTTTTTCTATGATGAAGGAGGAGGGCAAGCAGACAAGACAAATTATTTTTTTCAGACATACGTATATAGTGGACAGAAAATCCCCAAATATATGTGGTCTATGTACCAGTTTACAAGAAAATAAATAAATAAATGCAAGGGAAAAACTATCAAACCTATTTATTTTCCAAAGGGATACAGCAAATGTATTATAGAAAAGCTTGAAGAAATATATTTACAAAATGAAAAAGTGTAACCACAAGTATAGCACAATGAGATAAATGTGATATTATAATCAAAAGGGCCTAAAAACACATTAATTTCTGCTAATGGGGCAGTGAAATAAACTTCACATGTAGAAGGAAAACCAAATGCTACAAAACATCAGTTTGCAAGAGCAGCTGGTCCGGTTAGAAACATATTAAATTAAATAGGCTTTTTATTGACATGACTGCTGCCTTACACTGCAGCCATGACCAGCTTCTACAGCAGTGCACCAAACTAAATAATGTCAAACTCAACGCTCCAGCTTTAAACTGGGTAATTTTGTTATGGTTACATGGTTTCTGCATAATATTAAAAAACATTTATTTATTACCATATGGTCGACACACACACACACACACACACACACACACACACACACACACACACACACACACACACACACACACACACACACACACACACACACACACACACACACACACACACACACACACACACACACACACACACACACACACACACACACACACACACACACACACACACACACACACACACACAGCCTGTAGGCCTCGGGCCAATACATAACCAAAGTTCATCAGTTCTTCAGAAACACACAAGTGGGGGGACATTTTTTTTTAGAAGTTATGTAAAGACGCTCCAACTCTAATATTTGATTGAATGTTGCAGTAAATAAATTCATTCTACAGTTTATTTGCATTGATTGAAGCCTGACTTGTTCCATCTATAAACAGAAGGCTGTTCCATAGAGGGCGCTAAAATAAGTAGGGCTTAAGGTCCAACACCTGAATTAAATGAGCGTAACAAATCAGTACAGGCTAAAGCGGATCCATCAGATCAATTCAAGCTCATGTGGTCACACTAATTTGAAACGGGATCATATAGTCAAGATAACTGCATGTGCACAATACTTTTAAGCAGCCCAACAGGTTGAACATGGACCATAATCAGTTTCTGCCTCAAACGTCTGTGTTTCCCTCACATCGCATGAAGAGTGTGTTAGAGACTTCCCAACTACGAGTGAGTCCTCCCCCTCCCGTCTCCGATTTTCTGCACGTGTGCATAAGACGCCAGTCTTTCCTCTTTTCACAGAAAAAAAAGTCAGTTTGAGTGTTATCGTGGTACCTCATGCACCAAGTTTAAGGGTGTATTCACACAGGGAAAGTCCGCTAGTTCACTTTCTTTGGTCCAGACCAAATAGAGTTTAGATTTGTTTTGTTTGGTGTGGTCCACTTTCATGTTGCCCCTTTTTTAAGTGAACCAGCATTATGAAGCAAAACACGTGACCTGAGGTCATTCACTCATTGGACAGACATTCTGGGGTGAAGAGAAGCAGGAAGAACGAAGTAAAAACTGCGAAATATATCATTGATATAATATGGGGTTAAAAATAATAAAAATGTCTACATCTAGCCTATAAATAAAGAAGAAAAAAAATCTAATTATTTTTGTTTCATATGGTTATAACATGTAGCCCTTTGACAATGCCATGTTATGTGGCTTGTAGTCAACGATGTGAAAAATAATTTTTACTGTATTTTTGCTGCTGGACGTGCGGCTCACAAGAAGAATAGGCTCATGCCGACACTCGGCTGATTTAGCTGTGTATCAGCTGGGTGTCAGTTCGGCGCAGTTCAGCTCCAAACTGACACAGGGATAGTATTGACGGTCCCGTACATGGGAAGCAAAATAAAAACACACACTTCTTGCGCAGCGTGAACCTGTTGCCACTGTGCGGGAGATGCTCCCCTCTCCTTCATCTGATCGCTGAACACATTCAGCATTTTTACGCGTCCTCTCGATCAAATGTAATATATTGTTCTGGGCTCCAGGTCAAACCACAACTTGTCGTCCTAACAATGGCGACAACAACACTTTCCCATAATGTGAAGCTGACGGTAATTTATTAAAAAAGAAAAGGCACAGGGCTTCCTGCATTTGGGTCGGATCGAGTCCGGACAAATTCACACCACAAACGAACTGCAGCAGAGTGCGTTTGGAAACACACCGAGAGACTACGTCTTCAGCTTGGTCTCGGAGCGCTCGTTTGGTCCGCCCCCGAGTGCGATTGCTGTATTCAGACCTGCCTGAAAGATGCGGACCGAAGGCGGAAGTGCACCTGAGTTTGTTTCAACCGAACTAAACACGGCATATGTGAATACACCCTAAAAGTACGAACACACTGACGGTTGGCCGCGCGTATCGCAGGTTCCGCGCCGCGTGATCATATTGGGTAGGGCTGCTCGATTATGGCAAAAATGATAATCACGATTATTTTGATCGATATTGTAATCACGGTTATTAAAGACGATTATTCATTGTAGGGATGCACCAAAATTAAAATTCAGCCAATTCTTTCAACATTACATAAACAAAACTCCCAATTGTGCTCCTCAAACATAGCCTACATCTAAAAAGCCACACAAAATAAATAATCAGTAAAACCTTCGAATCTAAGAGTAAAATTAATATTTTACTAGGGATGTGATTGTGAACCATTCATTGATTTGTACTTCGACTTATAAGAGGAGGTAGGCTATGAATCTACAAAAAGAGACTTATTGCTTTCTTTTTTTTTGCAGTGCACGTTGAGTTGCTGTAAAAAAACTACAGCACAGCTGACACCGTAATGTTCAGACTTCAGAATTTGCATCAGAGCGCTGATCATAAAAATTAGACGCTTTATTTAAACAAAGTCCATGCTTAGGTGCTGGTTGTAACTTTTCGTCTGTAGACTAAAACTAACGGAGGGGGTGCGTCTCACTGTGTATTTGCTCTTGTCGCGCAGATAGTTTGCCGACGTGGCACAATATATTCAGGCTCGAGAAATGCAATCAGAAAGCGGAAGCCTTTCCCGTCAACAACGTTAACGTGCAGGAATCCCCGACTATCATTTTACCCGTAAAGCCACAGAGCTTTTCTGCGCGACGGCTCACACCGGCAAGTTCTCACAGTGAATGACACCGTTACCCACCGCCATCACAGTGTCTCACTCACACCATGTTTCACCGAGTGAAACGCTGCTTCAATCGCGCAAGGCTTTTGTGTTTCGGTGTAACATCCTGGACGAGCGTTTTAACTTTATGCTGAATAAACAATTGCACTGGAGTCGCTGAAAGCGACAGTGTTCGGGCGGGGGCGGGGCGGAGCGCAGGTGGAGACAGAAGGGTGCGCTGCATTTACTACAAATGATCCGGCGTGCCGCACAATAACCGTTTTATTACGATTATCTTGTTTTCATGATCGAGGGAAGCCAAAATTGTAACCGAAATCGAAATTCAATTAATCGCCCAGCCCTAATATTGGGTCATATTGTGTCTGCCGCCCGACCAGAGTAGCCTTCTCCTACTTTGGGGATATACTGGCGCTGGTGCTAACCGGTGCCGAGAGCACCAGTCTGCTGTGCTGATGGTGCTTTACCCAAGCTAACCGGTGCCAACTTGGTTCATAAAGCAAAACTGATAGCTGTACACAGCAGGCAACAGACACATTCACAGACAACAGACACAGGCTATTCACAGAACTTATGGGAGCAAACTGTGACTATTATGTTTTCATCCATCTTAATTTCCTCTGTCAGTCGAAGCGAGTGACGTCGGGAGGAGCTCAACGCTGATTGGCTATCGCGGCCGACGGCAAAGTTCAATATTTTCAACTTTGCCCTAGTCGCGCGGCACCGCGTGAACCGCTCCCCGCCGGCCACCCAGTCGCGCAAAAAACATTGACTTTCTATGTAAACTCGCCACGCGGCGGTGTGCAGTGTGTTTGCACCTTTAGTGTAGACTACAGTCGGGTGAAAGTAATGCCACCACCACAATGTTTCGCTAGTTTATTCCTCTGCAAAGTTGACCGGGCAACTGAAGCTAGTTAGCCGACAGGCTAGGAGCCAAAACAAGGACACTTGCGTATAGAGACCAGCACACTCCCAACTAAAGTTCGGGCCAAGAAGTAGACAGATAACAGAACTCCTGTGAGAGATTGCCCTTCATTTGTCAAATAAAGAAACTGTCAAAATCGGCAGAAGCTATATATGGCGCTTTTCCACTGCACACTCAACTGAACTTAATTTGACTTGGTTTTGGTATCAGCACGGGTCGTTTTCCACTGCAAATAGTACCTCCTGAACGTGGGCGGGGTGTCATACAAAGGGGCTTAAAGCCGACTCCGGGGCCAAGTAGCAAAGCAGAAATTATGAGCAGTTGTTAACTGCCAATTAACCGCCAAAAGTACGGATGGAAAATGTTTAAGAAATACCCCCTCTTGTATCTGTTTGCTCAGCTCACTTGGAACCTAGAAAAAAAAAACAGCCGCTACAAGGGTCCAGGTACCATGTTTTTGCGGTGGAAACGCCAAATGCGAGTTGAGTTGAGTAGAGCTGATACCACGCAGTGGAAAAGCGCCATTAGACGCTCAAACTCCCACGTCACCGACAGCCTCTGGAATAAATAGGGCTCAGGTGACCAGCCCCTTTTTCTGGAAGCAAATTAAGAAGACTGTGTACATATTTTTTCTGGGAGCAAAATAACTTCTCATCCCAGAATCCTTGACAATCACCAAGCTTTTTTCCAAATAACGAGCGTTAAGCACGGATATTTCAAAATGTACACAGACCATCTTTCTACATTTACGAACTGCTCTGTAATGAAAATACTACGACCATTATACACTTTTAGCAGCCGACAGCCGAGCTTCTTTTTTCTACTGTTTTAATGGCGGGCACAGTAATGCCGAATTTCCCGCGAGTGTAAAACATTCCCGTGGTAAACGCTGGCTCCGCCAATCAGAGACGTCGCTGTGACACTCTGGGATAGTGTAGTTCTTCTCCCCGAGAATGCGAATAAATGTTTTATCTTTTGCTTAAAACGTGGTTGATATCATGCAAACTTGTGTCATCTACCGGAGCATATACCATCATTTCACGCTCAGGTAGCTTGTTGTATGTTTTCCTTATATGGTTATGACATTTGGCTAATAATCAAATCCTCTATGTAGAAAATTAATGGGATTTTTACTTCCTGAACAGCACTGTAGAGCTCTATAGAAAAAAACGACACCTTACATGGTGATGTGTTCATGTGTTGTTGGTGAAAATGAGGATTTGGCGGAGATAGATCATGGTGATTAGTTCAATGTGATCTCGTAAAATATAGTGTAGGAGAGAAACTAAAATAAAAAGGCTAAAGCTGCTGCTGAAGTAGTACATAGAAGAAACATGTTTTACAAGATGGTAATACCGTGTAACAGGGTATAATTTGAGGATGATTTAAAAGGGATCAAAAATTGGATGACGCCCAACCATATAGTCTGTTTTGTTTAATATGTAAATAAATATTCCTTTCTAAATTATCTAACGTCATTGACTCATTGCTTATCAATAAGTAGTTCATAAACCTTCGTTTGACTAATTTATTACTGAACCCGCCCTCACACGCCATGCCGTCACACTCTGCACCAGCTGACCACCACAAGTAAATTCTCCACCTGTGGGAAAGACTGCACATGCCATATAATTAAACACGCATGTAAATCTATGTTATCATTGTGTCATATTTAAAAAGGATTTATTAAGGTTTTTATTAACATAACCTACATTTTTTGAATGAGTGGTTTATAAAGTCAAATAATGTGGCAACAATTCGGCAATTAACGGTGTTTGTGATAAAATCATTGCTTTCCCCTCTGATCAGTGTCACGGGAACTGTGGTTAAACCTGACATTTAAGCCTGCCCCCGACCAGGGGCCTCTACGAATAGTCCAATCTCCTAACCTTTACGCCTCCTTTCCTATGCCTTAACCCCAAACGTCATCGGGGTTAAGGAGAGATGAAAGGTGCTTCCTATCGAACATAGGAAATGACAGCACTGTTTCAAATGAATTTGACTCCACTTTTCCTAACCGACGTCATTGCGCGACGGCGAGTATTGCTGACGTGAGTCTCTAGCCTGAAACTACACTATTTTCTGAAAATGGACTACAACAAGCGCACGTTTGAGCCATGCGTTCTTTTCATATTGATTTTAATCAGGTTGTCGCCAACAGAGTGAGAATCACTTAGATCGGACTTGGCCAAGGGGAATATTTAAGGCCACTTGAAGCCCAATTCACATGTGAAAAAAAAGAGGCTACACTTTGTTGATGTTGAAATTAACTGCCCCCAGTAATCTTCATTAAATGTGAAGTTGGCATTTTATTTTCTTATGGTGTAAATTTATGTGCTACGAAAATAACTATTATGATGTTGGTCTTTTATGAGTTCTTCATTATCTTTATGGGGGGGGGGGGGGGGATTTTGTTTTAGCCGTTTTAAATCTTCCTCTCTTCTCTTCTGTTTTACTTCTCGTTCGTATTCGTGTAGAGTCGGTAAACTCCGTCAGTGGCTTGTTGCTTTAAATATTGCCGCCGTAAAGGATTATGGGATACCACCATCTCCTTTCCTGTCACATAGGTTGGTCCGGAGTAACCTATGCTAAAGGAGGGTTAAAGGATGAATCGAGGCTCCTTTCCTAAGCATTTTGAGAATTCAAACCTCCTATCCGCCGAGTGCTTCCGGGTCATCTCGATAGGAAAGGAAATTTCCTATGCAAAATAGAGAATCTGTCGAGGCCCCAGGTGTGATTCCCTGCATAAGTTGCCATGGTGACTAAGCTTGAACTATCTAGAGCTTGCTTCATGGAACCGAATTCCTGAAAATGAGTCAGAAAAACCCAGCTAAAGCCTGGCTTATTTGGTAATGTCGCTTTATGGAACAGCCTTCAGAATCTCAGTTCATTTGTACATGAGCTGGTAAGAGCTCAGCCACATGTTGTGACAATAGCAGACACTTTCTGAAACCTACCCGATGTGTTTTTCTTCACTGACGACGACTTCTTGGAACCCCCAGATTTAGTGCTGAAGGCTGCAGCTTTTCTACTCAGAGTACTCCAGCTCTCAGCCTGCAAACACTGACAAAAACACACACACACACACACACACACACACACACACACACACACACACACACCTTCTAATGAAGCATTTATAATATGTAAAATACATGAGCCTAAATAATTACAAGAGGAATAATACAAAAACAGTTACATTTGTCTAACTGCTTAAGTTTCTCAGATATAATGAACCCTGTTAGGTGACAATTGAACATAGAAGCAGATACGGGAACATACAAGATGCAATTACTAAATAATACATTACCTTGAAAAAATGAACTGCCTTAATACAATACAATAACATGGTTAAAGAGTTATTTATAACCCTAACCCCCTCTGGGATCAATGAAGTGTTTCTGATTGTGATGATGACCTCTAGTTGTAATACAGGGATTTACAGAAGCTGGTTCAGACGAAACCACAATTGAGCTCAAACCTCAACTTCTGAAGACACACCCTGCATTTCAATATCCGTTCAACATGCCCTCGTTCACTTGCCCTAGGCACTTGCCCTCGGGGGAATCCCCGCCGCCATCATGAGTGTTGTTCCAATTTTCTGGAAACTGAAGTGAACTTGGTGATATAGACCCTTGGAGGGCTGAGTGATCGGGTGAACATCCACTCACACCCACAGTGCATTGCAGTCAGTCATCTTATCCTTTTAATTTCCGGTAGACTGTATGCTTTTAGGGACATCGTGGCCACCCAGAGGACAAATGTATAAATATATTCCAAAACGCCTCAATTAGCCTATCCTATTTCCATAGGAAAAATCCAGTGAATGTATTGCAGTTTACACATTGCTGCTATAACACCGATGGCTGCCAATTATAGGACTATTTAAAACAAATGTTTTTGGTTGAAACTAACACAAATAAGAAAATACGTCGCAGCAAACAATTTACATGTGTAAGTAACAATATCTTGATAATCTGAATTACCATGTCGAAATTCAATGTTTGTTATGCTATGGAAATGGCTTTCTGCAATATAGGCTATAGCAGAATGTTATAATTCTGTATTATTTGCATTCAGAACTACCTATGTAACTGACGGTCCATTGCGAGTACAGGGGCAAGTGGGTTCCATTTAAATCCCCCGCCCACTCTCCCTCCAAGTTCCCTCCGTGCGACTTATGCTGTTATGTCATACCAAGGGCTGAGGGTAAATGAACGAGGGGAAGTGCAACTACTAATGGAATGCAGCTACAGTAGTAGGGTTTAAGGGCCCACTCACACTAGGGCCGTTTGCCTGTTCCGTGCTGCAGGAATCTTCAGCACGATTCCCCCCCTCCCCACTCCCCCCGCTGGCCCGTGGTCACACTGCTCGTGGCCTGGGCACGTTTGCACCTTGCCCACGTCACCGTGCGCTTTTAGGATTTGGAGCGTAGTCTACTTGTAGGCTATACGACTTGTGAATATTTTCATCCGACCAAATTTGCATCATAACATTAAGGTGCGAACACACCAAACGCGTTGGGTGCGGTGGCCAAAGCGCCCAACGCACCTGATCTGGCGCTTGGTCATTTTGTGTCAAAAAATGCTTCAACGCGCCCAACGCTACGCAGCTAGTCTCCCCCGATATATTTATTCCCCTAATCAACCATGGCTGCGATCAGACCCGACCCGAAACAACAGCGTTCATGTCCACACAAAAACAACACGGCCAATTATTGTGCCAAAAGACAAATAAACAGCAACTGAACGGAACAAATAGCTTTAAAACAGCGTTGCAGATTCACGCCACTCGGAAATGAACACAAACAGCAAGGCAGCACCATACCAAACACATTTACAGCAGCATTGTGCACAGGTCAGTAGAAAATAAAGGCAAGCCTACATTACCTGGCTGTGACGGGACTGTGGCTGGCGTAGATAGCCTATAGGACAGGCATAAACACCGGTGCTTTGCTGTACTCGTTGTGAAAGTTCCCCGGACTTAGCCGTTATGTTTGGGTTCATTATGGAGGTGGTGGCCGCACACAACCGGGTGAGTTAACTAACGCTATCCGACCGGTGCTAACTTGGTTTATCGGCTAAAGCACAGCCGCTATATTCACTGAATTAACCAGGAAGCCCATTCTCCTGGCTCACTTTCCCCACGTCTTCTAACCCAACCCCGAGCGGCTTCATATCACCAGCCAGCCGCATTTCCTACTCGGTGTTTCTCAGCCTCTGTGTTGTCCTCCCAGCCATGCTCCCACCGTGCCGATGTCCGTGACGTCGGGTCAAGCTTACCGCTGATTGGCCAACGCGGCTAAACGTCACGCACTGGAGCGGTGAAAGTTTAATTTTTTCATCTCGGGCGATGGTGCGTTGACGCTTTGGTGGGGCGTTGACGCTTTGGTAACGCGGCCAACGGATCATCGCGCCTAAACCAATGGTTCCCTATGCAAAAATAGGATTTTTCAACACCGCCACCGCACCCAACGCGTTTGGTGTGTTCTCACCTTTAGAGCAACGAGAATCCTAAAGCTATTGTTTTTTTTTTTTAAATGTAGCCTTGACGTAATAGGTCGCAGTGGACAGTCTCATATTTGTGCAGCACGCTGTTTATTATTAATATAATGGCCCGTCATCAGACCATACGTACCGGATGGTTTTATACACATCGATCGCTCTATCAATTAATCCAAGTCAGAACTTTTTGTATGGCCAGAGATCGTTATTTTAAGTGTCTTTATAAAGTAGCTACTGTTTCCTTATCACCGGGCCGCGGAGTCCCGTTGTGTGTTGTTTTGGGTTCATCTCCACCGCCATGCGTAAAGGCAGTATGACAGCTGCGGGAGGAAAAAGAAAAAAATCATCTGACGAACGTGAGTAAACACGAAAACCTTTTTTCTTTGCTTTCTGCGCTCACCTATTTAGCTCTCTCCCTCTTATATTAGCCCACACCTAGGCCTACACACGTTAATTATCACACATTTTATGCAGCTACAAGTCCAAGTGGTGGGCAATTCTGGTGCCGACTAGTAAGGCAGCGGACGTTAACGGACTATGCATCCTTAATAAATTCACGTAAGGAACGTCGCCTGTGCGCTTGCTTGTGCGCGTGTCATCTCATTAGCATCTGTACTTTGGCCACGGCACACCTCTCCCAGGTGTGCCATGGCCAAGGGGCTGTTCCGTGCTGGAATACAAGTTGGCGTGGTCACACTAGCCAAACGTTCTAGACTTTAGTATGCAAATGAGCTTGGGCACGTGGCTACGGCCCTAGTGTGAGTGGCCCCTAAGCAACCATGTGATTTGTTCCAGACAAAACAAACAGCTGCTAAACTAATGACAGCAAGACACCCCCCAAGACTGGGTTCCAGTCAAAAGGGGAAAATGTCCCCAGTTTTTTAAGAATGCTCTTATATTTTTACTATGCTACTTAAGACAATTTTGATGAGTCTTAAATTCAAACGTCTTATCGTATGAAACTTAAATCTTTGACGGTCTTTGGCAGTCCTCTTAAACATTTAGATGTTCTATTGAACAACAGTACATGCTGAACAACACTAGTGCTCCAGCTGCCCATCCCACCATTCCTCATATACTGACAGACATAACATTTACCCTTAAGCAGGGCTACCAACTCAAAGTCACTGGCACGTACTTTGGACAATAACATTTTGTTTTCCCCATATGTAGCCAATTTCTTTTTATAAATGCACTGTATTGGAAATAGATGTCCTGTCCATCATTTATCAACCATTCGAAGGTTCATTGTGTAGTTGTACAGCAGGAGTTAAGTCTTGATTGCTCGACTAGTAGCCTGTCAGTGTGATGTAAGAAAAGATTTATTCCAGACACATGCAAATGAAACACTTCCAACATGTAGGCTATGCTACAACTGACTCGTCACTGGCCAAGCCTCATTACATTTGAACATACATGTCAATACTCATACAACCTATCCTCATATGCAAATAACCCCCATGTCGAACCACGCTGGAGTCCCAAAGTCACAGACTGGTTAGCTTCAGCGGCTAGGCCTATGCGAATGCTTCAAGCCTGCCCTATTGAGGCCTGGAGTCATAGCCTACCTAAAACACGACAATAAGTGGTTCAAGATTGTGCGTCAAGATTTAGATTGAAGTAAGTTCACAAATAAATGTGTTCATTTTTAAGAAGGTGCTCGCTTCAGAGACAGACTAGGTTATTGTGCAGCCATGGGGTTAGCTCAAAGAGGACACAGACAGACGGTTGGTAACCAAGTCCACACCGCCAGTATTTACTTTTTAATAATGGCACGAACACAAAGTACATTTCAAGTAATAGCTCTAAATGTATGGTTGTGTGGTGTTACCAATTGCTATTGCATTACCTTGACACAGCCAAGTCGTCCTATCCTCAGCAAGGAAGCCGCCATCTTTCTTTATGCTACAGTCTAATGGGAATCAATAAACAAACAACAATGAAGTTAATCAAAACAATTAGAGACAATTACAAAATAACAAACATCTACCGTTATACAAGCTAACTTAGTTGTATTAGCATCGTGCCAAAAGACAAACCCTAAAATGAGCGAAAAATCCACACAACCTGTCTGCAAAAGATGATAACAAGCAAGCAGCCTGAAGTGCAGGTTAACGTTTGGTAATAAACTTGGATTATAGCTGTTACCCTTTGATGAATAAAGCTACTCTAGGCTTCTCTGGTCAGTGCTCCAGATGCAGCTGGCAGGAGCATGTATAACATAGCTCAGACCAAGTATACCCTCTTTTATGTAACAGTCACCGCCCCCTCCCTGACCCAGGGCTTATGAAGCCCACTCTCCGTTAAGAGTAGGTTTTAATAACTATCTGTGTTTATCTTGAATGCTTTATTTTTGGATATCTTATCCGTGTTAAAAGTGGATTTATTAGGATGTGGCAGTTATTTGAACGATAGTGACGATACTTGATCACCTTCACTTTGTCATTGTTCGGAAAGCTCCAAGTTCCCTTTCTTCGCTATCGTGTGTACATTCTGTACTTTCTCCGGGGGGGCGTGTGCATGGACATATTAGAGGGCGTGTGATGTTTTGTGTCGCTGACGTCATTGGCACGCGACAAAATAAGTTGTTGCTCTCTTCTTCTCTTTCTCGCCGCGTGGGCTACCGTCGCATGATTCAAACCAGTCATGGCTGCTATCGGATTCTGTGGAGAGTGGTTTATTTTCACCTGCAATACGAAACTGGTGGCAATTCACAGCAAACAAGCGAGGTTTGAATCACTTTAAACTTTTCTATCGTAATGTATCATGGTCGATCGGTTCGGCCATATGACAGAGAGTAACATTGTAGGTGGCAGTCATTGATCAGGAAAGTGAAACATTGAAACACACACATTGGAAACTTGTCAGAATATGTTGTGGCCTCTTATAATAGGCCCATGTCTGAAAGCTCAAAGATCACTATAATCTCATGTTTGATTCTTTCCTAATCAGCTACAAAGTCAAATGGTCATAGAAAGAGTATGCCTACACATTATATCGTCCTCCTGTTAAAGTAGTCGAGCGTACCCCACAGCTCTGTTACCACATTTCTTAAACTAACCTAACTGTGTGTGTGTGTGTGTGTGTGTCTCGCTCCTATTCTAACCTCTCCCTGTCCACTTACCCTATCTACCCAGCTGTGATGCTTCAACCTAATCGTCAATTTCAGGAACATGGGGCTGTGGGAACGTAGGGATGACCCCAAGTAGGCTACTGTGACCAAATTTCAGTGTCTTTTAAATTGAAGTGGGATTACCTGGCGGCCTCAGTGTAGGGTGTCCCGCTCTTATGTAGGCTGATATAGAAGCCTCATTCTTAGGAAATAAAAGAAAGAACTTTTAATTTCAAGCGATGATACACTTATTGAAACATAGGCTACTTATTCATATTAAATTCCATTTCTACCAAGTCTGTTCTGAAAAATGCCAATCAATTCTCTATCTATACTCTGCACCTTTTTAAAGCTTTTAAATCAAATATAAAGCCCATTAAGATGCAAAACCATTTAATCTGGCTACGACACTGCACGGTTGTCACTTAGTCCCCTGATGCAGGTACACTATCTGATCGAGTTGGTAACTTGGTACATGAAAAAACGGTAATTACAGTAATCATTTGAGTTAAAAAGGAGGTTTTGCTTTAACAATGGAGATTCTCTTTGGTGTGCTAAATCCAAAAAGCATATTCCAAAAAGTAAAGAAAAGGCAGCACATCTAAGTTCCCAAGTAACAAAAAGAACAAAATATTGTCATTTCATTTGTTTAATTAGGCTCACATCACAGTAAGTCAACGCTGCTGCGTTTCAGCATAAAGTCTTCTTCAGAGCGTTTAACGTAAACGGGTTCAGTCACATAAACTTAGAAGGGCAGAGTCACTACAGCTGGGAGTTGGGGCCTAAAGAGAACAATCGCAAGTGACTAAAACACCATTACAGCACGCAATTTCTGGCCATAAAGACCCTGTTAGTTGGCATATTAACAAGACATATATTCCAAACAGACCTAACCCAGAAAGCATTTTTAACTGAAGTCATAGTTTGTTACTTTCCAATGATGGTGAGTGAAGGTACTATGACCTGTTTCAAGTTATACAAACCAGCAGCTAAAATCTACACCAACAGTGACTTCAATGACAATCTGTCGCATGTTATTGAAAGCTATAGGAACACAGATGAGCTCCTAACAAACAGCTGAATGGTTAAAACCATGACATCCATATGAGCACTGACCCCATGTAGGAACTCATCCAAAATTTGACAAGCTGATCTCTTCTGTTCTTCATTGCAGAGAACCTTTTGTGTTTGACTGCAGCACTGCTGAGAAGAGGCCAAAGCTTACACAAGATGATAACACCAGGTAAATGCTGTCAGCCAAATGACTTCTGTTAAGTAAGTAGGAAAGAAACGGAGTAGAGAAAGCAAAGCAACACAGATAAAATTAGATAAATAACATCAGAGTTTAGTTTATTTAAGAAAATAACACCGGTTTTGTACAGTGGTGGCCAAAATTATTAGAAATTAGTGTTGCTGGCATCAAATTCTGAATAAGCATATAATTACGAAAAACAATTAAATGGATAGGGTAAAACATAAAATATATTGCCTTGTATTGTTTTCAACTTGTATGTGAAAAAGGATGTAGGGGAGAGTGGCCTAAGTTGTGCATTTTGGAAGTTGTGCCACCCCTTGTTTCTAGAAAACCATGGAAGAAATTGGAAATGTAACCACATATTTAAGAAGAGCCATCCATTTGACTCATCCTGTAAAGAAGGGAGACACAAGGAATATGATATAAGCACATTTAAAGAGGACCTATTATACTACTTTTCTGGTCTTAATTTCTTGTTTTACACTGCTATAGAGCAACCTGACACAAATCACATCACAAAAAACTATGTAGATTTTCGGGAAGCTCTCTCTTATTTTGGCGATCCAGCACGTCCTGTCAACACTTGAGTGTGTGTGCTTCGTGCATCTCCGCTCCCTCCGCCTGTGCTTCGGCAATCTCCGTTCGCCCCCCCCCCTCCTGCAAACCCCACTCCGTTGTGATTGGTTACCTTCCTTCCGTTGTGATTGGTTACCTTCCTTCCGGAACACTTTCAGTGGCGGGAAGCGCGAGCATGGACCTATAAGGGCGCGAGGCAGACGTGAACAGGGAAGTGACAGCATTACCATACATGGAAACATCCGCGTGGTGACTTCACGAAGTTACAAAGCGTCAAGCCGCTTTGAACACGTGACTTCTCGACTGGCTAGAATAGTGTCTAGTGCTCTGCACAGACACCCCAGACGGTCAGCAGGGAATACGTCGAAATGCATGTAAGTCATTATTTGATAATTTAGTATGGTTAAGCATGACTATAAATCATCATAACAACATTTATAGGTCATAAAAGTCAAAAAGCATCATAGGTCCGCTTTAAGCTCAAAAAACAGTGTTTTGCCTTTCAAAGTAAAATTTTCATGATCAAGGTTTTTTGATCATTGTGTCTGAACAATTATAGACAAGTTTGAAAACATTTGACACATGTTTTAGTGCTTTGGTATGCTACATTTTGAGTCTATACAGTTAGCACGATGTCACGATGCCCTAAATTGCTGTATCATGCTTATTATCCAAATTTCTGGGATTGGGGTGATTTGTGCCAAAGGGCCTATGTGAGTTGTAAGTAACAGGCATGCAAACTCGTCACCTTTCGGTGAAATTCACCTTTTTGAAAACAAAATTGGCCACTTGTGTGATTCGTGGAGATCCGTTGAGAAAATATTTTTTTTGGGGGGGGAGGAGGGGGTCCGATGGCCGGCCATGGCCGTTGCACACGGGAGTCCTTGTCGCGGCTGCTTATACATTCAATGGAGAGGCGAGCGGGCAGAGAGATGGAGAAGCGAGCGGGCAGAGAGAAGGTGCAGCGTTCTTTCAGGCGGCACAACAAGCGGGCGCACTCCCTTTGAACTTTCGCTTCCGTGCTGCTCGTCAAACGCATGCGCGCGCTCGTGGGATCCTCCGCCCGTCACTTCACACGGGGAGCCCAACGCGAAGCCGCGCGGCCAGCTGACAGCGCGAGCGGAAAGTCGCCTACAATCTGAAACGGCCGAGCGCGAGCCCAGAGACGAGAATTTTTCGCCAGTTGTGTTGATACATTGTATTGATATAGCCGAAAGAAGTCCCGACGGAGTCGACTGGAAAGCCCAAAAAATACATGACTGAAGTAAGAGTACAAATTAGAGGAAAAAAAAAAGTTACATTCTGTTAACGTTAGTAGGCCTACATGTAGTCTATAGATAATTAGCCAGACATTCAGTCAGTGACAGACAGTTCCAACAATACCAAGGCAAAGAAACCGAACAGCTGATTTTTATACCATAAGGAGGCAGAAAATAATTCAAAAATGTTGCGCCAACTAATGCATTCTCAATGGAGAGGCGAGCGGGGCTGGGCAGAGAGAAAGCGCAGCGGGCAGGGGCGGTCTCAACGATCTCGGGGCCCGTTTCAAGACCCAGTGTGGGGCCCCCACTTTTTTTTTTTTTTTTTTTTTTTTTTTTTTTTTTTTTTAATAAATAATGCTTGTGCATGCTCCCCGCGAAAATAGAAAAAAAGATTGTGGAAACCATTTGGTTCATATACGGATTATGAGATAATGGGCCCAGAATGCCCCCCCCTCCCCCTGCCCCACTCCTCCCTATCCCTATTCAACAGATGGATAGCTACTTTTTATGAACAGTATAGAATTTACACATAGAAAGCTTATTACTGTATGTGTGAGGGGGCCTTCAAGGCCCCTCATGAAGCCCCTAAGACAGAGCTAATAATGCTTTAGTTTTGCACTTGCTTTTCTATTATTCACCTACTAGTTGAGGGGCCCATGATGATTTATTTCCTTATTTTAGGTGATTCCTTTTTGGACCCTGTTATTGACATGAGGGACTGAGCTATTTGACAATGCGACATGTAAAGTTACTATCAGTATTTCTGGCTTAGGGCCCCCCTGAGCCCTTGGGCCTGGTTGCATGCAATTTTCTTCTCAAAGTGCACCAGATTGATGAATTTTACTTTAAAAGGTTGCATTTTTTTCTTCTGGGGGAGCATTCCCCCGGACCCCCCTACAAGGTACAAGGTTCCCACCTCAGTCTCCTTATATATCCTACTGTAAAAAGCACTGTAGGTGTTTATGGTTATTATAGGTCATTAGACTGGTCAGTCTGAACTGGTAGCCTAATAATGGCCGATCCCTCCGCCCCAAACATCAAGTGTCCCTTTTTTTTCTTAAATCCAAGGTGGCAACCCTAGTGCCTACTCGGTTTATGTGAATCACTTTTTAAATAAATTCACAGAGTTTGCCAACCGTTGTTCTATTTCGTTCCTACTGACCGCCAGAGGCGGTGCTTACAGCACTGGATGTTCCATCGCGCGCATGCGCAGGTCGAGATCTTTATACCAACAAAGTCACCTGTGACACCTGGGTGACCCCGGAATGTCTATATATTCCGGAAGTCACCTGAGGATCTGTTCCTTCTATTTTCTCGCGGATTAGCAGGACACACACAGTGCGTGTGTGTGAGAGATATACCGAATAGCTTTGTCGCAAGTAGCTTGTACCTTCGGGTTGGTGCTTCGATCTAACGTCGACCACCAAAGGCTGCGACTGGCAATTGTTTCTACTACGGCTGCGGGCCGGGCAGGGGTGAGTAAGTGTGAAAGCTACGCGTGGCCGCCGGCTACCGCGGTAGCTGTCACCTTCCACCTTGCATTATTGAGCTCGTAACAGTCGGCGGCTAGCTTCACAGTCGCCGTGTTATTATTTCGGTCGCGCCGTTGCTTGTAAGCCCGGTGCTGATTGTATGCTAAGAGTGCCAGTGAGCGGCTGGGCTTAGCGCCGCCACGGTAAGTTCTAATTTCTTTTGCTAGCTGTTGCGCTGTGCTCGGGTGCTGAGTTCGCCGGGGCCAGTTGCTTACTTTGATTTAATTGTCAGTGAGCGGCGTGGGCATAGCCGCCACGGTAATTGCTAGCTTTGCTGCACTGCTGCTTGGGTGTGTGTCGCCTAGGCCAGTTGCTACTTGATTAGTTGATAGTGAGCGGCTGGGGTTAGCGCCGCCACGGTAAATTCTAATTTCTTTTTGCTAGCTGTTGCGCTGTGCTCGGGTGCTGAGTTCGCCGGGGCCAGTTGCTTACTTGGTTTAATTGTCAGTGAGCGGCGTGGGCATAGCCGCCGCCACGGTAATTGCTAGCTTTGCTGCACTGCTGCTTGGGTGTGTGTCGCCTAGGCCAGTTGCTACTTGATTAGTTGCCAGTGAGCGGCTGGGGTTAGCGCCGCCACGGTAGGTTCTAATTTATTTTTGCTAGCTGTTGCGCTGTGCTCGGGTGGTGAGTTCGCCGGGGCCGGTTGCTTACTTTGATTTAACTGTTAGTGAGCGGCGTGGGCATAGCCGCCGCCACGGTATTTGCTAGCTTTGCTGCACTGCTGCTGGGGTGTGTGTCGCCTAGGCCAGCTGCGTACTTGATTTATCGTTTTTGCAGGGGCGCGTCGTGCTCGGGTGCTCTCGCCTAGTGCTCGATTGCCTAAGCCTGCGTTAATTTGCCTCCAGTAGGCGGCTTGCGGGTAGCAGAGTCGCCTTCAAGGGGTTAATTTTGGGGTGTCACACCGGTGCTCGGTGCTCTCGCCTAGAGCCCGGCGGCATAGCCTACTAATTAATTTGCTATTTGCTAATTAGTTACTGAGATAGGGTAATTAAGTTGCCATTATGTCAAGCGCCCATAATTGTGTCATCTGCTTGGCCTCCCTGCACACGGAGGATGGCCATGACCAGTGCTCTGCATGTCTGGGGGTTGAGCACCTGAGGGAAGCACTGTCGGATGATCCATGCATGAATTGTAGTTGCATGCCTCATGCACTAAGGCTGGCTAGGCTGGCTGAGGTGGAGGGACTAGTGTTGCCCCCGTCGGGTGCGGGTCCTGGTGGCGCCAAGCGGCGCTCCTCGGCAGCTGGGGGACCCCCCGGGAAGTCCCGTAGGGTAGACGAGTTGACAACCCAAGTGAGCACACTATCGGGGGACGTGGCTCAGATCAAGGCCCTCTTGGAGAACCTCCGAGAGGCACAGGGTGTACCAGCCGCTGTGTGTGTTCCCGCGGCTGCACAACTTTCCTATTCAGAGGATGATATGCTGTCTACAGCTGCATCCTGTAGTCTCTTTACAGAGGAGGGAGAAGTCTACGAGGCGTCCCTGGCTTCTCAGGCTCTCTCCCAGGGGTCGGCGGCCAGCTCGGCTAGAGGGCCAGGGCCCAGCCGCTGCACAGTTAGGCCAGCCTTGCATATGGCGCTGGCGAAGCTGGGGTTAGACGAGGCTCCGGTTTCATCTGCACCGGTAAGTGCATTTTTCCCGCAGGCTGTTCAACCCTCTGTTTTCACGTTGCCCCCCTCTGAGCCGTACATTGCGGAGCTGCATAGGTGCTGGCCGGAGGCCAAGGTTTGGTCCCGTCACACTAGCGATGGCAGAGCTCTGGCAGCTATGAGAGACGCTGGGGCTTACGGCTTGGACCGGTTAGCGCCAATTGAGCCAGCGATAGCATCCTTGGTTGTCTCCCCAGAGGAGGCGCTGAGGGCCGATGCGCGCAGCCCTCGGCCCCAGTGCCGAATTACGGACGACCTGCTTACCAGAAGCTACGGCATTGCTGCCCGTATGGGCCGTCTCGGGAATTCGCTTTCGCATACCGTTCTGGCTTTGTCCCAGACCATTCAGGGGTCAGAGGTTGATCCCTCAGCTCAGACCCTAAGTGAGATTTCTCTTCAGACATTTGCTTTTATGACTAGGGAACTAGGCAGATTAATGTCAACAATTACGTTGGCGCGCCGCCAGGTTTGGCTGGCGCAGTCCCCCTGTCGGAGGTGTGTCGGACCTCGGTCCCTCCCGGTTGCCCAGACGTTTGGGCAGCTGACTGCAGGCCTGAGTGTACAGGCTGGCCAGGCCAGCCAGCATTTTCGAGTTTGAGGTCCACGCCACCATACAGACCAGGGGCCTCTGTGGTACCCTGTGCCAATAACCCCCCGGCCGAGAGGGGCAGCCAGTTTGGGCCCGCTGCAGGAGGCATTTCAGGGCCAAAGGCCCTGCGGAGGCCCGGCGCAGCCCCCAAGGCCCTAGGGGAGGGGGGTAGGTACTGAAGCTAAGGGCCGGCCGTCGGACGTTTTTCTCAGCAGCACCTGGACTACTGGGAAGAACAGACCACAGACCCGTGGATGGTGTCCACGCTGTCCAACGGGTACACACTACAATTCCGACGCCGGCCCCCAACTTTCAGCGGGATCAGACTTACTGTGGTCAAAGATCCCGGCAGATCCCTGGTCCTGACCCAGGAAGTGGCCACCCTCCTGGGGAAGGGTGCCATCGAGGTAGTAGAGCCACAGGAACAGCTCAAGGGGTTCTACTCAACCTACTTTCTGGTACCGAAGAAGGATGGCGGTTTCGCCCCATTCTGGACTTGAGACGGCTGAATCGGTACCTCAAGGTCTTTTCCTTCCACATGCTGCGTGTTGCAGATGTCCTCCGGGCTATCGCTCCGGAGGACTGGTTCGTGTCGATAGACCTGAAAGACGCCTACTTTCATGTCCCTATTTCACAGCGTCACAGGCGGTTCCTCCGCTTCGCATTTCTGGGCAAGGTGTACCAATTCAAGGTCCTTCCATTCGGGCTGTCTCTGGCCCCACGTATATTTACAAGGTGTGTGGCAGCAGCCCTGTCCCCATTACAGGCCGGCGGTATGGCGATATTGCCGTACCTAGACGACTGGCTAATCATTTCCCCAACTCGGGAGCAGGCAGTCAGGGACACAGCCAGGCTCCTCAGCCATGTGGATCGGCTTGGCCTCACGGTCAACTTTTCCAAGAGCAACCTTACACCATGTCGGGTGGTGAGTTATCTGGGGCTGGTGCTCGACTCGGTGGACATGCGAGCCTGCCTCTCTCCAAAGCGCGTCGCTACCATTCTGCAGCTACTACAGCGCTTCAGGCGGGGGAGGTTGCTGGAATACGGCCTCTTCCTGCGACTGATTGGTATGCTGGCCGCGGCATCCGGCGTGGTCCCGCTAGGCCTTCTCAGGTTGCGGCCTCTGCAGATCTGGGCCAATGGTCTCCACTTGGACCCCAAGTGGCAGAGACACAAGATGGTCAGGGTGTCTGGGCAGTGCCTTTTGGCCCTCCGACCCTGGAGAGAGAGGGCGTACCTGATTGCGGGGGCGCCCTTAGGGAGGCTGGCTTCCTGGCGGGAGGTCGTAGAGACAGACGCCTCCCTTACCGGCTGGGGCGCAGTATGGCGCCACAGGACTGTCAGAGGCCAGTGGGATTCCCAGCAGAGGCTGGAGCATATAAATGTGTTGGAACTCCTTGCGGTGTTCTCGGCTCTAAAGCACTTCCTTACAGTTCTGAGAAACCGGCATGTTCTCGTCCGGACAGACAACATTTCCACTGTCTACCACGTCAACCACCAGGGGGGCACCAGATCGAGGCGGAACCTGCGGGTCGCGCAGGGACTCCTTACATGGGCGTTCCCCCATTTCCTAAGCCTGAGGGCTGCCCATGTTCCAGGTGTCCAGAACATAGCGGCAGACCTTCTCTCTCGCCAAGGGCCACCCTCCGGGGAGTGGATGCTCCATCCGGAGGTGGTGGGCATGATTTGGGACAGGTATGGCAGGGCAGTGGTAGATCTCTTTGCTTCCGAAGAGACGACCCACTGTCCCCTCTGGTTCTCCGTGATGGAGAGGACCAGCCCCTTAGGACAGGACGCTCTGGCTCAGGCTTGGCCAGACAGCCTGCTCTATGCATTTCCTCCAATTCCCCTTATACTGGCAACACTGGACAGAGTCCAGCGTGGCGGTCACAGCCTACTTCTGGTGGCCCCACATTGGCCAGGGAGGCTGTGGTTCCCAGCATTGCTGAAACTCCTCAACGGAGAGGCTTGGCGCCTTCCAGAGAGACAGGATCTTCTGTCTCAGGTCGGTGGGCGTATATGGCACACAAATCCGGGGCGCCTGCGGCTGTGCGTGTGGCCCCTGAGAGCCAGGACCCACTGCTGACGTCTTGCGACCAGTCGGTGGTCCGTACCATTTTTAGTGCTAGAGCACCCTCCACTAGGTTGCTCTATGCAAACAGGTGGAAGTTGTTTTCACAGTGGTGCGTGACACAAGGCGAGGTCCCGGAGACTTGCTCGGTGGTGGTGATACTGAACTTTCTGCAGTCTGTGTTGGACAACAACAGGGCTGCTTCGACCCTGCGCGTTTATGTGGCTGCAATCTCGGCTGCACATGCAAGGGTTGATAGCCAGACGGTAGGATCCCACTACCTAGTCAGGCAGTTTCTAAAGGGAGCCCAGAGGCTTCGACCACCACGACCCCTGAGGGCACCATCATGGGACTTGCAAGTGGTTCTGAGGTCCTTATGTCTACCCCCATTTGAGCCGCTAAGTCAGGCAGATCTGACGCGGCTGTCTATGAAAACGGCTTTCCTTCTCGCCATTGCAACTGCGAAACGGGTCGGTGAACTCCATGCCTTGTCAGTGAGCCAGGCGTGTATGCGCTGGCACGCAGATGGGTCAGGAGTGGTGCTCTGGCCGAATCCATCCTTCCTGCCCAAACGTTTGTCTCCCCATCACGCAAACCAACCAATTGAGTTGGCTGCTTTCAATCCCCCAGGCTCTCCGGGGGTGCAGAGGGAGTGTCAGACCCGCTGTGCCCGGTGCGGGCGCTTAGGGCGTATGTTGAAGCGACAACCAGCTTACGTAAGACAGATAACCTCTTTGTCTGTTACGGGGGCTGCAGGAAAGGGGCTGCCCTGTCCAAGCAGAGACTCTCTCACTGGATTGTGGATCTAGTGTTGAATGCATATAGAGCACAGGGGCTCCCTGTGCCCTTGGCCGTTAAGTGCCACTCTACCAGGAGTATGGCTACGTCATGGGCGGCCTTGAAGGGGGTTCCTCTTCAGGACATCTGCTCCGCGGCTACATGGTCTTCATCATGTACGTTTGCGCGGTTCTACAGAGTGAATGTCGCTGCTCCTCATCCGGTGGCGACGGCTGTCCTGTTGATGGCTGCAAGCCCTTAAGTGGTGAGTACTCTTCGTGACCTTTTTGGTATAAGTCATCCAGTGCTGTAAGCACCGCCTCTGGCGGTCAGTAGGAACGAAATAGAACGATAGTTACGTATGTAACTACGGTTCTATGAGTTCCGGATGACCGCCAGAGTTCTCTGTCACTCAGACTTCTCAGACACCGCGAGAAGATCCAGTGGAACAGATCCTCAGGTGACTTCCGGAATATATAGACATTCCGGGGTCACCCAGGTGTCACAGGTGACTTTGTTGGTATAAAGATCTCGACCTGCGCATGCGCGCGATGGAACATCCAGTGCTGTAAGCACCGCCTCTGGCGGTCATCCGGAACTCATAGAACCGTAGTTACATACGTAACTATCGTTTTACAGCCATTTGCATTGATTTATGCGCATGCTGGTTAACGGCCGCGGTTGGCGGATTGTCACTGCAGATTAACATCCAGACCCCCCTACCGGTGTTTGTTTTCGGACTTCTCACCTTTTTCATGGTTTATGAGTTTGCATGCCTGAAGTAAGTAAGTAAAATGTATTTATAAAAGTACATTTATGACAGTTTGCACTGTCCAAAGTGCTGTACATAGTGCATTCAGTAGGTAAAAAATGAAGGTAAAATCACAATAACCAAAATAAAAGACGTAAAGCCCATACATGCACATAAACACAGATGGTAGTGCAGAGGTAAGATAGTTAATGGGGAGGAAACACCAGGGTGTACATATGGGTTTTGAGCCTTGATTTAAAGGCAGAAATGTAGGGGGAATCACATTTGTCAGGTGGCAGTTGGTTCCACAAGCACGAAGCAACTAGTGCAAAGTACATGTCTGAGAGTTGTGCCAGTGGCATGGCTGTATACGCTGGTCACCAAAAGAAAGTGATTGTCTACAGTAGCTCAGAAGAGAGTGACATCTCAATTCCACTTAACGACACCACTGATGAGAGTTCAGATGGCCAGAAAGATGATGATGGTGACTTTGTCATTGTGAGCTTTGCAGGTAAAACCATTAGATCTGCTAGGCCTTGTTTAAGAAAATTGTCCTTCAATCTTTGTCAACTATTTACTTTAAATACACCTTAAATAAGTGATTGTCTAATGGATTTATCTTGCATTACAATTTATGAGATGTATAGCAATGGCACAATTTACCCCATGGTATTCTCTCCAACCGCACAACTTACACCACACTGGGGGCAAGTTGTGCAACAAGACAACTTTTTTTTCCGAAAGCTATGTTTCTTCAACAGTTTATTCCAGATCCAAAGTTTTTATTGCCAGGGATGCACAACACCCTGAAATATATGTACATATTTGAGTTGGAAACTTTACTGTCAAAGCCTTACTTTAAAGTCACTTTGAGTGAAAAGTTGCACAACTTAGGCCACTCTCCCCTACAAATTATCACATTGTTTTACATTATGTCCAAACTTTTTTGGAATTGTGGTTGTAATTGGTGCTAAACAATACTGTAAAACCGAACCAGTTCAGAGTACTCAAAATGTGTCGCAACTGATAGGGATGTTAAACGATTCATTATTTGCGTGTCGACGTGTCGGAGGCATGAATCGACAAATCGATCGATTTACTATGCCATTAGAAAAAAAAAAAGAAGAAAAAAAAGGGCAATGTGCATTTTTTTGCGGCAGCAGCACGTAGTTGTGGTGCTGATAAACTGCGCTTTCCTTTAAACAACACTGGTGCCGCACGCTGTGTGTGTTCAGACTTCATCTGCATCAAAGCCTTTTTGATAATAAAATGAGAGGCTTTAATTTTAAAAACGCTGTCCATGCGTCGGAGGTGAACTCGGCTGAAAACAGAAACTACAGTCGCACTGTCAGCTTGCCGAAATGGCTCTGTGTACTATACAAACAGATCGCAGAAGCCGTTCCCGTAGACAACGTTAACGGGCAGGATAGCCCCAGTTATCATTTTATTCAACAAACCACAGAGTTTTTCTGCACGGCGGCTCATTCACTCATAGGCTACTTGCGAGGTCTCCTGGTGATCGTCACCGTCACAACGCTACTCGCTGCTTTGCCCGGGCGGAGGCTTTGTGTGACGGTGATTTAACATCAAGGCCGTAGATGAATGCTATAACTTTATGTTGCACTGCACTGTTGACCCACACAGGACATTTAATGCGCGCACATTGCAGAAATTAAGCGCCTGCAGCGCGCTCGTGACCACACGTGAACTCGCATCACGGACGTCTCACATGTCCCCAAAACATCTAATAAAGTAAAACACCCGATTTACAGATTTCTATTTTTAGAGTCGCCTTGGGCACGAGTCGAAAATCGAGCCGAGAATCGACACATTGTTCACATCCCTAGTAACTGATTACCCCAAAATGTTTGAGTAGTGGTAATATTTATTTTAAGTAACATATTAAGTAAATAAAATACTTACACTGAACTTAATGCATTTATTTATAAAAATAGTAATTTTAATTCCACATAACTTAAATATTTTATTTATATCTAATATGTTTAATTAATGAAAACTTAATTAAATTGATTTAATTATAGTCATGATGAACCCAAAAAAAGTTATTGAGAATAATCCTGGGAGAAATCTACTCAGAAGATAAAAGTGTGCTAAACTCAAACACCAACGGAAATCCACTCACCAGAATTACAATTAGTCAACTTAAAATGTTCGTCGTAACTGATTAACCAAAAATGTTTGAGTAGTGGTAATATTTATTTTAAGTAACATGTTAAGTAAATAAAATACTTACACAAAAATGTCAAAACAACTCCATTGTTACAATTCAAGTTGTTTTATTTAGAGATAAACAGTAATGTCCTTACAATTGGACAAACGTTCTGAAATACTTGCACTGTATTTGTAAGTTAGTCCTTTATAAGCAAACAACAAATTCAACAATTCAAAATAAAATTTAGATATATACAGTGGGGTGCAAATGTATTCAGCCCCCATGAGTCAATACTTTGTAGAACCACTTATTGCTGCAATTACAGCTGCAAGTCTTTTGGGGTATGTCTCTACCAGCTTTGCACATCTAGAGACTGACATGTTTGCCCATTCTTCTTTGCAAAATAGCTCAAGCTTCAGATTCAGCGTCAGATTGGATGCAAGTCGTTCCAGAGTCAGACGCTCTGTCAGTCTCTAGATGTGCAAAGCTGGTAGAGACATACCCCAAAAGACTTGCAGCTGTAATTGCAGCCATAGTTGGTTCTACAAAGTATTGACTTAGGGGGGCTGAATACATTTACACCCCACTATAAATAAAATAAAGTGCTTTCAAAGGTGCAAATAAAAATAAAGACTAAAATTCCCCTAAAATAATCAAAAGTAAATTAAAATCCCCCTCTGGGATTGTTTAAATAAGCAATCACAAACAGTGCAAATTGTGAGCTGATGTAGTCAATGGAACAATACAAACCATAAAACGAAGCTTTTGCTAAATGGATCCATCTATTCGAACATGAACCTGGATGCTTCACATGCTTCACAGAGACATGTGGATGTTAATGCTTGGCTTAATCTTTCAGCAAGTCATTTTTCAAAGTCAGTAGGCACGGTTTCAGTGGTTTGTTGTCATCGAGACACATCAGTATCTTCTGAATAAAGGTGAATGTGTGAATTAGCTTATTTGGATAGTCTAAATGCAATGCATAGATCAACCCAAACAACAGTACAAATGCATCTGTCATCCTTGGAAGATCACTCACAACAACTTCATCTTCTACTACAACACAAATGCTGTTAGGGCTGAAGATGTCGTGACCATTAGTGTTGTCTGTGCCCACAGTGAGGAGAGCCAGCATATATCTGGTCGGCAATATCTGGCTCATCTTCCCCCTGAAAAACACAAATGATCCAATTATAAAGGACAGTTCAAGAAGCAAGGTTGCAACATTAAGAAACACACACAGGCTCACACTTTTATATTTTCTAAGTCTTGTTACCTGTTGAACTTAAGAATAATCATAGGTTTTTTTTGCACATGTGTTTCTTTGTATTTTCACAGATAATGTATTCTTTCAGAGCTGCAGCAGAAGGAAAATTCCCAGTTATTAGGTTTTTTTGCTGGCACAAAACCATGAAGAGGATGAATGATTGAAGCCACAATAACTTTCATTTCATTGTACATATCAATTTATCATATTTGGCCATTGTATTGAGGTAGACTTAGACATTATGATAGACCTGTATTGATTGTTACTAACATCTCTGTTAGTGCATTGAGTACTTACATTGCAAGACTGAAGAACTCACTGTCATCCGCTCTCAGGAACACTGGGAGTGCATGAAGGGCCAGGGTCATGTTGTTCCTAGATTGACAATCAAAAAATAATAATGCAAATAGTTTACCAACACTTTAAACCAAGATTACTCAAATGTATACATTGACAGAAAATAGGTTTACTCACGTCAGCGTCCACATCTCCCCCTCCTAAAGTTCCCCGTGAGCAGGGGGTGAGGACGCTGACGTGCGATGCCTAGGCGACTGTCTAACCATATGAACAACTGGTGTAGCCGTAGCGGGCTATCAAAGATGGCGGCCGTTCTGCGCATGCCTGTCTCACATCGTGCAGGCGCCTTACATCCTGCACATTTAAAAACATCAGTTGACCAAAGTGCTGTACAAGATACAATACAAAATAACATTGACCTGGCATGCGTACAACAGCCATTAGTGTCTCAATTAAAACCATGTTCAAACCACAGTCATCTAAACGTGGACATTTTTAAAAACGCGAAGGAAAAATATTATTTTAAGCAAATGGTTGAAGTGTGAATTTCGCCTCAATCATTATTAATTCCATACTTGAAAATGCCCCCCAAGTTGAGTACACAAGGTCTTACCTGCCAGTGTAACTAAGATATGTTCTTCCTCGCCATGAGTATTTTTTTAAATAATTCATTATCATAACTTAAATTAGAAAATCATGAAATCATAATAATCCTAGTTAATCTATCATTGTACCGCACGTGAAGACGTGAAGGCTTTTAAATGCAGCGAACCCTTCATCCAGCCGTGCAATCGGCCCCTCCCTCACCTGATAACAGGGCCGAGTAGGAGGGAGACGGTGCGCCCTGCCGGGAGCTTTGAAAAACTTGTAGAAGATGTCAGAAAGTCAGCCTTTGGTCGAGAAGAAAGGTCAAACTAATTGCGTTGTCTGAAAACACTTCAGACTAAAATAATGAGAGAGAGAGAGAGAGAGAGAGAGAGAGAGAGAGAGAGAGAGAGAGAGAGAGAGAGAGAGAGAGAGAGAGAGAGAGAGAGAGAGAGAGAGAGAGAGAGAGAGAGAGAGAGAGAGAGAGAGAGAGAGAGAGAGAGAGAGAGAGAGAGAGAGAGAGAGAGAGAGAGAGAGAGAGAGAGAGAGAGAGAGAGAGAGAGAGAGAGAGAGAGAGAGAGAGAGAGAGAGAGAGAGAGAGAGAGAGAGAGAGAGCCGACCGTGTCTGCACCTCCCGACCAATTAGTTTACTCACTTTAAGTCGAATCATAGTGGTCTATGACCAAGGAATAAAAAACACTGGAAGTTTAAAGCTCCTTAACTCTTGCCATCACAACAGTCATCAATTAAGAACACTGTAACCTACAATATAACTTGCTTATCCAGCCAGCTCCATGAGATATAAATAAAATATTCCCTCACATTCCTGCTAGCAAAATAAGTGCCCTATCGACAACATTTGCAACGGTTTATTTTGATTTCGACACTTATTTTATTCAATTTTTAAAAATATTTTTTACGCATTTGCATTTTCCTGGTTTTCAGTTCAATTAGGATATGTTTAAAGTCCAAAGTCATGGTGTCAAATGTTAAATAAGCATGATGTTCAAGTTATTGCCCAGCCCCTCAAGAAGGATGACTTAAATTGGGCTGAATTTGGAGAGGTTTTAAATAGCTATATTTATTCTCAATCTTTATCATTTTGGCGCTCCTGATTTTCCTTTGGCGCTGGATAAATCCGCTTTGGCGCGCGCCAAAACTTTCTCTATGCAGGAAAAACCCTGCCCACACAAACAAACTTTCACATATGAAACAGTTTGATTATGGCAAGAAAATCCTCATGGACTCTTTCCTCTACCCATGCTGGTATTCAACCAGCCGCACTAACAAACCTGGCTACAAGCGACATGTTAATGGCGGACAATTCATCATTTTCATCTGCCTGTTACTATCTGGGGATATACATCAATGCCCGGGTCCAATGCCGGAGTTTGGATGGAGAGATACGATCGCAAAGAGTCCCACGACAGGTGCGATGGTTTGCACTAGTCATCCAAACAATGGGAACCAACTTCTGTCCATTTTCGCTGAAGGAAGTGGGAGCGCATGTGGAGACGCCGGGAGACGCAGCGGGGATCCGACGCAGGGAGGTGCGATCCTCGAGCAGCGTGGTACTGAGCAGGCCAGACTGGATTGTCGGGCCCCCCTTGGGCAGTCACTCGTGGAGGAAATGGAGAGCGTCGGCAAAGAGAGGCCGAGCGTGGATTCTTCCCTGTCTGCGAGAGGACTACACCTGCTTCATCTCAACGTAAGAAGCCTTCTACCGAAAATCACTGAGATCCGACACCTTAGCAAAAGCAGAAAGGTGGTAATCTTTTGTTTGACTGAAACATGGCTGGACGACTCTGTTGAGGATGCGGAAGTTGAATTGGAGAACTATTTGATAATTAGGAGAGGTCGCAACCACAAGAGCGGAGGTGTGTGCATTTATGTGAGAGCGGACATTGGTTTTAATCACAGAACGGACTTGTATAGCGATCAGATTGAAGCGGTGTGTTTAGATAATGTGCTACCTAAGAGTAAGCCTATACTTATCGGTGCATGTTACAGACTGCCTGATCAAACCCATTTTTATGATTTTTTTTTTAGAAGAGCTTTTCTCAAAGAGTATGGATTTTGTTAAATCTGAAGTTATTATGATGGGAGATTTCAACACAGATATTCAGAAACGGGATGTTTCCTGGTATAAAGCACTGATGAACTTGTCGTTCTTTTTGTTTACACCAGCTGATTAATGAACCAACACGTGTGTGTTCCACTACCCAAACCACGATTGACCTCTTTCTAGTTTCAGATAAGTGTAGGATAGCAGAGAGTGGGGTTATAAATTATGGGCTGAGCGACCATTCTATTATTTTCTGTACTAGAAAGATTAAGAAAGCAGTTTTTAACGTGCATTCTTCTATTAAAACCCGGTCACTAAAAAGGTATACCAAAGAAGCACTAAATGACTGTTTAAAGCAAATGGACTGGTCTAATGTACTGCAATGCATGGATGTGGATAGAGCATGGTGCTCATTTAAACGTATTTTTTTAGAAGCTGTTGATAAAGTAGCCCCATGTAAAGAAATTAGAATAAAACAAGAGGACAGAACCCTGGGTAAATGATGACATCCTTGAGGCAATTAGAGCAAGAAATAGCATGTATGGTCAATTCAGGTTAAACAAGGATGAGCAGATTGGACTGATTATAAAAAGGCGAGAAATTAAATTAACAGATTAGTGGTTCATACTAAAAAGGCATTTTTTTATGAGAAAATAGCTGAATATAGAAATGACTGAGGAAAGTTATGGAAATCCCTCAAGCAGCTTGGCTACAGTAAAAAGATAAAAACCAAAAACACTAACATCACTCTAAATCTTGGTAATAATATTACATCAGAAAAAGAGAAAGTAGCAGATGGCTTTAATAAACATTTTTCATCTGTTGCCAGCAAGCTTGTGGATAAGCTACCTGGCCTGTCAATATGGTGAAAGCCATGTGCGAGATTATTACTCTCAGTTAGGGATTCAGACGGGTGGCTTCCTCTTTGAAAAGGTGTCTGACGCACATGTTCTTGAGAAGCTCTGAAGGCTTGATTGCTCTAAAGCTACAGATTAGACTCTATTCCATCGCGGTTCCTAAGGGATGCTGCAGAGATCATTACCCCATGCTTCACTCATATTGTGAACAGTTCTATAGAACAAGGTCATTTTCCCAATGATCTCAAGATTGCCAGAGTCATTCTGCTTTATACAGCCTGTCACAAATTATTATGCAAATTGGAATTAAGTGTCATACACATTTAATTGTTTGTATTTAATTTAAACTCATGGATGGTATTGTGTCTCAGGGCGCTTTGGATCATTGAAATCAATCTCAGGCCACAGGTTTCAAGCAATACGGGAAAGAAAAAGGATCTCTCCGCTACGTAAAAGAGTCAAATAGTGCAATACCTTGGACAAGGTGTGAAAACATTAGATATTTCACGAAAACTTAAGTGTGATCATCGTACTGTGAAGAGATTTGTGGCTGATTCAGAGCACAGACGGGTTCGTTCGGATAAAGGTAATATGAGGAAGGTTTCTGCCAGACAAATTCATCGGAATAGGAGAGCAGCTGCTAAAATGCCAACACAAAGCAGCAGACAGGTATTTGAAGCTTCTGGTGCCTCTGGAGTCCCGCAAACCTCAAGGTATAGGATCCAGAAGTTTGCAGTTGTGCATAAACCTATTATTCGGCCACCCCTAAACAATGATCACAATCTGAAACAGTTGCAGTGGGCTCAGGAATATATGAAGACTCATCTTCAAACAGTCTTGTTTACTGATGAGTGCCATGCAACCCTGGATGGTCGCATGGATGGAGTAGTGGATGGTTGGTGAATGGCCACAATGTCCCAACAAGGCTGTGACGGCAGACAGGAGGTGGTGGAGTCATGTTTTGGGTCGGAATCATGGGGAGAGAGCTGGTAGGCCCCTTTAGGGTCCCTGACGGTGTGAAAATGACCTCGGCAAAGTATGTAGAGTTTCTGACTCACCACTTTCTTCCGTGGTACAAAAAGGGCAGTGCCTTCCGTAGTAAAATCATCTTCATGCATGACAATGCACCATCTCATGCTGCAAAGAATACCCCTGTGTCACTGGCTGCTTTGGGCATAAAAGGAGAGAAACTCATGGTGTGGCCCCATCTTCCCCTGACCTCAACCCTATTGAGAACCTTTGGAGCATCCTCAGGCAAAACATCTATGAGGTTGGGAGCAGTGGTGTAGTCTACGTCAGTGGTTTTCAAACTGTGGGGCGCGCGCATTTTTTTTTTTTTTTTTGAGTTTGTGTTTTTATATTAAGACCACGGCATAGCTGGACAAGAGTTCTTCTGCTTCGTTCCTCTTACTGCATTTAAATGCATTCATTATATTACAGAGAAATAGGTCTTGTTAAAGAAAAAGACCGCCAAGCCCAACCCAGAGGACCCTGCACAATTTTTTTAAATTTTAAATTAATATTTTTATGGAAAATCCATGTGTCCTTCTTCAATAGCTTCTAATTCATCAGACCCAGTGTCTCCAAATTATTTGTTCACACAAAATTCCTCATATTTAGCCTCTTTATTTTCCTCTCAAAATGCACCAGATTCATGCATTTCACTTTAAAAAGGTGAAAAAAAAAATCTCCCGGGTGGGCATACCCCCGGACCCCGCTAGGAGGGTCTGGTTCTCCACTGGCTACTATTTTCCTCCAGCAGGACATTGGAGGCACAAGCGAAAAAACACTGGATGTGTGAATGACATTTAACTAGTCAAGAATTTGGACAAGTCTGTCTGTCTATCTTTCTCACTCCGCTGCACACTCAGTCACTACTATCCATGCTTAAAGGAAGCAGGATTAAAACACTGGATTTAGATGTTAAAATGTATTAAAAAATGTGCTTAAAAATGCACAACAATGTTTAGAATGTTTCAAAAATATGTTTAAATTTGTAAAATAATTAAAAGATCTTTCAACGACGCAACATTCAGCCCAGTAGTCCCCTTGGGAGACATGCACGGTGCTGTCGGAGCACACCAAAAGCGTGCAGGGACTTATTTTCTCCCAGTGAGGAAAAACTAATATTCTCAGTTTGCATAACACGTTTGAAATTCATATAAACGTTTGTGAGCACTTAAAGATCGGATCATAAGTGCAGTTTATGTCATGGAAGAGATACGGTCGGGAGAGGGTTGGGATCTAGAACAGACTTACTGATTTTTGTGTTTTTCTATTGTAGAGTCACAAGAAGGCGGGAAACAATGTATTATAATATAACAAAAATCTGGGGGAGACCCCCATATCCCCCAATTTAATTCGGGAATAGAAATCCTAAATTCTGTGTTTCTAAAGGCAGGCTAAGGTGTAGAATGTGTTTGCCTTTGCTGCACCAAAAAATTGTAAACTAACCACGGTATAAGCCATATGTTAAATGTGTAAATGCTATGCTGCATATTCAAGAATAGGCTAGGAAGGAATCATCACAGTATACCCACTACTAAAAACTAGACTACACCACTGGTTGGGAGGCAGTTCACATCAAAACAGCAGCTATGGGAGGCTAGTCTGGCATCCTGCAAAGATATTCAAGCAGAAACTCTCCAAAAACTCACAAGTTCAATGGATGCAAGAATTGTGAAGGTGATATCAAAGAAGGGGTCCTATGTTAACATGTAACTTGGCCTGTTAAGATGTTTTTGATTGAAATAGCTTTTGATTTCACTAAATATGACCTCCTAATAAACCTATCAAATGTTCTGTTGTGCATAATGATTTGGAACAGTGCATTTTGAGTTTTTATTTTTGAAAATACTTTTATTATTGGGAGGTTTGTTCAATAAAATTCAATATACTCTAACGGTTGATGACTTAAATTATACTGACTGGTATTTGCATCGACTATTTAGGAAAATCTGGGAAAATCTAATTTGCCTTTTTATAATTTGGAATGCAGTGTAAGAAAGGGAGTAAACTGGACCCTGGCAACTATAGACCTGTCTCTATTTTGAGTAGTCTGTCAGAAATCATCGAAAACATAATTTTTGAACAGATTGACAAATACGTATCTTCACAAAATATACTTTGAGTTCCAATCTGGCTTCCGTAAATCTCATTCTACAGATTCATGTTTACTGTTTCTAACTGATGTCATTAAAAAAAAGGTGGATAATGGTCACTTCTGTGGCATGGTCATGTTAGACCTACAGAAGGCCTTTGATACGGTTGACCATTGCGTTTTATTGTATAAATTGAAAGCCATGGGTTTTAGTGACTTAGCACTGAAATGGGTGGGCTCCTATCTGGAGAATAGTACGCAGTCGCAGGTGGTGGACATTGGGGGTACAATGTCTCAACCACTAAGCATGGTCTGTGGGGTTCCTTAAGGGAGTGTTTTGGGGCCACTTTTCTTTCTTTTCTATATAAATGACCTAAAGTCTGTTTGTTCTTGTAATCTTGTTTATCTGCAGATGACTCTGCGCTGGTAGTTTCTCACAAAGATAAACATTTTATTGAAAGAACACTTTCTGCAGAACTTGTAACTGTTAGCAGGTGGATGTCTTATCACTTCACATGGGGAAAACTGAGTCCATATTGTTTTGATCAAAAATTAAACTGAAAAAAGCCTCGGATTTTAAGGTTTTAGCTGGAGATTCTGAAATTACATCCAAGGAATCAGCCAACTGGCTGATTCCTTGGCTGTGTTTTTAGATTGTAACTTATCTGGTGTAGGTCAGGCTCAAAAGGCAATCACCAGAATACATCATAGAATATGTTTTTTGGCCAGAATTTCAAAGTTTCTGGATCAAAGAACAATGTTAATTTTAGCAGGAGCTTTAATTCAGCCTTATTATGATTACGATTATGATTATTTGGTTAGGCTTATTTTTATTTATTTTTTATTTTTTTAAACCTTTATTTATACAGGTATATCCCATTGAGTCCGAAGACTCTTTTGCAAGGGAGACCTGTTCCCATTTACACGTTACCATTCACACACACACACACATTCATACACCGATAGCAGGCTAACTATCGACATTCACACGAGGCAAGGTGGGTGAAGTGTCTTGCCCAAGGTCACAACAACTATGACACAGGGCAGGGCGGGGATCGAACCTCCAACCTATTGATCATCGGCCGACCCGCTCTACCAACTGAGCCACAGTCGCCCCTCCCCATGAGAACTCATCTTGATTCTTCCCACTTTGAGAGGTTGGGTTGGTTGAAAGTAGATGATCGTGTATCTCAGATACAACTGTGTATGGTACATAGGGTTTTAAATGGGGATGTTCCCAAATATTTTAGAAACTATTTTAATCGAGTAAGTGAAGTTCACACGCATGCCACTAGGGGTAGCACCACTGATTTTGTACCACCCAGAGTGGGGACTAACATGGGTTTATACTGGTGCTGCACTTTGGAACAGGTTACCGGGAGCACTCAAGTTGGTCGGGAGTTTGGGCAATTTTAAAAAGGCCCTAAAAAAATGGCTGAGACTTAAAGCGGCAGTTTTTTTTACTGTAATATTTGGCAAAACTGTCATAATAGCCATTCAGCTATATGTAGGTGAAGTGGTCTGAAAATATTTTTTTATCACTTTGCTCCCCCCTGCCTCTGTGTGCTGCCCCCCCAAAATTGCCACCGCTCATGTTAATTTTGACCAATCAGAGCGAGGTCAGATTCTCCGTTCTTATTGGCTGTGGGACCTTGGCAACGATGTTGATGCGTCAGTTGCGTGAGCGTTCACGACCCTAGCAGTCTGACACTAGCCTACTGTTTGGTACAAGGCTACTACGGCGGACAGCGAGTAGCAATGTCTTCACAAACGAACCCTCAATTTACCATTCCCAGGATAGGCTACTAACAACTAACACCGCTAAGACAGCAAAAAAACGAGGAAAGACGAATATTGAAAAGTTAACTGCTGAAAGGGAGACGGAGAGAGCTTGAAAAAAAGTACACCGGCCATGTCTTCTTGCCCTATCACATCAAGACCTCTCCGACCGCGACCTCGCGACTTTTTTTCAAAACAGCGACAAGCGACTAATCTAGCTTTTTTTTCTGGTGTTATTGGTGACTTTTTTCGCCAAAGCAAGTATCATCTCTTCTCAACGAGCAGCGGGAGCACTGACACGCAGCCCGCTCCTCGCGCAGCAGCCCCGAGCTGAGAGGTGTAGCCTATCTCCTGCTCTGACCGCAGCTGGCAGGGGCTGCTGCGAGGACCGGGCCGTCTGTCAGTGCTCTGTGACGGGGGACGGGCCGGGAGGCTCCCGCTGCTCGTTGAGAAGCGTTACAAGTGATATTTGCTTCGGCGAAAAAGTCACCAATTACACCAGAAAAAAAGCTAGATGTGTCGCTTGTCGCTGTTTTGAAAAAAAAGTCGCCAGGGGGGCTGAAAAGTAGCTAAATATAGCGACGCAATCGCTAAGTTGGCAACACTGCCCGAGCAGCCCCTCCCAGCTGCGGTCAGAGCAGGAGCATACACACACACCTCTCCGCTCTGTTACAATTAGTTTGCTATCTTGCCTGGCAGTTACAGCTACTTTTGTTAGGCCTACCAGCACACTTAAAATGATTCTAAGCTAACATACATGGTATGTCTGTGATTAAAATGTATGCTCAATATGTACGTATGTAGTTATCATTACTAATGTTTAATCACCTCGGAATTGGACATGGTGTTTGTCTCCTGTCAATGTAACTGAATTCACATGAACGCGCGTAGCTGTCGTTCAGAGGGAGGAGCTACAGCAGGTAGAGCGTTGGGAAAACAGCCGTTGGGATCCCAACGGCTGAAACGATCAACTGCAGCTTTAATTAGGCTTGTCTAATAGGCCTTTCACACCAAAATGAACCAAGAGTCAGTTCCAGGCTGGTGTTGGGGTCAGTTCAAAACTGGTTACAGCCTTATCCCAGTTATGAACCGGTTGGTTTCACATCGACCGGAGACAGCCATGGAGCCGGCAAGAGAGCAACGTCATGACGTCACTGTAAACGTGTGTGTACATCGCCCGACGCCGCTGCTCTTGTGGCTAACGCTAAAGCTACCGCTAGCTTTAAGCACAACAACAGTGGCGAATACGTCTTATTTTTCCACGTGTTAGCTCTCGCTTTGCTTTCTTAACCAAACAGGACTCATACAGCGTATTCTCGCCGGTCAATTTGATCGCTACGTTCGGTAATTATGTTATGTTTACGTCTCGTAGTAGCGGTGTTTTTAAACATGGCGGGCATGAGGTTTTAGTTGGTCTGGTTGGTCAGGATAATCCCTCCCCCGGCCGCTGGCGGTAAGCGGTTCACTTCAAACCCTGCTCAATCCTGGGGTATGAGTTGAACCGGTTTTTACGGCCCGGAGCAGGCTTTCTGGCGGTGTGAAACCAAAACACTGGCTCTAACTCCGAACTAGCCCAGAACTAGCACCGATTTTGCGGCGGTGTGAAAGGCCTATTAGTGGTGGGCATTGTTTTGTGTGTGTGTGTTTTTTATGTAGGTGTACTTTTTGTGTATAGGGACCACAATGGAAATAAGCCTTCGGACTTTTTTGTGTTTTTATCCCTGGCTTTTATGTATTTTAATGTACCAGAGTGCTGTTCTTATTTTTATATATGAAATGGTTGAATAAAATCAATCAATCAATCGACACACCGGACATCGTCTGTGAGTCTGGAGGGGGCGGGGACACAAATCTGTTTGGTGTGTTCGGTGACGTCGGCCGTCGTAGATGTCGTCAGGCTTCTTTTCAGCCGATTCAACATGTTCAATCGGTGTCGGGCATTCTTTCAGCCGGAGAAATCTGATTGGTGGAGGGCTCGCCCGTCTGATATTAGTTTCACTTTTGTCCAACAAGATTTAGGAAGCTATCGATAAAATCGGAGAATGTTCGGATTGTTATGTAGGCTAAACACAATCAGCACATAGCATTAGATTGTCCGTGCATGACGTTTTCACGTTTTCAGAAATAGTCGAGGTAGTTTGGGCGAGGAGTGTGTGTGCGTGTGTCTGCAGCATGCGTTCTCTCCGTTATGACAGCCTATGTTATGACAACAGCTACTTGATGTCATCCGGCGCAAGTGCAGAACGTACGGCAAGTCGGTAGTTGGCTCGGTGTGTTCTTTGCATTTTTTTGACCGCATCGGGGAAAATGAAGCTGCCTGCATCGGCAGACTCCATTTTCTGGCGAAGGTTGGTAGTCGGACCGGTGTGTCCTGGCCTTTAGGCTACAATGCAACAACAGAGTAGAAGCAAGCTGCAACGTTAGCTCATCCTCAAGCTACCATCACACCACAGCTTCGAAGCAGACCAGGGCTGAATGGATCTACTTTTTTTGTTAGGCTATCTCCAGCAAAGGTTTACAATCTGTTAGTGTGATCAAAGCCCTTTTACTGGACTGTGGAGGAGACTATGCCAGGAAGACTGAGCGACACCATCCGTCTGGAATGTAATTAGTCCTATTTTAAAAATAATTCTGGCCGTTTGTTAGTTCAATGTCTGTAATGTGCTTTGTATTACCCTCCTATAATAACCAACTCCGACTGAAATGAGAGAATGCCGATGGGTTTAGTAGTTAGCGTCCGCTAGCTTTACCGTTAGCTTTATGCTAACGTTAGAGCTGTGAGTCTTTGGCAGTGACTCACTTTTGTGAGAAAACGTTAGACGTGCCGTGACAGCCCCTGTGTGAAAAACAGACGGTGAAACTGTATGGTGTGTTGGAAACTGACGAGTATTTTTTTTTTTAATAGCTTCAGCCTGTTGGCTGTCTGATTGTATAGCTAAAGTACACACCGTAATAAGTCTGCGGACAGTGTGTAGTTATAAACAGTTTTGGTACAAGCAGCAGTAGGCCTATTACATGATCTTCAGTGTAATGTACACATAGACAGGAATACTGTAAGTTGCCTCTGCTGGTGTTTGTTTCCATTATATTACAAACAACACAGTATCACTGAGAACCCGTTGCTTCTTGAGCAAGGACTATACTGAATTTATTAGTAGCCTATCTAATGGAAGAAAACATATATTTTCATCCGTTTGTAGCTTTGCCATAACTACAGATGTATGATGTAGGCCTATACATGTCAGTTAGGCTACATTATGTAACATTGAATGTGCCATGTTTTACAGCTATCTGAGTGATCTGACTGAGCCTGTGTTTTAGGAGGTTTCCGTTAACCAACCAGGACCTTCATACTATCCGTTCTATCAGAGGAGGATGTGTTCACTGGGTAGGACAGGTGGTCTTCTTCAGGGCCCAACAACAACAACTGGACAGTTACATAAAAACTTATGGTTTTGTTTCTGTTTGATATGTACACTTTATATTTTCATTTCACTGGCTATGAATAAACTGCTTTATTTTTTAAGGATGTTTTTGGTATTTTTAAAATGTAATGATACTGTTTTATCAGAGAAAGTCTTCAGAGAGAAAAAGGGGTGCAATTAAATTTAGTCCAACATCCTGACTATGAAAATGTGAGTTTCAAGTAATCCTTTACTACAGGTAGCAAACAGTGACAGTAAGGCAACACAGTACATTTAACAGTAAAACTTTATTATAAATGAGTGATCACAATACAAATGATACATTATCTACTAGATATTGAAATGGTGTCAGATCATTTGCAGCTCTGACAAACCTAAAGCATAATTATTTCGACCATACATTTTACAAAAGATAATGCCTTTCCAGTAAATCTTGACATGATTCAGGATACATTCCTTTCCATTATGGTTACTGTACATCTTTACACGTCACCTCAGCATCGCTTCACAACCAAAGCTTTTTCACTCCACTGGGCTGTAGATCATTCCTCAGTTGGAACTGTAAAGACAAACGTAAAACGTATGTTACAAGTTTAGAGAGTTTATGCATAAATACTTTGCTCATATTCTGTTATTGACTGACATAATTAATCTGTATTTACATGAGGATAATCAGCTCAGACTCCTACGGCTCAGTTGTACAGCTTTTAGTTTAGAACTGGTTAGTGTGCTGATATTTGCAGTAGAAATTAAGCTAAACATGTTTACAATGTTCTCCATGCTGCATTGGCCAAAAGTAAACAAAGCTGACAGCTGGGCGTGTGCCATGACCATGTAGGTAGGTATAGAGTAAATGAGCAGGGCGGTGCATGCACGCCCATGTAGATCTGACCAGTCAGAGCAGACTAGGCTTTTTGCCAAGGGGGGTAGATGTCAAAACCAACCTTTTGAGATAGAGAGCAGAAAAGGCGATGAAGAAATGCACAATGGTAGAAAACTAATGGGTTTTTTGAACAGTAAACCATGAAAACCTTTTCTAGTAGACCTTGGAAATACACATTTAAAACCGAGATTTAGCATAATATGTCCCCTTTAACCGTTAATCATTCATTTTTATCAATACCATTTTTTTTATATGAAATAACAGATGTTTATTTATCAATTCAACATTGTTCTTTTCCGGAAATCAATTGTTAAAACGGATAAAACAAATGATTTACCAACTTTTGTATGTGCAAAAGTTTGTGTACCCTGAGCTGCATTGCTTAAATCGAGCAGGTAAACACAATCAGGTGGGACAGATTGAGGTGCTGTGTATACGAAAACACGAAACGGTGCATACGCGAAAATATTTTCGAGGATGCACTATATCATTTACATGAAAACAGCAAACGCAGGCATGAAACCGCAAGTTTTTGAGATCAACTCCCAGGGAGGATTTTTTTAGAAAACACAACGGTTTTGGTTTCTTGTAAACACGAAACCATTTTCCCTGGTAACGCTGACGTCACGGCTCCACCTCACACATGCACATTGCGTTTGGAGATAAATAGGCATGCGCCGTCTTTGTAGGTCCATGTGCGCCAGTAGGGAAACAACAACAACAATGGCAGATCACCGAGCTGTATTCGTTGTGCTGTCGCTGATAGGTTTGTTATCGCTCCTACAACAAAATATAGAATTGCTGCACCAATGCTGTGATCAGCGGAGACGGATTGTACACATGCGCTAAATTCTCAGTCCACCTATATGGAGGAGGAGGGCAACGAAAAGGCGCTTTTGGACAAGACCTGGGAGAACAAGCCAGTGGTGCGATAACTTTGTGGATGGCATTGTTGACGACAGTGAATGGATGGCAAACTTTCGAATGTCCAAGGCCAGCCTCGTTGCTCTGAGCGAAGAACTTCGTCCTTACATCGAGGGGGAAACTACGAACACTAGAACACCAGTTGGAGTCCTTAAAAAGGTGGCGTGCACATTGTATTATTTAAGCGACGAAGGAAGACTACGCAAAACTGCAAATGTGTTCGGCTTGGCGCGACCAATTGTGTCTGTTATTGTAAGGCAAACATGTGCAGCCATCTACGTCCACCTTGGTCCAAAATACATCAAGCTGCCTTTTACTGAGCCCGAGGCCGAGGTGCTAGTGTCCGGATTTGAACGTGCTCATGGTATGCCTCTGTGTTTAGGAGCCGTTGATGGGACACACATCGAAATACAGCAGCCATCTAATGACTATGAACTACATAAACATTTTCCCTGAATGTCCAAGCTGTGCGACTACCAGTACAGGTTTATGGATGTCGTTGTGATGTGGCCTGGGAGTGTTCATGATGCACACGTCTTTGCCAATTTAAAGGTGAATACATTACCTATTTCAAGACTGGAAAGATCCCTGCACTAGAAAAGCAGATTGTTGATGACGAGGAGGCCATACCCATTTTTCTACTCGGAGACACTGCCTACCCGCTAAAGCCTTACCTAATGAAGAAATATGCTAGTGGTGGATCTACTCCTCAAGAACAGTATTTTCGACTTTGTCTGTGTAGAGCCCGCATGGTGATTGAGTGTGCGTTTGGTTGCCTGAAGGCCAGGTTTGCGTGCCTGAGGACATAAACCTTGATGACTTGCCACATGTAATAGGTGCCTGTTTTGTTCTTCACAATCTGTGAGGCCATTAAGCAGGCTGTGGATGAACACTGTGTGTTGGGAGCTATACAGTATGATCAAGATTACCAGCCCCCAGCACAGAGCAACAACTATCTGACGGGCTGTAAAGAGGGAGGTGGAAAGAGTCAGAAGAATCCTCACCAAGTTCCTGGACCTTTTTAAGTGTTATGAGTTTGCAAAAACAGCAACATAATTGTGTTTCTTTTTTTCTAAAGTTATGGTGAATATTGTGATTTTGTTATGATTGAAAACATGAAATCTATAACAATTTGAGTGTTATTTGTGTGGATTTTTTTTAAATGTTGAACACTGCAACATCCAAACTTGTTTTCATTTGGAGAAAAAAATAAAGATTTTCAAATGAGCATCTGAATCATCAGGCTTTTCTTCTCAATATCATTTTAAAAGCAAGACATATCCTGGGACAACTACAATATTGATGCCAGAGGGGCAATGCATATAATCACTTTTATACTAGTACTGTTTATGACACTAGTACTTTACTTTCAATGAGAAATGTCCTTGTTTCTCCACTAAATCCATGATAATGTAAGTTACTTGTTACTTTAATTTAAAACATTTTGCACATGAAACATGAGGTTAAGCAATATTGTATATTAACCAACAGTATAGGCCTACAAGCACATGAAATCCATTGAAGTTAGTATTTTTTTAAATGTAATCTAATGTAATAGGACATTAGATCTAGTACTTAAAGTAATATCAGTGAGAGTATTGACTTAAAGTACATTTAAGTATTGCTACTCTATACTTAAAAATCATATTGACAGGTGCCTTTTTAATTGGTCTATTATCTATTGTTGCAGGTGTAATTAATGCTCTGCTGTTTTCTTTTATTATTTTACCTGGTATATATCAGTGGTTAAGATACATATGTGTGGAGGGTGAAATAGAATGTACCAACTTGTTCCAAATTTTTATTGAAAGGATAACTTTTTACAAAGAAGCATCTGCAGCATCAGTCTCTAAATATATATTTTCTTAAACTGTGAAAAATTGTTACACTTTTACTTTACAACAGTGCATATTCAATTTTATCATAATGCCATCACAGTAAACACAGAGGTAATTTCATTTAAGTTTAATAAAGTGTCAGTGCACCAGCCAATGGAGTTTACATTGACTGGTCAGAGTTGTCAGAGTCCTGGAGTATATGGTCTTTCAGGTTCACAACATCATCATATTCTTGCATTAGTGTGCGTCTGTACGAATATTGCGTTGGTGTGGTGGGATTGGTGCGAGTGGGTGCCGGTGTGTATGGTGCAGGTGTGTACGGTGCAGGCGTGTACGGGCCAGGTGGGTGGTACTGAGGTGTTTGCAACAGCCCGGGAGGAGGTCCTCTCACATGGGTGTGTCCAGCGCCCTTTAGGGGGTTGTGGCTGGGCCATAAGTTGCCTCAGTAGAGCAAAGCCGTTGTTGATGGTGCTTGAAATGGTGGCAACCTTGTCCGCTATTTTGTTGAACCTCTCTGTGTTGTTGTTCCTCTCAGACTCCTTAAGGTCCACCATCTGTCTCTTTATTTGGAGGTCCTCCAGCACAGCTGGATCGGTACAAATGGAGAGCTTAACAGTGATTGAACATCTGCCTGGAAGTGGACTTCTTTCAAAAATATCCACAAGTGCCACAAGAAAAGTAATTTTTTTTAGTAAAGGCCAACTCAAACATTACACCTGGAGATTTGCAGACCATTTGCCACCACCGTTCTTCACTTGGGAGAAGGTTCTCTTGGTGGCAGGCAGAGTTGCATTTAAGCCCAAACATGGCGGTTTTGGTTATGACTAAACAGTAAAATTTTGGACTAATCTGTCCACAGAATATACTTCCTGAAGACTTCAGGTATCTCCAGGTGCTCTCTGGCAAAGTTGTGACAAGCAGTTTTGTTATTTAAGAGCAGAGGCTTCCTCAGCAACCCTCCCATGAGAGCCATGTTGACTGAGTTTTCTTCTTATCGTGGAACCATGCACATCTGTCCCAGATGCTGCAAGAGAGGTCTGCAAATCGCTACATGTAATGTTTGGGTTGGCTTTTAACTGAAAAATCACTTTTCTTGTGGCGCTTGTGGATTTTTTTAAAGGAAGTCCACTTCTAGGCAGATGTTCAGTCACTCTGAATGCTCTCCATTTGTAGATGATTTGCCTCGCGGTGGATCGATGGAGCTCAAACTTTTTTTAAATCAATTTATAGCTGTCCCCAGACAAATTTGAAACATCACAACTCTATTCCTGAGATCCTCTGAGATTTCCTTTACTCTTGGCTAACTGACCTGAATGGGTTCACTTTGGTGGGCCTAAACTGACCTGGTTTTACATCTGTTTTATCTAATGCCGCCCAATTCCGTCCCTAAAGATCTCTCATTACATTGGTCCATTTCATCACTAAATTTGGCCATCCTGATTTTGTTTACCTGCTCGATTTAAGCAATGCAGCTCAGGGTTCACAAACTTTTGCACATACAAAAGTTGGCAAATCATTTGGTTTGTCTGTTTTAACAATTGATTTCTGGAAAAGAAAAATGTTGAATTGATAAACAAACATCTGTTATTTCATATAAAAAACACTTGTATTGATAACAATTAATTAATAATGGTTAAAATAGATACAAATCCAAAAGGCTCAAGGGGTTTACATACTTTCAAGCAGCTGTGTGTGTGTGTGTGTGTGTGTGTGTGTGTGTGTGTGTGTGTGTGTGTGTGTGTGTGTGTGTGTGTGTGTGTGTGTGTGTGTGTGTGTGTGTGTGTGTGTGTGTGTGTGTGTGTGTGTGTGTGTGTGTGTGTGTGTGTGTGTGTGTGTGTGTGTGTGTGTGTGTGTGTGTTTTTTAAAGAATCTCCCCCAAGACAATGATAGGGGAAACACTGCGTATGTAAAAACATGTCTCACTGTTATGCATGACACAAAGATGAAGAGGATAAATTGACCAAGCTGGCTCCATAGTGTTGAGCTTTCCAATTGATGCTCATGAGAACATGGATAGATTGATACTTAGTAATACTATGTTTGTCATCAGTGATACTGGTGCTGCCGAGGAAACGGGAAGCGACAAAGTGCTTGCTTTCTGTGTGTCTCCATCTGGAAAACTGGTGGCACTGACCGATGACAGCAAGAGACTGGTGCTGTTTGACTGTGAGTCTTCATGGAAGTGTATTAGCATCAGGTAAACTATAGCTCTTTATTGACTGTACACATAATACTTAGGGGGTGTAACAATACATGTATTCACACTGAACCGTCACAATTCAGGCACTTAGGGGTTGTTCCAGAGCCGAACTGCAATACGTTATTACAGTATTTCACAAAAGTGAGTACATTTCTTCAAATATTTCATTATATCTTTTCATGGGACAACACTGAATAAATGACACGTTGATACAATGTAAAGTAGTCAGTGTACAGCTTGTATAACAGTGTAAATTTACTGTCCCCTCAAAATAAGTCAACACACAGCCATTAATGTCTAAAGTGCTGGCAACAAAAGTGAGTACACCCCTTAATGAAAATGTCCAAATTGGGCCCAAAGTGTCAATATTTTGTGTGGCCACCATTTCTTTTTTTTACTGTCTTAACCCTCTTTGCAATGGAGTTCACGAGAGCTTCACAGGTTGCCACTGGAATCCTCTTCCACTCATTTATGACAACATCACGGAGCTGGTGGATATTAGAGACCAAATGCCTTCGTTTCCACCGAGTAGAGCGGGTCGGATCGGAGTGGATAAAGTGAAGAGAGTCTTGTGTCTTGGCGTAAATGTGAGCGCGGCACTGTTTATTGTGTGGTGTTTTTCCTCGTCATTAAAATAATCAGTTGGCTACACTGTGTCCCACTGCTACGATGTCACGTAGCTGCCGCAGCCAGCGCTGTTCGCTCACTGTCTCTATCAGTTGCACCGAGCCGTCTCTGTGCTCTCAACAACACAGGGGGAATAAATAAAGAAGCGGCTGGTTTGACCATGCAAAAACAAGAGACCGCTGGCTTGACCACACTTGTTCCACAGCCCGATAGTTTGACCCACATTCTGGCGGTGGTTTGACCCACATTCTGGCGATAGTTTGACCCAATTCTAGCCTAAACCCTGCCCCACCAGTAAGGGTAGGATCGGCGGTGGAAACACCACCGAGATTTTTAAAAGCGAGCTGTCCCGCTCTGAGCCGCTCCGACCCGACCCGCTCTTCTCGGTGGAAACGAGGCATTACACTCCTCCACCTTCTGTTTGAGAATGGCCCAAAGAAGCTCAATAGGGTTTAGGTCTGGAGACATGCTTGGCCAGTCATTTCATTTGAAACATGTGCTGAGTTGGCTAACAAATATCTAACTGTTATTGTTTAAACTAATTAAATTCATGTTCCCTATTACAAACAAGCAGTTGATTAAAAACCGAGGTACGTATCGAACTGTGACCTTTTGTGTACTGTTACACCCCTACCCATAATGCAAGGTGTGCACTGACCTCTGTTAATAATGGCTCTGTGTTAAACAGATGGGTGGTGAGGAGGTGCACCTCCCTGCTGTTCAGCCAGGCCGCGGACCAGCTGCTAGTGGCTGACAAATCAGGAGATGTGTACTCTTTCTCAGTGGTGGAGCCGCAGACCCAGGGCCAGCTGAAGATGGGCCACCTCTCCATGTTGCTAGCTGTAGTAAGGAACTCTAAGCCCCATGCATGCTGGTCAACCAAACTGTTACAGCATAATCTGAAGAATCAATTACAATACGTAATGCTTGCAATGTAAAGTTCAACCACACCTTGTCTTCCTCAGCGCATTTATTAATTGAAGGTGTCACTGCTTGACATAAACTAGTTTGTATGTTGAGTTGCCCACCATGTCAAGAGTACAGCTGTTCTGATCAGCCACAATTTGAAGCCTGCTGTCATCAGCCCTTCTCTCACATGACATACTTGACTTTGCTGACTGTTAAAGTGATGGCTTTTGCTCATTCAGACATTAATGTTTATGTCCCTAACAGCTCTATTCAAGCATGACAGCAGAGAGAAAGAGTTATCATAGGGAGGAATACAATGTTGACTCCTGATGGATTTTAAAACCCATTTGGCGTGGAAACGATGCATTAGCTAACTTCCTGTCACTGACTGCAGTAAGCAGTTCCCTCCCTCGTCCTCACGTCACCACCACGTGCTGTCTTTGTGAGATAGTGCCATGATGGAGAGCAGCGAGTCATCGTTCAAAGACCCGCCTCTTTATAGTGCTCTGTCTCCCGATTGGATAAAAAAAAAGAGCGGGATACTGAAAACATATTCTGGCTATTACTGCAAAGCTGAATTGCTGGTAGACCTGTGTTATGAACTTTGCGTACTGTTTCATTAATTTCTGTATGAATATAGAGTAATATAACACTTATATTAACAATAAAATATCGCTTACACAATGTTTATTTAACTGCCAACCACAGTAGACCAGTGACAATGCTTCAACTCCGACGGGGCACACCATTGCTGTTCCTGACAAATGAACATAACAGGAGGGTTAAACGGGATATTTACAGTGAAGGAAATCAGTACACCTCTCGGAACAGTGTCTGTGGTTGCTGCTGCACAAAAATTTGATCGTCAACAGATCAAGAAACTGACAGACTCCATGAATGGAAGGCTTGTGACAGTTATTAAAAAGAAGGGTGGCTATATTGGTCACTGATTTTTTTTTTGACATGTCGGAAATTTTTATTTGTACATTTTGAGTTGTTTTATTATTCTCACTTTAACAGATGAAAATAAACAAGTGAGATGGGAAAATTTTTCTTTTTTTATTTAGTTGCAGAATAATTCTACATACTAACAGTTGCCTAATGATAGCAAATATATATATATATATATATATATATATATATATATATATATATATATATATATATATATATATATATATATATGTATATATATATGTATATATATATATATATATATATATATATATATATGTATATATATATATATGTATATATATATATGTATATATATATATATATATATATATATATATATATATATATATATATATATATATGTATATATATATATGTATATATGTATATATGTATATATATATATATATATATGTATATATGTATATATATATGTATATATATATATATATGTATATATATATATGTATATATATGTATATATATATATGTGTATATATATATATATATATATATATATATATATATATATATATATATATATATATATATATATATATATATGTATATATATATATATATATATATATATATATATATATATATATATATATATATATATATGTATATATATATATATATATATATATATATATATATATATATATATATATATATATATATATATATATAGTATATATATATATATATATATATGTATATGTATATACAGTGAGTCCAATATGTATTTGATCCCTTGCTGATTTTGCCGGTTTGCCCACTAATTAAGACATGATCAGTCTATAAATTTATGATAATATGTATTCAAACATGGAGAGACAAAATATCAAAAAGAAATTCCAGAAAATAACTTTAAAGAATATATTTTAATTAATTTGTATATCATTGAGGGAAATAAGTATTTGATCCCTCTGGCCAAACACACTCAATACTTAGTGGCAAAGCCTTTGTTTGCAAGCACAGCAGTGAGACGTTTTTTGTAGTTAACCACAAGTTTAGCACACACACCAGGTGGAATTTTGGCCCACTCTTCTTTGCAGATCCTCTCTAAATCATGGAGGTTGGTGGGCTGTCGCCTGGCCACTCTGACCTTCAGCTCCCTCCATAGATTTTTGATCGGATTGAGGTCCGGTGACTGGCTGGGCCATTCCATGACCTTGATGTGATGTTTCTTGAGCCAATCCTTTGTTGCCTTTGCTGTGTGCTTCGGGTCATTATCATGTTGGAAGACCCAACCACGGCCAATTTTCAGCTTCCTGGCAGAGGGGAGGAGGTTGTCCTTCAGGATTGTACGGTACATGGCTCCATCCATCTTCCCAGTGATGCGGTGAAGTGGCCCTGTACCCTTGGCGGAGAAACACCCCCAAAACATTATGCTTCCACCTCCATGCTTGACGGTGGGCACAGTGTTCTTGGGGTCATAAGCAGCATTTTTTTTCCTCCACACATGACGGGTAGAATTGAGGCCAAAAAGCTCAATTTTGGTCTCGTCCGACCACATAACTTTCTCCCAATAACTTGGTTCATCTTTCAGGTGATCATTGGCGTACTTAAGGCGCGCGTCCACATGTGCCTTCATGAGAAGGGGTACCTTTCGGGCACTGCGGGATGTTAACCCATTGCTGCGCAAAGTGTTGCCTATTGTTTCCTTGCAAACTGTGGTCCCAGCTGCCTTCAGGTCATTTGCCAACTCCTGCCGAGTGGTTGCAGGATGATTTTTGACCGTTCTCAGAATCATTGCTACCCCACGAGGTGGAATCTTCTTAGGAGCACCGGACCGAGGTCTGTTGATGATCATGTTATGCTTTTTAAATTTTCTTACAATTGCACCAATGGTTGTTACCTTCAAATCCAACACCTTGCTAATCTTTTTGTACCCCATTCCAGCTTTGTGGAGATCAACAATCCTGACTCTGAGGTCCTGAGACAGCTCTTTGGTCTTCCCCATGGTGAACAGTTTGGAATCTGTCTGATTGTCTGATTCTGTGAACAGGTGTTTTTCACACGAGTGATTAGTGAGAACAGGTGGCTTCAGTTCAGGTAACAAGTCGATTGGGAGTGTCTACCTGGTCTGTAAAAGCCAGAACTCCTAATGAATACTAAGGGATCAAATACTTATTTCCCTCAATGAAATACAAATCAATTAATATATATTCCTTTGGTTCATTTTCTGGATTTTTTTTTTGATATTCTGTCTCTCCATGTTTGAATACATATTATCATAAATTTATAGACTGATCATGTCTTTATTATTGGGCAAACCGGCAAAATCAGCAAGGGATCAAATACATATTGGACTCACTGTATGTATATATATATGTATATATATGTATATATATGTATATATATGTATATATATATGTATATATATGTATATATATATGTATATATATGTATATATATGTATATATATATCATGAGCTTGGAGTCACCGTGGAGACACAATGTGTGTCTAAATGACGTCCCCCGTATTTCTTTCAGACCACGTCCCCGGACGACAAGTACATAATCACAGCCGACCGTGATGAGAAGATTAGAGTGAGCCACCTCAGCTCTCCCTACAACATACAGTCATTCTGCCTGGGACATCAACAGTGAGTAATAATAGAAATAATTAATAATAATAATTGTATTTATATAGCACCTTTTTTTAAAATAAGTTTACAAAGTTCTTTGACAAGAGAAAGACAATTAACACGGTTATCAGAGAGACCCCACAGAAGGGCCAGGCATAGGCAAAGTTACATTAAAACAATGACAAAGAGAGAGAAGAGAATAGACTTCAAAACAAACAAAAAGACAGTAATAAAACAAAATAAAATAAGATAAAACGACAATAAAAATATTAAAGATATCTATCATCATCAATCTATAAAGCAAGTAACGTCTGTCTATCTGTCTGTGGCTCACATATCTCTCTGACTGTTAGTCAGATCGGCCTGAGCTTCTGGATATGGCTTGCGCACGGCACGAGGGTGTGCATCTTTGATTGATTTTGAAGTTTTTTGGACCAAATATGTATGTAAGAGATCATATGTATATAATGCTGGCAGCGAATACGTGCTCGCACTGAAGGCCACAGTGAGCACGGAGCATGAAGTAATCTCCGACTAAACCCCACCTCCATCTGATTTGATTGGCTGCTGCGACCAAAACTTGAATTGACGAGACAGCCTGTTGTTACTTCCTCATTCAATGCACCCAACTTTCCAAACAAAACGTTCTAAAACCTTTCCACAGACATCAACTCCAAACCTGTCTGCTTTAGTGTTAGTGCTTTAGTGGACTGTGTAGTTAAACACACCACCAGATATTCTAGTAGGGCAGAAGTTATACAGGTGCTGCTCAATAAATTAGAATATGACAAAATAGATGATTTATTTCAGTTACTCAACTTAAAAGGTGAAACTAATATATTATATAGACTCATTATATGCAAACTGAGATATTTCAAGCCTTTATTTGTTATACTTTTGATGAGTATGGTTAACAGCTTATGAAAACCCCAAAATTAGAACATTACATGAAATCAATAAAAAAGGGATTTTCAATACAGAAATGTCGTCCTCTAGAAAGTATAATCATGCATATGTAGGGGAGAACGGGGTAATTTGTCACACGGGTTGGTTGTCACAATCATTATATCTCGGAACCAGAAGGCGCTGTCTGTGAAATTTTGGTATGTAAATATCCAGAATTGGGATCAGAGGTCAAATGTCAAATTGAAAATATTTAGCTTCTCAGTATTTTTCTTCTAGGCTTTTACAGAATGGGTTTATAACAAAACACTTGTTACCCATAAAAAGTGTGAATGTAGGAATGACTATCGAAAGATGTTTAGGTGATGAGCAATTCTCACTAGAGTAAAAAGTGTGCCTACTTACCCCGTTCTCCCCTACTCAGTATTTGGTTTGGGCCCCTTTTGCATGAAGTCCTGCCTCAATGCGGCTAGGCATTGATGCTATCAGCCTGTGGCACTGCTGAGGTGTTATGGAAGCCCAGGTTGCTCTGATAGTGGCCTTCAGCTCGTCAGTATTGTTGGGTCTGGTGTGTCATCTTCCTCTTGACAATCGCCCATATAATCTCTATGGAGGTCAGGTCAGGAGAGTTGTGTGGCCAATCAAGCACAGTAATACCATGATCAGTCAACCAGTTACTAGTGGTTTCTGGCACTGTGGGCAGGTTTTAAGTCTTGCTGCAAAAAGGACATCAGCATCTCCATAAAGGTAATGAACAGACGGAGTCATGAAGTGCTGTAAAAGCTCCTGATAGATGGCTGTGTTGACTTTGTACTAAATAACGCCACTGCGTTATTTAGTCCAACACCAGCAGATGACATGGTGCCCCAAATCATCACTGACTGTTGAGACTTGACAGTGGTCTTCAAGCAACTTGGATTGTGTGCCCCTCCACTCTTCCTCTAGACTGTGGAACCTTGATTTCCAAATGAAACTCAATAGTTAATTTGGATCAGTGATGATTTGAGGTATCATGTCGTCTGCTGGTGTTGGTCCTCTGTGTTATCAAGTCCAAAGTCACCCTAGCCATCTTCCAGAAGATTTTAGAGCACCTCATGCTTCTGTCTGCTGACAAGCTGTATGGAGATGACAATGTCCTTTTCCAGCAAGATTTGGCAACCTGTCCACAGTACCAGAAACCACTAGTAACTGGTTTACTGACCATGGTATTACTGTGTTTGATTGGCCAGACAACTCTCCTGATCTGACCTCCATAGAGATTATATGGAGTATTGTCAAGAGGCAGATGAGGCACACCAGACCCAACAATACAGACGAGCTGAAGGCCATTATCAAAGCTACCTGGGCTTCCATAACACTTCAACAGTGCCACAGGCTGATAGCATCCATGCCATGCTGCATTAATGCAATAATTCATGCCAAATAAGATCTCAGACCAAGTATATAGTAGATGAATGAAAATACTTATCAAAAGTGCGACATTTCTGTATTATAAATATTTGTTTTGATTGGCTTTATGGAATATTCTAATACTTTGAGATGCTGGATTTTTGATTTTCATGAGCTGTAAACTTGAATCCTGAAAAGTGAAACAAAAAAAATGCCTAAAATATATCACTATGTCTAATATATCTAGAATACATGGAACTTTCACTTTTTGAATTAAATTAGATTAAAAAAATAGATTTTTCTAATTTAATGAGCAGCACCTGTATATTGAGTCAGATTACTTTTGTCTGACTCTATAATTTCAGTTTTAACAGAAGAATGAAAATGTTGCATTGTCAACCTTTGAGTAAAGTCCCGTTCCTGTGTTGTCCTGCTTCCTCAGGTTTGTCAGTGCTCTGCTAATCCCATCAGCTCATCCAAACTGGCTGCTGTCTGGATCAGGGGTACGTGTTCCTTTTCCAAAGTTCTATTAGGTTCTATTATCTATTAGGTCTATGGCTGTGAATCTTTTGGAATCCCACCATTCGATTTCTACTTGATTCAAAATCGATTTCTGGATTTACTTCAAAGGAGGATTTCAGGATCTACTCCAGTCCACTGTGCTAAGAGGCGTTGTGGCAAATTATGAAATGAAAGCAAGTTAAAGTCCATGTCTTATCCTTCTTAATTGTATGTATTTTAATGTGAATCTTGAAACGCTTGTGATTTTAAGTCAACGTAACTGCCGGCAGTGAAATACATATATAATTTTATACGATTTTTGCATTTATGAATCAAATCAAATTGCAGAAGAAAGGAATCGCAATTTCTACGTGAATATGGTTTTAATTAGGGCACACTCTTGGTCCGGTTGATCTGTGCCTTGCTAAAGCGTTATTGTCCCAAATCAAAAGTCCAAAAAGGATTTCCAAATCAGATGCTTAAGAGTATGTACTTACTTGCTACTTGGTCACTAATGCCTGAGACTGAAGTCTGACACCCTCTCACATCTAAAGACGATCAACTCACACCTGAAGACAGTTAGTCATAACTCTGAGTTTGTAGTCACAGACTAAGATTGATCAAAGACAGTCTCATATTGCATACTAAATTTCTTTTGAGATTAATATTATTTCCAATCCTGCTACCGGGGATTAAAAGTGATTTTTTCTTTTTGTCAAATAAAAAGTATTTTTTTAGCAGGTAAAATGGACTAGGTGGACTCTAATCTTAACCATTAAATATAAACCAGTAAATGCCCTTATCACGTAAATCCAATGCCTGATCAAGTAAAATATTGCAAACGCTTGTTTTATTATTAAATTAAAAAAAGTTAATTTAATATTGTTGAGCCTATAGGGGGACATCCTGTAGTTATTTGTCCAGTTTATTTGCTGATCTCGTCCCCCAATAACTCTTACTCTTAACCCTAAAGGTGCGAACACACTACACATGTTACACGCGAACAGACGCGTATAAAATCGGCTATTTTTCCATAGGGAACCATTGGTTTACGCGCGTTCATGGCGCGTAGATGCGTCACTCGCGCTAAAGCAACATTTTAGCCGCGTATATACGCGCCTACGCAGCTACGCGCGGAGTTCAAAAAAATTTAACTTTTTACGCTCCTACGCATGACGATTAGCTGCGTTGGCCACTCAGCATTGGGCTTGACCCGACGTCACATACATTGGCACGGTCGGAGAACAGTGTACTGTACACAGAGGCTGATGAGAGACACCGAGGAGGAAAATGTATTGCAGGCAGCCGAGCCGGTGCTGTATGACAGCAGCTCGGGAATAGAAGACGTTGGGAGAGTAAACCAGGAGAATGGACTTCCTGGTTAATTCAGTGAATATGTGCGGCTGTGCTTTAGCCGATAAAACAAGTTAGCGCCGTATAGCATTAGTTAACTCACCCGGTTGTGTGCGGGTGGCTAGCGTCTCATATTATGAACCCAAACATGACGGCTATGTCCGTGGGACTTTCACAACAAGTACAGTGAAGCACCGGTGTTGATCTACGCCAGCCATGGTCCCCTGTCACAGCCAGGTAGGGTAATGTTGGCTACTTGGCTTTATGTTGTGCCGCCGTGCACCGATGCTGCTGTAACTGTTTGTTATGTAGCTGCCGTGAATATGCAATGCTGTTTTAATTCTAGGCTATTTGTGCTGTTCAGTTTGTCTTTTGGCGCAGTTGTTGGCCGTGTTGTTGTTGTTTTTGTGCGGACATGCACGCTGTTGTGTCGGGTCTGACCGCAGCCATGGTTAATTAGGGGAAATACAATATCGGGAGGGAGACTACGCGCGTAGAACCATTTTTGACACAAAATTATCAAGCAACATTTTAGCTGCGTTACGCACGTAAATCTTATGCGGGTAACGCGTGTAGTGTTTTCGTACCTTAAATGTGAGGGTTAAGTGTTAAAGTTGTGCAGTTGTCAGCCTGGTTCTTCAGCCGAGGCTGCTAGGTAAAAGTGTCTGAAAAAGGTGTGTCACAGGCGGACACAGGTCGCGATTAATGCGACTCCTCCTGCGTCATGTTTGGTTCTGGAGAGAGCGCACCCATTGGTTGTTGACAGTGTTCACTTCATTTAACTTAACTATTTGCATGAGCCAACCTTAAAGACTCACGATAATATCAAACATGTTTGATTTTGTCGGAACGTTAAGACGGGAAAAAGACTGACTGAAATGGGCTTGGATGAGCACCTTACACCAAACGACTGAGATTACGGGCGCCTGCCAGAACTCCAGCAAGACTCTCGTGATTTCAGTCTGACATTGGAAATTTGTCTGTGACTGTCAAAAATCGCGTGAGAGGTAGTTTGGTGTGAGGTCGGCACAAGTGTAAACCACAGAAACTCTAACATTAGTGTGTTATCCATGTTTTTATTCCTGATTGTCACGGCATCCAAGGCCAAGTGAAGACTCCAGGGCATTAACTGTAGCTTTTAATATACGCACTCCAAAACAGTTTTCTTCAAAAAAAATTGTGATTTTTTTTTTTTTTTTTTTTTTTTTTTTTTTTTTCGAATAAAGGGATTCCAAAAAAATTTGTAAAACTATAACATAACATAAACTCTTAACTAAACGAAAAGCTTAAGGTGATGGAAAACAAACATTTAAATGCGAGTGGTCAAAATTATATGTTTCCACAGTGTCTGCATCTGGTTGTGACATTGCCAGAATGACACCGGCTGCCATTCTCGGGTGAATTTGCGGGAAGTCCCTTGCCATCTAAAAATGTAATTAATATTACCAATAATTAATACACACATATTCAACGTAAATAATAGTATGGCTGTAACACTTATCGACAAATTAATTAGGAAAACAAGGCAATATAAATAGTTCCAAAATATATAGTTTAAAAGTGAGCAGAAAGGGGACTTCCGGGTTAGACCATGTAGTGAACAGACGTGCGAGAAGAGACTCCCGACTAGTTTGCATTATTTACCTTCAATACGGTCCTGTTCTTTCACTTTTTGCCTCACAACGAGCCGCCGAATGCGCATTGGAAATGGAATAAATAAGATATGCCATCAAAACGCCGCAAACAACAAGGAATTCAAGCTTACATAACTCGTGCTAATTCACAACCTGGGCAGCTAGCCAACATGGCGACGAGCGCAGGCTCCGCTACAGACAACACTCAACCGTCTACCGAAGTTAACGAGCCCGCTACGGTTCAACAACTCTCAGCCATGCTTGAAAACCAACGAGCCAGGATATGGCGAAGCTAATACAAACCACGTCACAGTCATTGAAAGCCTCCGTTGACGCGCTGCGAGGGTGTGAGGATGTGAACTCATTTAATAAACGCCTCATCGAAACCGAAACGAGAGTGGGAGAAAACTTTGAAAGGATCACTTCAACCGAAGCAACGGTAAAATCCCTTGAGTCCCAAAACAAACACCTCCTAGACCGAGTAGAAGACCTGGAAAATAGATTGCGCCGATCTAATCTCCGCATTGTGAATATACCGGAGGGCAGCGAGACTGGCAAGGAGCCGAAGCAGTTCATAGTCGACTTTCTGATGGAGGCTCTCGGAGAGATATTCACGTCACCCCCGCCCATCGACCGAGCGCACCGCACCGGCCCGCTACCGGAACAAGGATCCCCAAAGCCGAGGCCTTTCATTGTGTGCTTCCATAACTTCTCTGACAAGGACAAAACATTAAGGTGGGCAATGAAACACGAACTGAAACACCGCAATGTGACTTTGAGAGTGTACCAAGATATGAGTGCTAACCTAGCCAAAAAGAGAGCTACTTTTAATGGCATCAAGCAGGAGCTGTACAAAAAAGGCATCCGCTTCGGACTGTTACACCCGGCACTTCTGCGCGTCACCTTTGATGGAGAATCGTTCTACTTCGACACCCCTGAAGAAGCGAGGGCCTTCTATGAGCGGCGCGTTGCAGGCTAATTTGGATAAGACAATGTAAGAGCTGAACTGTGTGAGCAGGTGCGCAGAAATGCGCACACACTTCTCATGTCCCGACGCAGATATTGGTAACTGCTATTCACACTAATTGTTAATCAGGCGACTACTCATCTTTACTCATTTGTGGCTCAGATGTAAGCTTTTATGCAGTTGGTTTGTACTTGTTGTGGGAAATTATACACTAAATTTAATATAGTATTTGAATAAGTTGGGTGTTTTCTCTCAAAATAGGAGAAATATAGGAAATGTCTCTCGGGGGACAAGATAAGGGAATCCTGCGGCTAGCCCCTGTTAGGGAGACCAGCATAGGAATGGAACGTGTTAAAGTTGTTCCTTTTTGTTTTGTTTTTGTTCTCTTTTGTTTTTTTGGGTTTTTTCTCAGGGTGTTCACAGTTTTTCGGGATACACACTACCTCTACCTTTCACAAATGGAATATAATAACTAGAAAATCCTGTGGAGATTTTGAAAGTACGTGCCGCCCATGTAAATTAGGGAAGAAAAAAAATCATGGCTGACCCCTATGGTCCAAGAGACTTTATTGTAGAGCAACATGAGCTGTACATGTCTGACAAATAATAAGTCAATGAAAGTCAGGGGGAAAGGGGCGTGGCCTGGCAAACATTGCATTTGTGAATTATGTTTTGCGCATTTGTGGCGCCCCCTATGGGTTAATCTAGACACGCTTTCAGGGACATGCTACGACATGTCTTCTGCACATATCCTGCAAGTTTCATGATGATAGGACCTATGGTCAATGAGTTATGGCCAATTAAGTAATAATTACGGGTCCTCAGTAAACTGAGGACCCGTAATTATTACTCTCCACCATACTTATTAAGTACGACCCTTAAGTACGGGCCCTCAATGTATTGAGGGCCCGTAATTATTACTCTCCACCATACTTCTTCTTCTTCTTCTTCTTACTTCTGCCGCAAATTTCGAGCTGCTACTCCTCCCACACCGTTTCACTTAGAAACGCAAAAATTTCACAGAACGTCGAGATTAACCCATATGGGGCGCTAGGGCTGTCACTTTTTCCAAAAATGAAATTCGAACGAATTTCGAATGTCCCTAATTAATTCGAATATATTCCCCCAGTGTTCTGTCCGAGCCCGGCCCATTCTATTAATCGTATTTCTTATTTAGGCACGCGCCTGATTTTAAACCCTTATTTTTTAATAAGTTGGCTGCTATAATTTAAGTTTTAAAACACAAATCTGCGTTGTTTGAATGACAGAAATCTGTTCAGAAGAGAACTTAATGAGCGGCGCAACACAGCCTCCGTCAGTACAGCACAGGGAGGAGCCGCAAAGCACTGAGAGCAGCAGTAATTACGATCGGCTTGAAGGCGGTGCTGCCGTAGGAGACACACCGTGCGCGCAGTGTTGTCTCTTATAACATTACTAAAACGGAAGCCCTTCCGGCTCGGGCAGAGAATCTAACTCACACAGGGCTGTAGTTCCATGGTCATATAAAGAAAGGCCTGTACCTGTACACTGGGCGCTGCGCTGCTCCGCTCGGCTAAGCTAGCGGCTAAGCTAGCGGGGAAGCTGCAAATTGACGTCTTTGAAAAGTACGACAGGTCTTTGTAACGTCCCCGGTGTTGAACCCACATACTCCCACACGCTGCTGCTCATATGTCCTGGTGATCGTCCAGGCCGACAATGCTCACTATGGCCCATTTTGGTCGCAAAGCAACAGATGAACATCATGATTAACATTAGCTTTTTTTTCTGATGGGTCAAGAGGGGTTACAACAGGTCAAACTGATAGGACAGTTAGAAAGCGCCCTCTGCTGGGTCAAAAGGGAAACTACTTTAAATGCTTATGAGACGGCAGCACACTATTTTATATACTGTCCATGGGCAGCACACAGTCCGAATGGAGAAATACAATTTGAATTCGAACTTTTCACCCCAACTTCGAACGAATGTTCGAACTTCGAATAAAAAGTGACAGCCCTATGGGGCGCCACAGATGCCCCCTGACTCTGATTGACTTGAAATGTATTACACTTGTACAGCTCATGGTGCTCTACAATATAGCCTCTCGGACAGTTTTCTGAATTTCCGCTAGGGGGCGCTGTTATTAAGCTCCGACTGAAGAAAGTTTGAGAGGCCATGCCCCGCACACCGTAGGTCCGATTGACTTGAAATTTCTCACACAGGTGTATTTTAGGGTGCTCTACAAAAAAGCCTCTTGGACCATAAACCTGGAAATATTTTCGGCTAATTAGCATAAAATGAAAAACAGGTTTTTAATCCACAACTTTGTCAAGCTTTACTCTATCAACACCAAATGTCGCCCCTGCGTAAACGTTTTAGTCAATGGCGGCCATGTTTTTCAAGCTATCTTACTAATATTTGTGCGTCATAGTCCCCCAGGGTTCATGAGACATTTGGTGTTGATAGAGTAAAACTTGACACGGTTGTTGATATAACCCTGTTTTTCAGTTTATGCTAATTAGCCGAAAATATTTCCAGGTTGACTTTCATGGTCCAAGAGGCTTTTTTGTAGAGCACCCTAAAATACACCTGTGTGAGAAATTTCAAGTCAATCGGACTTACGGTGTGCGGGGCGTGGCCTCTCAAACTTTCTTCAGCGCCCCCTAGCGGAAATTCAAAAAATTGTCCGAGAGGCTACATTGTAGAGCACCATGAGCTGTACAAGTGTAATAAATTTCAAGTCAATCAGAGTCAGGGGGCATTTGTGGCGCCCCCTATGGGTTAATCTCGATAAGCTTCGAGGGACATGCTACCACATGAGTCCTGCACATACCCAGCAAGTTTGATGATGATAGGACCTATGGTTAAGGAGTTATGGCCAATTTGTTAATAAGCCCTGCCCCTGCGTAAACGTTTTGGGCAATGGCGGCGAAACAAATAATCATGGCTGACCACTATCTTCCGAGAGGCTATATTGTAGAGGACCATGAGCTGTACAAGTGTAAGAAATTTCAAGTCAATCAGAGTCAGGGGGCATTTGTGGCGCCCCCTATGGGTTAATCTCGATAAGCTTCGAGGGACATGCTACCACATGACTACTGCACATACCCAGCAAGTTTGATGATGATAGGACCTATGGTTAAGGAGTTATGGCCAATTTGTTAATAAGCCCTGCCCCTGCGTAAACGTTTTGGGCAATGGCGGCGAAACAAATAATCATGGCTGACCACTATCGTCCGAGAGGCTATATTGTAGAGGACCATGAGCTGTACAAGTGTAAGAAATTTCAAGTCAATCAGAGTCAGGGGGCATTTGTGGCGCCCCCTATGGGTTAATCTTGATAAGCTTCGAGGGACATGCTACCACATGACTACAGCACATACCCAGCAAGTTTGATGATGATAGGACCTTTTGAAAGTACGGGCAGCCCTGCGCGGGCCGCCAATCCCCGCATCGGCGGCGCCCCGCCCGTCGGCCGGGCCTCAAAGCTTCTACGAACCTCCGCCGCGGGCTTTCCGAACTGCAGTCCCGAGTTGTGGCCGGTCGAAGGTCGCAATCGTGGCAAAACGTCAGGAAAATGGCCTCTCTTAGCGAAGACGTTTTCATTAAGGGCGGCCGTGTTTTTTGAGCTATCTGGCTAAAACGTTACACACACGTGTATGTTGGTCCCCTGATGCTGTGTACACAATTTGGTGACGATAGGTTGGAAATCCACAAAGTAGATGTCACTTGACTGAATTTCAGGTCATGTAAATTAGGGAAGAAAAAATAATCATGGCTGACCCCTATGGACCAAGAGGCTTTATTGTAGAGCACCATGAGCTGTGCATATGTAAGAAATGTCAAGTCAATCAGAGTCAGTGGGAAAGGGGCGTGGCCTGTCAAACATTGCATTTTTGAATTATGGTTTTCGCATTCGTGGCGCCCCCTATGGGTTAATCTCGACAAGCTTAGAGGGCCATGCTACCAGATGACTTCTGCACATATCCTGCAAGTTTGATGATGATAGGACCTATGGTTAAGGAGTTATGGCCAATTTGCTAATAAGCCCCGCCCCTGTGTAAACGTTTTGGTCAATGGCGGCCATGTTTTTCAAGCTTTCTTACTAATCTTTTACGGGCATGTGTGTCATAGTACCCCGAGGCTCCATGAGATATTTGGTGTTGATAAAGAAAAATTTGAGAAAGTTGTGGTTAAAACCGTGTTTTTCAGTTTACGCTAATTAGCGGAAAATATTCCCAGGCGGATTTAAATGGTCCCAGAGGCTTTTTTGTAGAACACCCTAACATACACCTGCAAAATTTCAAGTGAATCGGATTTACGGTGTAAGTGGCGTGGCCTCTCAAACTTTCTTCAGTTGGGGCTTAATAACAGCGCCCCCTAGCGGAAATTAAAAAAAACTGTATAATAGCACAACCTGTGCACCCTAAAATACACCTGTGTGAGAAATTTCAAGTCGATCGGAATACGGTACTTATTTCAGTCGGGGCTTAATAACAGCGCCCCCTAGCGGAAATTCAAAATACTGTATAATAGCACACGCCGTGCACCTTAAAATACACCTGTGTGAGAAATTTCAAGTCAATCGGACTTAGGGTACTTTTTTCAGTCGGGGCTTAATAACAGCGCCCCCTAGCGGAAATTCAAAAAACTGTATTATAGCACACCCCGTGGGGTGGGGACGCACGTTCTGTGAAATTTTTGCATGTCTGCGTGTAACGGTGTGGGAGGAGTAGCAGCTGAAGGTCGCAATCGTGGCAAAATGCAGAAAAACGGCCGTTCTCGCGAAGACGTTTTCATTAAGGGCGGCCATGTTCTTTGAGCTACCTCGCTATAACTTTGTACACACGGGTACATTGATCCCCTGATGTTGTGTACACCCTTTGGTGATGATAGGTTGGAAATCCACAGAGTTAATGTCACTTCACTGTGTTGTGGAATTGAAATATCAACCTTTAAAAGATGAGAATTTAGTCAATTAATACGAGGTGACACAATGTTTAAATACAAAAATAGAACAGATTTTTAATGTTTGCAAACATGAGTCAAGACAACAATCAAGCAATGGGATTGTGTGAAATGACCAACGATAGGCGGTCATACAGAGAGTTTATAGTGAAATCTAATTACGCACGAACATTCCAGCCTACGTACAAGATTCTCCTCAGCCAGAGAATTGTTAGTTATCTTACAGACATAGTTCTCAGGAGCCATCTGGGTCAAAACATACACTCCTTACGAAGTTTGAGTATCTCAGAACATAACAACCTTCACCATAAGATCAGGTCAGTCTTTTTGTTGATTAGCTTACGAATATTTAGAGTCAAGATGGCACTAGTCTTATATAAACACATAATTATTATGACTGTAATAAACAATTCCACAACATTCCCTTCTATTATAATAATTAAATCACAATCTAATCATTCTAAAAAAAATGTTTCTAATAATTAAAGGTTAAACATGTTTATATGGAATGGCAAAAGCGTACATTAAAATTCTACGGGATGGCCTTTGAGATTGTCCGCCAAGGCCAGAGTGGCCTTTTCAAGTGTCTTATCCCAGTGGGCAGGGTATTAAAAATAGGCGGACAGAGGTCACAGGTCATCCGCACCTATACACATAGAAACAAACACACCCCCTCACAATTGGAAAAAGGAGGTCAAAAGGTCCTATGCACTAACTATACTAACTAACAGAACTTATCATTTGGAAAAAACCTCATAGATCGTTAGAGAGGAAAAAATGTTCATACAGTTCTGTTTAACAAAAAAAACTAGAAAATCCCGCGGAGATTTTGAAAGTACGGGCCGCCCTGCGCAGGCCGCCAATCCCCACGTCGCCGTCGGCCGGGCCCGAAAGCTTCTACGAACCTCCGGTGTGCGGGGCGTGGCCTCTCAAACTTTCTTCAGTCGGGGCTTAATAACAGCGCCCCCTAGCGGAAATTAAAAAAAAACTGTCCGAGAGGCTATATTGTAGAATACCATGAGCTGTACAAGTGTAATCAATTTCAAGTCAATCAGAGTCAGGTGACATTTGTGGCGCCCCCTATGGGTTAATCTCGATAAGATTCGAGGGACATGCTACCACATGACTTCTGCACATTCCCAGCAAGTTTGATGATGATAGGACCTATGGTTAAGGGTTAAGGAGTTATGGCCAATTTGTTGATAGGCCCCGCCCCTGCGTAAACTTTTTGGTCAATGGCGGCCATGTTTTTCAAGTTGTCCTACTAATCTTTTATGGGTATGTTTATTGTAGTCCCCCGGGGCTTCACGAGAAATTTGGTGTTTATAGAGTAAAATTTCAGAAAGTTGTGGATAACACCCTGTTTTTCAGTTTATGCTAATTAGCGGGAAATATTCCCTGAAGGATTTTTATGGTCCCAGAGGCTTTATTGTAGAGCACCCTAACATACACCTGTGTGAGAAATTTCAAGTCAATCGGAGTTACGGTGTGTGGGGCGTGGCCTCTCAAAGTTCTTTCAGTCGGGACTTCATAACAGCGCCCCCTAGCGGAAATTCAAAAAACTGTATAATAGCACACCCCGCGGGGTGGGGACGCACGTTGTGTGAAATTTTTGGGAAATTAAAGAAACTGTCCGAGAGGCTATATTGTAGAGCACCATGAGCTGTACAAGTGTAATCAATTTCAAGTCAATCAGAGTCAGGTGACATTTGTGGCGCCCCCTATGGGTTAATCTCGATAAGCTTCGAGGGACATGCCACCACATGACTTCTGCACATTCCCAGCAAGTTTGATGATGATAGGACCTATGGTTAAGGAGTTATGGCCAATTTGTTGATAGGCCCTGCCCCTGCGTAAACTTTTTGGTCAATGGCGGCCATGTTTTTCAAGTTATCCTACTAATCTTTTACGGGTATGTTTATTGTAGTCCCCCGGGGCTTCACGAGAAATTTGGTGTTGATACAGTAAAATTTCAGAAAGTTGTGGATAACACCCTGTTTTTTAGTTTATGCTAATTAGCGGGAAATATTCCCTGAAGGATTTTTATGGTCCCAGAGGCTTTTTTGTAGAGGACCCTAACATACACCTGTGTGAGAAATTTCAAGTCAATCGGAGTTACGGTGTGCGGGGCGTGGCCTCTCAAAGTTCTTTCAGTCGGGACTTCATAACAGCGCCCCCTAGAGGAAATTCAAAAAACGGTATAATAGCACACCCCGTGGGGTCGGGACGCACGTTCTGTGAAATTTTTGCATGTCTGCGTGTAACGGTGTGGGAGGAGTAGCATCTAGAAAATTTGCCGGAAGAATAAGAATAAGTATGGTGGAGAGTAATAATTACGGGCCCTCAATACATTGAGGTACTTAATAATTAAACAGCTATGCTTAAAAGATTTAAATCAAAAGTAATGTTATATGGCAGTATAATTCTAAACAAAACTAAATAAAATGTTGTAAGAAAGAATTAATGTTAACTATTAAATGTAGATTAATATACCGTAAGGGTAATGTTAAGTTGCAGAATATAATTAAAGGTTAGCATAAATCAAAGGCCTGGTGTCCAGGTGTCATCATATTCTAGATCAAAGTTTTCTAAACAAATGTGTGAACACATTTTAACCAGATCAAAGTTTTCTAAACAAATGTGTGAACACATTTTAGTTTAACCACAAGAAACATGCTCTTGTGGTTAAACTAACACTACTTTAGTCACTGTTGCCACTTGCTCGGCCTATAGCCGTGTTTTGGGTCCTTGTCCTTGTGGAGTTTTCTCCTGCAAGAGAGGTATGTAAATATAGAGACTCTGGATACATCACAATACTCAGTTGTCTATCAAAACAAATTAGATATGTTATATCATAATTAGCCAAAAATGTAATCACCTAGTGTGACACAAACAATTCTGGTGTAGACAATTCAGATGGGGAAATTAAACATTTAATAATAATAATATTACTGGACAGTGAGAGTCACTGTGTGTTTGGTGCATCTCACCCCCCTGTGGACCCCTCTCTGTCTCTCCTCTCCGGCCAGTCAGTCTCCCACTCTCTCACTGCCTCTCTGCACCTGGGACTGCAACTGCAGTCCATTCTCTGGTTGTTGTTCAGGACATTCCCTGCCCAGTGCAAGTTGTTCCAACACAGAATCAGCCATGTTGATGTTCCTGGTGTTTTAGCCATCTGCTGGCTCTGCCTCTGGTCCTCTTCGTCCGCCTTTTCCATGTGTCCATAGGCCTTCAGCTGAGCCATACGGAGGTTGTCCTTGTCACAGAGTTCACATTAGTTCTATCATAAAAGGATCTCTTCTTTAGGCCAGTCACATTGAACCGGACCCCATTTAAAATGGAGTAAGGTGGTAGTTGGAAAATACTCTTCTGGCAGATGCAGGGCTGGATCCAGGTGCAGATGTGGATACAGCTTTAGTTCGTTGAGCTGGTTTTGGTCTGCAACCGGAGGTGTGAGAGAGGAGATTCTGCTTGGCCAGAGACGAGAGTCCAGGTCTGGGATAATGTGTCCTGTGAGGAGCTTAGCATACTTTGGTTTTAAGATGGGGGAATAATGCATTGCGTCATTACTGTGGGAGACAATGTATGTGTGTCTTTCTGTGTGCTATAACTCACCCTTCCCTTTTCTGTCTCTCTGGTTCTTTCCCATTTTGAATAAACACTTTGGTTAAAGTTATTTTACCTTTAAGCTAATCACTGTCTCTGTTCACTTTGCAACAAAGGCTTGACAAAAAAAACAAGCTTTTTATTTCTCTAAAATTTAAATAATTGCTAACTTAGTTTTTCTATCTTAATGAGACTAAAGCTCACATTTCCTGGAAAGACCATATTCCTCCCATAAATTTACCAATGCACATGTATAGTGAGTCCCCATCCTTATCACACATTCTTTGCACAACATTCAAATTTAACTTCCAACTCCTTTTGTTTAAACGGACTGTTCCCCTCTTACAATAATATTGAATTTTAGAGAATGCAGTGGAGGACAGATCCAACAGAAGACACAGAGACCTTAAATAAACCACACACAAGTAGTACTTGAAAATATTTAAAATATTTTAGAACGTTCTTTATTTTGGATCTATTTTTGCCAAATATTTTTTATGGATCCTACGCGCTGTCCCTGACAGTAGTGCCCCAGGCACAAGATATCTTTTGTGGTCCCTGACCCTAGTGCCCGGCACTAGATAAAATAGTTTAACCCAGTTAAATCTATCTTATTTCTCGAGTTTGGCCCCTGGCCTTTATAATTTTGGTCCCTGACCCTAGTGCCCCTGGCGCTAGATAAAATAGTTTTACCCAGTTAAATCTATTTTATTTCTCGTAAAGCTCGTCAGCTAAAGCGAGTTTGACCCCTGGTCTTTAGTTTATAGTTCAACTAATCAGCAGCTGTCCTGAATTAACTAATTAAAGCTATTCATCCAATACACTTTATAGAAAAAAAAATGGCTCCGGGACCCAGTTTTGGCTCTGGGACCCAGTCTCCGGCTGTGCACAGTTAACCTGTCAGAGGGTGCTTCAAGGAATCCCCGAGTTAGACATACCAGACGAGCCCCCAAATTGTTGTGGAATTGAAATATCAACCTTTAAAAGATGAGAATTTAGTCAATTAATACGAGGTGACACAATGTTTAAATACAAAAATAGAACAGATCTTTAATGTTTGCAAACATGAGTCAAGACAACAATAAAGCAATGGGATTGTGTGAAATGACCAACGATAGGCGGTCATACAGAGAGTTTATAGTGAAATCTAATTGCGTACGAACATTCCAGCCTACGTACAAGATTCTCCTCAGCCAGAGAATTGTTAGTTATCTTACAGACATAGTTCTCAGGAGCCATCTGGGTCAAAACATACACTCCTTACGAAGTTTGAGTATCTCAGAACATAACAACCTTCACCATAAGGTCAGGTCAGTCTTTTTGTTGATTAGCTTACGAATATTTAGAGTCAAGATGGCACTAGTCTTATATAAACACATAATTATTATGACTGTAATAAACAATTCCACAACAACTGTATTTCAGGTCATGTAAATTAGTGAAGGAAAAAAATCATGGCTGACCCCTATGGTCCAAGAGGCTTTATTGTAGAGCATCATGAGCCGTACATGTGAAATAAATTTCAAGTCCATCAGAGTCAGGGGGCGAGGGGCGTGGCCTGTCAAACATTGCATTTTTGAATTATGGTTTTAGCATTTGTGGCGCCCCCAATGGGATAATCTAGACAAACAATTAGGGACATATTACCACATGTCTTTTGAACATATCCAGCAAGTTTGATGATGATAGGATATGAGTTATTGCCAATTTGGTGATAAGCCCCGCCCCTGCGTAAACTTTTTGGTCAATGGCGGCCATGTTTTGCAAGTTCTCCTACTAATCTTTTATAGGTATGTTTTTTGTAGTCCCCCGGGGCTTCACGAGAAATTTGGTGTTGTTACAGTAAAATTTCAGAAGGTTGTGGATAACACCCTTTTTATGCTAATTTGCCGAAAATATTTCGAGGTTGAATTTTATGGTCCAAGAGGCTTTTTTGTAGAGCACCCTAAAATACACCTGTGTGAGAAATTTCAAGTCAATCGGACTTACAGTACTTTTTTCAGTCTGGGCTTAATAACAGCGCCCCCTAGCGGAAATTCAAAAAACTGTATAATAGCACACTCCGTGGGGTGGGGATGCACGTTCTGTGAAATTTTTGCATGTCTGCGTGTAACGGTGTGGGAGGAGTAGCAGCTAGAAAAATTTCAGGGCTGAAAAAACGAAGAACAATATATTACGGATCCTCAGTAAACTGAGGACCCGTAATTAATATGGTGGAGAGTAATAATTACGGGCCCTCATTCTTTCGGGCCCGTACTTAATAAACCCAGAGTAAAGTAATGTTAAGTGGAGTAATAACAGGAGGAGACACTGCCAGATTTGTCAGTTGGAATGTTAAGGGGCTAAATGGCCCTGTTAAAAGAGCTCAATTTTTGCTCACCTTTATTAAAAAGAAAAAAAAATAATAGAAGATCATCTTAGATTACGAAGACCATGTGTCGGTCAAATATTCCACTCCAATTTCAATAGCAAATCAAGGGGAGTGGCAATTATTTTCCATAAAAAAGTTCAGTTTACCGCAGCAGATGCTATTTCTGATCCGAATGGCCGCTACATTATAATCTCTGGATCACTTTTTCATACACCAGTGATACTTGTTGATGTATATGCCCCCAATTGGGACGATGAAGATTTTATAAGAAATTTATATCCAATATTCCTTCTCTAAATTCGTATTACTTGATATTTGGAGGTGATTTAAATTGTCTAATAAACCCCAATCTAGATAGATCCAACTAGTTTAAAAACAATTTGACTTGGTTTTCTTCCAACATCTAGATTTTGGGGCTTTGCAGATATGCAAATTTACGCATCATTAGTAAGATATTGGTTTGCATGTTCTCCCCGTGTACGCGTGGGTTCTCTCCGGGTACTCCGGCTTCCTCCCACCTCCAAAAAACATGCAATGGGGATAGGTTGATTGGATTCTATAAATTGACCATAGGTGTGAATGTGAGTGTGAATGGTTGTCTGTCCCTATATGTGGCCCTGCGATGGACTGGCGAACTGTCCAGGGTGTACCCTGCCCTCGCCCAATGCAGCTGGGATTGGCTCCAGCCCCCCCGCGACCCCTAACGGGACAAGCGGTAGAAGATGGATGGATGGATGGATAGTAAGATATTGATGATTTTTCATATTTATTCAAAACTTTTGGAAAATACTGTAATACAAAGGGTTGTTGTTTTAATGTCAGTATTCAACTTGAAAAGTTTCATAATGATATAATAATACATAATGAAGTTTAAAAAATTCCCTATTAGCCCACCCCAATTCGCTTAAACAGTGGTTCTGATTTGCTCTATATCGGCCCGCTGTAGCTTTCCAGCAGCTAGTTGACCACCCAGGTTGTGATCGTGGAAGGTCCTGGATATCATTTCTGGTGAACAACCTTTTACAACGCTCCATTTCTGTTTTTAAAAAAAGGGGGTTTTGCCCCCTAGGTATATCTCTTTAGATGCGCAGAAAGCATTCAATAGGGTGGAATGGCCATATTTGTTTAGGGTCTTGGAAAACTTTGGTTTTGGTCACCAATTTGTGTCATGGGTTAAACTTTTGTATTCTTCTCCCAAAGCTTCAGTCATTACAAATAGATTAAATTCAGAATATTTTAATTTACATAGAGGTACCCGCCAAGGCTGCCCTTTAAGCCCATTACTTTTTGCTTTGGCGATTGAACCGTTGTCAATTGCTCTTAAAACCTCACCAAACATTAGTGGTATTCTTAGATGGGGCACTGAGCATAAAGCTTCTCTTTATGCTGATGATTTATTGGTTTATATTTCTGACCCAGCTATGTATTCCCTGGCATTAATAGAAATTCTCAGACAATTTGGGCCATTTTCAGGATATAAATTGAATTTTGCAAAAAGTGAATGTTTTCCTTTTAACAATTTGGCTACTGAAACCCCAGAAATGCAACTGCCATTTCATAAATGTAATTCTGAATTTAAATACCTGGGTATTTATATCACTCGGAAATATGAACATTTGTATGATAGGAACTTTTCTCCATTATTGATTAAGATTAAGGAAGACTTTGACAGATGGAAAACAATATATTTCTCACTAGCAGGCAGGGTTAACGCTATTAAGATGAACATTCTACCACGCTTTTTGTATTTGTTCCAATGTCTGCCACTCTTCTTGCCTAAATTCTTTTTTACTACTTTAGATAAGCTCATTACAGGCTTTTTGTGGGGCAATAAACTACCGAGGATAAATAAAGTGATGTTACAAAGACATCGCACTCAAGGAGGTCTCTCTTCCCAATTTTAGATTTTACTACTGGGCTGCAAATATACAGAAAATAATGTACTGAATTAAATTCCCTCAAATTAACTGGTGTCTAATTGAAGCTAATTCGTGCCCCTCTTGCTCCCTTGTATCGTTGGTGACCTCTAGTCTCCCCCTTTCCCCAAGACAATACTCATCCAGCCCTATAGTAATTACAACATTGAAAATCCTATCCCAGTTCCGCAAAAGATTTAACCTCTCAGCTGTGTCTAGTCTAACTCCTGTTCATAATAGTCACCTCTTTCTTCCCTCTAGACTGGATCATGCATTCAATTTATGGCTTAAAAACGGCATTATTAACATTGGTCAATTATATATAGGTGGGGTTTTTGGAAGCTCCGGAGATGTATTTGTGAAATGTAATATCCCTCGAAACCATCTGTTCCATTATTTCCAGGTATGGTAATTTGCCAAATCTCTAAACCCTAGTTTTCCTAACTTACCCCAGGAATCATTATATGAAACAATATTGGATTCACCACCAAAGCTTAAAGGTTGTATATCCAGAATATATCAGATTATTAACTCAGCTGCTGAGACTAATATTGTCAAGATTAAGTGAGATTGGTAAAAAGAGTTGTGAGAGAGTTTATCAGAATCATTTTGGAATCAAGCTTTAATCAGAGTGAATAAGAGTTCATCATGCTCACGCTTAAGCATAATACAGTTTAAGGTACTGCATCGCTTACACTACTGTAATTCCAAACTCTCGAAGATTTACCCAAATGTACAAGATAGCTGCAATCGATGTCATAATTCACCTGCAGATTTTACGCACATGTTTTGGTCCTGCCCACAACTGGTAGACTACTGGAATGGCATATTTAAATTCCTTTCCGAATCCTTGAACCTAAACCTTCAACCCAATGCCTCTATTTGGTACAGACTCTGATAAAGATCCAGACTTAAACAATAAACATTTTTAGCTATTGCTTTCTCAACCCTCCTAGCACGTAGGAGAATTCTGATGGACTGGAAATCACCCCGATCCCCAAGTTGTAGTGAAGGATAGTAGTGGGTGAAGGATCTTATGTTCTTTTTAAAATTTGAAAAAAGTTTTCGCTTCGGGGTCAACCTCTCAAAATTTGGTTCTACTTGGGGCCCAATTATACAACACTTCGACAAATTGAAAAATCTCCCGGCAGACTTGTAGCTCAGGACCTTTCCCATCAAGCCTTCTTCCTTTCTGTCCTTTAATTTACTATAATAATCACTGTTATTATTATTTTTTATTTATTTTATTTTGACTTTATTCTTAAGTTATCTTTTATTATTATTTATTAACTGACATGTCCTCCTGCACTCTATTACCTTTTTTTTTTTTTTGCTTTCTGTGCTCTGTACTTGGGTCACTGTTTGTCATCTGGGGTAGTGTGTATGTTCACCATGGGGGGTTGGGGTGTAAAAAACAAATGTAATTCATTTGTATTCTGCAAGTGTTACATGCACATTGTGTGATATACATTGTATTGTTATACTTTACACTATGCTAAAAAAAAGGTGAGAAGAAAGATGGTACAAAAGTTTGTAATTTAATTAAGCAAAGATCTACTGTCCATTCAAATTGACAGCATAATGAAAGCAGACCCCGAGGTTCCATCATCCGACATTTAAAAAACAATGTATAAGTGTAAGATGAAAAGTGTTTGTGTTGTCAGGACGGGACCATGAAGCTGTGGGAGTATAAGACTGGCCGTAAGCTGCAGAGCTGGGACCTGAAAGAGCTGCAAGAGACGCCCAGCATTGAGGCCGACCAACACAAGGTAGCACACAAATTCATGTGTGTGCCAAGTTGTCATTTTAACCAACAGCACCGTTTTTTTCTCTTCTTTTTATCCGAGAGGCTTCTTTTTATCCGAGTGACGCATGCTACCCTTTTTTGACTGACAGGTTCTTTATTTAACAAATGAAGGGTGATGTTGAATGTCATCTTATGGGTCACTCTTGTACAATTGCTAAGTTGATATCAGTGTGTCTGTACGCTCTCCAAGGAAATGAGGGCTTCACACCTTCTCTGTCACATCCTTTAACAGTTAAGTCATGGCTCCCTTTGACTCCTAAGCAGAGGACAGAGACATTGGCGCAAAACAAAATAACATTTAGCGTTGTTTACGGTTAACGGTAGTGTAATGGCCACAGAATGTAAAAAAGGTCATGTTTGAAAATGTGATGTCTGAATTTTTTTTTGATTGGCATGTAAGAAAATATTAAGGAGAAAGTTACACCCCCCTCTCCCTTTTCTGTAAAATAACCAAAAAAAAATCCACTACTCTGTTTTATTTCCTAGAATCCCTCTCCCACTGTGCGCTCTATTACCTGCTCTCCTGATTCTCGCCTTGTAGCTGTGCAGTGTGAAAGGTGAGTACAACCGTGTGTGTGTGTGCACGCATTCACAGAGGGAACAGACAGAAACACAGTGCACTACAGACTATCTGTGCCTTGCTAAAGCGTTATTGTCCCAAATCAAAAGTCCAAAAAGGATTTCCAAATCAGCTGCTTAAGAGTATGTACTTACTTGCTACTTGGTCACTAATGCCTGAGACTGAAGTCTGACACCCTCTCACATCTAAAGACAATCAACTCACACCGTTATTTGTCCAGTTTATTTGCTGATCTCGGCCCCCAAGAGCGCACCCATTGGTTGTTGACAGTGTTCACTTCATTTAACTTAACTATTTGCATGAGCCAACCTTAAAGACTCACGATAATATCAAACATGTTTGATTTTGTCGGAACGTTAAGACGGGAAAAAGACTGACTGAAATGGGCTCGGATGAGCACCTTACACCAAATGACTGAGATTAAGGGCGCCTGCCAGAACTCCAGCAAGACTCTCGTGATTTCAGTCTGACATTGGAAATTTGTCTGTGACGGTCAAAAATCGCGTGAGAGGTAGTTTGGTGTGAGGTCGGCACAAGTATAAACCACAGAAACGCTAACATTATTCCTGTCTGCCTCTGAATGTGTTATCCATGTTTTTATTCCCGATTGTCACGGCATCCAAGGCCAAGTGATGACTCTAGGGCATTAACTGTAGCTTTTAATATACGCACTCAGGGCTGTACGCTTATTTTTTAAAGTGGTAGCACTGGTGCTAGCAAGCAAAAAAATTCAGTAGCACAAAAATAAATTTGGTAGCACACAAAGTATGATCGAAAACTTGCATGACCCTAACCCTTGCATTTAGCTCTAATTACCTTTGAGCATGTCATCTTGGTTTTATTTGAGATTCTCAATGAATATGATATCCTAGTGTGTGCAGTAATAATTGTAGAAAAATTAATAGGTGTGCACTGATTGCAATTTAGACAAAAGAGTCTAACCTGCCAATCGCAATTTTTTTGCTGATTCAGAATTATTTCCCCCCCATAGAACTATAAAAATAATGTCTATACCTATATATTTTTATAAACATATCATTATTATATTAGGCTAATAATAACAAACATTTTTAGAACATTTTACTCTTTTAATGAAAACCATACTTTAAAACATTGAACATATAGCCTATTAAATAAATTAGTAAACATAGTTATACAATTTAGGCCAAGTTAAATAGGTTGTGTCAATCTTTGTTAAAATCATAGATAGTTACTGCTGTTGACTGCTTTCTTTATAGGTCCATGGTTGACTGCAGGGCTGTGAAGCGCTAACTTCCTGTTCTTACCTGCTTCAAAATAAGAGTCAACTCGCATTTGGCTAGTAACCGACTTTTATTGTGAAGACGCACAGGAAATGTTATGTTTGCACACGCACTAACTTGACTGCGTTAATGTAAAGAGAGCCATCTCCTTCCTGTTTTAACCGTTGATGAAGTTAGACGCTATAGTCGCCGCACAAGCACAGATCCCGAGCACACATCTTTCACCAGCCAAAGTGGAGGGTAGACTTAATAACTTACTCGCCTAAGACTACATTCACCCGCATTTGGAGAGTGTTAATGTAGAGCCCTCCAAGCAGTATTTTTGCATAGCTCCTCTGTGTCTCAAACAGACAGCATCTGCTCATTAGCACTGGTGCGACTGGACTTGTATTCATCATCGCACGTGATCAATTTCAGTAGCAAATGCGATCAAAACTGTCGCACTGTACAGCCCTGGCACTCCAAAACACAGTTTTCTTAATTTTTTTTAAATAAAGGGATTCCAAAAAAAATTGTAAAACTATAACAAATAAACTAAATAAGTGGGGAATAATAAAAAAAATCCACACAGCATGGTACGATGAATCAATTATAGCATGTATAACAAACAGGCGGAGCAGGCCAAGATTAATCAGATTGTTTTATCAGGATGCATAGAGGAAAAGATCCAAGTATTATTTACAGTGCCTACGCTAAGTATTCACAGCGCTTCACTTTTTCCACATTTCGTCATGTTACAGCCTGGAATAGCGCTGGATTAAATACATTTTTTCACAAAAAATGATACACATATTATCCCATAATGATAACTTTAAAAAAGTTTGTTTGCGATGTTTGCAAATGTATTAAAAATAAAAAACTAAGAAAATCGCTTGTACATAAGTATTCACAGCCTTTGTGATCAAGCTCAAAATTGAGCTAAGGTGCATTCTGTTTCCACTGATCATCCTTGAGATGTTTCTACATCTTAATTGGAGTCCACCTGTGGTAAATTCAGTTGATTGGACATGATTTGGAAAGGCACACACCTGTCTATATAAGGTCCCACAGTTGACAGTGCATGTCAGACCACAAAACGAGCATGAAGTCGAAGGAATTGTCTGTAGACCTCGAGGCACAGTTCTGGGGAAGGGTACAGAAACATTTCTGCTGATCTAAAGGTCCCAATGAGCACTGTGGCCTCTATCATACGTTAATGTAAGAAGTTTGGAACCACCAGGGGCCTCATTTATAAAGCTTGCGGCGCACAAAAACCTCAGTCAAAAAACCACAGGACATGGCTGCAATAATCCATGTCCGTAGTCTGCTTGTCTTCAGCAAACTTTTTGTGGGGTTTCTTGTGCATCATCTTTAGAATAGGCTTCCTTCGGGGACAACAGCCATGCAGACGAGTATGATGCAGTGTGTGGCGTATGGTCTGAGCACTGCAGCTCTCATACGACTATTTTCCAAAGCCAACCTCTGTGTATGACGCTGAGCATGTGCACTGAACCTTCGTAAACTGGGCTGCAGGTCAGTATTGCAACATGATAACGACCCCAAACACACCTCCAAGACGACCACTGCCTTGCTAAAGAAGCTGAGGGTAGAGGTTATGGACTGGCCAAGCATGTCTCCAGACATAAACCCTATTGAGCATCTTTGGGGCATCCTCAAACGGTAGGTGGAGGAGCGCAAGGTCTCTAATATACACCAGCTCCGTGGTGCTGTCATGAATGGGTGGAAGAGGGTTCCAGTTGCAACCTGTGAAGCGCTGTTGAACTACATGCCCAAGAGGGTTAAGGCAGTGCTGGAAAATAATGGTGGCAACACAAAATATTTACACTTTGGGCCCAATTTGGACATTTTCACTTAGGGGTGTACTCACTTTTGTTGCCAGCACTTTAGACATTAATGGCTGTGTGTTGAGTTATTTTGAGGGGACAGTACATTTACACTGTTATACAAGCTGTACACTGACTACTTTACATTGCATCAAAGTGTCATTCATTCAGTGTTGTCCCATGGAAAGATATAATGAAATATTTGAAGAAATGTGAGGGGTCTACTCACTTTTGTGAGATACTGTAACTTGATTTGGGGTGGTGGCCTGCAACAGTGTTCAAAATAAATAAAAGACTGATGTGAAAAAGCCCACATACACAAAAACAGACACAAACAAAATTAAACTTTTTAATGTCATATTTATTATTTGCACTTAAAGATTAAGCCTGAGGGGGCGCCTTTAGCTCAGTTGGTAAGGCGTCCCCCTCCCGGGCCGGGCCCAGCAGCAGATCCGGGTTCGATTCCCACCCGCGGTCGTTCTCTGCATGTCACTCCCCTCTCTGCCCCATTTCACCTCTGTCTCTCTGCACTATCAATAAAGCATAAAAATGCCCAAAAAATATCTTTAAAAAAAAAAAAAAAAAAAGATTAAGTCTGAACAATCTGCCCCTTTTTTCTCTCCAACAAATGACGATTTATATATAGCGTCTGTTTAAGTTTAATTTTGATGAAGCAGAAATACTATGTATTCTGTATGGTCATATTGCGCACCATTGCCGCCTTGTGTGTTGTGTTCCATATTTAATAAATGTTTATCTATTTATTTTTTAAGATGCATACAAGACAAGTTTTAGAGGAAACACTGTAATAAGTTTAAACATTAAACCTGTAGGATACCATTTACAAACAAATTGGCTAAATAACTATATAATTAGGCCTAAAAAAGGGGAGGAGCAATAATATCCCATACCGTACTCTTGAGCCACCCTGAGTCACCGCAAAGGTTATTTCTTCACCGCGACAGCCCTACGGATCGTGTCATGGTTTTTGAGTCACGGATCGGATCATTTTCAGGTCAACAACAATACAAAAGTCAAAGATAAAAAGACAAATATGAATTTGCTTTGAATTACCTTTGCCTTTTATTTTTTCAAAAATCCACAGTAAATTAAATCAAATCAAATCAGTTTTATTTGTATAGCCCAAAATCACAAATACATTTGTCTCAGTGGGCTTTACATTTCATACAATATGATATATGATACAATATGACACCCTGCCCTTACACCCTTAGCTCGGCTGAGAAAAAACTCCCAGTAAAAACCCTTTACCGGGAATAAAGAAAATTGAGGAAATCTCAGGGATAGTCGACAGAGTAAGGGATCCCTCTCCCAGGACGGACATACTGCAATAGATGTCATAAGTAGAGAAAATCACAAAGGAATTTGATCATTGACCAGGTGATTACATGGTAATACTAAGTAAAGTGTGAATAGTGTGGATGTAGGAAGACTTCAGATGCTGCCAGAGGATCCACACCGTCTCGTCTCCACCAGGGAAAACTAAGGTTTCCATCGCCGGGATTACATCCCACGTCTCCAGGTGGCGTCCTTAACCACTGCAACATCTTTCGCGTTGATGGTCCATTCTCAGATGTTACCTGAGGGGGGACCAGATCCACACCGTCTCGTCACGACCAGGGAAAACTGGAAGAGGACAGACAGGCAACCAGTGAGCAAAGCAAAAATTAATTTAAAGATTGAGCAAGCAAGCGAGTAGAAAGAGTACTATCCTGATGGACGGTGAATCAGTGCTGATGTGAGGCAATAGCAGGCGGGGAGCATCCGTTACTAGGACAGCTGATTCCGCACAGAACTCGAAGTCAGTCGAGTAGCATGGAGAGTGCTTGGTAGACAGAGGGAGAGAACCCCCGGGGCAACGCTCAGCCAATCATGGAAGATAGACAGAGGAGAACAAATGCCAGAGAAATGGTATCAGTTATGCAATTAGCGTCGGCAGGACAATTTTTCAGTGGGAGGACAACCGGTACTCAGGCCCAGACAAACCGAGAACGAGGCAGCTCCTCAGGCTGTTAATAATAACGCCATAACGATGTTTAACAATATGAACACAATTAACATTGATTTACACTCTACCGTTCCCCACCGACACACAATCGGCGCCAGCCCCCCAGACCCAGAGCCTGCCTCCCAGCACCCCGCCCCCAGAGAGCACGCCCCAGTGCGGCACTAATCCCGAGGAGGACCGGGGCCATAGATAGAGAATAGACAGTATAGAATAGGGAAATAGCCAAATGCACCGCTGCCACGAGGAGCAACCACAGCCGAAACCCCCGGAGGGGCGGCCCATACAGCCCACTTGGGCCCGCCGGACCGGCCATGCCCAGCCCATGAGGCAAGGCCAGAGGCGCCAAGCACAAAGGGTGCGACGCATCCGCCGCCACCATTGGCACACCCAGAGCTAGGACCGGCCAGAGGAGCACCGACGCCGGGCAGCGAAACACAGACGCCAACAGCGACGCCACAGAGCGGACCGCCAGGCAGGGATAAATGATTAAAACAGTTTAAAAACTGTTAAAAACTGTTAAAACGCAAATTGCATAGATTGCTTCTATTCGCCCCATGACAATCTATTGTCTCCCGAGGCGGTCAAAAGCAACCCGCGTCAAACGATTAAAAACATCAAATTACAAAATAGCCTTTGTGGACACAGGCTATTTCAAATAGAATCTTAACATGTTCAGTGGATATATAAGTGGAGACCATTTTACATTATCCTATCTGCATTCAAAATATGATCAATTAGAATATGTTAAAAGAAAATAGGCATATTGGGGGGAAAAAACTATATAACAATTGAGTTTACTTTGTCAGTCTGAATATCAGTTGTGGAAAATGTACACGGAATGACAGAGTAAAAATGTCAGTGTAAACTTAAAGAGAATCTTTCTAAAGTCGCTGTGAACTGCACCCTCCCCCTCAGGAAGCTGTTTTTAACTGTGAAGTGACAGTGATAAGTCAGCTGGTTTAAAGCTATTTGTGCTTCCCATCGTTCAATGTATTTTTGGATGCATAGAGGCACAAGGTCACAGTGGATTTCACTAGGCTGTATAGTATATAGTTTACATGTGTTGAAACCTAAAGTAGGTCAGAGGCAAAGAGGACAAGCTAGCAGTCAATGGATCAGCCCAGTGATTAGCATTTGTGTTCCTGTGTATCCCTTAGAGTGTCCACACTTGAGTTTTTCACTCTGGAAAAGACAGATGAAGAGAGGCTCCTACCACATAGCAGGCTGTCCCTGCCCCACTGTCCACTGGAGATGACCTTTGACCAGGAAGGCCAGCTGTGGGTGCTGATGGACTCCAGTGACACACTGCTCCAAATCTACACACACAGACAAGACTCTTGGGAGGTACAGTGTGCTACATTTGTACACATGTAGTTATTAAATGCAGCTTTTAGTGTGTCCTGTTAAGTTATATAAACAAAATTATTTTTTGAATATATATTCGAGTAGAGCTAACATTTTAGCTACATTAACCCATTTTTGTACTGAAATTATGGGTTTGTCTTGCTTAAACAGTCAGATTCCCACTATTATATACAGTATATTGAGACTGCTGGGGGGCTATGAAGAATTAACTAGGATTTAAGACAGTATATATCTTACGCCTATTTCACAACCATCAAAGGCCTTGAACCCTGATTATGTTCACTCTTTGATGCATTTTTTTATGCAGTTTGCTTAATAACATTAGATTGCATTAAAATGTAATCACATTAGTTCTCACATGAACGGGACACTGATTGCAGAAGCAGCCACCACACCATACAGTATAACCCTGTAAGACTCAAATCAGTTTAGTGAAGGAGAGAGGAGATGGTGGCCTGTGGAGAACGCTTGTTGTCAAAATCACTTTTTGTCCAAATCAGAGACTATCCCCTCCCGATCCGCTACCTGTCTGCTACTGTGTGCGCATTGAAAGAAAATCCAATGTTAAAACACAGCCCAGGCTCTGTAAAAAGACATGTACACAAAGGGGCTCGGACCGCCCCACTGTAGCAGCAACAATGCTGTCGATAAAGACTAAGATTTATGGCTATGGAAATACAGGTAGCGTGTGTTTTTGATAGTGCTGTAAAGTGTGACAATGAGCCTGACCATAGTTAGATAAGCAATCAATCAACCAATATATAGCATAAACAAATAAATACCTAAATATCATATCATCCTTTTAAGGCTAGACAATCATCACACTTATTATGTGATGCATAAGGCCGTTTTATTTTGTTTTAAAGAGAATGTGGTACTGGCGCTACTGTGTCATCTAACCATTGTGCAGTGTTTAAAAGACAAACGTATATTACTCTCTATGTTTTTCATTCTAATTCTCCTATGCCTGACTTGTGCCATCTCCTGCTTCATCTAGTGTGATGTAAAAAGCCCTGAACTGAAGCGAGTTACTGAAGCCTTGAAGCCACACTGGGAGACGCTGGAGGGTGAGTCATCACACAAACACTCTTGTGCTGGCCTTGCCTTCAATACCCTTCAATAATAATATTTGTATGTTTGGTTGGTATTCAGGGCTCAATTCCGTAGTAAGATGTGTTGTTTTTTCTTTGTTGTTTTTTTTATCAAAACTACTTGCAAAATTAAACTACAATATCTTTTTTTTTTTAGATATTTTTTGGCATTTTTATGCTTTATTGATAGCCTGGCATTCCCAGACCTGCCACTAGGCGCTGGCAAATTAAATTTGCTGCGCCTGTTGGTCTGGCCACGCTCCGTTGAAGCTTTATCAAGAAGACCAGAAATCTGGGTCTCACGTTTCAACTGGTTCTATCTAATATGGGCGCGCCAGAGCCCTTTATATGATACTCTGGGGAGGACGTAACCGGATGACGACAGTGACGTGCATGCGACGTCGAAGCCGTGATTCTAAACATCAAAGATGGCTGCGGATATGTTGTGTGAGTTTGAGACTGCTTTGGCCTCGACCCTTAACGATTTGGAAGACGGCACTTAAATCTGTCATTAGCAAGTAAGTGGAATGTTCTGTTTTGCCGACCGACAACGGCAAACGTTTAATTTAACAGTTTAACAGCTGTTCGCTAAACGAATGGGGCTTACTTCACCTTGTGCATCGCTCTGATTGGTTGTAGTGCTATCCAACTGTGTGCAGTGGCATTTGAAATGCGCGAGTAGAGGCCGCCCCTTGAGTTGGAAATTACTATTAATCGTGGCCAGACCCTCGTTCAAGATATCAGGGTATGGATTTCCAGGCTACTTTATTGATAGTGTAGAGACAGAGTTGAAATGGGGCAGAGAGGGGAGTGACATGCAGAGAACGACCGCGGGCTGGAATCAAACCCTGGGCCGCTGCTGGCCGAGGCCCATGGGGGGGACGCCCTACCAACTGAGCTAAGGGCGCCCCCTGGATCTATTTAGGACTGCAGAAAAACCTTACTACCGTATGCTTAACATTTGGATTGTTGTACACCCCTGTGGCATATCCCCTTCCATCTTCTCGCCTGCTTCCCATTCACTGATCAGCTACAGCCAACTAGTACCGGACTCAGTTCTTTGTTTGTCCTCACACCACTCTGGGATCAGCAGATCACCAGATTCTTGATGATAAAGCAATAAAAATAACAGCACAGATGTATCCAGATGTAACAAAAAAAAAATCTCTAAAAGCGTACTCAAGTAAATGTATGGTATGAAAATTAGACGCTGCATTAAAGCTACTGCAGCCGTGGTTACTGTCCCCAAACCTTATTCCTGCTGTTCTTTTACACCACAGACACCACAAGGTCAGAGGACCGCTTTGAGCATCTGTATAAGGTGAGCTTTGACAACGTGACAGCATACCTGCAGAAGAAGCAGCAGAGGCTGGAGGAGCAGCAGCTCAAGAGAACAGTGACACTGAAAGCAAAGAGTAACAAGAAGACCAAGAGGGAGACCTCACAAGCTCCAACCCAATCATCCACATGAAGTGACACTTTGAAAAAAATGCTTTTGTTTCCTTTTATATTTGATGCTTTTGAATAAAGAATCTGAGTTGAATGTGGCATTTAAGGTTGACTATGCACATGCACATTTTCCTTAAAATGAAATTATAGTCACACAAAATGAATCTGACTCAATTATCACTTCTGCCTCACTAGAACTGTATTTTTCCTTTGTTATGGTGTCCTGTGCTCTGTCGGGACGTTTCAATCTTATGTGGAGAGCGTTGAATCCTCAACCAATAACAGCGTGAGGCTCAGGTCGCTGCCACGGTGGTTAGCTCAGTGGCTAACACACTGATATTTGGTGAAACAATACCAACAAATGCTACTATGTAAAATCTGGCCAGAGAGAGGAGGACTGTGCAGATAAACACACCACCACATATTCTAGTGGGGCAAATGTGATCATTGAGAGGGATTATTTTTGTGACGCTTTAATTTATTTTTTCATTAAAATGTTGCATAGTCTGCCTTTAATGAAGCATGTGGAGAGTCTGGACTTTGCCAAACAGTCTGTACAGAGGATCTTTTATAGTTGGCTCAATGTTTAAATTTTTTTTTTAAATAAACGTTGCAGTCAACTTTAAGCCTCCTGTTTTGCATGAGACAGTATATTTGAGCAGTATCTTGTTGAGAGGGAGCACATGATGATGGTCACTGTCACAAACAAACCTGGGGTAGCTGCTTTGGAAGTAGAGGAAAACTACTCTTGAAACGGTATCCATGCTACTAACTGAAAAACTACAAACAAAGCATAAAGGAAACGGTGGAGCTACTCAGATTTCAAGAAAAATTCAAACTAAATTGTAAAGGATGGAGACATCGTTTCTAGAACACCCCCAAGAAAAAAAAACCTGTATCAAGTTAAATTGTCAAGGTCATTGTAAAGTTGCTGTCGACTAGCCTTTGCTGGGCAAACATTCCTCTTGGTATAGAAACTGATAGTAAAGCTTCTATAGTGAATTTTTGTAAACTAACTGCAAAATGAACAAACACTATACTATAAATGTGTATGGAATTTGGACATGTAAGTTTTATTAATTCCACCTCTGCTTTTCCTACTGTGCCCTGAAATGTCTTCTGTGAAACCAACCTATACTCACAAACGCACACTAATCTGTGCACAGGGTCATCAGCATTTCTAAGCTAAACTAGTTGTAAATGTTTGACTTCCAAGCTGTTACTCACTGGATGACTACAACAATATGTTTCATGTAGTTGTCAAAACATTCTCTCAACAAGCTCTGTTTAGTAGCTCCTCCACAGCTTTCACCCATAGACCATGTTTTAATCAACAGATGGATTTTGCTACTTCCTTATGTTTCCAAACTGGGGCCTGTACCTGAAGCAAGTTCATGAGGAAATTAGTTCATTAGCTTCTTCCATTAAGCTTCACCATCAGGATGAAGTTATGGCCATCAAGTCGTTTAGTCATACAAAGTTTTCCCAATCTGTGAGCATTCACAGGGCAGTGTTACCAATCACTTAATTTACGCAAGATGAGCAAACTATAATATGACACGAATAGAAAGAAAAACATAAAAAATATATAATCCAGGCCGAAAGCAACATAGCTCCATGAATAAGTGAACATGCTTAGTAATATCACTGCTCCTCATGGAGGTACGAGATCAACTATACAATTGATCATTCCAGTCAATGTATTTGCTGCTTTGATGTATTTTGATAGTGTGTGAGGCCAGCCTTATTCCTTCAGCTGCAACCTTGGCAGTGTTAATTATAATGAATAACAAATATTAAAAACATAATTCAAACCAGTAAATAGGCTACAAACCTTATAAGCTCAAGTACAAGGCTTTAGTTGGTCTGGTTAGGATGGAAGAGGGACAAAGAATTTGAAAAAAATTGTAAAATGTAACTTTCTGATGCTGCTGCCACCAGCCACAGCACTGTCCCATACGGAGAGGGGACAGTTAAAGCAGTCTGTCATGTCAACTGCTGATCACATGACCTGGAATGAATTGAACGTGGTGCACTGGCAACATACAGGTGAAACTCGAAAAATTAGAATATCATGCAAAAGTTCATTTATTTCAGTAATTCAACTTAAAAGGGGAAACTAATATATTATAGAGACTCATTGCATGCGAAGTGAGATATTTCAAGCCTTTATTTTTTTTGAAACTTTTATTTGAGTGGTTTTACGATTTTACACATATGGACAAAAAACAGAACAAGTAGACACATACAATACCCACACAACCCCCACCCTCTCCCCTCCCTCACCTAAACAGACAAGAAAGACACAAAAATAAAGAATAAAAATAATAAAAGACCAGAGGGGTATACTACGAAGCGAGATTAAGGGCTGAGCGAGGTCTGTTGAGTCTAAAGCCAGAGTTTTCAGTATCACGAAAGGTGGCTCTCTTTCTACCTGGCTAGATCACCGTGGTAACAGAGGCTGCACGGCTAACCTGCTCAGACCAGTTTTTGTTTCAGAGTTTGAGCTTAAATTCGGCTCTTAAGGTACGAACACACTGCACATCGCCGCGCGGCGAGTTTACATAGAAAGTCAATGTATTTCGAGCGCCGCCGCGCAAATCGGCGGCCGGCGGCGAGCGAATCACGCGGCGCGAATCACGCGGCGCGAATGCTGCGGCCGCCGCAGAAGTTGCAAATATTGAACTTTTCGCCGCCGGCCGCGCCGCGATGGCCAGTCAGCGTTGAGCTCCTCCCGACATCACTCGGGTGAGTCTGCTGAGCTACAAGACACGTGAAACCTGGCTGGCGGTGCAGTCGGGAAAGGAGGGATGAAGGGAAAAAAGAAGGAAAAGACAGAGAGAGAGAGAGAAAGTTCCAACACATCGATAAAATGTATGACAGCAGTTTAATGAGACACCTTTTAGTAAAAGGAGCAAGGAATAGACTCACATTATAGAAGAGAGAAGGAAAGAAAGCCAGGGAAGATGTACTGCAGATGAGTGAATATGCAGAGACAATAAAAACTAAATACGACAACTGACACTTCCAAACATTTCCCTAAACATCTGAAAATCTGTTTGGGTTTTCTCGAGGCCTACATGTTGATATGCCGGCGTGAATGTGTATATGCACGGCCATGGATACATATGTGCGTGTGTGTGTGGGGGCGGGTTGTGTGTGTATGTGTGTGTGGGGACATGTGTGGGTGTGTTTACGAAGCTTGGGTGCCAGGTGGCGGGGAGAAATGTGTGAGAGGTGCAGTGAGACCAATACAAGGGTCTATGGCAGAGATGATGAAGGCAGAATAGCCTACTTCAGAGACGCTCCCATCAAAAACAAATCAGTTTGGATGACGACGATGATGACAGAGATGTAAATAGCGGGAAGAAACTGGGCGTGCACATTCAATGAGTCATCGGGCGGCGGGCGGGCGGCGGCGGACACAAATGAGCCAAAATGATCACGCGGCGCGGAACCTGCGATTCGCGCGGCCAACCGCCGCGCCGCGCTGTGCAGTGTGTTGGCACCTTTAGAGTGCTGCCCTTTCAGGAAACTACACATTTTGAAATCCCGTGGACCTGACTATATTGTCTGAGCGATATATTCTCACTGAGGAAACTCGTTAAATCAGTAAACTTATTGATCAGTAAGTTAATGAATGAAACGAAGCCGTGACATAAGGCTTACATTAGAGTGAACTGTAACATTGCGCTAGAGTTTTTTGCCACATGCATACAGTTATTGATGCAGAAAATGTTAAATAGCCTAGACCTACTGTATGTAGCGCCATGCTCTCACCTCAAATGGTTTTACCTGGAGATCTACACACACTGGCTCTTAATAAAGCGTTCTATATCACAGTTTGCAACATTATTTCACTGTAGGCTTCTTTCTTTTCATCAGCAGCGATTGCATTTGGGATGTGACAGGTGACAGCTGTCACAGTTCGGACATCGCTGCAGACTCGCAGGTTAAGCTTCTCACAGTAGATTCATATTTGTCCGAAAATTACAGACTGCAGGTTTTTTAATGTAGGCCTATTGGTATTTGTAAGATTCAAATAAAAGGCAAATAGTCTAAATCAAAATTGTATTCATTATGATGTGGCCCAAAACTAAAGTGATTGTCCATAGGCTATTCATTTGGGGACAGTGTCAGACTTAAATTACATTCTTAAGTGTGGGACTATAGGTGTAGTGCTATAAATATAGCAAAGTAGCCTATATATATATTAGGCTAAATGGTATAGTGTTTAAATCCGAGTTCAACGTTTCATTGTTTTATAATGTCACGTTACGCACTGCGAGAACGATCGGCAAGATAAATAAATCATTTCCATGCTGGCAGCATTCCACTCTCCTTAGCCTATTTGCAGTAAGAGTTTTTTTCGGCTCTCTGATTTCTGCTGTAATAATTCAGACTGACAAACTCTTCCTCTTGAATGAGGTTGGCGACACACTTTTGTTTTTTTCAGCTGCTCACAATCAGTCCGTTTGTGTAAAGTTAGCGGCACAAGATCAGTCCATTTTGTGCGGATGCAGAGTCAAATGACGGGTCAAACGCCCCCTTTCATGGGGACGCGCACAGAGCCTGAAGCCGAAACCCTCGTTCAACATAAGAGGTTGATAACTGCCTTTGTGATACCGGTTAGCTCTGAGCGAGGATTTGTGTTATGTTGAACCAGATCAAAAAAAGAGAGCCGGGCTCTGTTGAGTTTGTTTCGTAGTATACCCCTCAGGAACAAACAAACAAGACAAAATAATCTAGAAAACAAGCTACAAATACATAAAAAACAAAACAAAGCAAAAACAAAACTGGGGCAAATCTCACATGGCACCCGGCAGGGTAAGTGGCACCAAGGGGGCAGACACCTCAGTCCCTGATGTGCTGAAGCACTGGGCTCCATATGTCAAGAAACTTCTGGGAGTTGCCGGACAGTTCAAATCTCAGCCTCTCTACGTGTAAAATGCCCATTAGTTCCCTTAACCATTTGTCAAACTGAGGGGCTAAGTCAGATTTCCACAATTTAAGGATGAATCTCTTAGCATTTACCATGCCTTAAACCGTGATTGTGCGAGCGTTATGGTCCAGCTTTTCCAAGTCTGCGGAATGTCAGAGCGGTTTCAGGATCAGGAGTTAAAGAAACATTTAAAGCATTAGAATACCATTGAAATAGACACCAAAAGTTATAAAGATTTGGACATTCCCAAAAGTGGTGAGCAAGTGTACCCTCGGCAATCTTACACCTGTTACATAAAGGCGAAAGAGTTGGGAACATGTTATACAGTTTAACCTTAGAATAGTGCAATCCAAGTGTGACCTTAAATTAAATTAACTGAAGCCTTGAGTTTATAGAGCAGGATTTTATGCTTTTTAGCGCTCCCTCCCAGACATCGTCAGCTATTCTAATGTTTAAGTCTTTTTCCCAGGCTTGCTTTATTTTTCTTTCAAAGGTTTTTTTATTAAATGTTCGTAACAAAGAAATTGTAGCACGATTAGTACAAATTTTTTTCCCCTTTTTTTCCCCCCCGAACATACCCCACCCACATCCCACCCTCACACCCAACAACACGAAATATACCCTACAAGAAACAGAAATAAACAATCAATATGAAAAAAAACAAAATAAAACACATAAAGAAATAAAATTAAATCAAATAGAAAAATTAAAAAAGGGGGGGGGGGTTAGCTACTCTTCTATAGTTATTATTGTTTTTTTTAAATAATTTAGGAAGGGGCGCCAAATTCGGTCAAATTTATTCTCGGATCCCTGGGTTGTGTAACATATTTTCTCTAAATTCATACATGCCATAATGTCTCGAATCCAATGTAAGTGGGAAGGAGGAGCAGGATCTTTCCACTTGAGGAGGATAGCCCTGCGAGCAAGTAGTGAGGTGAAGGCCAGTACTCTCAGCTTCACTTTAGGTAAGCCTGAATTTGGTGCAATACCAAAAATTGCAGTGAAAGGGTTCGGCTTAATTTGATGCTGAAGTACTTCAGAAATTGTTTGAAAAACTGATGTCCAGAACTCAGTCAAGGTGGGACACAACCAGTACATGTGAAAGAGTGATGCCGGTGCGCTCTTACAGCTATCACAGGTCGGGTCTACATCGGGGAACATACGAGCTAATTTGGTTTTAGATATGTGGATACGATGTACTACTTTAAATCGCACAAGAGCGTGTCGGGCGCACATGGAGGTAGAGTGTATCCGATCCAGGACTGAATCCCACATGCGATCTGTGAAGGCAGAGCCTAGGTCCTGCTCCCACAAGGTTCTTATAGCTGCTAATGAGGGGCTATGCAACTTTGAAATAAGGTTGAAAAACACAGAAATTGAGCCTTTTAATGTGGGGTTTACAGACAGAAACAAATCAACATGATTGGCTGGCGGTTTATAAGGGAATTGGGGAATTAACTTCTGCGTAAAATGCCTGATTTGCAGAAATCGGAAAAAGTTTGTCTTTTCGATACCAAAATGTTTTGTCAATTGGGAAAAACTAGCAAATAGATCATTAATAAATAAATCACCGATGCATTTTAAGCCTTTTTTATGCCAGATCTTGAATGCACCACCGTCGAGGGAATAAATAAATGATTAGCTGCAATTGGGCTGAAAAGTGAAAAATTCTGCATTCCAAAATTCTTCCTAAATTGGGCCCAGATTCGAAGGGAGTGCTTAATCACTGGATTACTATTGGGAATAGCCGAAGAGAGTGGAAGTGCGGCGCTTAAGAGGGCAGATAGAGACAATGGGCTAACAGCGCTGGACTCCATTGTTACCCATACTGGGGCTGAGTCGTCAAGGTGAAAATGCACCCAATACACCAAAGAACGGATATTAGCAGCCCAGTAATAGTATTGGAAATTAGGGAGGGCCATTCCACCTGTTTGTTTTGGTCTTTGAAGAAATGCTTTCCTTAACCGAGGGTGTTTACCATTCCAAATATAATTTATCATTAAAGAGTCAAGGGCCTGAAAAAAGGATTTGGGGAGAAAGATGGGGAGACATTGGAATAGATATAGGAACTTTGGGAGTAATGTCATTTTGATTGAATTTATTCTACCTATGAGAGAGAAAGCCAGAGGAGACCACTTCGATAATATTTGCTTCGCCTGATCCAATAATTTGAGGAAGTTCGATTTAAATAGGTTTTTAAAATTTCTGGTGAAACATACCCCAAGGTAACTCAGATGGTCTGTCACCACTTTGAGTGGGAGAGCTGTATAATCAAGTTTAAGAGCTTCTTTATTAATCGGAAAAAGTTCGCTCTTGCTCAAATTAAGTTTATAGCCAGAAAACTGACTAAAGACCTCCAACACAGAAAGTGCCTCCGTTAAGGAGGTGGCTGGCTTGGTGACAAACAAAAGTAAGTCATCGGCGTATAATGATACCTTATGTTCAATTCCTCCTCTCCATATCCCCTGAATCTGTTTGTTACCTCTGATGGCAATCGCAAGTGGTTCAATTGCAATAGCAAAAAGGAGCAGGCTCAAAGGACAACCCTGCCGGGTCCCACGGTGCAGATCAAAACTACTTGAGTAACGGCTGTTTGTTAATACTGAGGCAGGAGGGCATGCATATAGTAATTTAACCCACGAAGTGAAAACAGGACCCAAACCGAATTTCTCAAGGGTGAAAAACAAATAATTCCATTCTACTCTATCAAATGCTTTTTCAGCATCCATAGAAGCGAGGCATTCTGATTCAATATTTCTGGGGGAATATAAAATGTTCATTAGCCGGCGGATATTATAAAATGATTGGCGTCCCTTTATAAACCCAGTTTGGTCGGGGGATATGATAGAGGGGAGAACATCCTCCAATCTGTGGGCGAGAATTTTAGCAAGTATCTTCACATCCGTATTTAATAGTGAAATTGGTCGGTATGATGCACAATCTAGAGGATCTTTATCCTTTTTAACAACAGGGAAATACAGGCCTGGTAGAACGAAGGCGGGAGTTTACCCGAGTCAAATGAGTCTGAGAATACTGAACATAAAAAAGGCGATAATTCGGCTGAAAATTTCTTTAAAAAGTCAGATGGAAGTCCGTCTGGACCAGGAGATTTGCCTGATTGCATAGATGTTATTGCTGCAATAATTTCCCTCTGAGTAATAGGTGCCTCAAAGCTATGTCTCAGGTCTTGAGAAAGGGAAGGCATGTTTAGGTTACTGAAAAAGGTTTCCATCACCGCTGCGTCTCCTGTACAATCAGAACTATACAAATTTGAATAGAATGTTTTGAACTTTTCGTTTATCGATTTCTGATCTGATGTTGTACACCCACTGTCTGTCCGTATTCCAGGGATGAGTTGCTTTGCTCTAAATCCGCGCAGTTGATTAGCCAGGAGTTTGCCAATCTTGTCACCATGCTCTTAAAAAGTACCTCTGCTCCTAAGCAACTGGTCTGCAACCTGACGAGAGGAAAGAAGGTTGAATTCTGTCTGAAGTTTTAAACGTTCTTTGTAAAGTTCAGGTGAAGGTGAATTAGCATACTGTCTGTCTATGTTCAGAATCTGATCAGCAATTTCAGTTTGTTTCTGTTTTGTACACTTATTTTTGTAAGCTGCAAATGATATAATTTCACCTCTCAAATAGGCTTTCAGGGCTTCCCAAATTGTTGCATTGGACACATCTGGTGTTCTATTTATACTCAAAAAAGTTTTAATATGTGTAGAGATGTGTGAAAGAAAACTATCATCTGTGAGCAACAATGGATCCAGTCTCCACTGCCTTCTTGTATACTCAACGTCAGGGAAAGCCAGTTGAAGGAGCAGAGGAGCGTGATCAGAGATCACAATACCTTCATAACTGCATGACTTAAGGTCTGACATCAATGAACTATCAACAAAAAAATAATCAATTCGGGTGTAAGTGTGGTGGACATGTGAAAAAAATGAATATTCTCTTCCTGTGGGGTATAAAAACCTGTATGAATCAGAGAGGCTATAATCAGCAAGAAATGATTTGATATAACCTGCAGATCTGCTAAGAGTGGCAGGTTTGGGGGAAGAGCGATCTAGATAACAATTAAAATCCCCACCAAGAATAAGAGAATGGGAATTGAGATCGGGGAGTTGAGAAAAAAATCTCTTAAAGAAATCTACATCGTCGACATTAGGCGCGTAGACGTTGGCCAAGATGACTGACTTATTGTAAAGTTTGCCTGAAACAATAATAAAACGTCCATTTTTGTCTGATATAATGTTTGAGGACTCAAAAGGAATATTACTATCAATAAGGATAGCTGTGCCCCTGGCCTTAGCCCTGAAATTAGAATGAAAAAATTGTCCACGCCAGCATTTACTTAGTCGCCCATGGTCAGAGTCATGTAAGTGGGTTTCTTGAAGAAAAACTATTCCAGCCCTGAGCCGTTTTAGGTGGGTTAAGACCTTACCCCTTTTCACTTGGTGATTAAGCCCCTTGACATTCCAACTAATTAAATTAAGATTGCCCTTCATCTAGCTCAGTTATAGTGAGAGTAAAAAGAGTTGCTCCGATTACAAAAAGAGTAGCAAAATACAGAGGAAAAAAAAACACACAAAGAAAAGGAAAACACAGATAACTGAAAACACAGCAGGTGCTAACCCATCAGCTAAACCCCCAGTTGACACCACCCCCTCCCACGCAGAACCCACCCCATATATTGCTCTCAACAGCAAACCCCGAAAGACCCTTACTAGCCTCACAACAAACATTCCAAGCCTTAACTTTCTAGCCTATGCTAGCTTCCCACATAAGTCTTGTACAATTCACCCCATAACAGCTAGTAACACTATGAACAATCCAGCAAACTGTCAAAATGACAACACACTAAACAAACATACCGTGCTCAACCAACAAATTCGAAATACAAAAAAAAAAGAACAAGGCGTGAGTTAGACAGTCTGTCCAAATGGCAAAAAAAATTAAAAATAAATAAAAATAAAGAACAGACACGCTCATCTAGCCGTTTTAAAATAGAGATATAAATAAAAAAATAAAAATAAAAAAGGAGTGAGCTAGACAATACGTCAAAATGACAAGCAACAAAAATGTCACGTTCCCCCAGCTACTTTACTCATTAAAAAAATAAAAAATTGCATATAGTACCATCAGTCCGAGAGTTTGGCTGGGGATATGAAAAGAGCATTTGTCCACATTGTATACTCACAGCAGGCAATCGTATTTACTACGGACTCACACCCAGTGTAGATATGTAGTTTGATGCTTCAGAGACAGACCGCAGCCACTTTCTCTCGCCGCTCTGGAGAGTAATACGAAGCCTCGCCGGGAAGAGGAGAGAAGGACGAAGACCGCGCTGATAAAGCACAGCCATGACCCGCTTGTATTCAGCCCGCTGCTTCACGACCTCCGCGCTGTAGTCTTCATAGAATCGGAGCTTGTGGCCGTGGTACTCCAGCTCGCCCTGTTTACGTGCCTCTTTCATGATCAAGTCTTTAGTCTGGTATCGGTGAAAGCGGATAACGACGGATCTCGGCCTCTCATGCGGGCCCGGTTTGGGTGCCAGAGTGCGGTGAGCTCTGTCCAACTCTGGGGGAGAAGGGAGAACTTGATCACCAAACACCTCGACGAGGAGCCCGGAGAAAAAGGCAGCGGGGCGCGCACCCTCAATTGATTCTGGTAAGCCCACGATACGAACGTTCTGTCTCCTGCTCCTCCCTTCCAAATCCGATAGTTTAGCTTTCAACAGCGTGTTATCTTCCTGCAGTGAGGAGCACGTAGCCTCAAGTTGCTCCAGGCGTCCGCAAACAGTTTCTGCATTTTCCTCAAGATCGGTTATACGTTTCCCCTGGCTTGAGACCACGGCCTGGATGCTGTCCAGCTTAGCGTCCATGCTGGCGAAAGATGATTTAAACTCGGCGGCTATCGCTGCTCTATGCTGTTCAAGCAGACCCGCGCTGGAAGCCACTGAGCTAGCACCAACGTCCATGCTAACCACGCTGTCCGAGGACATATTTGACTCTGCCGAATCTCTTCTTGCGTTTTTCTTGCTTCTAGGCATTTCTCCAAAACAGTATTAGTGTTACCGGCAACACAAGCACAAAAAAAATCGATGAGAATAGGGTTTAATCAGTTAGGTCTGAAGTATTTTGTGGGAGCTATAGAGCGATCGTGCCTACCCCAGGCTCTGTAACCCGGAAGTTCCGGCTTGCTTTATTTTTAAAGTAGATTTGTCCTGCCGGTCTAAAAATATTCCAACAAAAGATGAAATCAGGTTTTTAGCTTCTGGTGATCCCAGTAAAGTTTTGGACAATGAATCATCTGCAGTCAGGGATTCAAAGGATGGTATATTATTATCTGACATAATTCCTTAACTGTAGATACCTGAAGAATTGAGCTTTCGACAGTGAAAACTTTGATACTAGCTGATCAAATGAAGCAAAGTGACCATTTATATAAAGGTCCTCAACTGTTACTATTCCCATCCGACTCCAATCTTTGAATGCTGAATCTGTGAACGAAGGGAGGAAGGCATGGTTATGTCAGATTGGGGCATGTATGGTCGTGCTCGATAGTTCACAGGCCTTCCTAATTTGGTTCCAAATTCTCTGACCGTTGGACAAGGTAAAGTGGTCTCCTCTAAAGGAGGCAGGCGGTCTGGGAGAAGAGAAAAGGAGGGCTGTAAGAGAAGTTTTTGGGGCCAAGCTTTTTTCAATTGCCAACCAGGGGGGCAGATCAGATCTTATGCCTTTTTCATATGTACATTGCCAATACACCATCACTCTAGTATTGGCAGCCCAGTAATAATGTAAAAAACATGGAAACCCAGTCCGCCACGCTCCCTGGGTTTCTGAAGATGGGCTTTTGAGATCCTATGTGCTTTATATCCCCGAATGAAAGGCCTTTTAATAGAATCAATTGACTTAAAGTAAGATTTAGGAATATTAATTGGCACATTCTGAAATAGATACAGAAATCTCGGCAGGGAGACCATCTTTACTGCGTTCACACGGCCAATAAGGGAGATCGTTAATGTTCTTCATTTCTCTATGTTCTCCTTTAGTTCGTTCAATCTTTCCGTAAAATTTAACTTAAAAAGTGTCTTTGGGTTTTTAGTTACTTTAATGCCCAGGTATTTTATACTGACCAGATTTGTTTTAAACCACCGTGCCCCTCTGAAGGGCAAAGGGTGTGGATCTTTCCTGGTTTGTTAGAATGGAGGCGGTGGAATGGGCATATATTAAACGCACCCAGGAAATAAAAGGGGCCCCAAGACCGAACTCCTCCAGCACCTTGAGCAAGTACCCCCACTCAACCTGGTCGAAAGCCGTTTCCGCGTCCAGACACAGAACTGCTTGTTTGGAAGAGCTGTCGAATTTGTTATACATAATATTTAGAACTCTCCTAACGTTAAAAAATGAAAACCTATTGGGGATGAACCCGGTCTGATCTGTGTGAAAAATCAAACCATTGAGACAAAGTTGCTATTATTTTTCCATTCTTAAGTGCACAACTAAATTACCAATGTATTGTTATTTTCAGATTAATTAATAGCTAAATTAATCTGAATGAATCGTAACCACTACACATGTCTGCTCGAGGGTGGTGATCCGGTAAATGTGGTCAGACAGTGCTGTCTCCATGGCGGTTATCTTCAGGTTGAGCGAGTCGGTGGTCGACTTGACGGCATCTAAGGCAGCAGAAATGGGCCTCAAGGCTTCACTCACTACCATTTTCATGGTTGTAGTAAGGGTTGTTGTTAGGTCGGATAGCAGCACAGCGCGTAGCTTGACGAGGTCCGGCGGCAGGGGATCATCTCCGCCATGACAGTCTGACATCCTGGCTGCCTCTCTCTCTGGCGAATTCTGCCCTTTCTCCTTCTGCCTGCTGCGGCCCATCATCACCAAACAGTCAGTGGTCGCAATAACCAAGCAAAAAAACGTCTTTCGAGTAGTGTGTGGTGCTATGATATATAAAAAAGCAGTGAACGCTTGGGAGCCCCGGCGCAACACGTCCTTCTTCTTCACATGCTGAACCGGAAGTCTTTCAAGCCTTTATTTGTTATAATTTTGATGATTATGGTTTACAGTTTATGAAAACAAAAAAATTCAAAATCTCATAAAATTAGAATATTACATGAAATCAATAAAAAAATTATTTTCAATACAGAAATGTCGGCCCTCTAGAAAGTATAATAATGCATATGTACTCAGTACTAGGTTTTGGCCCCTTTTGCATGAATTCCTGCCTCAATGTGGCGTCGCATGGATGCTATCAGCCTGTGGCACTGCTGAGGTGTTATGGAAGCCCAGGTTGCTTTGATAGTGGCCTTCAGCTCGTCTGTATTGTTGGGTCTGGTGTGTATCATCTGCCTCTTGACAGTATTCCTTAGATTATCTATGGGTTTCAGGTCAGGAGAGTTGTCTGGCCAATCAACACAGTAATACCATGGTCAGTCAACCAGTTACTAGTGGTTTTAGCACTGAGGACAGGTGTCAAGTCTTGCTGGAAAAAGGAAATCAGCATCTTCATAAAGCTAATCAACAGACGCAAGCATGAAGTGCACTAAAATCTCCTGATGGATGGCTGTGTTGACTTTGGACTTGATAACACAGTGGACCAACACCAGCAGATGACATGGTGCCTCAAATCATCACTGACTGTTGTAACTTGACAGTGGTCATCAAGCAACTTAGATTTTGTGCCCCACCACTCTTCTTCTAGACTGTGGGACCTTGATTCCCATCTTCATTTCTTTATTATAATAATCTCTAAATTGTATATACCTAAATATATTATGATTATGAAGAGAACATGTTTCTTTTAGTTTTTGGAAAGTCTGTAATTCTTTGTTTTTTCCATCAGTGTACACACTGCCTTAATACCTTTTACTGCCCATTGCTTAAATATGGCATCATTTTCTCCTGGTTTAAATTGAGTGTCAAAGGCTATCCATCTAAGTGCTTTCTGGTCTTTCCTCAGTTTAAATTGCCTTACAAAATCAAACCAAAACTCCAGTGAGCCAGAGGTTATTGAATCTATTTGACTTTTGACTAAAAGGGGTATTTCTTTTTCTCCTAAAACCGACTGGATCTGATAACCCTCAACATATGTCTCAATTTCCTTCCATCTAGGAAAATAGTTATCATTACACCACAGAAAAAGGGGACGGAACTGAGCTGCATAAAAGTAATCTTTGAGATTCGGGAGTGCCATTCCTCCTTTATGCTTGGCCAACTGCAGTGTTGTGTATCTTTTTCTAGGCTTCTTTCCATCCCAAATAAATCTAGAGATAAGTTTATCCCAGGTTAAGAACTGGTGTTTAGGAACCCCTACTGGCAAAGCTTGAAACAGGTATAGCAATCTAGGCAACATGTTCATCTTAATTACATTTATCTTACTGCCAAAATCCAATGGATAGGTGGACCATCGTTCAATATCCTTTTTAATATTCTGAATGAACAAATTATAGTTTGCCTCGTATAATCTGTTCAAATTTTTTGTAATGATTACACCTAAATATTTTATTTCTTCCATATCCCATCTTAAATCATGCCTATGTTTTATTTCCTCTGAAGGCTTGTACTTAAATGACAGAAGTTGTGTCTTTGTAATATTTAGTTTGTAACCAGCATAATAATTAAATTCTTCAAGGATGTCCATCAATATGGGGAAGGAGTTCTCAGGATCCACTAAATGAACCAAAATATCTTCCGCAAATAAACTAATTAAATTATCTCTATGTCCAATTGTGATGCCTTGTATTTGTTCATGTTGACAGATTGTCTGGGCCAGGGGTTCAATATAAAAAGCAAATAATGTGGGGCTGAGACATCAACCTTGTCTAGTTCCTCTTTGTAATATAAATGATGGAGATAATGACCCATTAATTTTAATTTTTGCTGTTGGTTGTGTTCTTATTAAATCTACAGATTGCTTATTGAAGCCAAATCAATCTAAAGTTTGATACAGGAATTGCCAATTGACCCGATCAAAAGCCTTTTCGGTGTTGAGGCTTAGTACTACTGCCTTTTTATTTTCCCTTTTGATTCTATCTATCAAATGTAGAGTCCTTCTAATATTGTCATGTGTTTGTCGGCTTTTTACAAATCCTGTTTGGTCCTCGTCTATTAATTCTGGGAGAACATTCTCAAGTCTTTTTGCGATAATTGCTGTGTACATTTTATAATCTACGTTGAGAATTGAAATAGGCCTATAATTACTACTATATTCCCTATCTTTACCCTCCTTTGGGAATACTGTAATGACTGCCTCATTCCATGATGGCGGAACTTTACATTCTCTTTTAATCCAATTAAATGTTTTTAGCAGGAGTGGAGCTAGTTCTTCTTTAAAGGTTTTATACCACTCCGCAGGGAAGCCATCACTACCTGGAGTTTTACTTGATTTTAAGATGCCAATTGCATTATTTATTTCTTCTAGTGTAAAATCTACTACAATGAAATCATTTTGTACTTTGCCAATACAAGGCAAATCCAGTTCATTAAGAAACATTTGCATGGCTTCCACCTTGGTATCAGAGGTCTCTGTATACAGTTGTTCGTAATAATTTAGAAAAATGTCCTCTATTTCCTGTGGCTGATATTTCAAATGATTTGTTTCTGGGTCCCGTATCTTATGAATGGAACTATCCACTTGTTGTTTACGCATGCGTCGGGCAAGTAATTTGGTTGCTTTGGAACCTGATTCATAATATGTCTGCTTATAGAATCGGGCCGTCTTCTCAACTTCTTGTTCTAATAGATAATTTATCTGTTTCCTTTATTGTTGTATATGCACCAGCAGTTCTGGGTCTTATATTCCATGATTTTCTTTTTTTAATTTAATGCTGTTAAAGCAATCAAATTCCCACGCATCACCGCCTTCAATGAGTCCCACAGTATAGATGGGTCCACTTCTCCAATTTCCAATTGTATCTGTTCTGTTCTAGTTGCTTTGTTATTTAACCTCCAACCTGTCTTCCTCTTCCTTCCTTCTATTTGAACTGTAAAGTACAGAGCCCTGTGGTCAGAGACATCAGCTACCCCAATTCTACATTCTTTCACCCTATAACAGTCACTTTTTGGCATAAAAAAATAATCTATCCTGGAGTAAGTATAGTGTGGAGCTGTGTAGTGAGTGTAGTTTGTGTCAAAAGGATTAACATGTCTCCAGACATCACAAAACCTGATATCATCCCAGGCTGTGTTAATCAATTTTGATAATTTATTTCTATTTCTCGTTAAACTAGTTGTGTCTAAATGTTGATTTAATACTACATTAAAATCTCCACCACATATACAGACACCCTCAGCTTCCAGTGCAATCACATCCATTAATGATTTGAAAAACAGTTTGTTAGTATCAGGTGGTGCATATACATTTACTAAGGTTACTATATCCTGTTCAATCCTACCCTTAACAATGAGATATCTGCCCTCCTTTTCTTTTATTTCTTTAAAAGATTAAAATTTGAACTTATTGGCGACAAGAATAGCAATCCCTCTTCTATGACTTTGCACAAATGAATTATAGTAAGTATTTTTAAAACCAAATCGTTTCAATTTCTCATGCTCTTGTCGGGAAAGATGAGTTTCTTGCATAAAAATAATATCTGCCTTCTCTTTTTTAAATTTTGCCATTACCAAACCGTTCACATTTAAAGGATTATTCCCCCGGTAGAAACATGAAGGTGTATTGAACTCTATGCTCCTATATAGTATAAATGTGCAAAATTTTTAGAAATCGGTTCATCCTAGCCTGAGAAAAGGCAAAAAGAGTGTTTTTATGGTCTCTCTGGCTGTCTCTAGCTCTAAAGTCAGAAATCCTCCTACTACCACAATGCACTGCGCTCGCAGTCCTCATAGGCCCCGCCCACATTTCCCTTGTAGTCTCGTCTGACTCTGATGAGAGTTGGCAAACAACAACTTCCAAATACAGTTGTGCGCGATACCTCGACAAATACAGACACTATTTAGATTCCACAATGAATGATTTTTTCTAAGTATGAGTTTCCGGTTTCACTGTAAAATGGAGGGAAGGAAACGCGCACTCGGCTAAGTTTGCTACAGTTTCAAGATAGTTTTTCAAATGCCTGCAGCTAGACCCACAGGCTGCGCGCTATCAACAAAACTAGCCTAGCTTCAAACCGGAGGTCTCTGAAGCTAAATATGCTGGGCAAGAAGAGGAAACTCTGGACGGGAGGGACGTATCCGGACTGCCTTAGCCTCCTTAGCTGCCTTAGCCTCCGCGCTCCACGTTTCGGTGTCGTCGATCCGCGTCGCCATCTCGTTGATTTTCTCGTTGTGCTCCTGCATTGCTAGCATGTTTGTAGCTAGCTGCCGGTTAACATCTTGCTTGAACTCGATGAGTTCTTCTCTCATGTCACGTTTAATTTTGTCTTTGAACGTTTTTAAATCTTCCTTTAGTTCAGACTTGAGTTCGCTGATCTGCTTACTTATAGCTTCAAGCCCATGTGCGCATCGCTCCCGGTGTTGAGTCGCCGCCATGTTGGCCCTCATCTCCCCGCATGTCGTCCTCGGCTTGTTCTGCACGGTGGGAATCATTATCCACTGTATCTTGCGCCCCTCTACCTCTGCCTTTCTTTCCCCCCATCATAATCTTATAAGAAACCACTTCGTTATACAGTCCCCTCCATAAGTATCGGAACAGTGAGGCCAATTCCTTTATTTTTGCTGTAGACTGGAAAAATTTGGGTTTGACACCAAAAGATGAATATGAGACAATAGCTCAACATTTCAACTTTCATTTCATGGTATTCACATCTGGATCTGATACACAACTGAGAAGATATCATTATTTGTAAAGGAACACCACATTTTTAGGCGAGCAGAAGTATTGGAACAGATAGAATTTAAATAAATTAAAGTGAATAAACCGTAATATTTTGTCGCAAATACTTTGCTTGCAATAACTGCATCAAGCCTGTGACCCATTGACATCACAAAACGTTTGCATTCTTCTTTTGTGATGCTTTTCCAGGCTTTCACCGCAGCCTCATTCAGTTGCTGCTTGTTTTGGGGGGTTACACCCTTCGGTCTCCTCTTTAGCAGGTAAAATGCATGCTCTATAGCGTTTAAGTCTGGAGTTTGACTTGGCCAGTCTAAAACCTTCCATTTCTTGCCCCTGATGAACTCCTTTGTTGTTTTTGCAGTTTTTTTGGATCATTATCTTGCTGCATGATGGAGCATCTTCCAATCAGTTTGGTTGCATCTTTCTTTAAATTGGCAGACCGAATGTTTCTGTAGACTTCTAAGTTCATTTTGCTGTTGCCATCATGTGTTACTGTGTTGTTGTCAAGATGAACCTTTACCAAAGTGATGGAAAGGCTAAAGTTTGGAGAAAGAAAGGATCTACTCATGATCCCAAACATACGGGCGCATCTGTGAAACACGGTGGAGGCAATGTCATGGCTTGGGCTTGCATGGCTTCTTCTGGGACAGGCTCATTATTCTTCATTGATGATGTAACACATGATGGCAACAGCAAAATGAACTCAGAAGTTTACAGAAACATTTTGTCTGACAATTTAAGGAAAGATGCAACCAAACTGATTGGAAGATCCTCCATCATGCAGCAAGATAATGACTCAAAACACAACGAAGGAGTTAATCAGGGGCAAGAAGTGGAAGGTTTTAGATTGGCTAAGTCAATCTCCAGACTTAAACGCTATAGAGCATGCATTTTACCTGCTAAAGAGGAGACTTAAGAGAGTAACCCCCTAACACAAACAACAACTGAATGAGGCTGCGTTGAAAGCCTGGAAAAGCATCACAAAAGAAGAATGCAAACGTTTTGTGATGTCAATGGGTCACAGGCTTGATGCGGTTATTGCAAGCAAAGGATTTGCGACAAAATATTATGTTTTATTCACTTTAATTTATTTAAAGTCTATCTGTTCCAATACTTCTGCTCACCTAAAAATGTGGTGTTCCTTTACAAATAATGATATCTTCTCAGTTGTGTATCGGATCCAGATGTGAATACCTGGAAATGAAAGCTGAAATGTTGAGCTATTGTCTCATATTCATCTTTTGGTGTCAAACCCAAATGTTTCCAGTCTACAGCAAAAATAAAGGAATTGGCCTCACTGTTCCGATACTTGAAGGAGGGGACTGCATTTTAATTAAGTTCACGGGGGTTAATAATAAACTGACTCGCGGGAGCAAAGTGCTCAACCTGCCATCTTGTTCTGTAGCCAACCGGAAGTTCCCCACCTGTAGAATTTTCATTTTCATGTCATACTTCCTTCAGATATTGCATTTCCTGTTCACGGAATTCTCGGGCTGACTTTCATGCAACGTCATCTTTTTTGTCCTTTGTTGAAAGGTTGTGGCAAGCTCTTCTTTAAAGCGAGATTCGGGTTTTTCCTCAGAGTCTATCAGTGCAGATATCATTAGATATAATGTCAAAATTATAAATGAGAAAGATGTGAAATACCGATAATAATGAAGATAACCTGAAGTTGGTGTACGGTTCTCTTAGTAACATTTTCATTAATTGAATTTGTTGCAAATTGCAGCCCAACTATTTATTTGCTCAGTCCCAGCAGTATGGCTTTTAGATTCAATAACCGGATGGTTTCAAACAATTTTTTTAAGAGATTTTTTTCAAATTCATTAAAGTTTATTGATGGGATTTTTTTAGCCTCTGCCATTGTTTTTTTCTCACAAGCAATGGTGTTTCTGCTGTTGGAACAGCAGCATGTGCTCATGGGCAGGTGTTTACAATCAGGCTTACTTACCTTACTCCAGGACTTCATAGTCTCAGACAAACTAATGCTGGGCTTACACGACACCAGGGGTTTTCAAAGTGTGAGAGAGTGAGCCCCCCCTCAGAGAACAAATTTCAGCGGAGCCCCCCCCCCTTTTTTTTTCTAAATCCCTGTGTTTTGAAAGATCTTTTAATTATTTTACAAATTTAAACATATTTTTGAAACATTCTAAACATTTTTGTGCATTTTTAAGCACATTTTAACATCTAAATCCAGTGTTTTAATCCTGCTTCCTTAAAGCATGGATAGTAGTGACTGAGTGTGCAGCGGAGTGAGAAAGATAGACAGACAGACTTGCCCAAATTATTGACTAGTTAAATGTCATTCACACATCCAGTGTTTTTTCGCTAGTGCCTCCAATGTCCTGCTGGAGGAAAATAGTAGCCAGTGGAGAACCAGACCCTCCTAGCAGGGTCCGGGGGTATGCCCCCCGGGAGATTTTTTTTCACCTTTTTAAAGTGAAATGCATGAATCTGGTGCATTTTGAGAGGAAAATTAAGAGGCTAAATATGAGGAATTTTGTGTGACCAAATAATTTGGAGACACTGGGTCTGATGAATTAGAAGCTATTGAAGAAGGACACATGGATTTTCCATAAAAATATTGATTTAAAATTAAAAAAATTGTGCAGGGTCCTCTGGGGTGGGCTTGGCGGTCTTTTTCTTTAACAAGACCTATTTCTCTGTAATATAATGAATGCATTTAAATGCAGTAAGAGGAACGAAGCAGAAGAACTCTTGTCCAGCTATGCCGTGATCTTTTATAGATTTTTTTTTTTTCACATATTCATCCGCGCCCCCCCCCCTGCCATAACCCCAGGGTGGCCTTTTATTGTGGACAGTCTAAGGCACACCTGTGCACTAATCATGATGTCAGATCAGCATCTTGATGTGGCACACCTGTGAAGTGGGATGGATTATCTCAGCAAAGCACAAGTGCTCACTATCACACATTTAGACAGATTTGTGAACAATGTTTGAGAGAAATGGTAACATTGTGTATCTGGAATGAATTTTAGATCTTTAAGTCCATCTCATGAAAAATGGGAGCAAAAACAAAAGTGTTGCGTTTATATTTTTGTTGAGTATACTAACACTGATCACATTTTCCAAGAGAATTGATTGATCAGCAGGCAACACTATGTGTATTGAATTGTTATCTCAAACATTAACCTCCTCTGTGAAGTAAGCGATTTATTTATGTTAATATAAGTGTTAAATTGCTCTTCATTCATACAATGATCACTTATACTGTATAGTGTGCACGTTGTAAAAACTCGATCTCTCAGTCACTCGCTCTGCATGTAATTGGCAAATAAACTTTTCGGGGATCACACTACTGATAACCAATCAGAAGAGAGAACGCTAGAAACCGGCACCCGTCTCACTGCCGATGCACGTGCAGAGCGACAGATGGGTGAATGTGTATGCGCCTACAATGGCGGTGTATGTTTTTTTTTTAAAGATATTTTTTGGCCACTTTTATGCTTTATAGATAGTGCAGAGAGACAGAGGTGAAATGGGGGAGTGACATGCAGAGAACGGCCGCGGGCGGGAATCAAACCTGGGTCTGCTGCTGGGCCCGGCCCGGGGGGGGGGGACACACACACCCTACCAACTGAGCTAAGGGCGCCCCCCCCCTCCCACCTCCCACGTCTGTTTTGATGGTTTTTATCATAGATTTATCGCACCTATGGATCTGAGATGATGCTAGATAACTCGCTGCTTGAAGAGAGCAGTGCATTAATGTGGTGACGTGGGGACGAGGGAGGGGACTGCTAACTGCAGTCACTGACAGGAAATTAGCTAAACTGACCATTCCGCTTACTGAACCTTTGAAGACAAAAGGAATAAACATAGTTAGTTGCATTCTCACCAGGATGTCAAGCCACCGTACACTCAGGCCTTGAGGAGCTCATGTGATAACTTAAAGGGAATGAACTAGTCACGCAGTGTTAACTCTGGCAACATTAACAATGGCGGCCCGATGTCCCGTAAATCACCAAAGAAAAGGAACGGCAGATCTTAATCTAGCTGGTTATAAAATACACTGCTCGATCCAAATCCCCGTGCTTTTTCATTCACTCATTTTCCAGAGTTTATGAGGATATTTCTGCCCGGCGGAAGTTGTACAATGATGTGGAAAAGCTAGGCTAGGCTAAGCTAGACTGCGTCCAGGACCGCCGCCGCCTTGCAGAATGGCAGCTGCAGTTTTTCTGGCTGCAGGTAGTGATGGGCAAATGAAGCTTTTATGAAGCATTGAACCAGATGAGCCAATGTTTCGAAAATAGGTTCATTACTCGAAGCTTCAGTGACAGTGACCTCTGCTGGCGAAGTGCGAGGCTGCAGTGGATTCAAAGTATCCCTGCTTTTAAAATAATTTGACGCACACACACACCCCACAAACCCAAATACTCAATATCATGATCTATTCACGAATAAAGATTGATCAAAATACAGATGTCTAAATTGTTCTTAAAAGGATTGGCCTAGCCCATGTCCAAATAGGCTAACTGATAGGATATAATTGAAACAGCATTTTATAAAAACCTACAATATAATGACCTGTGCCTCCGACCGGGATTCGAACCCCGGACCTCCACACCTCAGTCGGTGTGTCATCCCCTAGCCTAATCTTAATGACATTACGAACAGTTTTATTACATACTGGACACAACTCCCGAAAACGGTTGTAGCGCCGATTGTGTGATAGTTTTTTCCATTAAACAATTTGGCCGTGCCGCGGTGACCGGCTGGCTTTGGGCAAGGTTGGTTGGGTGTGCTTGAGTAGCCTAACTCTACAAGGGTAATTATGTGGGATGGGGAACACTCAAAGATTTGTATTGAGGTAGGCTGCCTTAGTTTTTCGACGGTTTATGGATTGAGCCGGTTTATTTATTTTTTGCTCAAAGCTTGTCCACCGAGCCGCGGACCAGTCAAGTGATTCAAGCAACGAAGCAGTTGCTGCTTCGGACGTCATATGTCACGTGATTTTTTTCGTACTGAAGCAAGCTTCGAAGCAGTGCTTCTTGGGAATTGTAGATCAGGGTTTGAAGCACGTATCGAAGCTTCAGTGTCACACTGCCATCACTAGCTGCAGGCCTTCAATGCACTGCAGCTGGTGATGTCGTGTAGATTAACTGGAGCCACTGCCTGGGTGGAAACAATGGGCATGACAGTTCCTTTAGCAAACTCCCATCCAAAACGACTCGTCCTTTCATACACCGATTGCAGCAGCCACCACACAGGGTGAAAGCTAACCATTGGGAGCAATTTAGGGTTCAATGTCCCTGGGAAAGACACTGAAGCCTAAATTGCTTCTAAACGGTGTATGAATGGAAACGGAATGTGTAAACAGGTCTTCCTTGTAAATTATGGCGCTTTTCCACTGCACATATAGCTCTACTCGACTCAACTCGACTTAGCTCAACTTGGTTTTGGTAGAAGCATGGGTCGTTTTCCACTGGAAATAGTACCCCCTGAACGTGGGCGGGGTCGTCATACAAAGGGGCAGAAAGCCGACTCCGGAGCAAAGCAGAAATTACGAGCAGTTGTTGTACTATTACAGTTTTTCACAATTGTTTAAACACATTTTTTGGAACATCAGACACAATGTGCACAATCTGAAACTAATTTACCAACTGCTTCACCAATTCTGCTGAACTCCAAACACATTTCCTGCCTTAGACTCATATTCTCATTCCAAAACACACATTTTTCACAACACTACACACAATTCTCTATATCTTGCAAACTCTTCCTGAATTCTCTCTCATGGTATTCACACAGAACACACTGCCAATCAAACTTCTAAACTCAAAAGGCTTTTGTGCAGTTAGCTATAGAATGGTCAGAGATGAGCTCCTGTTTGCTGTGATTTACAGTAGACTGCACATTTTGGTACAATACAGTTTTTGCCGAATACTGTAAACACTAAAAGTGACTGCTATGACCACAGCATCACAACCTCTAACTTTTGTAACTATGCCCTAAACCAAAGCACCAACCCTACAAACACGATATATGCTTTGCACTGTTTGAAATTGTCCAACACACTTCTTGAAAAATAATTTAACTAATTGATTACCAATCAGTCTAAACCTTAGCACTACAAATAGACCCCAGGTGAGCTCAGCTCCTTTCTGAGACAGTAAGAGTCAGGGGAAGAGGAGGGGAGAGAGCGACAGGAGTACGAGGACAAAGAAGGCAACAGACGGAGACACATACAACAGGGACACTATAGTGGACCATGTTATAGATCATGGCCTATCAATGAGGGAGCCTGGCCAGAGAGTGCAGCCCAACCCGAGTCATAAGTATCGGAACAGTGAGGCCAATTCCTTTATTTTTGCTGTAGACTGGAAACATTTGGGTTTGACACCAAAAGATGAATATGAGACAATAGATCAACATTTCAGCTTTCATTTCCAGGTATTTGCATCTGGATCCGATACACAACTGAGAAGATAGCATTATTTGTAAAGGAACACCACATTTTTAGGTGAGCAAAAGTATTGGAACAGATAGACTTAAAATAAATTAAAGTGAATAAGACTTAATATTTTGTTGCAAAGCCTTTGCTTGCAACAACTGCATCAAGCCTGTGACCCATTGACATCACAAAACTTTTGAATCCTCCTTTTTGATGCTTTTCCAGGCTTTCACCGCAGCCTCATTCAGTTGCTGTTTGTTTACTCTCTTCAGTCTCCTCTTTAGCAGGTAAAATGCTTGCTCTATAAGGTTTAAGTCTGGAGATTGACTTGACCAGTCTAAAACCTTCCATTTCTTGACCCTGATTAACTCCTTTGTTGTTTTTGCAGTGTGTTTTGGGTCATTATCTTGCTGCATTATGAAGGATATTCCAATCAGTTTGGTTGCATCTTTCTTTAGATTGGCAGACAAAATGTTTGTGTAAACTTCTGAGTTAATTTTGCTGTTGCCATCATGTGTTACATCATCAATGAAGATTAATGAGCCCATCCGAGAAGAAGCCATGCAAGCCCAAGCCATGACATTGCCTCCACCGAGTTTCACAGATGAGCTTGTATGCTTGGGGTCATGAGCAGATCCTTTCTTTCTCCAAACTTTAGCCTTTCCATCATTTTGGTAAAGGTTCATCTTGACAACAACACAGTTACACATGATGGCAACAGCAAAATTAACTCGGAAGTCTACAGAAACATTTTGTCTGCCAATTTAAAGAAAGATGCAACCAAACTGATTGGAAGATCCTTCATCATGCAGCAAGATAATGATCCAGAAAAACTGCAAAAACAACAAAGGAGTTCATCAGGGGCAAGAAATGGAAGGTTTTAGACTGGCCAAGTCAATCTCCAGACTTGAACCCTATAGAGCATGCATTTTACCTGCTAAAGAGGAGACCGAAGGGTGTAACCCCCCAAAACGAACAGCAACTGAATGAGGCTGCTGTAAAGGCCTGGAAAAGCATCACAAAAGAAGAATGCAAAAGTTTTGTTATGTCAATGGGTCACAGGCTTGATGCAGTTATTGCAAGCGAAGGATTTGCAACAACATATTAAGTCTTATTCACTTTAATTTATTTTAAGTCTATCTGTTCCAATACTTTTGCTCACCTAAAAATGTGGTGTTCCTTTACAAATAATGCTATCTTCTCAGTTGTGTATCGGATCCAGATGCAAATACCTGGAAATGAAAGCTGAAATGTTGATCTATTGTCTCATATTCATCTTTTGGTGTCAAACCCAAATGTTTCCAGTCTACAGCAAAAATAAAGGAATTGGCCTCACTGTTCCGATACTTATGGAGGGGACTGTATGTGTTTGTCATTTGAAAAGAAAACACCATTTACTGAAGAGTTAACACTGTTTTGAGGGTAAAGTGCTTTTGCAAGAGAAGTGAAGGATATTGCATTTTGTGTTTTAGTTTTGAGATTTGTGTTTAGGGTTTTGAAAAAGTGAGGTAGTCTATCAGGAAATGTGTTTAAGCAATTGTGAAAAACTGTAATTGAACCAACCGCCAAAAATACGGATGGAAAATGTTTAAGAAATACCCCCCTTGTATCAGTTTGCTAATAGAAGTAGAAGAATATTGCGACAGGCCATTAAAAGGGATTATTGGTGTCCAGATGTGCGACTCGTCAGCTGCGAGTTGAGCCGAGTTGAGTTGATACCATGCAGTGGAAAAGAAAAGCGCCATTAGACTACTGTCCTCAACTGTTGAGGACAGTAGTTGGATACTGTCTGTGCCTTGTATGGACAGTATCTTAATTCCAGTATCTCTGGAAGATAGTATAAAAGAATAGTGTCTGTATGTCACATCATTTGGGGTGTTCTGTTCATCTGTCCACACCTGTCAATAAACAAGCCTCCAGTGAGAATCAACTTGTCGCTTCATTATCTCCACATTGGAAGAATCTCCCTTTCAGATCCTTTAAACCGTTTTGAAGTTGTTGTGTTGCAGGTAAGAACTAGGTTTCAACAGTAACAAAAGTATTTTGCTCAGTGGTAAGAAGTTCAGACAATATTTAGTATTTAAAGTAATCCTTTTATTTGTTTGTAGGAAAGAACAAAGTTTAATAAAATCTGTACAATCTGTAATCTGGGCTGTACACAATTTGACATTTCCTGAAGAATGCTTTGGATTGTCCATTTGGTCCTTGACTATCAATAATGGAACACTGTCTCAGATCTGCTGTCCATCACAACCTCTGAAATCTTCTGCTTTTCCGCTGCTGGTGTGCCATTCCACAGGAGAGGAGCGAGCTATGGAAAGCTGTTCAGCCCATAACAGGCCCCCGTGTCTGACTGCTCCAGTTCACTGCACATAACACTGCTTCGCTCTGGTGCTCACCGGTGCTGAAACAGAGGATCAGATCTAGGTGTTAGCCACTGTGATCTGAGACCTGGGCCATACACTGACAGCAGACACTTCAAACTTCTCTTCTTTCCTACCACTTCAAAACACGTTACTTCTTCTTCCCTCCAATGGTCAAGTTCTCACTTTTCTTCTTCTGCACCTGCAGGGAACATTTCTTATTATCAGTGACAGTTGGAAGCGTTGACACATGAAATTAATCCACACAGTATAGAAATCCTCCAACCTCATTCATGGAGTCATCAATCTGTTTGAGTTCTTCGTATCGGTCTCTTGACTCTCTGAGTGGCTGTACCATCGCCTCCTCAATCTGTGGGAACAGCTACACACACACACACACACATTACACATTTGCTATGTAACTGTCACTGTTGAGCAGCTTGTTTGTTTAATGTACCATAGCATAGCATAACAAGTTGTTGATGCCTTCAAAGTGCTTCTGACAGGCCCTGATCAGCGCTGTGTTTGAAATCAAGTCCAATCATTCTCTGTTCACTATATAACAAGACACTCAGCAGTCTATAGTGAGCAGTAAATAGAGATTCTGACACATGTAACGTCATCATTTTGCTTCACTTACAGCTGTAGAAAATGCAACCTACTTAATTGTGGAATTCATAGCAGACCGTAGGAGTGGGCTTTTTTCTTCCATTGTGGGAATTTTTGACAGCACATGAATTTCAGTTTGAATTCAGATACTAAAAAAATAAAGTAAATCTGTTGCCTTATGTAAAGACTAAGGGGTGATGTCTGACAAGGTGGAGTATGAAGTATTCAGATACGTTACTTCAGTTAAAGTACAAAAGTCCTAGCAAGATTTATTTTTAAATAGGCCTAAAAATGTAAATGAACTCAATCTCGTATGTCGATATGTAATGATATGGCATACAATTATAAAATAAATGATTCTATTGTCAATACTGATTCATCAAAGTGTCGGGAGAATTATTATGAACAGAAGTCATATGGGTGTATTTGTGTTTAATGTGATGGTTTCCCTCCCTGCCAGGGTTAGGTGAGGGAGGTGCTCTTCTTCATGCACCTGAGAGCAAGACACAGTAAAACAACATGCAGGATGCTCAGTCAATACAGTACAGTAGTACAGACATAGGAGAATTTAACATTAAATATTATAAATATGTACATATAGTTGGAGCTATTAAAATCGTACAACTAGACATTAGGGCAAGTCTAACCAAGTCTACTCATTTCCATAGAGTGCTAAGGAGAAGCGTCTTAATCCGTGTATTTTCCATATCCGTTTGGAAATCAAAACATGAAAAACAAAAAAACAAGTTTGATTTCATGTTTAAACCGACTGCTTTATTCAAAATATGCCTGTAAAACATTGATTCCTATTTATTTCTTTATTTTCCATGTCTCCCTTAACACAAAGTGTGGTAAATGAGACAAACAAAATGTAAAAAAGTTGCATTTTCATTTGTAAAGTTCGAAATAATCTTTAAATAATAATCTAAAAATCAGCGGGCTACTGTGTCCCCCAGCCACAATGGCACGAGCTATGTGCCAGCGCCGTGGCTATCACTGTCCGGCATAAACCCCGCCTACTGTCGGTAGTCTAGTGGAAACGCATGGCAGACTGTGCTGCTCAGAGGAAACGAGGAATGGTCTAAACAGCGAAAGAAACCTCCGCTGTTGGTCGCTAGATCTACATCAACAGCTCATCAGATGAACCATCCAGATCAAAACTGGACAAACAACCAAATGTTGATGGGGAAACATATTTTGTCTGAAAAGATAGCTTTAACCCCGATAAGTGAGTCCCCGCGGCTGACTATGCTCACTGTCAGTGCTTTATTTTACAAATAGCCTAGCTCAACTCAGGTCATTTATAACATTGGACAATAGCCAAGGCAAGGCAAGACAAGTTTATTTATATAGCACAATTCAGACGCAAGGCCATTCAAAGTGCTTTACAGGAGCAAGATTAAAATACATAATACACGAATGAATAAAACATTTAAAAGCGAATTAATAGAAATAGAACATTTAAATTAAATTAAAATAACAGGTTAAAATGGAAACAGAAAATTCTTCAGACTTGATTTAAAAGAGCTGAGAATTGCAGTAGACCTCAAGTTTTCTGGGAGTTTGTTCCAGACATTTGGTGCATAAAAACTAAAAGCTGCTTCTCCTTGTTTAGTCCTAACTCTAGGGACTGTAAGTAGACCTGTCCCAGATGACCTAAGGGCTCTGGACGGTTCATAACGTATCAGCAGATCAGAAATGTATTTTGTCCCTAAACCATTTAGGGCTTTATAAACCAACATCAATATTTTGAAATCAATTCTTTGAGTGACAGGAAGCCAGTGTAAAGACCTCAGAACTGGGGTGATGTGATCCACTTTTTTGGTCCTGGTGAGGACTCGAGCAGCAGCGTTCTGAATTACAGTGGCCGAAGCTGTCTGAGGACACTGTTACAGTAGTCAAGTCTACTAAAGTTAAATGCATGAACTTTTTCTAAATCTTGCTGAGACATAAGCCCTGTAATTCTTGATATGTTTGTAAGGTGGGTAGGCTGACTTGTTAATTGATTTAATGTGTTGCCAGACAAGTTTCACCTTTCATCGACAAATGTGGGCACACACACACACACACACACACACAATGCAACGCCCCGGCCGGTTATGTGCTTCTGTCATTGTGACATTTAAGGTTTTAAGATAAAACTGTGTTGAGCCTGCTGTCTCTCTTCAATCTCTTTTTCTCAATCAGCGATCGATCGATCGTTTCATTCGTACACAGAGGCCCATGTAGGCACGTAGCGGAGTTGCACGTTTACGCACGGCACCGGGGTTCCTGGTGGAATGCGGAGGCCCGCACGTCAGCATCAATTATTTGATGAAGTTCATTCATGAGTAAAAAAATCTCAATCATAATTGTATTAGATGATTATGGGTACCCCTGGTAGCCCAGGACCCAAGGCAATTGCCTACCCTTGCCTAATTGCTAACCCCCCCCCCCCCCCCACACACACACACACACACACACTTCTTATAGGGGTAACTTTGGCACGACACCGGAACCTCGAATACTTAATTGCTAAATGTAATTTTCAAAATCAACATTTAGGCCATTATTCTCATATTAAATATCCTGGTCAAGAATTGTGATTAAAAATAAAGAAAAGTGTGTTTTTAGTATAATATAAAATGTAGATGAGATTGATTATTAAAATAACAGGTCACTTTTTGTTTTTTCGTGTTTTGATTTCCAAATGGATATTGATTGAACGGAAGACACACGGATTGTTCGCACCACTTACTTTGGATTCTAGGCTTCTTCACATTGGAGTTAAATACTTCCACAAGCAGTGGCTCCTCCCACTTTACAACTCTACTACTTCGATCATCATCATCAGCACCATCACTGTCCTGCATATTCACCTTCATTACGGTCTCAAACATGGGGATGAGGACGAACTTGATGAAGCCAATCTGAGCCGTGGGCTTGGTGACCTTTTCTCTGTCCATAAAGGGAGCCACAGGAAGCCCTTCAGTCCGCTCCCTGTCACTCTAATCAGCACAGACAGACAAACGGTCATCAACATGCATACATAATAATAGAGGGAAGACATTGTCTTTTGCAGACTTGCTTTGTTCATTACCTAAATGAATGATGCTACATGTAACTTCGACCCTGATTCCACCTAGCAATAACATCTGATCTGAGTGATACGAATACAAGAGGACAGCTCACAGTCCGTGTGTTCACACCTGGCAGTACACATGCATCTTTTCTGTCCATTTGTGATCTGATTTGACTTCCCCGCTCTGTATTTAAATCAACACGTACATAATTTCCGTTTGCGTTGCTGTTTTTATTTGCTATTTTGCTTTTAAAATGTATTACTCGCCAAGTGCGGGTCAATGTAGTCTTAGGCGATTAAGTTATTAAGCCCACCCGTCACTTGGCTGGTGAATGATGCTTGGGCAGCTATTCTAACGTCTGATAAACTCTTGCCGGTAGCCTACCAGAGGCACACAGGCTGTGTGCGAAAAGCCATACTTACATCCTCTCTCCTACATACTCAACATGTTTATACTCCATACTGTCTACTTAACAATCGATTGTGTATTCGAGGTTCGTCGAAACATTCACAATGAAGTATACTCGAGCAATAAAGAATTTCTTCTTCTTCTTATAAGATTCCGGCCGTCTAGACCAGTTTCGCGTATTACCGCCCTCCACATGTTAGATATAGAACTACATTTTTACCTACAGTCCTGTGTTGTGCAGGATATGCAGAATTGTAAATAAAGAATAGAAAAAAAAAATGTCCTTGTCGTTTGAAAAGACCAGGGGTGGATTACTGCACGGGCACACCGGGCACAGGCCCAGGGGCCCAAGGGCTCAGGGGGGCCCAAGGCCTCAGGGGGGCCCAAGGGTTCAGGGGGTCCTAAGCCAGAGATACTGATAGTAACGTTTCATGTTGCAGAATCAAAGAGCTCAGTCACTGATGTCAATAACAGGATCCAAAAGGGAATAGCCTTAATATAAGGATACTCATTAAAATATAACAAGATAGAAATCATCATGGGCCCCTCAACTAGTAGGGGAGAAATACAAAAGCATAACAAAACAGCATTAGTAGCTCTGTGTAAGAGGCTCCATGAAGGCCCCCTCACACAAACAGAAATAAGCTTTCTATGTGTGAATTCTAAATTTTTCATGAAAAGTAGCTATCCACCGTTTATATGTTGAAATGGGCCCCTCCATCATAGAACATGGGTCTGCAGACCAATCTACTGTTTTTACAGTTGCAGAGTAAAGAGTGCTGCCTGTTTAAGAAAATGTTCCTTCTGCATCTCAGGATTTGATCTAGTCTCTAAAATATATTTTCAAAGTGCACCAGATTAATGCATTTCTCTTTAAAAAGGTGAAAAAAATCCGGGGGGGGGGGCATGCCCCCGGGCCCCCCAACAAGGTACAGGGTCCCTCCAGCAGCATCCCAAAATCCTGTGGGAAACACTGACTTCCTTAATATGTTTTTGCCATTAATTGTATGTATCTGTGTAGAAAAGTCAGTGTACCTGACTGGATAGGATTTTTCAACGCCGCCACCACACCCAACGCGCCCGGTGTGTTCTCACCTTTATGCTTTGGTGTGCACTGTGCATTCGAAGCGGGAGGCGAGCCCCCTACCTGCACCTTCTCTTCTGAGGTGTGTGTTGATAGCGTGCCAAGTTACCGCTGATAAGAATTGTGTCCCCGCCGGCCGGTGAGCGCGCATGCATATTAACCCTTCAATCTCACTCAAGTAAATTCAGAAGATCTTTGGATCGTTTTGTATATTGTTTTTGGTCATTTAGTTTGAAAATTAGGTTTGCAAAGTAACAAATGGCTCATCCGCCAATAAAAATGCTTTTATTCTTCTGTGTAATGAACTAGCCTATGTATTGCACATTTATAGCACTTTTCATAACACAAATCAAGGTAGCCTAAGAGGAGGGACCAAGTAAGCCAGATGTTTTATTATAGCCTAATAGTTTGCATTGGTTTTGAACTGTTCCCTATTTTTTTTTCTTTGAATAAAGCCTAATGCTGCTAGTAAAATACCATACTCAATTGTAGACATGATATAGAATAATTACCTTTATTACAGTTTAACCAAATGTTTTAACAATAGGCTACAGGAGATATTTGAAAGCACTACACATGAATTGAATGCTATTCAATAACATTTGTGTCAGCGAAACCGTGAATGTTCTCTTTTACTTTACATAAAAATGAATGCAGAAAAGGCACACATTGCTTCATAAAAATTCACCAGAATGCAGGATATTAAGTGTTCAATGCTCAAAATCTTCTGAGGGGGGACCCCCAGACCCCCACTTATAATGTGTCCACACCCAATGTTTAATTAAAACCTGTCCTACGACTTTGCAATTCATGAATTAGTTTATTTTAATAAGATTTTTTATGTTTTATCACATTTTCCAATTGTCTTTATTTCTGATTTATTATGAACAATATATAAACTTGCAGGACACTAGCAAAAATGATTGGGTGGGAGAGAGGACACGGTTTTGGGTCCCTCGGCCAAAAAATCTCACTCCAAATTTTTGGTGAAACTTGGCAGCCCTGCTAAACACTATTTCTAAAGCCTTACCAGCAAATATGGCCACATGTTAATGTTGCGCTCGGTTTGAAAATATTTCCCCCTTTTGGTGGACCCACCTGCATGAAGTACTCCTCAAGCAGGCAGTCGACCCAGGGCTCAGCCACCTCCATGGGCCGCACCTCATTGGAGATGTCGCAGCACTTAATAAGCACCATCTTCAGCTGCACAGAGGGCAAAGGTCACCATTTTTACGGGCTTATTATATTACCAGTAGTAAATACATCACTGCAAAGCATATAGTAGATGAGAGTAGATGATTTTTTTAACCTATCTTTTTAAACAGGAATTTTTCCTTCTAACATGAAAGTAGCTAAGGTTATACCATTACATAAGAATGGTGATGAACATTCATTTACTAATTATAGACAAGTCTCACTTTTAACACAATTTTCTAAAATTCTGGAAAAGTTATTCAGCAATAGACTTGATGAATTCATTACTAATCATCAACTTCTGTATGACAGTCAATTCGGCTTTAGAAAGAATCCTTCCACCGCACTGGCCTTGGCTGAATCGGTAGAAATGATTAGTAATGCTATTGATCACAAATTGTACTCTATAGGAATTTCCTTAGACCTCAAAAAAGCATTCGACACTATTAATCATGACATCCTTCTTAATAAACTGGAGAATTATGGCATTCGAGGTTTGGCACATGACTGGGTCAGAAGTTATTTACATGACAGGAAACAATTTGTGAAATTAGGGGACTTCACATCGACATGCTTAGATATTGTTTGTGGGGTCCCTCAGGGGTCAATCTTGGGGCCGAAATTATTCCTGCTTTATATAAATGACATATGTAAAGTGTCAAAAGTCTTAAGGTTAATTTTATTTGCTGACGACACAAACATCTTCTATTCGGGGAAAGATCTGAATAATATGGTTGAGATCGTAAACATTGAATTGACTAAGTTACATGCGTGGTTAAACCGAAATAAGTTATCACTAAATTTAGAAAAAACTAAATTCATGATGTTTGGCAGGAGAGCATCAGATGTCGCTGTAAAAATCAAGGTAAATGGGATTGAAATTCAAAGGGTCAAGCAACACAAAGTCCTAGGGGTAATAATTGACGATAAATTAAGCTGGAAACCACAAGTTAACCATCTCAGCTGCAAAATAGCCAGGAGTATTTCTATACTTTGGAAAGCACAACATTGTTTCAATCAAAAGGCCTTACTTGTATTATACTGGAGTTTAGTTTCCCCACATCTGCATTACTGTGCTGAAATTTGGGGAAACACTTACAAAGGTACATTGCACCCGTTGGAGATTCTTCAAAAGAAAGCAATACGAATTATTTACCAAGCCAATTACAGGGCACACACTAATAACTTTTTTATTGAAGGTAGAATTCTCAAATTACGTGATGTGGTAAATTACCACACAGTACAAATGATTTACAAGGCTTCAAAAAAAAGCCTTCCTAATAGTTTACAAGTAATGTTTGAAGACAGAGAAGTTTCGCATGATTTAAGAAGAAAAGTTAAATTCACTGAGAAAAATATACGGACCACACTTAAATCCTTTTCGATTTCTGTAAATGGTATTAAGCTGTGGAATGGACTTGATGAAGTTGTCACAGGGAGTTGCAGTTTGCGCAATTTCAAAGCAAATTATGTTTCAAAAAATTATTGAAAATTACAGACTAATAACTTGAGCACAATGTCAATGTCACTTACATAACAATATTGGAAAGAATAATACAGGCCAGCAGACAGACTTGTTTTGAATACTTTTGCAGAAGTGTTTAGACTACCAGTTAAGAAATGGAACAGGGGCCTATTTCAGGTAGCTGGTTTTGAGGCAACCCAGAGTTTGTTCGCTCTGAGTTAGTGGAAACTCTCGGTTTTCCGTTTCAAGAAGCAGGTTCAGTGCAACCGAGAGTCAGTTACTGCGGCAACATACGCCGTGGGTCTAACCTGCTGGATAGGTGGTTAGACCTACCCTGAGTTTGTTTTCACTTTACGCTGCAGCTCCGACTGAAGAAAGAGTCACTGTCACAACGCAACCCTGTACAGTTTAAAGCAAAATCACTCCATAGAAATCTCCATCGGGATGTTTTTATCATTTCCTGATGATTTTACGTTTGATCGATCATTTGATCAGTAGCATAGTTCTCAGCCCTCGTTCGTTCATATGCGGCCACCTTACACATCGTGAACATGCTTTACATTCAGATTAATAAACCTATTGTATTGTATGTATCTCGTTATTTATTTTTATCATTATCAGTAGTTTTTTAACATCTGTGCCACTGAACATAGGCTATTTATGTCAGGTTGAAATGTAATTCTGCGGCTGCACGCGATCGTTACTGTTCACTTGTGTCATCCCAAAGTCACAGACAAGCCTCGTTAAATAGCCCAATATGAATATAGAAATAATATAATAATTTAAACTGTGATCACAAGAGGACAAGGGATCTGGTAATAAAACAATCAGGATCTACAATGGAAACTGTCACCTTATGTGTCAAACGTTAATATCTTTCACTCGCCATTTAAAAGAAGCGACAGTCTGTTTACTGCACAGTAGGCCTATTATAGCTTGCCTACATAATAGGCTACAGCGAATATAAAACACTGTCAGCAGGGCTGTGCAGCGGCAGCTTGATAATTTTGTTGCTGCTGATATGCGTAACTTAATTCTTAAAATAGACTTGCTTCTCATACAGAAGCAATGATGCTCTTGACAAAAAACGTTTGCACCGTTTTTTCTGAATTGCCGAAGTGATTAGATCAGAGTTATGAGACTATCCCCGTTCATTCTTCTCCATAAGCTCATAAGTTAATATTTCTTACTCTAGTGGGAGGAGCGGAGAAGTTTTTTTTTTCTTTTTTGAGAAGTGGAGAAGTGGGAGGATCAAGCATTTGTTTCTTCTGTTTCCATGGTGAATCATGTTTTCAGCGATCCATTGACGATGGCTTTTATGCACACGCTCCACCCAGAGTGAACACGCTCAGAGTTGATTAACCCAACGCTGATCCACTGTTCTGAAACCGAAAACCCAGAGTTTCTCGTCAATCCTGCGCTCTGAGTTGACCAACTCAGAGCGCAGGATTAAACCCAGAGTATGTAAAACCAGCTACCTGAAATAGGCCCCAGGCCAAATACAAGGCCACTTCACAATTTATACACTAGGCATTGTCACAGAAAAACTGAACTGTGCTGAACTGATCTTAAAAGCTGAAGCAATTAGATTAAAATTGACTGTGTGTATATATATATATATATATATATATATATATATATATATATATATATATATATATATATATATATATATATATATATATATATATATATATATATATATATATATATATATATATATATATATATATATATATATATATATATATATATATATATATATATATATATATATATATATATATATATATATATATATATATATATATATATATATATATATATATATATATATATATATATATATATATATATATAGCTATATACATATATATAAAAATGTTTTTTGTTTTATTTTTATTTTCTGTAACAGTAACTGTGTATCTGAATCCGAATTTGATGAAAATGGGGGCGGGACCTGATAAGCCTTTGGCTTCTTCCGTCTCCTTTCGGACAACACAAAGTATGATATATGAATATTTGCAAGAGAAAATTGTGTATTGTGTGGAATTGTCCGAAAGAATAATAAATAAATAAATAATTGCGTGTGTGAGAGAGCTTGTCTGTGGGCGAGCGCGCGCAGACGCAGGAGGCGGGGACGAGCATGTCCAGGCTTTAAAGAGGACCTATGATGCTTTTTGACTTTTATGACCTATAAACGTTGTTATGATGATTCATAGTCATGCTTAACCATACTAAATTATCAAATAATGACTTACATGCATTTCGACATATTCCCTGCTGACCGTCTGAGGTGTCTGTGCAGAGCACTAAACACTATTCTAGCCAGTCGAGAAGTCACGTCTTCAAACCGGTCTACCCTTTCATAATTTGTGACGTCGCATAAAACTTTGTGACGTCTCCACGCGGATGTTTCCATGTATGGTAATGCTGTCACTTCCCTGTTCGCGTCTGCCTCGCGCCCTCATAGGTCCATGCTCGCGCTTCCCGCCACTGAAAGTGTTCCGGAAGGAAGCTAACCAATCACAACGGAGTGGGGTTTGCAGGAGGGGGGGGAGGGGAGCGGAGATGGCCGGAGCACAGGCGGAGGGAGCCGAAGCACACACACTCAAGTGTTGACACGATGTGCTGGATCGCCAAAATAAGAGAAAGAGCTTCCCGAAAATCTAGATAGTTTTTTGTGATGTGATTCGTGTCAGGTTGCTCTATAGAAGTGTAAAACAAGAAATTAAGACCAGAAAAGTAGCATAATAGGTCCTCTTTAAGATGCGGGGGTTACTGAGCCGACAGAGAGAGACAGAGTAGGACAAGGAAAACTTTCTGCAGAGGAAAAATAGTGTTTGACGGACGGACAGACCGACCGACCGACCGGGTGGGATGTTTGTCTAACGGCGTGGTGTGGACACTTTGCCAGGAGCAGGGGACTATGGGCTCTGCGTCGTCCTCCTACTGGGTCATTTACCTGGAGGTGGAGGGCAGGATCCAGAAGGTAGGCTACAACACAACACTGTGGAATGATAGAGGCTATAATTGTTGACTGTGTTGACAACACATTACAACAGTCACCTGCATAACACACAACAGTAAAAAGTCGGCCTACTACAGCTTCATCGAGAAATGCCTAACTAACCAGTGTTAAATGCTTAAAAACACCGTGTGTCCTTACCATAAAACTGCTTCTGTTACTCCCCTGTAAGGGGGGGTTATAGAAAAACAACGAGGACGCAGTATATTTAGTTGAAGTCCAACGTTGTAATGCTTTTCACAATTCAATACACAGTGCATTTCTTCATGCAACTTCAAATATCACAATGTCAATAAACAGTATTTTCACAAATTATCTTTACAGTACTCCTGAAATAGCATAGGCAAAACACATCAGAATTGTACCTTTAACTTACAAAATTACATTAATAAACAGAAGGAAGTGTGCATAGTTTAAGTACTGAATACTGCTTTTTAAGCTTCTACACATTTCACATTTTAACCATATTTTTAACACATTAACACATTCCTAAATAAAGCATTGTTTCAGCTAAAAATACACTGACAATACTATCTAATGACACTTAAACTGAAAGAGTGCCAGTTTATACTATAACACATTGGCAAATATTTTACACATTAAATGAGAACCGCGCCAACACGTATTGTCGTGGAATGGTGGACACTTTCTTACCACGGGCCTGCCCGTGTGATGCTGCTAGCAAGCACGCTACGGCAGAGCGACCCCTCCGTTTTTAACCAAACTAATCTTTTTAACATTTCATGCACAGCTATTTTACTCTCGGCATGTTCCCTAGCATTAAACATATACATAAACAATTTCACAGCCACCGTTCTTATACCGTTATAGAAAAACAACGAGGACGCAGTATATTTAGTTGAAGTCCAACGTTGTAATGGCCGAGGAGACGGCGAGCACGCTATTCCTTCTTCTTCTTTTCGGTTATTAGCGGGTTGCAACCATAACTTTTTTGGTGCATACTGCCACCAACTGTAGCGGAGTGTAACAACCGCATTTATGTCATATAAAATAAATAATCAGATAACTAGATACTTGTATAGGAGGAAACAATAAAAAAAAAAAAAAAAAAAGTAAATAAATAAAATAAAGGAGGGGGGGGGGGGGGGGGGGGGTTAGGCTATACAAATACTAAATTATTTTAACTAATCCTGTGTCCTTTAAATGAGCACGCTATTCCCCTACAGGCTGAACAAGTTAAACTAAACTAATCGAACCCAGAGCATCTACAGATAAAACTAAAAATAACGTGAAATAAAGTAACACTGCAACAACTAATCTAATTTAGCATTTCTGAAAAGTGTTGTTGTAAATAAATAAATAATAGATCCTAAGCTAAACATGGGATTACACAAACATTGTATCTAAAACAAAAAAGGAAGAGCAATAGATAACAGATAATGATAGTGCTAAATCCGTTTTTGCATTTAAAAGCATTTCAGAAACACAGATCTTTATAACCATTACACTTCTGGATACAGCGATCCGTACAGGAATATTACAGTGGCAAAAGGACTTAAAATAGGCTACTGCGATGTGGATAGGCTACCTTAAAATGCACACCAATTACATCTATACAGTAATAATTGTATATGAAAACGTAAATAGCCTACTTAGATTGTATTGTTGAGTACCACAGACGATAGAAATATTATTTTGATGTTATAGGCCGGTGAAAATATCATAAAGTGTTCTATAAATTCATTGTGTGCAAGGTAAATGTCCATATTTGGATTTTGTAGAAATCGGATGTATTGAGGTTGATTCATTTATTTACTCCTGCAGTTGGCTGGTTTGTTATCATTTCTGGACTGCCAGTTAAACAAAATCAGAGAGAACAGTTTCCTTGGTTCATAAACCATTACAAAACATACTTTCAGCAGTTCTACTAATCCCCTCCAGTATTGAGCTTTGATGCTTGCCTATCAGCTTATGTTACGTGATCAGCATCAGGGTTGCTTCTATTGTTGTTTGTGGTATGATTTACAGTGAAGCAATATAAACACACACTGTTATGGCCTTAAGTCTAAATGTCTTGTCTGGGATTGGAATGATACTGAGCCTATCATAGTTCTGATGACATGTACCCTTCAGCCCTTTTCACTAGAACTTGACCGTTAGTAGTGTTGTCATCAGAAGCAGATAGAAATAGATTTCTATGTGTCTTGCAGGTGTGTTGTTTCTGCTCCACTGGTCTATGTGAAGAGTTGTTAGTTTGAAGAGTAACCCAGTCTCTGACCTCTAAATTCACTCCAAAGTTTCTGCACACAGCACTATGTGCATTATAAACACATTCAGTTCGCATATAGATAAAAGAAAATCTAGTCCATGCAATCTATTCATCCAACAAACCACATGAGAATAGTGCTTTCAGGTCATTACTGTAACTTGGCAAACCTGTGGCTACTATTGATGAGCTTTCTTTCTTTCTTGCCTGCAGATTCAGACAGGATAGTAGTATTATGTGACAAAAATAATTATATTATAATAATATTTAAATTGAACTATAGTACTAAATCAAGAGTTGTGTTCCATGATAGATAAAGACCAAAACATTATTAGATCATTAAAACACAGTCCTATTTCTTTACTTTCTCCAAGTTCCACATGGAAATATCTGTTTTTCAAATTAAAGACTTGTACATTTTGTGGCAGGACTGTGCAGAATGTGGACCAGATTAGATGTGCAGTAGAGTTAACTTTAATGTTGCGTGCAGTGACTATGGGAGGGGAGAAGAGTCCACCACAAGAACCAATATCATTCAGAATGCTGCATTAAAAACATGAATCACATTCACTGTTGGGCAGTCATCTTCATTCAAGTTCAATATGACACGTATTCCATAATTGCTAAAGGAGAGGGTTTGCATTGCTGAAGTAGAGGTCCAGACTTGAGTATGAGGCAGAGTGTGGACCCACAGTTCTGTTTACATTGACCAACCCATGGAGTAGGAATGGCAGCTCATAAAAGGCCACAATGAGGTCTATGACTCACACTTTGCATTTATTGCATTCTGTCTTCTTTATGGAGTTCACACAGAGTGTGTATGTGTCACAAAATGTGTGCTGCAAAAAACTATGCCATTTTCTCAAGCAGACATTTTTTACAATCTGGAATGTTATGGATGTGTTAGGTTTGAAATAGAAATAGACAGTGGTGGGCCAGCAGGGCCTTCTCTGCTGGCCCTGTCAAAATCCAAATAATATATTTTTTTTTGTTGTTTAAAATTATATTAATTTGTGTTTAAATGTGTATGAATTTACTAAAAAAAATGTCAGTACGTTACAATAATAATTACAATTTTTTTGGAATATAGTTATTTTTTGTGAGGCTGAGCTGGATTTCCGAGGCATATCTCATATAAACGCATCACAGCTATGTGGAGCAGCAGGACCTGCACTAGAAGTATTGCTAGCCTTTCATTGAAGCTGCCGTCTCCTATTGGATAATACATTTGACTGGCATGTCTCATCAGCCAATCAGATTCTGATGTGTAGTGACAGCCCGCCCCCAGGGCCCAGCGATATCATCAGCGAAGTTTGAAACTTCGGCGGGGCTATTAGTATTGTGATGTGAGTGAACTACTATGGCCATCGCTTTCACACAACCTACTGCTCCCGCTGCCGATCTAGCGTGGCTATCTAAAGGTGATCGTTTAACATAGTTTAGATATAGTTTCGACAGGAATACACATAAGCTGGATGGGCTGACAACGTTTTTTTGCGGCACTTCACTGACTGTAACTATGACGCTATGACTGGCGAACAGCTAGCACCGAGCGGAACAAATTACCTGTATGTTGCTGGCCGTGTCTGCTTTTTAAACCTGTGAAGGAACATGGCACATCACAGATTTTAACAGCCTTAATGGCTTATAGGATCCGAGGATGGATTTCCTCCACAAGTGATGGGTGAGTGTTACTTTTGGCTGTGTCTATCTGTGAAGAGATAATGTTTTTTGTGGGGGTTTAAAACCATTTTGTTTGTTTGTTATGGTCGTTGTAGCCTATATTGCTGGGACTTGGGCAGTAGGTGATGCGGTTTTTCATTGTTGATGCCGCTTTCTAAGCATAATATGGGAACCAACTCTCAACTACACTTCTTCTTAATATGCTGGTTGGATTGGCTGTTGTAAAATATTTGGCATAAAAGACCCTTCTTGCATGTTTAATTTTTGTTATTGAAGCGAATGCGGCGCACTGGTAATATTGTCGCTAGACTAAATTGAATCCGTTGAAGTTGCGCAAGCATCCGGTGAACCCTATTTCAATAACTGGATGCTTGTTTTGTAACGTGTTATGCGTTTGCAAACAGTTGTCGAGTGACATGAAATATCTGATGGTGATGGTGCAGTAGCAGTGGTGGGCCGTCAGGGCCAGCAGGGCCTTCTCTGCTGGCCCTGTCAAAATCCAAATAATATATTTTTTTTTGTTGTTTAAAATTATATTAATTTGTGTTTTAAATGTGTATGAATTTAATTAAAAAAAATCAGTACGTTACAATAATAATTCAATTTTTTTTTGAAAATAGTTATTTTTTGTGAGGCTGAGCTGGATTTCCCAGGCATATCCTCACCTAAACGCATCACAGCTATGTGGAGCAGCGGGACCTGCACTAGAAATATTGCTAGCCTTTCATTGAAGCTGCCGTCTCCTATTGGATAATAACTTTGACTGGCATGTCTCATCAGCCAATCAGATTCTGATGTGTAGTGACAGCCCGCCCCCAGGGCCCAGCGATATCTCAGCCGCTAGTCCCCCGTGATGTCATCAGCTTTCACACAACCTACTGCCCCCGCTGCCGATCTAGCGTGGCTATTTAAAGGTGATCGTTTAACATAGTTTAGATATAGTTTCAAACTATTTTTTTTTAAGATTTTTTTTTCAAATTCATTCAAGTTTATTGATGAGATTTTTTTAGCCTCTGCCATTGTTTTTACTCACAAGCATGGACGTTGGAAGTAGGGGTGCGGGGGGTGCGGCCGCACCCCCCTCACCACCGCCTGCACCCCCTCTCCGCCCCCTTACACTTTGCCCTGTGCTCCCGCGATTGCTCTGTAAACAATCTCATAGCCTAAGTCCTCTTTCCCATCTCCTGCTCCCTCACATCAACTTGACAGAGCATAACACTATAATATATATAGTTTATAGGCTATACAGTATACTATAGGCTATAGGCTAGATTACATATGCCTGTCGCATTTCTTCACCGTGCCCAGGACGAGATTACGGTTGTGCCCCGCCTTCCCATGCGCACTTCAGTGGAGTCAGAGTGCTGAAGGGCGCGCACTAATGAGCATTAGGTTATAGGTTATCATTAAAAATCCAGTCTGCTAAGCGCCCTACCACAGGGGGGAGAGAGAAAGAGAAAGAGAGAGAGACGCGCTGACAGGATGCAACGTTCACCTGCACACCTGCTCCTCCAAGGTGTGTGCCGGTATCGTGCCAAGTAACCGCTGATAATAAGTGTTTCCCCGCCGGCCGGTTAGCGCGCATGCATCAAGTAAAGGCGAACATATTAACACTTCATAAGGTCGTAAAAAAGTCGGGTCGTCTTATATTCGTGGTCTAGTATTCGGACTGCCCGTTACCAGAGCGGTCATTCAGCTTCAGGGCCTGTGTCCAAGTTGTGTTTATTTTATTTTTTCGGGTGGAACCAACACTGGCTGTGCTCTCAGAAGCGGCCACGGCATGCGTGTGTGCAATGGGAGAGAGAACGCTTCGTGTGGAGAGATAATAAGAATGAGAGGCTTCATTAAAGCGCTGTCTATGCGCTGTCTATGCGGTCGTTGTGATTGTAACTTTGTCGGCTGTAAACTGAAACTAATGGAGATCGCGGAAGCCTTCCCATCGACAACGTGACGTGCACTGCCCCGGTTATCATTCACCGATCTCAAGAATACAAATGTATGCTGAAAAGGAACAAATTGGTGAATAAAAATTCACCAGAATGCAGGAAATTAAGCATTTAATGCTCAAAAAATTCTGGGGGACAACCCCCAGACCCCCACTTATAAATTGTAACAACCGAATGTTTAATCAAACCGTAGTCCTTCAAATTCAGGACAAAAAAAGGCTATAAGGATACTTTGGAAAACTCTTAAATGTTATTTACTTTTAGAGTTTGTTTTAATAGCTTAATTCTAATCAAATTATTTTAGATATAAATAGGCTAATTTATCATGGTTATAGATTGCTCATTTTACCAGTAGCCTACTGCTTTGTCTGATAGCGCTGCACCTCGGCAAATTTACAGCACCCCCCCTAAGAAAGTAGTTCCAACGTCCCTGCTCACAAGCAATGGTGTTTCTGCTCCACTCCGGGTTTTTATGATCACCGTTGGACCAGCAGCAGGTGCTCATGGGCAGGTCTTAACAATCAGGCTTACTTACCTTACTCCAGGGGCCTGTTGCATAAAACTAAGATAAGGGATTAACCTAGGATATTTCGGTTATCCTGGCTTGCGTTAGCCATGATCCGGTTGCATAAAACCAGAGGGACATAAGTTACCATGGAGATTTATCCTTTACATTTAGCTTGGTCCCGACCAGGCTAAATGTAAAGGATAAACTTATTCTGTTGCCTGACTGGCTCAGTCAGCTGTCACTCCGATCTGAAATCAAGGTGTTTAACAGTTATTCCATGATCTTCTGTGTACTGCTTTATTTTCATTAGCCTGTTTTAAGGTACCACACACACTACATTGTCATTTAGTTAAATACTTCTTTTTTATTTATTTAACCTGAACCATTAATGAATATGCCGGTAGCCCTTCACCAGATTAAACACCCCTAAATTAATATCAGGATGTTTTTCATGTAAATATAGCCCGCCAAGTTTATTTGTTCCTTGAATAAACCTGTTCCACTATAAAGTTTATGTGTTCATCGACCCCTGCACTTTTATATGGCAAAAAAAGACCAAAAGCCGATTTACACAATTTTTCAAAAGGTTTTACTTTTCACCAAAAAACCTTCACACCATATATTACCTTAAAGGCTCTGGTTTTAAAGCATGTGACCCTTTTGACCCCTGCCTATCTCCAGATCTCCCCCTGTGTTGATCCCCTAATGACCCTTACAATTGTCACTTCTAATTTTATCCTAGGTTAAATCCAGTTTTCAGACCTTTTATCCTAGATACGTTTTTAGAAAGGAGGAGATTAGATAATAGGTTTTTAATTATTCTGGTGGATGAATACCTCACATTTACCCCTGGCTTCAAAAGACTACCGTTAAGTCCTCACTAAGTTCATACACCTGGATGAGCTAGGCCAATAGATAAATGCAAATCCCTCCTAATTCAAGGAGGGTGTTTATGGGATGTGTATTCTTTGTTATCAGTAGTGTAGCCGTAGTGTAGGTTTGAATTGCTTACCTCAGAGGCGCCGCGATCTCTTTAAAGGAAAACCCTAATTAGGTCCTTGTTCCCAACACTAAACTAAAAACTCAGGCCAAAGATTTATAACGTTTTCAAGAAATTTTATTTAACCAATATAAAAAGATTATACTTTCACAATATAGAAAAAAAAATAAAAAATGAAAGGAAGGAAATTAAGTACCTACACTTCCATTAATGTGATTATTATATGTAGAGAAGTATAAGACTTAACTTATGTGTTGTGTGTCTTTTGTTTACATTGAATTTAGTTCATGAGTTCTCCAATTTTCAATCCACAAGAGATCAGGAGTATTCTCATCTTCAGGTTTTTTAAAGCTCTACTGTCTACACAACTTCAATAGTTCTGGGTGTTGGCCGAACTTTCAATCATGTCATATATATTTGAATATCTTCAAATGCTATGACAAGCTTGATTTTGCGACACAACAATCAGGAAAAGTTGGTTCAACAGTTTATTTGGTTGATCCACAAGAGATCAGGAGTAAAAGTTTGTCCACTGTCTACACAACTTCAATAGTTCTGGGTGTTGGCCGAACTTTCAATCATGTCATATATATTTGAATATCTTCAAATGCTATGACAAGTTTGATTTTGCGACACAACAATCAGGAAAAGTTGGTTCAACAGTTTTACAACCTCAACTCCATGCTATTTTACAACCTGGTTCATCAATTAGTTCCCATCAATAACCCAAATGGTCCCTTACCAAAATTCTCAGAATAGAAAAAGAAGAAATGTTTCTGAGCCTCTTTCCCTTCTTGAAAAGAAAAAATAACCCTCGATTTTTCTAAGTATTTTACACTCAAAAAGATTCAGAGTGTTTCTTTCGAGTTTTTCTTCTAAGTCTTTCGTCCATGCTAAAAGAACAACAAAATGGAACAGTCAAGACTTCCCCAAAAACCAGCAGACTTTCTTGCTCAAAACCCTGGCCTTAAATAGTCTGAAGACAGAGAGAGTGGGTGTGTGTATTAGGAGGAGAGAGGGTGGGGGTAAAGATGAGGGTGTGTGTGTCCAGCTCAAGGACCCACTGCCCCCTTGCTCTCTCTCACCCCTGACCTGTCCCAGGACAAGCCCAGGCATGCCTTTTCAGAGAGGCCTTATGAATTCACAATTATGTATATATTTCAGGATAAAAACTTGAATACAACACTTGTAGTGATTCTACCTTAATATTAAAGGTCACTTGTTACCTTGCCTGTCTTATTAAAAATATCATACTTTTCCCTACGAAAACAAGAAATATACATTTCACATTCTCCTAAGAACAAGATATGTACAATGAAAAGTTGCAATATTCCTGCCTATCTCAACACCCTCTCTTGCAACTTCATAATTGGACATATTCAACCATCATCAAGACAATAAATGCCTTCATAATAAAAATCATAATTAAAAAAAATTAATAATATATATATATTTTTTTTTTCTTAACCTGATCCACAAAACATAGCAATACATCACAGCTACAAAGCAGTAGGATACAGTACCCGTAAAACTAAACTACAAAGTAAGAAAAGCATAAACCTAGTATACCATAATATCAAGGTAAAATCCAATTCAGAGAGCAAAATCACAACACCCGATAAAAACAAAAAAACAAGAAAAAAACAAGAAAGTGATGGATTACCAAAAACGCTGGTTAAAAAATTGATTATCAAAAAGCCAGATAAAACCAAAGGATCATAAAGGAAAAAATAAGGAAAAAGTCATCAAGCCAAATACATTTTAGTACCATTGTAGAAAAATCACAGCATCTTGACCCGATTTAGAGTAATAAGTCCGTCAGACAGTATAGTCAAAAGTTCTTAAGCTTTTGCAATGTCCAAAAAACTAAAATTCAGTCCCACGACGTTTCAATCATAAAAATGCAGTCCATTTTCTTCGGCCTGTTGAGGCTCTTCTCCAAACACAGAGCATGTAGATGAGTCAATATCTGAGTGTCTGCTTACACACAAGGTGGCCGCCTTTGTCCCGGGCATACACCTTGTTATAATCTTCTCCAAGCTTAGCATATATGTTGGTGAGGACCAGTGGACTGTAGTGGACTGTAGGTTGGGTTAAGGGGATTGTGTTGTATAGGTGGCGTCGGTTAGAACCCCATAAGACACATGAAGCAGTGGTCCAGTTTAGTGACTTTAATTATCTTCTGTTGGCATTCCATTGGCATTGTGTGTGTGCAAGGGGGTGTGTGTGTGGGTGCGTGGGGGGGGTGTGGTCTCGGGCCTACATCGTAGAACATCTGCAGTTGCCCAGTAGTGAGAGCAGGAACATGGGCAGATGATGAAAGGCCCACTGCAGGACAAGGTAGAGTTGATGCCCCAGCAGGATAGAGTTGCCGACCTACAGCAACTGATGGAGGCGCAATGGTTCACCTCACCCAGCAGTGGATGATTCTGCAGCTTCAGGAAGCATGGTGTTGTTTAACAGGATGTACCAAGAGTTGATCAGAGTTGGAGGTGTCACAGCTGAAGATGTAGCTGTCAGGTGACGCCTGTGTATTAGAGGTGTAGTAGGCCCCAGAAGCTTGTCAGCTTCTTCTGCAGACAAAAAAATCTCCAAGCGGTTGTGATATAGTACTCCATGTTAAAGAAAAAATGCATATCAACAGCTAAAGCTGCTGAAGCTATATCTGGGATTTATAGAAAGGATCCTGTAGATTCTTGGTCGAACATAGAGCTTAATGTTTAGTGAATAGGCAAAGGAGCCCTCTTGTCCATGAGAGGAAAAATATCTCATGATTGAACAACAATAAAAAAGTAGCAAATGAAACCAAAAACTGTAGTAATCCATCAATAAAATAAAGGTAGCAAAGGTGTCTTTACTGGTGTTATGCTTCTATTGGTTATTTTGATTTATTTCCGGGTACTGACATAATAAAAAAAATCCTATTACAGGAGTAAAAAAATAGCAAATCATTCAAAAATTCAGTAGTAATTAATATGATAAAGATAAAAATCTAGGAAAATTGTGGCTATACTGGTGTTAAGCACTCATGTTTATTTATTTATTTTAAAATAAAACAAAGAATAAAATTCACTGGTTAGAAGGCAAGTAGAAAAGCCTTCAGATTTTGTTTTAAAAGAGCTGAGAGTTGCAGCAGACCTACAGTTTCTGGGAGTCTATTCCAGACATGCAATGCATACAAACTAGAAGCTGCTACTCCATAATTATGTTTTGGCCACTAAGATAAATAAAAAAATATTATGTACTTTCCCCAAAACCCTAATATAGGAAAAGGTTGGATGGGCTGGCAAAAGAAAATTAAAGGGTGCTCTGGCCAACCACACAATGGGCCGTAGGACCAGAGACTCTACACTGCCTACAAGTAACTAAACTTCGAATAAAGCCGCGAAAAACAGTGTTACCAGTCCCATCCTTCCTTAGCAACATCAAATAAAATTTGAAGTCATTGTATTTGTCATTTTAGTTTTACCCTCAGCTAGGAAAACAAACAAAAAAAAATGTGCTGGGAGAACAACATCTTCTATGATCGAGAAGACTGAGATTATGTGAAAAGATAAAAGAAAAAAGAAACAATACACTAAAGTAGTAGAAAGTAAAAGCTAAATATAGAGTTACACTAAGTGCAGGTGGTAGAGGTGAACGTCGTAAACTAAGGCCATTAGTTAAGAATGAGATGTCTCCAATGGAGACACCCACACTAGAGACTGTCCATCCTTGCTGTTATCAGTCCCAAAAGGGTTAAAGGTCACAGGCCTAGGCCAGTGAGAAATGGCAAGTGTACAACTGGCATCCCTCTCTACCCACTTGACTGATCTTTGCACTCTGAGAAAAAAAGAAGACAATTAAATGCAAATGTATTTACACATTTAAAATAAAAAGCGCCCCTGAGGAAGACAATACCCACACGGCTTGTGTTATGTAGATAGAGGTCATAGGGATTCAACATCAGGACCAGGTAAAAATGGGATAAGGTGACTCAATTTAGTTTAGTTTCTTTACAGAGTAGTTTCAGTTGTTTCTTTAACCCATCAACCATAGCACCCTGTTGACCCCTGACCTCAGTTGTGTTGTAAGTGCATTTTAGGCATGAGAACCAGGTTCACTTTAGAGACACATAAATAATATGTGTCCAACCTGGCCCTTCATGTGTGCACCTGCAGTAATTACTTAAAGAGGCTTTCTCAAGTATAACTGAGGTGTGCGATTTTCTTTGTGTTTATCTGATGGAATATCAAAGAGATGTTTAGCCATTTCCGGCCTGATGTAGGGGGTCAAACCTATGGACAGCTCTGTGCCGCCACCGTGCGGCCAAAACACTGCAGTACACCCTTACCTCTTCAGGTGGGCGTACCCAAACGCTAGCCGGAAAACTCCACCCCGGGGGAAAGCCGGGACCTTTAAAAGGATGCCCAGCGGCTCCTTCTTTCTTTCTGGTAACCGGCTGTTTGCTGATACACCGATAGAAACAACAAGTCTTTAAAGATCTACAGGGGCCTCTTCACCTCTGACCCAACCACCACGTGTTTTACTAAAGCTATCGCCTGCGGCCGCGGCGATCTCTAAAACAACTAAGTGGGTTGAAACTGTTCCGTTGGAACGACTAGAAGAACATTGGAAGCAGGCGGGTTTACCGAGAAACCTGCCTTTGGACCACTCCACACTGGAAGCAGGCAGTTTATCCAGAAACTCAGCCTCTCGGATCGCGGATTGGATAGCTGATCGAGTGATCTTCGACCGCCATTCCCGCACCAAATCAGTTGCGCCCTTTTGCCCTTTTTCCTGCGAGCTGACGAACGCAGAGATCACCTCACCAGCTCACCGACCGCCAACGGCTCGGAGCCTGGTGTTTGGATCGCCGTCTCGCGGTCCCCTTTTTCCCGTCCTGGAAAGGAGTGGCCTGCCCGCCTCACGACGACGAAGCAGTGGAAATTAAGTTTTCCTCCAAGTGAGATTTTGGCTTTATAATTACCTGGGCAGATGTTTAGTTATTATTTACTTTTTAAAGTGTGAACAATACTGTTTATTTTCGAATTTGTGTTTGCTTTTTTTTTTTTGAAACAAGCTGTGTGATCAATCTCCGTTTGTCTTCTCCCCCACGGAGAGCCAGAACGGAAAGGTCGGTCTTTTCATTCACGCTGCAGTGTGGTTTCAAGTCTGCTGTATGTTTTAAAACCTCACACCTTTCTTTCTCCCTCTCCCCGCGCTCAAGCTTAATCTTTCCTCCTCTTCCTCTCCTGCACGCACGTACACACACGTTAGATGGTAGCCTTGATCAGATAGAATTAGTGCTAAGATCTTTGGTAGAATCCCTTTTTAAAGAGCTAGTGTTTGTTCGAAATTCCCCGCCTCAAATATCATCCGTCAGGTCCTTTGTTCCAAAGGTAGACGCCCTTTTGAGCACCCGTGGTAATCACTTCCCCCATCGGGGAAAGTAGCCTAGCCTAGCCTAGCCTAGCCTAGCCTAGCCTAGCCATCCAGGGACGCCATTTTGTGGCATTACTAACCTAACTGATTTCGGGTCGCCATTTTGTGTCTGTCGCCCCAAGTCACGTGGGAGCTTCCCCGTCCCCTTTTTCCTTGCTCCACACACACACACACACACACACACACACACACTCACTCACTCACTCACTCACTCACTCACTCACTCACTCACTCACTCACTCACTCACGCACTCACACACACACATTGGTACATAGCTGTATAAACAACAATGTTCTAGACGTTTTTCTTTGATCAAGTGTATTTGCTTTATGCGTGTATAAAACGGATGTTACCTTAAGTTTCATCGTGGTTAAAATAAATGTTCTTATATTGTAACCAGAAGTGTTTGTGATTTATTTGTGTGGATATTATTGGAGTGTCAACAATCAACAAGTGAAAGACTCTGTAGCCTTCAGTGTTAAGATCATATTACCAAATTTATAATAGTAACTACTTGATTACATTATTTTATGGAAATGATCTTTGAGACTAGGATTTGCTAGTGTTGATTTGTTTAACTGAGCGTTAAGCTAATCAACATTTCTAAATAAATCCTTTGATTAAACGAGACAATTTGCTATTACTTTTCCATTCTTCCATGAATGGTGGTGCCCCTTTTGAACTTTAAGAAATTATTAAAGTATTATTAATCATCAGATTAATTTCTAATATCTGAATTAATCTGAACCACCTGTACCCGCTACACTGGCTTGGGCCATTTCTACTATTTCTGTGTTACCACAATATCTATATTCTAAATACCTGCTTCAACAAGCATTTTAGAACATTTTGTTCTTTTATTGAAAACTTAACTATAAAACATTAAACCTATATTAAATAGATTAGTTTACATATGAGGGCTAATTGAAATTGGTTGTTTGTGGATGCTTTGGGGTAGCTATATGGTGTCTTATTTCAAACCTTTTCATATACTCTGGACTAGCACCAAAAGCTTCAGTAACGTCTCATGTATCCGTTCTTTGCAGCTGAAGAACCAGTGGCCTTTATTTATTTTATTTTTTCTATCAGTTGTTCATTGAAAAATAAATGACTGGCAGCTCCCTCTAACGTTTAAGAAGCTCTTAGCGTTAGCACAGAGTCTACAAGTATCCTATTTGAGAATGACAAACTTTCTGTCTTCTATTTTCACCATGTATCTAATAACACTGACGACATATTGCTTGCATCTAGTGTCCTGCATGCATGGCTGTGAATAGTGAAATACCTGTTCTTGTTTGCTTCAAAATAAAAGTCAACTCATGTTTGGCTAGTAACAGGCTTTAATGTGAAGGTGCACTGAGATGTTCTGTTTGCACAACCGATAACTTAATTGTGGTAATGTAAAGAGCCGTGCCTCTCCCATTTACCAAGTTTAAAGTTCATTAAATGTTTAGCCAAAGTGATGGTTTGACCTAATAACTTAGCCGCCTAAGACTACATTTTCCCCCATTTGCTGTAGTTTAACTTTGAGCCCTCTAAGCAGTGTCATACATTGCTCCTCTGTGTCTCACTCTCATCACTAGCAACAAGTGCTAGCAAACTTGTTTTTATCTTTGCATGTCATTTATTCTAATAGCAAATGTGATCAAAACTGTCGCACTGTACTCTGAGTCTAGAAATCTAGATTTTTGACAATTTAGAAAACCCTGGTGAATAGCTGGTATCTGTTATCAGTTTTATTGTTTTGGGAGCTGCAAGCACAGGCTGCAGGACGAGGGGCAATAAAACAAGAAAAGGTGGAGAGGAGAAGAGGAGGAATACCCCTTCACTACCCCCTCTTCAACTTTCAAGAATAAATTGTTGACAAATGTTACAGCTACATTAAATTATAAAAAGGTAACAGTCCTACCAAAAAGGCCCTTGATAATTCTGTCTCATCCGAGTAGACTCCCTCTGCATTCCTTCCCCTGTTATTGTTAAAATTGCAGCAGCCACACCACCACCATAAGTCAGATTCCAATTCTCTGTATTTGCCATCATACAGGATTCTGTAAAAGGAAGGCCCACAATAGTAGACTGTAATATTACTAATTTTCCTTTATTGTATTGATTACAACCCTGTATTCCCTCCCGCTTTGGAAAAATGACGGTTGGACTATTTACCACCCCAGAAGAAACGTTGTTATCCTCATTAACATCATCATATGAAGGTGGACATATTGCCATATGTGTCCGACCTCTATTCCCAACCTCATCTGTATAGCCCTCTGCACCTGTATTACTCCTAGAATCAAAAAGTAGGTGCATCAGGGACCTCAGGAACTAAGAATTCCCTGTTACAGACCAAAAACAGTCTGGTTATATCATCCATATTTCCAGAATGATAGTATTTTTCTTGGAAGGTTTATAGCCGTTTAATTCGCCTCTTCTATCCCTGAGTCTTTATAGCACTGGTTAGCAAGGCCAGCTTGACTTTCATAGAGTTACAGGTTACACCTTCGGATACAGCTGCTGTCGACGGGAGAATGAGCTATATTTATTAGTCAAATAAGCCCTTTCGCCTGGCTGTTATTTCAACAAGTATCGGTACCTTCTGAACCATATACGCAAGAATAATCAAAATCCACTAACTACCCTAAATGCCCTCCCTTGAAGTACGTTTAGTTTAGAGTGATTTTTTACTCAACTAGCCAAATGTTTTATCCTTATGGCAATTTTGCCCTCCCATTTTAAACAGACAATCCCTTCTCCAGTGAAAAGGGTGACCAGAGTTTTTAGAGGTGAGTTTTATAAGCCTTTGCCAAAAGTCTTCAGCTTAGTTTAAATAAAGCAGGAAGTAATAAACACTCAATCCTAGTTTTGCCGGTACATGCGTTTTGTTTTCATTAAAGGAAACTTTAACACATCTTAAGGATATTTTGCCCCGTTTATACTTCCTGGCAGATTTTGAATACTCCCTCAGCTTGATTTCGCTGGTTGAAAAAGACCCTCACTAAGGGTTGTGGATCTTTGTATTTTAAGCCCGAAAAGAATAATAGTTGCCCTATCTTCCCTGTAAATCCTTAATATAAGTAAACAGTGATTATGGGTCTATTTATCTTATCGAGCCCCACGCGTTGGGCGCCATAATGAATATGCCGGTATCCCTTCACCAGATTAAACACCCCTAAATTAATATCAGGATGTTTTTCATGTAAATATAGCCCGCCAAGTTTATTTGTTCCTTGAATAAACCTGTTCCACTATAAAGTTTATGTGTTCATCGACCCCTGCACTTTTATATGGCAAAAAAAGACCAAAAGCCGATTTACACAATTTTTCAAAAGGTTTTACTTTTCACCAAAAAACCTTCACACCATATATTACCTTAAAGGCTCTGGTTTTAAAGCATTTGACCCTTTTGACCCCTGCCTATCTCCAGATCTCCCCCTGTGTTGATCCCCTAATGACCCTTACAATTGTCACTTCTAATTTTATCCTAGGTTAACTCCAGTTTTCAGACCTTTTATCCTAGATACGTTTTTAGAAAGGAGGAGATTAGATAATAGGTTTTTAATTATTCTGGTGGATGAATACCTCACATTTACCCCTGGCTTCAATAGACTACCGTTAAGTCCTCACTAAGTTCATACACCTGGATGAGCTAGGCCAATAGATAAATGCAAATCCCTCCTAATTCAAGGAGGGTGTTTATGGGATGTGTATTCTTTGTTATCAGTAGTGTAGCCGTAGTGTAGGTTTGAATTGCTTACCTCAGAGGCGCCGCGATCTCTTTAAAGGAAAACCCTAATTAGGTCCTTGTTCCCAACACTAAACTAAAAACTCAGGCCAAAGATTTATAACGTTTTCAAGAAATTTTATTTAACCAATATAAAAAGATTATACTTTCACAATATAGAAAAAAATAAATAAAAAATGAAAGGAAGGAAATTAAGTACCTACACTTCCATTAATGTGATTATTATATGTAGAGAAGTATAAGACTTAACTTATGTGTTGTGTGTCTTTTGTTTACATTGAATTTAGTTCATGAGTTCTCCAATTTTCAATCCACAAGAGATCAGGAGTATTCTCATCTTCAGGTTTTTTAAAGCTCTACTGTCTACACAACTTCAATAGTTCTGGGTGTTGGCCGAACTTTCAATCATGTCATATATATTTGAATATCTTCAAATGCTATGACAAGCTTGATTTTGCGACACAACAATCAGGAAAAGTTGGTTCAACAGTTTATTTGGTTGATCCACAAGAGATCAGGAGTAAAAGTTTGTCCACTGTCTACACAACTTCAATAGTTCTGGGTGTTGGCCGAACTTTCAATCATGTCATATATATTTGAATATCTTCAAATGCTATGACAAGTTTGATTTTGCGACACAACAATCAGGAAAAGTTGGTTCAACAGTTTTACAACCTCAACTCCATGCTATTTTACAACCTGGTTCATCAATTAGTTCCCATCAATAACCCAAATGGTCCCTTACCAAAATTCTCAGAATAGAAAAAGAAGAAATGGTTCTGAGCCTCTTTCCCTTCTTGAAAAGAAAAAATAACCCTCGATTTTTCTAAGTATTTTACACTCAAAAAGATTCAGAGTGTTTCTTTCGAGTTTTTCTTCTAAGTCTTTCGTCCATGCTAAAAGAACAACAAAATGGAACAGTCAAGACTTCCCCAAAAACCAGCAGACTTTCTTGTTCAAAACCCTGGCCTTAAATAGTCTGAAGACAGAGAGTGGGTGTGTGTATTAGGAGGAGAGAGGGTGGGGGTAAAGATGAGGGTGTGTGTGTCCAGCTCAAGGACCCACTGCCCCCCTTGTCTCTCTCACCCCTGACCTGTCCCAGGACAAGCCCAGGCATGCCTTTTCAGAGAGGCCTTATGAATTCACAATTATGTATATATTTCAGGATAAAAACTTGAATACAACACTTGTAGTGATTCTACCTTAATATTAAAGGTCACTTGTTACCTTGCCTGTCTTATTAAAAATATCATACTTTTCCCTAAGAAAACAAGAAATATACATTTCACATTCTCCTAAGAACAAGATATGTACAATGAAAAGTTGCAATATTCCTGCCTATCTCAACACCATTTATAATTAACATAATTAGATTAAGATGAAATGATATAAATTATAATAATTTATGTGATATATTCATATTGCAGGCTATATTTATACAATTGATTATCGATGGCAGATGACGTTGCATATGTGGGTCAAATAAATTCACTTTGTACTTATAACTATATCGAGGTGCATCTAAAACAAATTCAATATCAATGAAAATTTCCTTTTTTCTGTAATTTAATTCAAAAAGTGAAACTTAAATATGTCCTAGATTCATTACACATGAAGTGAAATTAATCTAGAATAACGATACTTTTCAGAAGGTCGACATTTCTGTATTATAAATCCTTTTTCTGATTGGTTGTATGTAATATTCTAATATTTTGAGATACTGGATTTTTTATTCCATGATCAATCAATCATCCAAAAAAAGGCCTGACATATTTCACTTTTTGTAAGGAACCTATGAAAGTTTCACTTTTTGAATGGACTTTCCATGATATTAATTTTAGTGATGGCCAGATGAAGCTTTTTGAAGCCTTGAAGCCTTAAAGCCAAATGGTTCACAAAAAGGTTCATTTCTCGAGGCTTCATTTGAACCGATTTGAACACTATACAACCCCCCCTGCTGGTCAAACAGTGTTAAATAGCCAGATCATTCTATCAATTTGTAATATACTCAATACTGTCCTGCAACAGTGCAGCCATGGGAATGAGTGACTGACAAGTTAATAAATCAATACATCTTAATAAATGCATTTCATGTAGCCTATTGTTCATGTATTAATTCATATAAATACAATTTATATTTTGTTTGATGTATTATTATGGTATGAAACATGATAAAACATATAAATCTATCAATAAATATTTTTTCAAACTTTGAATTATTCATAATGACAGGAATACTTATTTTCAAACTGTCGCAGTGTTATAAAAAGGTAAGGGGCAGTGAATGTGCTTGTGCAACTTAAGGATTTGATTAGATTTTTTATTGAGAAACAAAATTTGTTCCACTGTGCTGGGGTTCAGACAATTTCCCCTTTTGGAAACAACTTCTCCTGCTTTGGAGAACACTCTTTCACATGGTACAGCGGAGGCAGGGGTGCACAATAAAGTCACAGCAAGTTGATACAACATCCACGTCTACATCACTCCCAAACCAATAAATCGCCAACACTAACCCGCAAAGTGCGAGTGGATCCACAATACCCGAAGCACTTCTTGAACAAACGAGGCTTCGAACGTCATCAGTCACGTGATTCGCCCTAAACGATACAAGCATCGATACGCGCTTCACCAAAAACTTCCGGGATTACTCGACACACGCTCCGAAGCCTCGGCACATTACGACCCATCACTAATTAATTTCTTTAGATGCACCTGCAGACTGCTCACTGTCAACTATTTTATCATAAAACAATGCAGGGACATCAAGATTAGTTGGCAGAGAATACATCTGCTGTATGAAATGAACAGCCCCCTCACATACGGTTTAAACTAGTAAGGCATTGTGGGAAAATGGGCCGTCTTTTCCATTTTTACATCAGTAAATCTGTGTTCGATCTCTGGGTCTACTTATGAAAGTTGTGGGCTGGCACTTAACAGAATAGGCTCGTTCGACCTAACTTTCAGCTCGTCTGGAAAGTAGACGAGAGTAGCCGAGTGCAGTCGGGGGAGTGACGAAAATGCCTGACTGAAGCCGGACAGCTCCGAGTCGGAAGTAGCGTCCTTGTTGCGGATGCAGTTCGTTTTCTAGTTTTATTTTGAAGGCCTATTAGAAACATATTCGCAGGAGAGTCACACATGCTACAACCGATTAGAAGCAGAACACAACACAAAGACGAGTAAACACTTTAAAAGCGAGGGGCATTTTCAAAACAAGAAACGAGATATAAGCTAATATCCCCATTCCCCACACATCTTTATCTTTCTTGTTACTTTACTAGAACACCTACTTTTAAGTGATAAAGAATAATTTACAAGAATAATTTACAAATCCAAATAAAGGAGGTTTAGTATTTCTCCCTTCACATAACGAATATGATCGGCCTAAATAAAGAAGGTCTAAGAAAAGATCCCTTATTATTATTGTAGAGATGGATATGATGAACTGTATTATGATGTGTAACAAACAAACTACTTGTTGTAGTTTTGGTCTGGCTTTGCGACACTACATGTAAAATACAATTCCCAGACCATTTAGATCACTTGAAATAAGCCTATGATTTAATCTTAATGGTATAAAAATCACTTCACCAAGATCTTATGTGACTCAAGTTTGTGTTCACTTTTAAATATATCTATACAGGAGAGTTACACATCCAAATTATTTCTATGTCAAGGGTTCAGAGGTTTAACTCTGATTAAGTACATTTCTGCTTAAATGCATATTGTGGCGGCCTAATGATTAAACATAAATTAAAATCAAAAAGAATGGATCGTAATTTAATTTTGAGCGGTGATGTCAGACTTTTGCCTAACCAATTGGGGAAACGCATCAAAGGCACGAGGTTTAAACTCCCAATTAGCGCTCAGCTCCGCCTGTCAGCAAGACGTTTCCCATCAGACATTTCGCTCCCGCAGCCCGTGGGGAGCAACTGCAGCGACTTGCTCCAGTGTCTGTGTCCGTCTTGATACCGCGGGACTTCAAAGTCTCAAGCAGCCGAGCCGCAGCCAGCCACGGGTGCAAGTGGGACAAAAAGTCTAACCATAATGCAGTGCGCTCAGCAAGACGAGCGTCATAATAGCGCAGGTCTTAGCAAGACGGCGACAGGTCGAACGAGCCTAATGGCTTACACCTGGCTTGACAAAGCGACCCCTTTTGATCCTGGATTGGCGTTTATGCAACTGACTAATCCAAAGTGCCCAGGCTATGTCAAGGCTGGCTTTATCAATCATCCTGGATATCTTTATTCCACTTTTATTCAATAGGCCCCAGGACTTCATAGTCTCAGCAGTGGCGTGGCGTGGGGATTTTTTTTTGAGGAAGCCAAGTGAGACAACACCTCTAATCTACATGTTTATTGGAAGGCGGGGGACGGAAAAGAGTAGGCTACGTCGCAGCTTGTATTTAAAGGGACTCACACCCATCCTGCATTTGAGAATTACAGCACATTCAAAATATCCCGCCTTCCTCCAATGCCCCACCCCCTCATTCACCTATTGGTCCACGTCATTCCCATCCCCGGTGTTGTTTTGAAAATACTTTTTTTACACAGGCAGACTTACAACTACTGCCCCCGAGCAAGCACGTGAGTTTTGTTTACCAAAGCAATGGATTCTGATTCAGAAGCACCGGTAAGTTATATACATAAGCCTACACATATATATTTTTCAGTTCTATGGTTGTTATGCAGTGCACTATTTACTTGCTTTATTTTTTTAGTTATCATAGGCTACATTTGTTTTGCAAACACGCTAATGTTATCTAATAAAGCGGTCTCAGCTGTTCTGTTTTCAGTGTAACGCCGGTTACGGTTTTGTCTGCTAACGGCTTGCGCGTGGTTAACTTTATCACTCTGTTCAAAACATTATGCTTCAATGTCGAAAGCTTGAACTTTTTAATAAATAGACATTTTGGTCCAACATGTGGGACCCTGGGGAGTTCTCCACAACAAGAGTAATAACACACTGCCCTTATTATGTAGAAAAAGTCATACTGCACATCAAATTAAACAGAATAAACTCCTCTACAAGCACAGCTCATTTTCACACAGACCAAACACAACTCCAACACCAAGCATGTTATTATCAAATATCAAAATCTGAATAGCGTCAGAAACTCAACCCACTGTACACATTTCCATTTCTAATGCTCCGATGCTCTAGTCACCTTATATAACACAATCACTATTATTCCCGTATGACAAAAACCTATAGAACCAGCAGCCAAATAATACAAAGCTATAAATAGAGTGTGTTCTGTGTAAATACAGCGAATAACATGAATTGTTGTGATTTTGCTCTGCATCACTAGGCTACATAATATTCAAACTTGGCAGAGACATTGGAAACACATTTTGCTATGCTTTTGATCTAGAATTTTAGCTTCATCAGCATAATTTCACAGAGATATGAATTATAGTACAAAAATTAATATATGCAAAACATGTATTTTCAGAAAGTGTTCCTACGTCTCTATCTTCACCCTGATATTCTTATAAAGTAAAACATTTTCTGTCTTTGTTTTTACATGCTGGTGCTTATAGGACGAAAGTGTAGTAGATCCTGACTACAGCCTTGAAGTTTTCACAGAGGGAGATGATGATATTGAGATGATGATGATTCTCCAGGCAAAGGCACCTCAAGTAGGAGGAAGAAAGCAAGGATTGAAAGTGGAGGCAGAGGAAGCCATGGCAGGGGAATGAAAGGCAGGGGCCGTGGTTTTCCACAACGCAAAAAAAAACCCAAATACATCATGCCAACAGTGTACCCTGCCCTGTGAATTATGTACATAGTACTGTCTTATTACTGTATATTTGTCATAGTTATTGACCCATATTTTTAAATTAAAAATACATATCTGTTTACTCTGTTGTGTTGATTTACATCTTTGAAATTTCATTTATAGTCAATTCAAGTCAATACAGTTTAAAAATGTCAAACTGCCATTTTCTTTACTTACATCATATGTTTTTCTTATGCTTTGGTTACACTATGCAGAAAATCACACACAACGTATTGCTGCTCCTGCGCTTCGTTCCCACCATTACATCTGATGTGCAGAAAATCTTAATATTATAATATTTCTTTTCCCTTGATGCCAGCACAGGAAGTGTATTCTTTGAATTTCAACTGAATGCTTACAGAATGCCCCTTAGTTTAATTTCTCCACATATTCTGTATGAACTTCAGAATCAATTTGATTTTAATGTTTTCTTATGTTACCGAGGGAATTCAGTGATCCCAAAGACAAATATCGTACATTATGGAAACCAATGACATAAGGCAAAACTTTGAAAATATTGCTTTACATCCAGAGTTCTCCGGTTATCCTTCCAGACAAGACGGCAGGTTTGATGCCAGGACAAGCCCTGGTTGGTGCAGGTTGTCTTCTACTTTTGCGGGAGTGGTTCACCTTGACAGAGAGTAATAAAAATCAAAATGTAACATTGGACAAAATTGCAAAGTCAGCTAAAAAGGTTTAACTTTATCTTCTACCGATAATGCGTTTATGGTCACTTATAATCTAACAGGTTACATACAGTATAAGGAGAAGTTATGCTCCTTCTCAATGAGAGATGTGTCAAAAAAAAAACATGTGTCACAATCACATGTCGACTCACCACGACCTCTGCTGTGTTGAGTCTCCAATATTTGTTCCGTTAATGGTGCAGGGACACCACTGAGAGTCCCAAGTCGTCGGGGGTCATCTGGTCTCATCGTTCTTTTCCGAGGCATGCCCTTCCCTTTCGCCAACCGGTCCAACTTGCAGCGTATGATGGCACACTGGAGGTCTTTTATATACTCATAACTCTTCTTGGCCTTCTTTATGTACAGACAGTAGCCACCACTTTTTTGTTGAACATTTTGTGGTAGCTGACAGAGGACACAAAAAGTACAGTTACTAACAAATAAAAATGTGGTAAGTTGATATTAGATGTGTTTCACTTTATAAGGAGAATAAACAAAATATATATAGACTATCAAGGAACAATATAGTACATAAAGAGTGTATTTTGAATTCCTCAAATAATAAATGTTCAAACAGACTTCAGACTTCAAACTCATTGTACCCTCAACAACCAGGTCACGCCCAGTGGGGAAACAAATGTCATTATGACATGAGGTGGTAGGCCCTGTCAGTGGTCAACCAACTTTTTAGAGTGCAGCATGAAGAGCTGTAAAATGAAAATTAAATACTCCACATGTTCCTCATGGGGTGCTCCCCCACCACCATACAGACACAGTACTTCGGCATGACCAGTAGTTTGGTGGGCCCCTTCAATGTGGAAAAGCTAAAAATCTGACAACACTCTCTACTAGGGGTTATACCTTACAAAAATACAATTGCACAGCTGTGTAATCTTATTTACAGTTTTTTACGATCGCACAAACACTAAAATCAAAAGTATGACACAATTATCAAAACCCTAAACTCAAGAAGCAAACCATTGGCTATATGTGCACCACTATAAGCACAAAGTCAGCCTCACACTTTTTGCAAAACAATACACAGTGATTTGCAAAACACTAAACACACTTAAACACATTAGACACAGAAGTTTATCATAATGTCACATCATTGCAATTCCAAAGCACTGACTGTCAAACTACCAAACACATGAGCCAATCAGTAAACACAACCCCCAAATGCACAAACACATGATTGCTTTATTCTAGACACTCCAATCAGGTTCAAGCACTAATGCAGCAGGTAAGTTCACCTGCCTTTACAGTAACCAAATTGGAAGGAGTCAGAATAACAGTGAGATTGAGGGGGTTGAATCCACAGAGGAGATGGGGTCCTCCTCTGTCATGTAATATTAGCCCTTACAACACACCTCACATACTCACATTTTTAGACTGATTGCAAAACATAGTCACAGCAGGTAAACAAATGCACCAGACGCAATACATTGTCATTTGAGACAATGTATCATTCCACCGTGCTGCTCTGGTCCAGAACTGGTTTCAACACCATCCACAGGCCACAGTTCACAGTTCTATACCTTCCACCATACTCTCCTTATCCAGTTTTTCTCTGCATGGTGGTGGAAGGATGTGGATGAAATTCACTAGATCCAGCTAGGCGAAGAGATAATGTCTAGTATTAACTGTATTTTATGTTTCCTTTATCAGATTTTTTAAATGTATTTACAGTATTATCTGTAATTTTTAACCTGTACTGGATACAGTATTGTATGTGTGTTGTTGTTTGCTGGGATAACAGTGTTATGCAGACTACTGCACACTTGTTTGGTTGTGATTTTCCATGTTGACTGATTTGGGTGTATGGAGAGAAATAAATGATATTTTCCTCAGTCTGCAGCATTGGTCTTGTCAAGTGTTTGGTGAAGTTATTGTATATTTGCACTTTCTCTGTGTACTTTTTATACATTACTCAAATCACTGAGAAGTAGAATTACTAAAAGTGTTTAAGGTTAGCAACAGCAATGTGTAACTGGTTCAGACAGAATGAAGTCATATGAAAAGTGTGTGTTTCATATGGTAACAAAATATGGTTTTTATAAAATAGTGTATAGTTTTGAAAAGAGTATTTCATTTTGCAAAGGATCTGAGGTGTTTTGGTAATTGGGTGTTTGGTGTGCTAATTGTGTCTAATGTTTTGAAAAATCGGGCCCTGTTTTCAAAATTGTGCTTAAGCAATCGAAAAAAAACTGTATTGCAAATGCCACACTTATAAGTGACTGCTGTAAAGATTTTTGCTTTGCTATGATTTTTTGGACCAGCAACCAATTACACACAAAATCTACTGATTATCTCTTCACGGGGAGTCAGAATTGTTAATTTTTGTGTTTTAAACATCAACATACCTGTATTTGCCATCTGCCTGAGATGTTCATTGTAATCGAGGGCAGCTAAAAGTGTTTGGGCCGCATACACAGGTGGTACGAAGGAGTTTCGTTTTGATGCGTACATCAGAATATGTGCATGAAAACACTCCAGGGCACCAGTGGACCTGGCATCAGAGAGGGAGGAAAAATTAAATATATGATTGGTTACATAATTTCAACAAAAATGATTATTACTAAATGACAATCTATTATCCCAAAGTACACAAGAGCTGCATTTCTTGACATTCTGTAGAAGTCCATTATTGTATGTACTGTACAATAATAAATGTTACTAGTACAACACATCTAAACAAAAGCTATATTGAAATATTGAAGGCTGACTCATTACCTAAACTTTGGAATTGTCTTTGACCACCTCTCATCCATGATCATTTCTGTAATTTTGCGGTGTGCAGTGCTTCCCTTAGGAATAAGCTCCTTGTTGCTTTTTTCCTCCAATGGGCCATGGTAACAACCGCCAAGTCCCCACTGGTGTTCTCCGGTGACATGGTGTAGCAATCCTGTCCACATGTCCTGAATAGGCAATTCAAAACGAATATGTAATTGTTATAATGTATAATTTGAATACATAGACAATACACTTACTTATACACATTACAGTGAAAAACATACCCAGAAATCCTCCACTGTATTTTCTGCCTTGCAGCAGAACCAAAAGTGGTTGTAGATATCCTTCTTCCAGACAAGTAACAGTGAGCAGCCTTTTTGGAGGCCGGCCTAGATTTACAGCGCTGAAAGATATGGATGGAACAGCTGTTCAGGAGGGGATAGCAAAAATTGCATCCAGTATTGCATCTATCAAAGGAGACATCACAGCTATCAAAGGAAAAGTTGCTGGAATCGATGACATGTGAAAGGAGACATCGCTGATATCAAAGGAGACATCGCAAAAATGGCTACAGTGGAAGGAGAGGATAACAATGACTAATTAAAATTCATCGGGAAAATGGATAGCATGTCAGTTGTGCAAGGTCAATGAATAACGAGAATGAAAATTGACTGGGTATTGGACTGCAGCTTAACAGACAAAAAAAAAAAAGATTAAAAAAAAATGCAAATTTGTGTGTTTTCTTCCTTTTTCTTTCTTTTTTTCTTTTCTTTTTTGTGATCAGTAAATGTGTATCTGATTCTGAATCTGATGAAATTGGGGGCGGGACTCGATAAGCCTTAGGCTTCTTCTGTCACCCTTCGGACAACACTAATTGAGATGTATGATGTGAAAGAGATAATTGTGTATTGTGTGGAATTGTCCGAAAGAATAATAAATAAATAAATAAATAAAAAAAGATTGAAATAATTATTTGTTTTTACCCCTGGTGGGTCTGTAATGCATTCTAGAGTGTAACTAGAAATGCAATTCCTGAAGAAATTGTGGTGTGAATGCTGACGCTGCTGAAGCTGCTGAAGCTGATGCTGAAGAAGCTTCACTGCTGAATGTTGATGAAGAACGAAGGATAAATATATCTGAATTAACAGAATGGTAGAATGTAGGAAAAATGTGGAATATTTGGAAGTTTGAATGGACTTTCTAGCTGAATTGAGGAATGAATTATGACCTTGAACTATGACCTCCAAAATGTAATCAGTTCATCTTTGAGTCAGAATCAACATTTGTACAAAATTTGAAGAAAAACCGTGGAAGCGTTCATGAGATAATGCAGTCACAAAAGGCATTGTCACAGTGACCTTGAAATTTGACCTTTGACCTCTAAACTCTTGTGATGTCATCTCTGAGTCATAATAAACATCTGTGCAAAATTTGAAGAAAAACCGTGGAAGCGTTCATGAGATAATGCAGTCACAAAAGGCAACGTCACAGTGACCTTGAAATTTGACCTTTGAGCTCTAAACTCTTGTGATGTCATACTCAACATCTGTGCACATTTTTAAGAAAATCCGGTGAAGTCTAAAATTTGGTGTTGGAACGGGGATTCGAACCCCCAACCCTGTGTTCAGCTCAATCAGGATACTACCATGTAATGTCCTGTTAGAGCTGAACATGTAAAATGTGGAATGAAGTTTATCGGATGAAAACTGACTGAGTTAACGCAATTTGATTTTATTGTGTTTGTGTCTCTGTGGTGTGTGTTTGTGTGTGTGTGTGTGTGTGTGTGTGTCTCTCTCTGTGGAATGTGTGTGTGTGTGTGTGTGTGTGGCTGAGGTGTGTGTGGGTGTCTCTGTGGAGTGTGTGTGCGTGTGTTGTGTGTGTGTGTGTGTGTGTGTGTGTGTGTCTTTGTGGAGTGTGTGTGTGACTGGTGTGTGTCTGTGTGGTGTGTGTGTGTGTGTCTGTGTGTGTGTGTCTGTGTGGTGTGTGTCTGTGTGGTGTACGTAGGGTGTGTGTGTGTGTCTGTCTGTCTGTGTGTGTCTGTGTGGTGTGTGTGTGTGTTTGTCTGTGTGGTGTGTGTGTGTGTGTGTCTGTGGTGTATGTAGGGTGTGTGTGTGTGTCTGTGTGGTGTGTGTGTGTGTGTCTGTGTGGTGTGTGTGTGTCTGTGTGTGTGTGTGTGTGTGTGTGTGTGTGTCTGTGGTGTATGTAGGGTGTGTGTGTGTGTCTGTGTGTGTCTGTGTGTGTGTGTGTCTGTGTGGTGTGTGTGTGTGTCTGTGTGGTGTGTGTGTGTGTGTGTGTGTGTGTGTGTCTCCCGCTCCCTCTCCTTCTCCCTTATGTAGCATAAGGGATTGGAGTTGGACCTACATTAGCCTATGATGTCATCGTTGAGTCAAAGGCAGGTGCAGTGCAGGGGTCACCATGGTGACAGACAGCTAATCAGTGTCAATTGTAAACAGCTGGTACTCTACACACGTACGGACACTTGTCTCCCCATCCGGATCACACAGACAGAGGTTTTAAATGAACGCATAAGCCCAAACTGCTGCTCATATCTCGCAAACCGTTTGTCTGACAGAAAAAATTATCATACTGTGAGAATCAGAAGATTCCAATTAAAATTCAGTGTCAAATGTGTTTCTTTAAAGGTGCAGTGTGTAATATGACATCATCAAGAAAGTTCTAGAATGCAACGCTCCCTGGGTAACCCCACCCCTTTTGAATAATAACAGAAGCTACAGTGGCCTTCAAGGACAAGAACAATTCTAAATTTTAAACTATGCACCTGATGACATTCCAACTATGACACTTTCAAGATGGCGGCACTAGGCCTTGGTCCAAAATATGCAGAAATATGGACATATATGAGACCATTTCTAAGGGAAAAAATAATAATTCAAAACATTTTTTTCATCTATTATGCACTAAATTAAATGTACTTATGGATATTATAATTACTTTATACAAAATCTGCTAGGAAATAAAACCCCAAATTCTACACACTGCAGGTTTAATGTAAAAACTTTCGAGTTGAGAGCAATTTTCGTTTAGATTTTCTGTCGTGGAATGTAGAATCTCATTTAAACAGAGAGTGGGTGAGGCAGGAGGCATCGTTCGGTTAGACTTTTTTCCGCTTAGAAGCTCACAGCTCCCAATATGTATGTCCATTTGGCTCCAAAGAAACATTTCTGCGACCGCAACAATATTATCTACAGTTAGATACCAAAATCATCCATGAGGAGTTAAATTTTTGTGAGTTGTCGCAATCTTAAAAATGTCTGGTGTTCTTTTTTATTCCCTCTTCTCCACTCTGGCAGTTGATATGTACACTCTAGAAATCACTCAAATTGATGTTTCATGCATCAAACATGGCTGATTAATTTGAAAACTATGCTTTTTTTTAAAAGGATGAATTTTAACAATGAAAGAAGAAAGATAGCTGAACAGTTTGTCGAAGGAATGAACTTTGTAGGATGAATTATCAGTGAGCTAGAAGTGTTTGAAATCAGTGCAAAACGCTTTGCGTTTTGCCGATTTCCTCATGCATTCCCAATAGGGATTTTTGGTGTAGTAAACCTTTAATGATCTCTGAAGTTAAGAATTTTATGAAAAAATAGTGAATTATGGAAATGTGCTCCCGTGCAAGACGAACATGGGACACTTTGAATCGAGTTTCTACGATGAAGTATGAATGAGTAGGAGGAATCATAATTTTGCATGAAATATTAATTTCATAAGAAGTTGATTTTCTTTGAAGTTATGGATTTTATGAAAAAACTGTTCACGAATAATTGTTGTCTGGAATGAGCTGAACAGTTAGACGTAAGAATGGAGTTTCTAGGATGAATTCTCAGGGAGAAGAAGACATTTTAAAATTTCATAATTTTGGTTTAATTGCTTATTAATTATGAAGTTGTGATTTTTTTTTAAAATTTTTGAATAAAAACAATAATGTGAAAAATGGGCTGAATATGAGGATGGTTGAATATAGTTTGTGGAATGAAGCATGTTGAAGATATGGCCTGGCGTGAATATGGCGGAATAATAATACAGAATAATAAATACGCAGAATATCAATGCTGTGAATGCTTTCAGCATTCACACCAATTACCTTATAAATACCATTTTAACCTAATCCAAAAAAAGTGTAAAAATTCCAGAAAGGTAAGAGTCCCTTTAATGTAACTACAAGAGCTATTATAGCGCCTAGTCACTTTACCAGGATTTACACACACCTGTAAACTGTCCGACACCGCTCGTTCGCTCTCTCTCTCTCTCTCCCTCACTCACTCACTCACTAATCGTTTTATTAAATTATAAATTTTATTATAAATGCACCCCCCACCCCGACCGGAATGCACAACTAGCCGCTTAATGCCCAATACAGATTCGAATTCATTCACAATATAATTAGGGGACGTTTTAGGCTATTTTAAGTTTCACGTTCACGTGAGACACGACTCACACAATCAGTTGTAGGTGCTTGACATACACACATACTTTCTATGCATCCTTTTCGTTTAAGAACTAGGCCAAATGTTCATTATACAACACTACTTAAGACAACCCAGAACAACTTCAGTGGATATACAGTAGGCCTACCAATGCAACTTAATCAAGGCACAATTAGCAATAAAATAACACAAAACATAACACACATAGCTACACGGACAGTTAAGGGAACAGTTAACCCGCGCCGGGAGAAGGTGTGTATTTTACTCACTATTTGTAGAGGAAGGCCATTAGCTGAAGATTGCCGCTACCAGCTAGCCACTCGGTGCGGACAGTTCTCCTCATTGAAAGTGCGATAAACTTTCTTTCTCTCCACAGCATTGGCCTGCCGTCAGATTTTATTTTTAATGGCTCCTCAATTGGCAGTTTGGTAAAATAATGTTTTACTAAATAATCAAAATCTCCACCCTCCATAACTGTTCTTGCTAATATAATGTAGTGAACCATGGGCTGTGATCAGAGAGTGAGCCACAGAGTGGTTGTTAATTAGGATGATGCGATGCAGCTGAAGGGAGTGGGTGGAGGTTAGAAAAAGGGCAGACAGATGACAGTCAGGGTTGTTGGGGAGCGGACTGAATGTTACAGGGCTTGTGCCCAACTAAGATCCCTTCTAAAAGCCGAATGCACTCGGGCCTGGGGGGTGGGGCCGTTCGCATGCCGCTAGGGGTGCCGGCGGTGAAGATAGCAATAGAGTAAGGGAAAGGTTCCAGTATTGAGGGCGAGTTACTGATAGGGTGGGGTTCATTTAGGAGTGCTCAAACCGCTCTCCAATTTGTGTAGAGGCTCTCCTGCAGTTTGTGGAGCTGCCTCGCTGCGTTGGACCGGAGCCGTGCATGTCAGCCAATCCGGACCAGTGCCAAAGCCCAGACCCCGAGGGGGGGGTCTCAACTCCTGGGAGAGTTAAGTAGCTTTTAGATATAGATATATATATATATTTGTATTGTGTGTTTATAGCTTTGTTAATTAATTGTATTTTAATTAGACGCGGCAGTACAGGGGACCTAGTGGGGTAAATAGTAGGGGTAACAACTCGTCCAGTGCGCACAGGGGGGCTCTGACGCCACGGGTTGCCGTGTAGTGGGTTGCAGTGCAGATTTGATGTGCAGTGCCCTAAGGGGTTTGGTGTGGCTGCATAGCAGCATTTGTGTGCCGTGCCCTGTTGCTGGGGGTTTGTGTGGGTGGCTAATGCCCTTAATGCCTGAGAAGTGTCACCAGAAAAGAGGGTCTAACCTAAAGGCTCTTCCACATGTGTTCCCGTCCCGTGTCTCCTACGTGATGTTCAATAAAGATAATTGATTGTATTCTTCGGTGTCCTCCTCGTTTTGTTTCCTTGCATAACTGTTAAGGTGCTCTCTATCTCCTCTAATCCAGAGGCAAGGTTTATTACACTGGTGGCAGCGGTGGGATCTTGTATCTCTCATATTAAAATCTTGGTAGAGTTAGCCCTAAAAATGTCGGAGGAAGAATCCAATCAGTTGCTACAGGCGCAGAACAGTAATGATCATTCCCCATCTACTAGTAGTGGTCATCCAGCGGCTCACATGCATTCAGTTGGTCGTCCAGCCCGCCCTGTGTTTATGCCCGAGACATTTACAGGACTGGGTCGTGAGTGGTATGATTGGTCCGAGCAGTTTGATTTGGCCGCAGAAGTGAATCAGTGGGATGAGACCCTCAAGCTTAAATTCATGTCTCTTTTGTTAGCCGGCCGTGCCAGGGACATGTATAGTGGTTTGTCAAGGGAGGTTAAAAATAATTATGTCCTTTTAAAAACAGCTATGACGAGATGTTTCGAACCATGTGATAGCGATGACTGGAGTAGAGCTACTTTTACTGCCCGGCGGCGGCGGCCAAATGAGACAGCGAGGGAATTTGGTAATGCCTTGAGAAGGTTGGCCACTAGAGCATACCCCACAGCTGATGACCATACCAGAGATATGCTGGCATGGTCATGTTACATTTTACTTCAGGCGATTTTCGGGTTAGCCTGCGTAGTGCCAAGCCCAAAAGCTTAGGAGAATCTATCGATATTGCTGCTGAAATGGAACTAGTGAGAAACCTAGAGAAGACCAGCTTGTCACCAGATGCCAAAGTAATGGGCGTGACAGTTAAGTCAGACGGTGAGGAACAGATGGGAGTAATGCTGGGGGTGGTGGAGGAGTTAAGACAGGAAGTACGTTCCCTTCAATCCACAGTTAAAACTATGCAGACACCTCCAAAAACACCATATATATCCAAATCTGTCCACAATGCAGAGGGGGGTCACCAAGAGAGGGTGGCACCAAACAGGCCCAGCCGTGGATCCAGAGAGGGTGATGGAGGATGTTGGGAATGTGGCTGTAACCGACACCTTAGACGCGATTGCCCCTATCTGCAGGGAAACTAGAGGGGGCAGGTAAAGCAGGCCAACTGCCTGCCCCCAAGTACAATGGTACGACGGTGGCCTTTGCAAGTAAGCATGGGGGTTCAGGGTATATTGCAGCTAAAGTAGGGGGAGTAGATTCCCTTGTGTTAGTGGATAGTGGCGCAACAATATCAGTGATCCCTAAACAGGTCTGGTTAGAAATAACTAAGGGTGGGGTTGAGTTACTAGACCATCAAGGGGATGTGTCTGCTGCTAATGGGGGGAGGATGGGAATCCTGGGAAAGTGGCACACTGTGTGTCAGTTTGATTCGCTAGCATTGATGGCAGAGTTTTTAGTTGCTGATGTGCCATCCCAAGAAATTCTGTTGGGCTTCGACTTTCTACAGAAATACGGGGTGGTGGTAGACTTTGGGAAGAAAGAATGCAGAATAATGGGTAAACTATTCCCCCTTGTGGTCCCAGCAGATATAGATAAGCCACAGGCTGTTACACTTCCCTTAGACACAGTAATTCCCCCTCGCAGTGAAGCCATCGTCACTGGTAGAATAGAAAATTCTGTTGGTCCTGTCAGGGAGGGAATGTTGGAGCCGTCTGATTCAGTTTCTTCTCATTGTAATGTCATGGTTGCCCGTGTAGTCTGTCAGGTAGATCACGGAGCTGTGCCCGTCCGGGTCATTAATGTTACTGATGAGGCTCTCACACTCAAGGCAGGGATGAAAGTAGGCATGTTGCATACTGACATTGAAGTGGGCAGTAGGGCAGAACATATGGGGGCGGTAGAAAGCGGGAGTTTGTCACATGTACCTTGGACAACTGATGGGTTGATAGAAAAACTGGGTTTAAATCAGAGAGGTTTTGAGAGAACTCAAATGCCAGCCATCCGTGATTTGCTTTACCGTAATTTGTAAATTTTTAGCACAGGAGAAAATGATTTGGGTAGAACCCACCTCACTTTGCACCAGATTGACACAGGTGATTCTAGACCGGTAAAGTTGCCCCCCCCCCGATGTGTACCCCTTCATTTGCAGCATGAGGTTGCGGATCATCTCAAAAAGATGCTAGAAAATGACATTGTCCAGCCCTCAAATAGCCCCTGGGCAGCGCCAGTTGTGCTGGTCCGTAAACGAGATGGAAGTCTGCGTTTCTGTGTAGACTATCGAAAACTAAATGACCTTACCCGAAAAGACGCCTATCCGCTCCCACGCATTGATGATGCACTCGACAGTTTGAGTAATGCTTGTTGGTTTTCAACTCTTGACTTAGCCAGTGGCTACTGGCAGGTCGAGGTCGACGCTTAAGATAAATCCAAACCTGCTTTCATCACAAAACAAGGTCTCTTTTAGTTCAATGTTCTAAGTTTCGGCCTGTGCAATAGCCCAAGCACCTTCCAAAGGTTGATGGATCTGGTGTTGGCAGACCTACAGTGGACAACGTGCTTAGTGTACTTAGACGATATCATTGTGTTTGGGAGGACTTTCCAGGAACATTTAACACGACTGGATGAGGTGCTCACAAAGTTGCGTCAGGCTAATCTAAAAGTCAAGCCAGCCAAGTGCAATTTGTTTGCCACTCAGGTGCAGTATTTAGGCCACATCATTTCAGCAAGTGGGGTAGAAGCTGACCCAGCCAAGGTAGAGGCAGTACGACAGTGGCCAGTTCCGAAGAACCAGACTGAAGTCAGAAGTTTTGTTGGTCTGGCCTCCTACTATAGGAAGTTTGTTAAAGGCTTTGCAGATTTTGCACGCCCCTTGCACCAGCTCACAGAGAAGGGTAGGCGTTTCAAATGGACAGAGGAATGTCAGTCAGCCTTCGAAAAACTAAAGCTGGGCTTAATGTCGGCCCCCATTCTGGCGTACCCTGATCCCCACAAAACATTTATCTTAGACACAGACGCTAGTGATGTAGGAATTGGGGCAGTCTTGTCGCAGGAAGAGGGTGGGCAGGAGCAAGTCATAGCTTATGCTAGCAGGGCCTTGACTAAACAGGAGAGGAAATATGCTACAACCAAAAAGGAGTTACTTGGTATGGTGACATTTACAAAGTATTTCAAGCACTACTTGCTGGGGAAGGAGTTTGTGCTGAGAACAGACCATAATTCTCTAAGATGGCTGCACAATTTCCAGGGTGTAGAGGGTCAGCTAGCTAGGTGGTTGGAGCAGTTGGCCAGTTTCCAGTATAAAATTGTCCACCGCCCTGGACGTGTACACACTAATGCTGATGCCCTTTCCAGGTTACCTGCATTCCAGACAGATAGCCCACTAGGGATGAGCCCGAATCCGAATATGTATTCGGATAAGCACGGATAATGAGTTAGATACGGATAATTTCCGAATAGTCCCGTTATTATTCGGGGATTTTTTTATTTTTTTATTATGCGCTTAATTGACGCAGCGCGTTCCGCCTCAATGACACAACAGGTAGAATGACACTAACAGCTGTTCTGTGGTGGACATGAGAGGACCGGGCGCGTCCCGTGACCCGCGGCCTCTCTCTTTTTATCCACTGATAAACGCAGCGCGTTCGCCCTTTCCCTCGAATAGAAGGTTCTACCGGTCGCATTCGCTGCCGTTTTTATTTGAGTTTCCTCGTAACCCGCTGCTATGGCAGAGAAGAGACGAACCGATGGAATATGCTGCACCCCGAGTCACCGTCAGCCCTTCCCCGATGTAGGCTATTTACATTCTCTAGGCCTACTGCTTAAACTCTTTTAAACATCACAACGTTTCCATCAAACTGATGCTTAGGACCTGTACTTTTTCAGCTGTCAATCAGTGTGTAGACGCCTAGGCCTACTTCAGGACCTATACAATAAAAATCGGAAACTGCAAACTTGACACATTGAAATCACGTATGGCTTTGTGGAAAGGCTAAAATATTATTTAGGGTTTATGAGATTGGCACGTTGATACAGATTGTTCCTAAACCTTAGTTTAGTAAAACAAATGTAAAAAAAGAGCGATAGGGAGAGATAGAGATAAGAAAAATCATGAAATACAGCTGTATTTTCCCCAGTTAAAGGGAGACCTTAATTAAGTTAAAAGTAAAACACTGGCCCTCATTTACTAACAGTGAGAAGCCTATGCACAGATTTGGGCTGTTATTTATCAATATTTTCGTTCCCTGAATTTCTTGAGATGAAAAGGTAGAAATATATCTGACTTTTTGACTTATATTTCAACATTACATCAATTTGATGCTTTGAAGGGACAACAATTGCATTGAAAATGAATATTAGTTTAGAAAATCAATGTCGGTGTGACTTCCTTTAATGTAGGCTAATGTAAAAGAAACTTCCGGTATACGCCACGCCCACTTCTTCTTGTGTATCCGGATACAGATACAGATACAGATAATTTTGTTGGTTGAACAGATACAGATACAGATACAGATAATGACGTCTCCGCACACCCCTATAGCCCACCCACCATGACTGAATACAGGGGAGACGAGTTACCTGTTTTTGAGGCTCCATGTGCTGTCAAACATGTTAGGGCCTCGGCTCCCGCAGAGCCAGAAGTAATAGATGAGCTGGTAAAAGCTCAGAGAGATGATGTGGAGCTGCAACAGGTGATAGCTCTTCTGGGAGGAGAGAATGTAGGCCTTCAGCCCCCTAAGGAGTTGCAGAGATTTGCACCAGTGTGGGCTCAGCTACAGATTCAGGGGGATAGGCTAGTGAGGTTACCACCCATTAACTCAGATGCAGCTATGCAGGTTCAGGTTGTACTTCCAAAATCCCTTGTGCCAAAAGTTTTGGATCAGTTGCATAATTCTGTCACGGGGGGGCACCTGGGCATCCAGAAGTTGCAGGCCAAGGTAAAGGACCGTTTCTACTGGCTGGGTTGGTTTGGGGACGTCAAGCGTTGGTGTAGGGAGTATATAGACTGTGGGTCCAGAAAGACAAGCGGACAGCAGCCGTGTGCCCCCCTTCAGTCTATTGTAGCCTCAAGGCCCTACGAGCGTGTTGCATTAGACATCTTAGGGCCTCTCCCAGAAACATCTAGTAGAAACAGGTACATCTTGGTAATTGGAGACTACTTTTCTAAATGGACTGAGGCGTTCCCCCTCCCCAACCAAGAGGCTCAGACAGTGGCAAAAGTTCTGGTAGAACAGTGGGTCTGTCGCTTAGGGGCCCCACGCACCATTCACTCAGATCAAGGACGAAATTTTGAGTCAAAATTATTCAAAGAAGTGTGCCAGCTGCTAAACATTAATAAGACACGCACATCTCCTTATCACCCCCAGACGGGATGGTGGAAAGGTTTAATAGGACATTGCTGTCTATGCTGTCTTTGTTTGTGGAGGAGAACCAATCCAACTGGGATGTGCTGTTGCCTTATGTAATGTTGGTGTATAGAAGTAGTGTGCATTCGAGCACAGGATTCACACCCTTTAAAGTTTTGTTTGGACAAGAGATGGTTCTACCAGTGGATATCATGTTGGGTCTGGGGGAAAGAGAGAAGTTCTCTGCAGTTACAGAGTATGTCTCAAGGTTGTGTGACACCTTGTCCACGGTAGTGGGGGCGGTAAAAGGGCACCAGGCTAGGGCCTCGGGTAGACAGAAAGAAGCTTTCGATGTAAGGGTCAAGTGGCAGTACTACTCGGAGGGAGAGTTGGTTTGGGTTCGAACACAGGCTAGAAAAAAAGGTGTCTGTCCCAAGTTGCAAAGAAAATTTAGGGGTCCCTACAAGGTCATAGAGAGGGTGACAGATGTACTATATAGGATAGTGCTAGTGGAGGGTGGCCTAGAGATGATTGTGCATTTCAACCGACTTAAACCTTTCATCTCCCCTGTATCAGAGACAAGGAACCAGGGCGGCTCACCAAGGCGGCAGACCAGATCCCCAGAAACAAATGGCAGCACAGGCTGGGTCTGTTGGAAGGCAGGAGGTGCCGGGGGGAGGGCCGAAAATGAGAGGCCTGGTCGACCAGCACAGCAGGAGAGCGCGGCCCACTCGAGCGACCTTTTGGTGGGGGAGGAGAGGCAGACAGGGGGACCGATGCCAAGTGTTCAGCCACCAGCCAATCGGGAGCCAAGCATCAGTCAGACAGCTAGACTTATCCCGCAGGAGAGCGCGACAGCTAGTCTGACATTGAGTCAGGCATCACCAGAAGGAGAGACACAGAACAGACAAGAGACGTTGCAAGAGACGCGCCAATCAAGGCACAGGAGGCCGCCCGTGTGGTCCCGGGACTATGAGATGCCCTGACTCTGGGTCGAGTCACATTTAAAGGAGGGAGGAGTGTAGTGAACCATGGGCTGTGATCAGAGAGTGAGCCACAGAGTGGTTGTTAATTAGGATGATGCGATGCAGCTGAAGGGAGTGGGTGGAGGTTAGAAAAAGGGCAGACAGATGACAGTCAGGGTTGTTGGGGAGCGGACTGAATGTTACAGGGCTTGTGCCCAACTAAGATCCCTTCTAAAAGCCGAATGCACTCGGGCCTGGGGGGTGGGGCCGTTCGCATGCCGCTAGGGGTGCCGGCGGTGTAGATAGCAATAGAGTAAGGGAAAGGTTCCAGTATTGAGGGCGAGTTACTGATAGGGTGGGGATCATTTAGGAGTGCTCAAACCGCTCTCCAATTTGTGTAGAGGCTCTCCTGCAGTTTGTGGAGCTGCCTCGCTGCGTTGGACCGGAGCCGTGCATGTCAGCCAATCCGGACCAGTGCCAAAACCCAGACCCCGAGGGGGGGGTCTCAACTCCTGGGAGAGTTAAGTAGCTTTTAGATATAGATATATATATATTTGTATTGTGTGTTTATAGCTTTGTTAATTAATTGTATTTTAATTAGACGCGGCAGTACAGGGGACCTAGTGGGGTAAATAGTCGGGGTAACAACTCGTCCAGTGCGCACAGGGGGGCTCTGACGCCACGGGTTGCCGTGTAGTGGGTTGCAGTGCAGATTTGATGTGCAGTGCCCTAAGGGGTTTGGTGTGGCTGCATAGCAGCATTTGTGTGCCGTGCCCTGTTGCTGGGGGTTTGTGTGGGTGGCTAATGCCCTTAATGCCTGAGAAGTGTCACCAGAAAAGAGGGTCTAACCTAAAGGCTCTTCCACATGTGTTCCCGTCCCGTGTCTCCTACGTGATGTTCAATAAAGATAATTGATTGTATTCTTCGGTGTCCTCCTCGTTTTGTTTCCTTGCATAACTGTTAAGGTGCTCTCTATCTCCTCTAATCCAGAGGCAAGGTTTATTACAATAATAACAATGCAAACATGCTAATCTCCCGCTATTGTTGTTAAATTTCAGTGACGTTGATAATGATGCTTTGATTTTATTGGTGTGAAGCCAAGGGCCTAGTGGCTTCCCTTGGCACCCTCATGACACCCTCCTGACCAATCACAGGAGGGCAGTGTCAAGACCTGATTGGTCAATTCTTCTTTCTTTTGTTCACTAAGGGATGCCAGCTCGGGCTGGCTTCCTCGCGGACATACAGTGTGCAGTGTCGTGTTTCGCCGCGTCTTCAGTATGTAAGTTTAAAGGGGCGCTGTTTCGCGCATTGTGAAATGCTCAATGAGAGGAGAAAAATTGGGAAGAAATGACAGCAGCACAGCACCAAATGATTACCGAAACTGTTAATATAAATGTTTTTATTGGATGACAACTACAGCCTAAAAAACAGGGAAGCCTGGCTTCCCTTGGCCTCCGGGAGAAAACGCCACTGAGTCTCAGACTAACTAAGACAAACTTAAGTCATAAAAGTGACTTAAACGTCCCAGTTTAACTAGTCCACATTAAGGCCTACTCCTGGTTTAATCTAGGCCCTGTCTGTGAAACCAGCCCTATGACATGTCCCTGACTCACTGTACAAGCTGTGTCACAACCACTTTAATTTGGATTCAAGTTTAATTATTAGATTAGTTTTAGGCAGGAGTAACAGATTGGAGGATGTGCATTCATTTGGCTATGAATTGATGAAGGATTCAAGACCTGTATTGTCATCTTTTAAGCACAACTAAATTGCCATTGTGTTAACCCCTACATTTCTATTGAGATTGAACACATATTTACAAAGAATGAATAGGCAGTAAAGCAGTAAGAAATATAGCATATCACAGGGTTCAACATAACTTTTTTTTTCCTAATGGCCCGTCGGGCCAGTGGATCCGAGTTTTACTGGCCCCTTGTATATTTTCACTGGCCCTGCACACAGTTTTTTTTCGTAATTTTGTGTCACTAATTATAATACAGTATAGAAGTTCCCTTTTAGATTTGTTATATTTCTTTTAGTTAATGATATGAAATATTGATATTGCTCATAGACATAATATAAAACCAGGCAAAAATATTGAATTTGAAGCCTACAACTGAAAGTATGTGGAATGAGTGGGCCAGTATTTCAAAGTCCAGTAGTTTTATTCTTGAATTTGGGCAGTTTAATGACTAGTTCACCTGCAGAAGTCATGATCAAACATAGGGAAAAATAAGAGGTGTGGTAGGCAGTGTTTATCACTTTCTCCATATGCAGTAGGGACGTGAATGTTTTCCACTCGAGCTCAAGTCGACTTTAAAAATAGAAATCCGAAAATCAGGGGGTTACGCTGTTTTTTTTATGTGAGATGTCACTGTATGCGAGTTCACTTGGTTGTGAGCGCGCTGCAGGAGTGTCACTTTTGCATTAAGTGTCAGCTTCACATAAGAGTCCGGTGTGGGACAATTTTTTCAAACTATTGATGAAAAACAGTGCAGTGCAAAATATGCAGCATAAGTTAAACGCTCGTCTAAGACTATGATGTTAAATCACCTTAGAAACAGCGTTTCACTGTGAGATTTCGCCAGTGAGTGAGCCGCAGCGCAGAAGAACTCCGCGGTTTGACTATTAAAATAATAACCGGGGATATTCTCCCCGTTAGCGATGTCAATGGGGAAGGCTTCTGTTTGTATGTCTCGAGCCTTAAAACACAGAGCCATGACGGCAAACAAACTGCGCGACTAGAAACTGTACAGTGAGCCGCCTACCCCTGTTAGTTTCTGTCTCCAGCCGACACAATTACAATCACCAGCGACGCATTCACAGCGGTTAAATAAAGCCTCTCATTTGTAGCCTATTACCATTAGCGCTTTGATGCAAATACTGTAACATTACGACGGCAGCTAAAGGAAAAGCTCAGTTTTCACTTTGATTGTCTGCACCTCTGCTGTGGGAAGAAAAAAAGGGGGCAAAGTAAGTCGATTTGTTGACTCGCGATCTTAATAAGTCGTTCACATCCCTAATATTGAGTTGGCTCTCGGTATTGTCCCACTCGCGGAGCGGATCGGAGGGTAGGCCTACAGCTCTGCCAACGGAGCGAGAGAGCGCCCGCTTGTTGCTCAGCCTGTCAAAACGCCCACGCATAGTATGTCCACTGGCCTTTCATTAAAAAATATATGATATATTATGTATATTATAATGAGTCTTAAATAAACGCTGCTTTCATTACGACTCTCTGCACACATTTCAATGAACCATGATGTATTCTACAAAAAGATACTGAACTGTGATTGGCCGTTACTGGCCCGGGCGGGACAGTGACTGGCCAATCAACTTGCCCTGCATATGATTTTACTGGCCCCGGGCCTACGGGCCATTGGTTATGTCGAACCCTGATATCATATATAGAAGCAATGTACTATACATTCAAATACAGTTATTGATAAAATACAACATGATGCAAGGGATTGGCAATGAAATCAATACAGTCAGTTATCTTATTGGTAGAGCTATGAATACAGATGGGCCTGTTTTCCAGATGCAATTGAATGCATATTCTTTATTTGTTTTAAATCACAAATCTGCTGCATATTAAGCTATTTAAATACAAACAAAGAGATCCTAGTTTTCATGTCCCATTGTTTCATGTTGGATTAGGTTTGAATATGGCATCTTTTTTATTTGCATAATAGTGGACATGGCTGGGTTATGTTATCATCCTGGGTCATTCGTGCAGCAGCAGGGGACCCATTTTGATAAAAGTGGGATTTGTTATTGAAATCAGTATTTTGTGGACGACCAAATCAAAATATGAGAGTAAAAATAAAAGCATGTTGAGCTCCTTTCATCAGAACAAGAGCACTAGAGTAGCTGGCATCATATCATATAGTATTTTCACCGCAGCATTAAGCAGATTGAAGGAGCACAGTACAATCATATATGCATCATTCAATGGTAGTCAAATAAATATGCACATTCTGTATCAATTTAAAATTAGAACTGGGATTAGTAAATCGACCAAAGAAAGGCAAGGGTGTATGGGTATCAAAGGAAGGATATGGATTTCTGATAGGATCATAGAAGGATTATGAGACAATGGGCCCCTGGGCAGAAACTCTTAAAGGGCCACCCCACTCCTCCCTATCCAGTCCGGTACACTGACTTTATCGCAGAGATACATACAATTAATGGCAAAACATATTAAGGAAGTCAGTGTTTCCCACAGGTTTTTGGGATACTGTTGGAGGGACCCTGTACCATGTTGGGGGGGGGGGTCCGGGGGCATGCCCCCCCGGATTTTTTTTTACCTTTTTAAAGTAAAATGCATCAATCTGGTGCACTTTCAGAGGAAATTTTAGAGGCTATATCAAATCCTGAGATGCAGAAGGAACATTATTCATATTTTTCTTAAACAGATTGGTCAGACCCATGTTCCACGATGGAGGGGTTCATTTCAACAGATAAAGAGTGGATAGCTACTTTTTATGAACAATTTAGAATTCACACATAGAAAGCTTATTTCTGTATGTTTGAGAGGGCCTTCAAGGCCTCTCATAGAGCCCCTTAGACAGAGCTACTAATGCTATTGTTTTTAACTTGCTTTTGTATTTCTCCCCTACATGATGATATCTATCTTGTTAAATTGTGATGAGTATACTTATATTTAGGCTATTACTTTCTAGACCCTGTTATTGACAGGAGTGACTTGACTTTGACTATGCGACATGAAAAGTTACTATCAGTATCTCTGGCTTAAGGCCCCCCTGAGCCCTTGGGCCTGTGCCCGGTGTGCCCGTGCAGTAATCCACCCCTGGATAGGATGTGTATCTATTATGCTTTTTCTGTACTGATGGCAGAGATGGAATGCAGCGAAAACTCTGGTGAGTATATTTTGTGTGATTAAGGTGTATACATGCCTCAATAATGCAACTAAAATCGGAATACTCCACTTGTCTTAATGCGATTATGACTATGACCTTATTCTGATTAAGGTGAGCAGAAAACTGCTGTTTACCTGACAATGTGTTAGTCCTAATATGATCTTCACTGGGTTAATATTGGTCTATTGCTGTGCATGTAAACATGGTCATTGTGGCTTTTGTGACCAGGAAAATGTCAAAATAAGTAGGAGGAAATATTAGTCCAGCACTGAATAAATTGTCATAGTGCAGTATTAATGAAATAATCAAAGACTAAAACATTGTATTTCAGAGCAGAACTTAAGAGGTGCTGTACGGGTCCTGTCCATGTCTCTTCCACCTGTGACAGGCTGCCACTGGCATACGGCTCAAGTGTTCTTTGACCCTCTCCTCCACAATCCTCTCTTCATTTGCCCTGTTGACAGCACCCCTCCCCCTGCCTCCACTAACATGTGAGGCCTCACCATCTCATCTCTTACTGCCACTTGGCTATTTGTTGATCTTTCACGCTATCACATGCAAATGCCACTGTTATCTATGTGGGTCATCCCTACATATATGGTGTGGTGTGTCATGTTTAGTGACAGTGCTTGACCTCATTATGAAGTGGTAGGAGGAGAAGGGATGTACAATAGGAAATATTTACTAGCACTGTGTTTCAACAGGCACATGTTCAATCAGAAGAACAGGCTTTGAGCGTAGGAAGACTGGATATTCAGACTAAAGATTCAGAGTCTGGTGTTGATTTTATCAGTTCGGAAAAACGTGAACCACTGCTGCTGATCTACCGTAAGTCGTACATGCATTCATCTATTCTCCTTTTAGATGACTGCAATGCACTTTACTCAGGAATCAGCCAGGCCTCTCTCCACTGTCTCCAGCTCGTCAACAATGTAGCTGTGTCACTTGTTACTGGAGAGAGAGACAAGAACACATCACCACTGTGCTAGCCTCCTTACACTGGCTCCCAGTTACTTTTAGTATTGATTTAAAAATTGTACAGGAGACACATCTAACAAAGGCTGAACACTCAAAACTAAAGAGAAATTGGGTTGGGCAAGTATTTTCTGCCTCATATAACGGCAAAAGTAGGGGAGTTGCCATTTTAATTAATAAGGACCTTCCACTAAAAGTTGAGCATTGTGAATCTGATCCAGATGGTTGCTTTGTGTTTCTATATGGCGAAATGATAAGCATTTTAAATGTTTATGCTGGACCAAATATCCATTGGAATCTATTTACTAAATTAACTTCATTGCTTGTACAATATAGTGCCCCTAATGTTATTATTGGTGGGGTGGTGACTGGAATTGTGTGTTAGATGGGAAATTAGATAAGCATCCTAGCAATCTATCAACCATTCCAACTCGTAGACAAAAAGCTATCCGTCAAATGTTAGATGAAGTTGGTCTGATAGATGCTTGGCGTCTGCTGAATCCAGACAGTAAAGATTATACATTTTACTCCAATCCCCACAAGTCTTACTCTAGAATTGACTTTTTTCTTGTTCCACAATCCTCTATAGAACAAATTGAAAAATGTAATATTGGATCTATTCATATATCAGACCATGCTCCAGTCTTTTTGGGTATGCACTTTTCATATAATCAATTAAACAGATACAGCTGGAAATGTAACAGGTCTATACTAATCCGACCCAGTTTTTTGTTCCATGGCTCAAAAAGAATTAGAAATGTTTATCCAGGAGAACGATAATGAATACACAAATCCCTCAAACTTATGGGAAACAACTAACGCTTATTTAAGGGGTATTATTATATCATATTGTTCAGCTAAAAAGAAAAATAAGTTGAAAGAACAGAAACGCCTTGAGTTGGAATTACAAAAAGCTGAATCTGAACATAAACACAATGGCTGCAATGGAAACTGGCACAAAGTTATAAGAACTAGAATGGCCCTAAACACACTTCTATCTCAGAATGCAGAAAAGGGTTTATTTAGACAAAAACACAAGATATACGAATATGCTAATAGATCAGGGAAGTATTTAGCTAATCTTATAAGTAACAAATCATCAAACAAATCTATTGATAAAATTAAGGATAAACATGGGAAGCTGCATGATACAAATATTGAAATTGCTAATGTATTTAATGAATTTTTTTCATCTCTGTATACATCAAAAACAGTGGGCATGGATGATAAAATGAATGTTTTTTTTCAACGTATAACACTTCCTAAGGTATCTGATGAAGATAGGATTAAGTGTGATATGGATATATCTTGTATGGAGGTTGAGGAGGTGATAGGAACCTTAGCATCTGGAAAGGCTCCAGAGATTTATAAAACTTTTAAAGGTACTCTCTCACCCCTAATTACTAAAATGCTTAAATACTCTTTGTCAATCAAAACGCTTCCTCAATCATTACAATTGGCTACAATTAATATGATACTAAAAGAAAACAAAGACCCAGAATATCCCGAATCCTATAGACCAATAAGTATTCAAAACACAAACTGTAAAATTTTAGCTAAACTTCTTCCCACTAGGATTAATCATATTATATCAAAAATTGTGGGACATGACCAGACTGGCTTTGTCCAAAACAGGCAATCATATTCAAACATTAGGAGATTACTAGGCATTCTACAGTATGTTAAAATTCAGAAACTTAATGCATTAGTGGTATCATTAGATGCCGAAAAAGCATTTGATCATATTGAGTGGGATTATTTGTTTAAAACTTTAAAGGAGTATGCTTTCGGAGACGGGTTTACTGAATGGGTTAAGTTGTTATATTCTGCTCAACAAGCATCAGTTTCTATTATGGGGGTAATGTCTTCTCCTTTCTCTATAAGTAAAGGTAACAAACAAGGATGCCCCTTATCTCCTTTATTATTTGCATTAGCAATGGAACCTTTGGCGGAGATAATTAGATCTAGCTCCTCAGTTGTTGGTATTCAAACTAAAAAACAAATACACAAGATGCAGATGATGTTCTTTTTATTTCTGAACAATCCCATATCATCCGTCTCAGCTGTTGTCCAGATAATAAATTAGTTTGGGGTGTTCTCTGGCTATAAAGTCAACTATGGAAAATCATTAGCTTTACCACTAGGGAACTTGACCTGTTCTGACTTATTGGGTTACATTCCTTTTCAGTTGTCCCCTAATGGGTTTAGATACTTGGGAATTAATGTCTGTTATAATTTCGATGATATGGTAAAAATGAATTTAGACCCAGTGGTGAATGAAATTCGAAAAAATCTTCAAAGATGGAGCCCTTTGTTAATATCATTGCTTGGCAGAGTTGCCATCATTAAGATGAATGTCTTACCCATACTATTATATCCATTGCAGATGCTACCCAATTATATTCCAGTTAAGTTTTTTAAATCACTACATAGTTTGATAAGTAAATTTGTATGGAAGGGCAATCGCCCAAGATTGAAATTGGAGAAACTGCAGTTACCAAGGGACAAAGGGGGGTTAGCACTGCCAAATATAATGTATTATCATTGGGCCTCACAAATAAGATATATTACTGAATGGTTAAATAAAGATGCTAGTTCCACATTTCTGGATTTGGAAAATATTGGATGTAGGGATGGCCATTTAGAATTTTTTCTTTAACCGGTTAACCACCAGAATTAACGGTTATTAACCGTTAAGATTTAATGTAGAGTATTTATAGTGAAATACATGAAGCATTATAGCAGGGCTCCCGACCTTTTTTTGTTCCAAGGACCGGCATATTAATTTAAAAACGATTCAAGGACCAGAAGCCAATTTAAATGCCTACATTTTGACATTCACACGGCACCTTTGTCTGTTGTGAGAAGAGGTCTAGTATGCGAATGTAGGAGCAGAAAGAGCAATAAGTGACTGAAAAGGGACATTTACACACACACACAGGCTTAGTGGATGGGTAGCCTACCGAAACCCGATGCTAAGTAGTGCTGAGCATGGGGCAACATTTTGAAAGACCGCAATATTGATAAGCTCCGATGTTATCAGTGTAACGTTTTGTTGGGTTCTTCAATAAACACACTGTAGGTAGCTTGAAGAGAAGTCCTTTATGTTTACGAAGCATTAGGCTACACGAGGTAACATTAACTCCCCTCTCCTATTGTTAACACCGAACCGCCGTCAACGTGCAGTGCGCCAGTCTAACTGCGCATGCTCTGCGTGACAGTCTAATAACTCATGTTGATGTCATTACATCTCCCTTTCTTAAAATAAGAATGTAAAACATTTATATAGACAACACATACTTCATTTTCAATACTGCTCTTTAACTCATATGAACTGTAATTATTAACTGCAACAGTTACCTATTTAAATCCTTTCAACTGCAGTGTAATAACATTAGAATATTCTAGGGAAAGTATAAACTCATAACTTTACAACAATACTCACGATCCCCTCTTCCATTCTTTTTTTTTTTTTTTTTTTTTTTTTTTTAACACTGCAACCATCTCATATCCTAAAACTGTTCAATAAGTCTCTGTGGTGGCTTCACAGCCCTGGAACCTCTTCTGAAGGGCAGGTCTTGCACAGGAACTGGTGCCACAGGTGATGAGCTATCCGAGTGTCCAGGCTGTTCTGCAGCAACTGAGTGTCCAGGTTCTTCTCCATCAACTGAGTGTCCAGGTTGTTCAGCAGCGGCATCAGCTCTTTGATCTGCTGTGGCTGGTCCCATAATGTCTCGCCGGTTCCGTCTCAGCACTGCTCCATCCTCTGTTTGAATGGTGTACGACCTTGGATGCACTTCATTTAGAACAGTTGCTTTCTGTGACCATGTATTTGTTTTATCTTTGAGCCTCACATAATCACCAGTATGCAGTTCAGGTAGGTTCTGTGTTCCTTTATCATAGTAGAATTTCTGTTTTGCTCTTTGCTGCTCCTTGAACCTCTGCACTTTTCCCCCCTCCTTTGTTCTCAGCAGGTTTTCCTGAATGGGCAGGTTGGATCTAAGGCGACGTCCCATTAGGAGTTGTGCTGGTGAAATACCGCACTCTAGTGGCGTCGTGCGGTACACAAGCAGGCTTTGGTAAAAGTCAGCTCCACTGTCTTTTGCTTTACACAGTAACCTCTTCACAGTCTGGACCGACTTTTCGGCCAAACCATTAGACTGCGGGTAGTGAGGACTTGACGTTGTGTGTACAAAGTTCCATTCTACTGCAAAGCGTGCAAAACTGGCGCTAGAAAATTGCGGCCCATTGTCTGTGAAGACTTCGCTTGGCACGCCATGTCTGGAGAATATGGCCTTCATGGACGTTATAACAGCCTCCGCTGTTGTAGTGTGCAGTCTACAGACCTCTGGATACAGGGAATAATAGTCTGCCACCACAATGTAGTCTTTCCCTGCCGAAACAAATAGGTCAGCGCCTACCTTTTGATATGGTCTGTCAGGCACTGTGTGCGGCTTAAGTGGCTCAGCTCTATTGCTTGCGTGATATCTCAAACATGTTTTGCAGTTTGCCACTTCGTTTGCCACATCTTGGTTGATTCGAGGCCAGTACATCACTTCACGTGCTCTTTTCTTACATTTTTCAATCCCAAGATGCCCTTCGTGTATTTTCTTGAGCATTTCCTTTCGCAGACTCCTCGGGATGACTATCTTGCTTCCTTTATAGATAACGTCTCCTACCACCGACAGTTCTGCCCTGCAGTTCCAGTATTCTGTGATGTCAGGTGAACAACCCTGCTTATCATTGGGCCACCCCTCAGTGATGAATTTACACAGGCCTTTTAGTGTTTCATCTCGGGATGTCTCTGTCCTTATGAGCTCCATTTTCGCGTCTGCTACTGGCAGTGCCTTTGTGATCATGTTCACATAAACATCCACGTCATCACTCATCTTAGTGTGCGCCGGCTCCTGTGGGTCAACTGCTCTTGACAATGTGTCCGCTGTGTACATCAGCTTGCCCGGGGTATACATTACATTCAGCGAGTAGCGTTGCAGCCGGATCATCATCCTCTGTATTCTCAGTGGGCAGTCATTGAGTGGCTTTTGAAACAATGCGATCAGCGGCTTGTGGTCAGTCTCAACGCTTATGTTCTGTCCTGAAACAAACTGGTGAAATCTTTCACAGGCATATGTTATGCTGAGCAGTTCTTTCTCGATTTGTGCATATCGCGTCTCTGCGTCTGTCATTGAGCGTGATGCATATGCGATTGGTTGCCAGTCATCATATTTTTGTAAAAGAACAGCTCCGAGCCCACTCTGTGATGCATCTGATGAGATTTTTATGGGCTTCACTGGATCATAGAACCTCAGAACTGGTTCCAATGTGAGCTGTGTCTTCAGTTCTTTCCATGACTTTTCATGTTCATGACTCCATTCCCATTCTGTCTTCTTCTCAGTCAGCTGTCTCAGAGGTGCCATGCGTTCAGAGAGATTGGGTATGAATTTTCCCATGTAGTTTATCATGCCATTAAATCTCTGTATGTCCTTCTTACATTGTGGCTTTGGCATGTTTTCTATTGCAGACACTTTCCTGGGATCTGGTCTGATGCCCTCGCTGCTCAGGATGTCCCCCACAAATGTCAGTTCTTGCACCCCAAGCTGGCATTTCTCTTTATTCAGCCTTAAGTTTGCTGTTCTTGTTGCCTTGAGAACTTGTTTTAGCCTCTCATCATGTTCAGCTTTCGTACTTCCCCATACTATGATGTCATCCATGGATGTGTCCACTCCTTCCAGATGTTCATAGATCATGTGTATTGTCTTATGATACACCTCAGGTGCTGAAGCTATGCCAAATGGTAACCGAAGAAACTTATATCTACCGAATGGGCTGTTGAATGTACACAGTTTTGAACTGTCGTTGTCCAGCTTCATTTGCCAAAATCCGGATGATGCATCTAGCTTGCTGAAGTACTTTGCATTTGCAAACTGTGACATTATTTCTTCTCTTGTGGGAAGTTTGAAGTGTTCTCTTTTTATTGCTCTGTTCAAGTTTCTGGGATCCATGCACACTCTAGGCTTGCCATTTTTCTTTTCTACAATAATAAGCGAACTCACCCAGTCAGTTGGCTCATCAATCTTTTCGATCACGTTGAGGCTTTCCATCCTATCCAACTCGGTTTTCAGTGGCTTTTGTAGAGCAAATGGCACTTTTCGACATGGATTAATAACTGGTGGCACATTTTTATCCACTCTGATTGTGTGTTCTCCAGGAAGGCATCCGAGACCCTGAAACAGGTCACTGTACTCTTCCATCAGTCCATCATAGACTGTTTCTCCTTCACTTTCCACCACAAGCACTCTCTTCACCAGGTTCAGTCTCTCACAAGCAGCTAAACCTAATATGGCCTGCACGTCTCTGTGCACCACGACGAATGCGAGTGAGTGTTCTCTGTCCTTGTGTGTCACTTTCACCAAGCATTTTCCTTTCACAGGTATTGCTGCTCCTGAATATCCACGTACTTTCACTTTTGTTGCATGCACTTTAGGTCTGGGTCTGATTTTGTTGAATGTTGCCTCTGACATCACATTTGCCTGTGCTCCAGTATCTAGTTTCAATGCAATGTGTGTGTCATTTACTTTCAGTGTCATCATCCAGTCCTTTTTAACTGTGTTCTGCTCTGTCACTACATCCACATAAAACTCATCAGAGTCACTCTCATCCACTGCATGAACTTTGCTCTGTTGGTTTTTACACTGCTGTGCATAATGGTTCCTTTTGTTACAGTTGTGACATACTTTACCATATGCGGGACATCTTCTGGGTGCATGCTGCGTGCCACATCGATCACATGTCCTTCCCTGTGCGTCTCTGCGCACCGGTGTATTTACGTCGGGAGCCGTGCTCTTCTTCTTGACTGCTCTGTTTGCATCTCTTCTTACAGCATCCACGTTGCAGCTTTCACTAAACAGCTCTTTTGCTTGTGTTTTCACCGTTTCTGCTGCTCTACACATTCTTAGTGCTTTTCCTAGGTCCAAATCTTGTTCCCTTAACAGCCTCTCTCTTAGACTATTATCTGGAATCCCGCACACAAGTCTGTCCTTTATCAACGAGTCAGTCAGCTCTCCGAATTCACACGTCTTGCTTCGGTTCCTCAGGTCCGTTACATATTGATCAACAGTTTCTCCCGTTTTCTGCACACACGTGAAAAACCTGTGTCTCTCAAATGTCACGTTTCTTTTAGGGATGCAGTAATCCTCAAACTTCTCAAGTATTTTATCCAATTTCATTTTGCTCGCGTCGTCTTGGAACTGAAAGTTATTATATACCTCCAGCGCTTCTTCACCCACAACATGCAAGAAAACTGACGCCTTCATCTTAGCGCTCTTCTCGTCCGCACCGATCGCCGTCAGGTACAACATAAAGCGTTGTTTAAATCTCCTCCAATTTTCAGCCACATTACCTGTCAACTGAAGGTTGGGTGGTGGTTGTAATGCTTGCATCTTTGCGTTGGTGTGTCCTCTTTCTCTCCCGGAACGTAATTATGCTAACGATGTCCTCTCCGTGGGTTATTAGCGTAGCTCTTAGCTGCTCACCGTGCTAGCATACTCCGAAGCTTTTCCCACTTTTTTCTTTTCCAAAAAACTAAAATCCTTACTCTCCAAGTCCAGCTTCTGACACCATGTAACGTTTTGTTGGGTTCTTCAATAAACACACTGTAGGTAGCTTGAAGAGAAGTCCTTTATGTTTACGAAGCATTAGGCTACACGAGGTAACATTAACTCCCCTCTCCTATTGTTAACACCGAACCGCCGTCAACGTGCAGTGCGCCAGTCTAACTGCGCATGCTCTGCGTGACAGTCTAATAACTCATGTTGATGTCATTACAATCAGTACTGCATAACGATACTTAACGCTTTTGTTTAAGACGGATTTTCGCTATTGATCCTGGCACACAAGCATGGCAGACCTCTCCGTGTCTGTGCAGGGGCACTCACTGCCTGTCTGTCACTCTCTCACACTCACTGAGACGGTGATAGATGCAGGACAGCATCCACCTCAAGAAGGCTAATGCTAGCGCTATGTTAAGCTAGCGGGAGCTCACGCTGTTAATTAAATTATACAAACACATGGCAGGGGAGTGTTGTGACCATAAGTTGTGACTGGCTATCTTTCTGGGAGCGTACCATGAACCTATTATAAAGTTGAGCGTAGCCTACACTACTCGTTTCATTCTACCGACAGTTGGCATTCTTATATCCGGTTTAGCGATATCAAAATAAGAGTCCGGATTTCAGAGAAATTATTATTATTTTTTTTTTTAACCGTTTAACCTTTAGTATTAACCGGTTAAAGATCTTCTCAACGGTTAACGGTTAACCAGTTAACCATGGACATCCCTAATTGGATGTGAACCTGTACTGTCGGATATGCCTTTTATAAATAATGCAATTTCACTACAGGGAATAAAAGATAATTTTACTGTTCGAAATATCCTTAAAACATGGAATCAAGTACGTAGACACTTTGGGATTAAAAATCAACTCTCTATTCTGGCGCCTATTGTTTGCAATCCTGATTTTGAATTGTCATGTTTAGATGTGGGTTTTAAAACATTGAATGATGCTGGTATCTTTCGAATACAAGATCTCTTCTCAGATGGGACTTTAAAATCTTTCTCTCAACTCAGGACTGAATTCGATCTCCCTCAAACACAATTTTTCCGTTATTTACATCTTAGGAGCTATATCCATTCTATACCAACATATATGAGTGGCTTGAATATCAATCCGCTTGAAAAGACGCTATTAAAGGCCTCTTCTCTAAATAAGAAAGTTTTAAGTTATATTTACTCTCAAATGTTTGTCAACATCCCTACGATTAATAGTAAAATTTCCTGGGGTGAAGATTTTGGATTCCATCTGGATGAGGGGATGTGGAAGAAGACCTTGTTGAATGCAAAGAAAATGACTTGTTCTAATAAATCCTATGAGACTCAATATAAGATTATCCACAGACTGCATGTTACCTCTGTTATTCGTTGTAAATATGACCCTATGTGCTCATCATTATGTGTGAAATGTAAAAGTAGTTCTGGCACTTATGGACCTCTAATGTGGTCATGTCCAAAAATATCAGGTTTCTGGCTATCGGTCAAAAATGAGATTAAGAACATTTTTAAATTTGATATTCCACTAAACCCATATCATTTTGTTTTGGGACTGGATGCAAATTGTGAGCGTAGAGACAGGTACATTCTTAGAGTGGCTTTGTATGCTGCACGCCTCACAATACTACATAAATGGTTAGATGAAGATCCTCCTAATATTACAATGTGGTATGAAAAATGTATGTCCATCTTGCCATTGGAGAGACTGTCACATGTGGTGCGAAATACGCTTGATGTATTTGTAGGAGAATGGTCCTCATTGGAATTTTACCTGGGGGAGGAATGGTCTAGAGTGATGTGTATAGGGGTATGCATTTGAGGAGAGACTGGAGAGCCACACGAGATATTTGATTTGGCACTGCATCTACATGTTATATTTTAGTTTATGTTATTTTTATTTTATTTCTTTCAAAAGACACTGCGTCACACGGTCGCACGGCGCTCTCCGCTCTGCTAGTGAGACACGGAGCCAACACAACAGCAACTCCATACAGCAAACTAGCGCCAGCTACCACCGTGCTACAAACTTGTGAATGCAACCTTACCTTAGGCCTACTGAAGCAGAGGATCTCTGGTCTGCAAGCTGAACTCAGGAGTAAAAACGACATCATTATGGACCTATCCTCTGTTGCTTCCTCTCAAATGAAGCACCTTGTCGCCCTAAGATCCTCTGGCTGCGGCACCCTCTGCATGTCAGGCGTTGATCCTACTCTTCCGTGGTCTGGCTCCGCCATTGTGGGATCTTCTTCTCCTGTCACTGTGCCCGGGCCTGTGTTAGCCAAACCCAACGATCAGTGGAGTCTACTCGGTGCAAAACCTAAGTTGGCAGCTACTGTTAACAAAGGGGATGGACAATTCCCGCTGAGCTCGACCCTGTTAGGCCGATAAACTGGTCAACAGTCCGCAGAGAGGGTAAACATTGTGTGTGAAAAACACTTAGACAAAAAGAACAGATAAACCCACAGACAATAAGACGTAGACATGACAAAAGGAACGGGTTAGGGCTTGGGAAGGTAGGTCACAGCCCAGGCACCAGGGGGGCAGCACCGCAGGCGCCGCCTGGAGCTTCCGGCAACAGAGGGGGGTTCGTGAAGCTATTGTAGCCTACAGGAGTTTCCATCTAATAATGGAAATCATGGCCTCTGGTTTTTTACAATTACTATCAGATATAATTTAGGTTTTCGGAGGAATATGAAGAGTGGAGGTTAGCAGAGAAGAGAAGGGGGAGGAGAAAGATAAGGGTTGGGGAATGGCTCTAGCTCTCCTCCCCGGTTCCAGTCACGTCCAGTTGGCCACGGTTCACCTGTGGACAGGGATACCACCACTGCCCTGGCACGCCCCACCTCGTCCTCCACCTCCGCTGTTTCGACGCCCGCCGCCTCCTCTTCCTCCGCTGTCGCTTCGCTGCCCGCCGCCGCTTCCTACGCCGCCGCTTCCTACGCCGCCGCTGTCTCCTTTCCACCTGTGGCCGGTGTTTCCCAGACGTCTCGTCGTTCCAACACGGGAGAGAACCGACGTAGGATGCTGCAGGATGCCGTCATCAGACGTTCGGAGGGATCCACCAGACGCCCGGCTCAACCTGCGCAGCTTCGCCCTGGACCGCGGGCATCAACACTGCAGGCTAATGATCCAGCCCGGCACTCACATGGTTGCTCTGTGGCGCAGCAGGGCCGAGCAGCGGAGCTCCAGTGCCTCCTCGTTGGCTCATCCATGGTCCGACAAGTTCTCCTGCCAAGGGCGGAGACCTTCTGCTATCCCGGTGCCCAGGTATCCCACATTAACTCAGTGCTTCCACACATTATCCACAGTAATCCCGCTGCATCTATGGTTGTAACACATGTCGGCTCAAATGACCTTAAGTCAGAAAAGTCAGAAAGTCTTAAATCTGATTTTAAAATCCTAATCGACTCCGTCCTGGCCGCTGGGAAACAATGTATCGTCTCCGGTCCCATGCCTTCGCCTCGATTCGGTGACATCAAAATCAGCCGCGCACGCCAACTTCATGTTTGGCTCAAACAATATTGTCTCTCCTTGGGCATTCCCTTTGTTGACAATTTTAACGTTTTCTGGAACAGACCGACTTACTTTGCCAGCGATGGTTTGCATTCAAACAAAGAAGGGAAACATCTTCTGGCCAGCAACATACTCTTAACAATAAAATCGGTTCCTAGCGTCACTCCTCTTGCAAACTCTGTCCAGCAAGTTTGACTATCTCCACACCTGGTCAGTCAAGACGTATTTAGCTCATGTGGCTCAGCCTCCATGACTACTAGTCCCCATGCATCTAGCGCCCCCTCCAGGCCTGGAACATCCATTACTTTAAAAACTCACCCAATCCCTGTATTTCAGTCTGTCAGATCATCATTAATCCCTCCACATAGATCATACAGGTCACGCCACAGACCACTTGGGATTACAAGTAACTTGAAAACTGTACCTATTTTGTGTAATAAGTCAATTGTGTTGGACCACCCCGCTGTTGATAACCCGGACATGAGCATATCAAAGCTAAACTCACCAAACATCCTCAAATCAAGAAAGGGTTTGGGTTTTCTTCATTTAAACATTAGAAGTTTGCTTCAGCACAATACATTGGACCATGTTAAGATCTTAGTGTCTCAGGCTGACCCAGATGTCTTGGTTCTGACTGAATCATGGCTGAAGAGCAGTACACATGACTCTATGGTGGAAATAAATGGCTATCATTTATTCAGAATAGACAGGACCACACGGGGTGGGGGAGTGGCTGTCTACGTTAAATCTCATTATTCTGTAACATTGTTACATGCTGTCTCTGTTCGTAGCTGCTTTGAATTTATTGCACTGGAATTGTCTTTATCATCCAATGATTGTTTTGTTGTAATTGGTGTGTACAGGCCTCCTTCTGCGCAAAATAGCTCCTTGTCTGAGCTAGCACATTTAATCTCTCCATATGTAAATAGAGAAGTCATTGTGATGGGTGATTTTAACATTGACTGGCTTTCTGGTGCCTCTGAACCTTTCAAAGAAATCTGTAGCAACCTAAATCTTACACAAATAATAACTGAGCCTACAAGACCCAATCTAAAAAACCCAGTTAAATCAACTTTGATTGATTTAATATTATCAAACCAAATCAATAAAATAGTTTCTGCTGGTGTCTTTGACCTTGGGATCAGTGATCACTGCCCGGTGGCCTGTATCAGAAGCATTCACCTAAAAAAACGTCAACCTAAAATCATTATTAGCGTAATTTTAAAGGTTTTAACCAGCAAGCCTTTTTGAATGAACTCCATCACAGTGATATTCATCTCACAACTCAAATATCTGATGTTGAATTAGCCTTGGATTTTTTCACCAATACCTTCACCTCAATTTTGAATCATCATGCACCCCATAAAAAGTACAGGGTAAAAAATAGATCGAACCCCTGGTTTACCAATGAGCTGTCTGACTTATTTATAGAGAGAAATAAAGCATGGTCTCTAGCCAGACGCTCTGGAGAAGATTTTAATTGGACAGTTTTTAGACAAATCAGAAATAGCTGTACGACCATGGTTAGGAAAACTAAATCGGATTACTACCTTGATTTAATTTCCAACTGCTACTCAGTGTTTCCCACAGAATTTTCTGAAAGTGTGGGGGGGGACCCCGACCCCCCTAGGGGGGTCCGGGGGTATGCTCCCCCGGAAGAAAATTTTGTACCTTTTAAATGTTAAATGCATCAATCTGGTGTACTTTGAGGAACACTATTCCTATATAAATGGTGATTAAGATGGAGTTTAACACACTTATCAATGGTTAATGAATAAATAATTTTCTATGATACACGTTTGAGCCATCAAAAAAAATGAAGCAAAGGTGGTGGTTACCTGTGGTTCAAAAGAGTGAACACAAGCGCCCTTTTGTTTTATTAGATTGTTGAATTACTAGTACTCAAATATCTGTGACTACAATCACGAAGGATAGCTCACAATATTCGTTCCAGCAGAGGGTGCTCTGCTGGAAAGGTAGCAGGCGCGCAAATTACCCACTCCCGACTCGGGGAGGTAGTGACGAAAAATAACAATACAGGACTCTTTCGAGGCCCTGTAATTGGAATGAGTACACTTTAAATCCTTTAACGAGGATCCATTGGAGGGCAAGTCTGGTGCCAGCAGCCGCGGTAATTCCAGCTCCAATAGCGTATCTTAAAGTTGCTGCAGTTAAAAAGCTCGTAGTTGGATCTCGGGATCGAGCTGACGGTCCGCCGCGAGGCGAGCTACCGTCTGTCCCAGCCCTGCCTCTCGGCGCCCCCTCGATGCTCTTAACTGAGTGTCCCGCGGGGTCCGAAGCGTTCACTTTGAAAAAATTAGAGTGTTCAAAGGCAATACAGTCACAGCGCGTGTTGACACCGCAGGGGGAGGGGCTGATTGACTCGGGGAGATTGAAGCCTCGATCCCTCAAGCGGCGCTTTGATAATACGTCCATGATTGAAGGAAATATTGTTTCTTGATATCACAGCGCAAATCACACGTTAAAGATTTTTATGCAGAAATGCTATTGTTTCCAAGTGAAACTCACGCATTGCAAATGAAATGTATACATGTATATTTTTTAAATAGTAAAATATACATATATCAAAAAAAAAATAAAAAATTAAAGTGTGGCGGGCCAAAATGAAAGTGTGGCGGCCCGCCACGGAATGATACATTAGTGGGAAACACTGGCTACTCCAACCCTGCATTATTTTGGAAGGCTGTCAATTATAATAAAAACAAGTCTAGCACTGTTCCCAGTCAGATTTTAAATGACCAGAAAGAGATTGGTTTAGCTTTTAATAAACATTTTTTAGCTGCTGGTCAACTTTTTCAGAATGGAGGATGTACACCCTCTACAACTAGTAGTAACGTACCGCCTGTCTCTCAAACTCCTCTTTTTAGCCTTGTTCCAGTTCCAACAAGTGTTGTTGTAGATGCGCTTCTAGCCATCAACCCCAGGAAGTATATGGGGGAGGACAATTTGGACCCATTTTCAATCAATCTCTCTACACATATAATATCAAAACAAATAACCCATATTTTTAATCTTTCCATCTCCTCCGGTATTGTTCCTAAAGTTTGGAAAAAAGCTCATGTCATCCCATTGCATAAAGGGGGTGACAAAAGTGATCTCAATAATTACAGGCCAATTTCAAAACTCCCGTGCCTGGCAAAAATCCTAGAATCAGTTATTAATAATCAGTTGAAAACCTTTTTATCCAGTGCTTCCATTCTGAGCCCATTTCAATCTGGTTTCAGGGCAGGTCACAGTACTGTATCTGCTGTCACTTTGGTCTTAGACAACATTGTTACAGCTATCGACAATAAAAAGCACTGTGCAGCACTTTTTGTTGATCTGTCAAAAGCCTTTGATACTTTAGATCACCATTTGCTTTTACAGAGGCTGCATGATATTGGTTTTGATTATTCTACATGTAGCTGGTTTAGGGATTATCTCTCTGATAGACAGCAGTCAGTAAAACTGGGAAGCCACCAAACTGAGTTTTTAACAGTTACAAATGGTGTTCCGCAGGGCTCAATTTTAGGTCCAGTCCTATTCACAATTTACATCAATAACATTGTTTCATCGCTACAAAACTGTCAAGCCCATTTGTATGCTGACGACACTGTACTGTATTGCATTTCTGATTCGGTCCATCAATCTGTTCAGAACCTTCAGAGCTCTTTTAACACCCTGCAGGACTGTCTAGTGGACCTCAGGCTTGTTCTTAATACAGACAAAACAAAATGTATGTGTTTCTCCAGAGCAAGAACTATACATTTTAATGATCTTAATATTCATACAAATAATGGATCTCAAATTGAAAGAGTCACTGAATATAAATATCTCGGCATCTGAATAGATGAAAAAATATCTTTTAAATTTCACATAAAAAATCTTGTCTGTCGTCTGCGACAAAAGATTGGATATTTTTATAGGAACAGAGCCACTTTCCCGTTGTTCAGTAGGAAAAGGATTATTGAGGCAGTTTTTATGTCTGTCCTTGATTACGGTGATGTGGTTTATAGGCATGCATCTCAATCATGTCTTAAACTCATAGACTCCGTTTTTCACTCTGCCTTAAGGTTCATTACAGGAGATGCTTATGACACTCACCATTGTCTTTTATATGAAAAGGTTGGTTGGTCCTCTCTTAAAGAGAGACGTGATGCACATTGGCATATTTTTATATATAAAGCCCTGACCGGAAAGCTGCCACTCTATTTGACAACAATGCTGCATATCTCAGATGGGCTTTATCAAACCCGCTCAACTGAAATGCTCATGTTATATGTTCCATATGCCCGGTCTGACCTTGGTAAGACTGCTTTTAGCCACAGTGCCCCTGACTCCTGGAACAGCCTACAACATCAAATTAAAATAAATACACTCATAACTGTTAACCAATTTACAGTTATTATTTTGAATCAGCCCCACTCCACTTGTAACTGTTTTAATTAGGCTATTGTTCTATTTTATTCAATTGATCTGAATGTTTTAATTGTTGTTGTCTCTTTGTAAGCTTGTTGTGTATTCTCATTGTATATTGTGTATCTGTCTCGACGTCATTGTAAAAGAGGGTAACCTCAATTGATCTTTCGAGAATAAATAAAGGAAAATGAATGAAAAAATGAATGAATGTGACTGTCTGTTTGTGTCTTGTGGTCTACATGTCTGTGTCACTTTGTGGTTCCTTGTGTTGTCTCACATAAAAAAATAAATAAAAAAATAGATAATTTACATTTACATAATATGATGTTGATATCAAACACACAAACTAAAAAAAAATAAAAATAAAAAATAAAAATTGGGGGGGCCCCCCTGGCAGTCGGGACCCTAAGCAACCGCTCATTTCGCTTATGCCTCGGGCTGGCTCTGCTGACCAGTGACCACTATAAGCGGGTGGGTAACTTGGAGGCAGGTCCTGTCCTGCCCACCCAATAATACAATTAGAAGCAATGCATGGTAATGGTATATTCTTTAGTATTAATTAATTCTGAATTGTATTTGACATTTTCTTGGACAGCGAATGAACAGGTCCGTCTGACAGTGGGTCTGGACTTCCACCTAAAAAATGTTTTAAATTTTTTTTTTGATTGGGTGGGCACGGCCCACCCTGGCCACTGGCTACCGCCGGCCCTGCTCGGAGGTATACGTCAGCTATCTCCCTCCCCCTGACGTGAGGCGGGGTAAAAATCTCACAAAATGGCGACGCGCACAAATCAGGATTATTGGATGCAGTGTGAATAACTGAGGTCAGCCCGGATGCTACATCCATATTATTTACTATCTATGGTAGAAACACCCAAGTTTTTTTTCAGAGCATACACACAAAGGACATGTAGCGAATGGTGAGTAGAAATGAGATGATTTTGGCATATGGTGTTCTAGATTACAATCGCTTAGTATGCCTTTAAATATTGAATGTGACAATATAGTCGTAATATATGCGGTATATATGATCAGACAACAAGTGCAAGAAAGACTTTAGTACTACACTTCCTGTGATTGGTGCGGATGGGGTTCAGACCAGTGATGAACCACTCCAGAGAGCAGCCCTTTAAAGTAGAGCAGAGTCTGGTTGTTTAGTGCCACCAGAGTCTGGGACTGCGTTCAAACCAACCCAAACGAACCACGACAAGGACTTAAACAAAAGGCTTAGGGTTCACTTAAGCACTGAAGCAGGCCGTTGTGAACAAAACCTTACACTATTTCTATGGTGTCTTGCATGTTCTCATTCTTCCCATTCTCTCTATTCCAGGTACCAAATCAACGCTAGAACAGAGCTGGCAGTTCGCTACAATGACATCTCCCCTCTGGAGAACCACCACTGTGCCGTGGCCTTCCAGATCTTCTCTCAACATGACTGCAACATCTTCTCCAACTTTGACCCTGAGGCCTTTGTTGTAGATTTGAATAGCCTCTATTCACCAGAGTTGCTGAGCAAATAGAATCTAAAGGTTAAGGTCAGATCCCTGTAAGGACATGTGTTTGACTTGTGATGAAACGATCTGTCTATTTGCAGATATTAAGAACACATGATACACCCCACACACAGATATAAACGGGTCCTCTAACTAGCAACGAGAGTGCCATTGCGGCCTCAGCCTGCTGCTACTGCTACCATGAAATCCTCTGTATGTCTGATGGAATCTCCTTCTGAATAAACCTGATCACTGATGATAAGTCCAGTCTACTACCTCTTGTCTTGGTCGCCATGGGGGATTCGGCTACCACATTTGGCGTCACGATGACGGATATAACAGGAACATTGATGATGAGACTACCTGTACACTTCGGGACACATCTGGTGGATTGAGATCAGATGGACTGTTGCTGTTGAAAAGTGCTTGTCTGTTCCAGTATCTAAAAATAACTGAGAACTGCTACGGGAGATAATGTGAACTCGGATGAGAGTGCTCTGTGTCAAGGTCAAGGGCACGGCATGATTGTCCGGTCTGGGGACTTCACAGAGGCTCCGTTATGGCCAGGTATCCACGTAGTTCCACTGTTATAACAAAGAACCGTGTGCACGTTTTATTGACTAAGACTTTGGGAAAAAGGCTGGACTGGATTCGAGCTTGTTAAGTCGCTCTGTGCTTTATGTACGCTAAAGAACTTGAGGAAGTAGATTGGAGACCAACGTCTGTCATCAAGTAAGCTGAATGCTCGGGTTACGGCCCCCGCGCTGTCGCAAGTGCATTCCGTGGTCATGGCTGATAACGGAGATGGCCACATGCATACCAACCGCATACCAGCTTGGACTTTCCTGGGCCACTGGCCAGCAAAATTCCACGTTTGGCGGAGTCTGCCAATTTTGAAATGGAGGAGCCATCCTCTGTGCCAAAGTTGGATGGACTACATTTCCCATGCAAGCTGACCATGGCTAAAAATATCTGAACTTGAGACTCTTGAGTTTCGGCTGCAGAGGGCTCTCGCACCCTATTCTCTTTTTATCTTCGTTCTGTGTTTAAGCAGTTGCTTTGTTGGTCCCATTCATTTGTAGTTTACTGCAGTAATGCTTTCATCTATGCATTGTATTCTACTTCACTCATAAAGAGTGTTTCTGTGTTTTGTTGGAGGTTTCTGTTAGGCTATTCAAATATGTTTGGTTACATCTTGTTTTGGTAGAATTAGTTAATTCTAAATGGAGGAATGTTGTAGATTTGAATAGCCTCTATTCACCAGAGTTGCTGAGCAAATAGAATCTAAAGGTTATGGTCAGATCCCTGTAAGGACATGTGTTTGACTTGTGATGAAACGATCTGTCTATTTGCAGATATTAAGAACACATGACACACCCCGCACACAGATATAAACGGGTCCTCTAACTAGCAACGAGAGTGCCATTGCGGCCTCAGCCTGCTGCTACTGCTACCATGAAATCCTCTGTATGTCTGATGGAATCTCCTTCTGAATAAACCTGATCACTGATGATAAGTCCAGTCTACTACCTCTTGTCTTGGTCGCCATGGGGGATTCGGCTACCACACCTTCAAACAGATACGACAAGTAGGGCTTGTGTGTGTGTGTGTGTGTGTGTGTGTGTGTGTGTGTGTGTGTGTGTGTGTGTGTTGATGAGTTGTCTGTTGTTGGGCTGTTCTACAGGAAACCATCACAGGTGGCCGCATATGAACGGCACGAGGGCTGAGAACTACGCTACTGATCAGATAAATGATCAATCAAATGTAAAATCATCAGGAAACGATAAAAACATCCCGATGGAGATTTCTATGGAGTGATTTTGCTTTAAACTGTACAGGGTCGCGTTGTGGCAGTGACTTTCTTCGGTCGGAGCTGCAGTGTAAAGTGAAAACAAACTCAGAGTAGGTTACAATTCTGACCAATGAAATGAGTTTGGGGCGTGGTCCCATCGTGTTTCCGGTGGAGGTCCGTTTCTCCATGGGTCTGCAAATAGGTACTCTTGCAGACCGGAAATTGCTGCCGCAAGTTCCATTATATGACAAAATAAAATAAAAATCGGTAGCTTGGCATTCTTAACCCGTTTATACCATGGTCACTTACTTACTAAAGAAAATAATAATTAGACCACTCATTTATATTTTCACTTCTGGTAAGAATGTGGCTTTAATGGTGCGTTCAAGTTGTACTGGGAAGTCCGACCAAGGATACGAGCAACGGGAGACTGCGACAGCTGTTAGCCACAGAGCTACTGTTATGCTAGCAAGATACAAAGCCAAAACATTGCGCACGCTGTAATAGGCCGATTACATCGGCCAATATGTTTAACAACAGCTCCACCTAGCTAACAAAGCATTATCCCCTAAATAAATAATTTCACAGAGAATATGACTGGCGATCATGTGTATTATGTGCTGCAGCCTGAAGTTACGTGAGGCAGTGACTGACAGCAGTAAGCTCAGAGACAGTGATGCTTTGGTGGCTAAGCACAATGTATACTCAGTTACAAACCTTTTTAAATTGAACAGGGGTCTAACTCCCCTTTTAAACAAGATAACCATTGACGTTTAGCCAGAGGACATTTAGTTTAGCCACTTTATTTTGCTCATGGATAGTAAAGATTTTACTACTATCGTTATTACAGCTCTTGTGTTACGATCACCATCCTGTGTTGCACGGCAATATATTATAGAGACAGCTATGTATGGACAGGAATAGTTAGAACAATTCCTCTAGCTTGTCCTTTTCTGACATAATTTTTATATTAGGTCTACATTCTGTTGTCTTAATATCATAAGGTTCCACTGCACTCCAGCATATTTATGTTATTTTACATTCTTACTCTGAACCATCATTCATTTAATATCTGGCTCTAATTGTCTATAATATTGTCTTACCTTGTGCTGCTGGACCACTTTATTTGCCAATTTTAAAATACGACAAACTCAAGTAGGCCTATGTGCTTTAACTTAGCTCTGTGTATAACCAAAGTGAATAAGTAACCAAAGTAAATAAGTAAAGTCATACAAAAATCAAAACATTGTAAAGGTTTGTTACACTTTATTGAGAAGCCACTTAAGTGTGTCATACACTTAACCGAACCATATAGGCCCAAGGGGCTCGAACTCAGGACTTTCACACACACACACGCACACGCACACGCACACACACACACACACACATGATCCAAGAGCGGAAGCAACGAATAATGAAAAGCAGAATATTATAACGATTTGATGGCTCAATATTTTCTTAAACTCTCTTTCTCAGAACTGTCTTTGCTGTTTTCCAACCAAATACTATACAGTGTCGTGCGAAAGTTTGTGAACCCCTTGAGCCTTTTGGAATTTTATTTATTTTAACCATTATTAATTAATTTTTTTCAATACCAGTATTTTTTATATGAAATAACAGATGTTTGTTTATCAATTCAACACTTTTCTTTTCCAGAAATCAATTGTTAAAACAGTTAAAACAAATGATTTGACAAATGTTGTATGTGCAAAAGTTTGTGAACCCTAAGCTGCATTGCTTAAATTGAGCAAGGTAAACACAATCAGGTGGGCCAAACTGATTGATGAAATAGACCAATGTAATGAGAGATCTTGAGGGAAGAAATTGGGCGCCACTAGATAAAACAAAGATAAAACCAGGTCAGTTTAGGCCCACCAAACTGAACCCATACAGGTCAGACATGCTCAAAGGGGAAAAAATCTCAGAGGATCGCAGGAATAGAGTTTTGATGTTGTACATTTGTCTGGGGACAGCTATACATTCGTATAAAAAAGTTTGAGCTCCATCGGCCCACCGTGAGGCAAATCATCTACAAATGGAGAGCTTTAAGAGTGACTTAACATCTGCCTAGAAGTGGACTTCCTTCAAAAATATCCTCAAGTGCCACAAGAAAAGGGATTTTTCAGGTAAAAGCCAACCCACACATTACATCTGGAGATTTGCAGACCATTTGCCACCACCATTCTTCACTTGGGAGAAGGTTCTCTTGGTGGTAGGCAGAGTTGCGTTTTTGCCCAAACATGGCGGTTTTGGTTATGACCAAACAGATCAATTTTGGACTAATCTGTCCACAGAATAAGACTTCAGGTATCTCCAGGTGCTCTCTGGCAAAGCTGTGACAAGCAGTTTTGTTCTTTTTTGAGAGCAGAGGCTTCTTCAGCAACCCTCCCTTGAAAGCCATGTTGACTGAGTTTTCTTCTTATTGTGGAACCATGCACATCTGTCCCAGATGTTGCAAGAGAGGTCTGCAAATCACTAGATGTAATGTGTGGGTTGGCTTTTAACTAAAAAAATACTTTTCTTGTGGCGCTTGAAGATATTTTTGAAGGAAGTCCACTTCTAGGCAGATGTTTAGTCACTCGTAAAGCTCTCCATTTGTAGATGATTTGCCTCACGGTGGACCGATGGAGCTCAAACTTCTTTTGAATTAATTTATAGCTGTCCCCAGACAAATGTGCAGCATCACAACTCTATTCCTGAGATCTTCTGAGATTTCTTTCCCTTTTGGCATGTCTGACCTGTATGGGTTCAGTTTGGTGGGCCTAAACTGACCTGGTTTTATCTTTGTTTTAGCTAGTGGCGCCCAATTTCTTCCCTAAAGATCTCTCATTACATTGGTCTATTTCATCAATCAATTTGGCCCACCTGATTGTGTTTACCTTGCTCGATTTAAGCAATGCAGCTTAGGGTTCACAAACTTTTGCACATACAACATTTGTCAAATCATTTGTTTTAACTGTTTTAACAATTGATTTCTGGAAAAGAAAAATGTTGAATTGATAAACAAACATCTGTTATTTCATATAAAAAATACTGGTATTGAAAAAAATTAATTAATAATGGTTAAAATAAATAAAATTCCAAAAGGCTCAAGGGGTTCACAAACTTTCGCGCGACACTGTATACATGGAGCCAGGGGCGTAGGAACGAGTTTAACATTGGGGGGGACACAAGCGAGCGCGCGCTGAGCGCGGGAGCAGAAATTTTTTGCCCTTGCAAGATCTCTGCGCCTGCTTTTTGGTTACCATGATAGCACTACTACCAGAAGCTTTGCACATCAGTATAACAACCATCTGCCACCTTCCATGGAAAGCAAAAATATGACATTTTCAAATTTGCTTTGAAAATAATAAATAGATCAAATATACAGAATAATTTGCATAACACCTGTTGAATCCCTTCACAAAGACACCTCAGAACTTGATGAAATATCACCATATCTATGAATTGAAAATCCACTTATGCAGAAACACTGATATTAAGGAATTTTCCAGACAAAAGTAGTAAAATAACAAAAAAATCCAATGTAAAAAAACAAACAACAATCAGTATATATGATATGCAATCACAGTGTTTCCCGCAGGATTTTTTCAGCAGCGGTGGCGTGGTCCCTGAACGCCTGGGTCCCTTTACATTTTAATGCATTGATCTAGTGCACTTTGAGAGGAGAATATGCACTAATTACTATTCAGATAGATGGGATTATTGGTGTTGCAACTTTGCCTTTTTTGTCTTTACTTACAGATTTTGACATTTTTGTATAGAAATGAATATTACACAAAATGCCACTACGCAGAAAATGATTTGCACAATGTATTTACAGTTCTTGCTTAATGCTTAAACCAGACCTGCAAACTCATAAGAGGTGAAAAAGGTGACAAACACCCGACCCCTCTAGAGACGACTCGGTAAATCAGAGGGGGGGGTCCTTTATTTGATTTTTTGGGGACATGGAACTAGACAGGGACATTGTGTGCTATAAATGGGAAGAGGTTCAGTAATGTCCAACACAGAAGTAGGCCTACTGGTTATTATGAGCAATTGATAAGCAGGACCTAAGACTTTAATTTAAAATAATGTGATAAAAATTACAACGTATCCTTATACAAAGGCCTGTAGATACAAATAAAACAAAACTATTCATGAATTTCAAGGGTGTAGGTTGTGATTAAACCTTGGTTTGGGACACATTTTAATGTGGGGGTCTGGGGGTGTCCCCCATACATTTTTGAGCATTCAACAATTTCCTGCATTCTGGTGAATTTGTATGCACCAAATATATGTAAAGTAGGCTAATTGACAACATTTAGGTTCCTGGTGACAAAAATAGAATACAATACAATGCAGTAATATCATGCATTCTGTATTGCTTTCAAATATTTATTCTCCTGTATTGTTCAAATATTTGATTTAAACTGTAAGAAAAAAAGGTAATTATTCTTCTCTATCATTGAGAATGTAGTGGCTGGTGGTATTTTACTTGCCTGCAATCTTCTAATATTTAAACGTGCAAAATGAGGGTATAATCCTCCTTCTGCTTCCTTAAAACTAGTGGTAGTGACTAAGTGTGCAGTGGAGAGAGAAATATAGGCCCTATACAGACAGATAGAGGGAAGAAGAGATAGCTTTATTTTATAATTTAGCTTTTGATTTGTGAGAGTGATCATCGCTGACTTTAGACTGACTCCCGCTGTCTGCTCCGTGAGGCTCGAGCCCATCAGCTGAGCGAACAGCTGTCCGACACGGAGATGAAAAACGAAACTGAAACTTAACTATCCTGTCCTGCCTGGACTGGTGGACCAGCCAAATATAAATGAATAGGCCTACATATTGTACTAAACTGTAACACAAGTAATGAGTTGTGGAATTTGCACCAGTAGCCTACAGTAGTCCACATTCTTCGCTCAGCCACTAACTGTTTCGTTAGTGAATGTTCCGCGATCTGTTTGTATGTCTCGAGCACGGATACACAGAGCCCTGACGGAAAACTGACAGCGCGACTAAAGGGACTCTACAGTGAGCCGCTCCCCTCCGTTAGTTTCTGTTTTCCGCCGAGTAAGTTACATTCACCTCCGACGCATGGTCAGCGTTTATGTTAGGCATTGCCCCGTTTCTAAAATGAGCTACGTACCAAAAAAAGAAAGAAAAAAGTAGAATAATAATGAGGAGGAGGAGGATTTTAATAGCGGCGGAGAAAATATAGCAGCGGTGGGCGCCGCTGCTGTGTGAACGTGGGGGAAACACTGAAACATACTTTGAATGTTACTGTGTGGGAGATTTAATTCTTGCAAGTTTAGTTTCCAAATGTTTCATGAATAAAAACGTCACCCTTTTCTTTTCTTTTTTAAAATCGCACCTTGCATCGACCTGAAAACCCATATTTACAGTAGGCAGCCCGAGCCCATAGAACAGAAGGTTTTTAGAGAGCGCATGCTGGGTAACGTTCAGAAGCAGTGAACCTCTGATGTGCCAGCAGAGCAGCATGAAGAGGCGGACTCAGCACTAGGTTTGTTTACAGGCTTAAATTAGCGATACGATACACAGAGAGTTGTTTAAGTCGGTTTGGATGAAGTAGGAAGTGAATGAGCTTTTGCGCAGAGCATTTACTAACAGAAAGAACAGGTTAACGTGTGAAAAAAGTAACCGAGTAGCGTTCTAACTGCCTTTGCAAAGGAAAGACTTCCCAAACAGTCTGTTGTGTGCCCTCAACGCAGCCTTCTAGGCAGCGCTGCGTTAAAGCACTCCAATGGGCACTCCCGCCTGAAACTCCCAACCCTGCGCGCTACCTTAAAAGCTTGGTTCGGGGCAAAACAAACACATTTAGGAGGCCGGTGACAAGAAGCTGTGTTGCGCTTTCAAAATAAAAGCATTTTCAAAATCAAATATTTTTCTCCTCGCGGTATCATTTTTGGGGGGGACAAATGCGCCTGTCTCCAATATTGGAGGGGACACGTCCCCTCCGTCCCCCCCGGTTCCTACGCCCTTGCATGGAGCGCCTTGGTAGCATGCCAATCAATCGCAACGTTAATGACTGTCCGCCCTGTGACCCAGGAACATGCAGTTGATTCGAAGACCCTCCTCATCTGCCATGTTAATGAAGACCTGCATGTCTTCCTGTTATTAAAAAATAAACAGCAGGGGATCCTTCTTTTCTACTTTGTCTGAGGAACCTATCCTTTTCAGGACGTACTGTTGCTCCGTTTTGTCCATAGTCTGAATGCAGGGTTCGACCACCATCCCCCTGAGCAACCCTGCATTCTGATGCAGTCAGGCAACTCCAGCCATGATGTTGTCAAGTGGCCCCTGTTAAATGGGAAATTAAATACCACAAAGTTTGAATTATTTTATATTCAAAAAATGAACAAACAAATTCAACTTAACTTTAACAGCATTAAAAAAATTACAGTGTTTCCCCTAGCAGTGAGATATATCATTTGGAGGCGCAAAGAGGTTTTGAGCATTTGCAATGTCACCCTGCCGTGACGTTTGAAATGTGTGTAGCTATCTGCTACCTCTTGAGGTCGAGGTACACAATACATTGTGCACAGCAATGAACAGGGTCTTGTTATATCAAGCTTTCTCCAGATTAAGAAGTATGACTTTAAAAATAGAAATATAGCCTAAAAAATGACAAGTGTGTATACCAGTCATTTTACATTAAAACTCCCTTCTTAAGATATTTAGATTTAGATTAAGATGCTTTACTACTTTTCACTTAGTTAGCGGATAAAAGCCTAGATAAAAGTTATTGTTATAAAAGGTGGTGTATGTTTTATCAGTGTGTTAATATGTATTAATATAAAGAGGCGTCCAGAGCTCTCTTGAGATAAAACACAGCTGCTCCTTTTTCTCTTTCACAGTAATCAATCACTTAATCAATTAACCTTACAGTTGTGCAAAATTCAGCAGCGGGTCAGCACCACTGTAAATTGAATATAGGGGAAACACTGTAACGGCTGGATCAGGAGGACACAGGCGCGGAGACAGTAACAGTTTTAAGAAGATTTATTTTGGAAGTAACCAGCAGGGGGTTAGGACCGTGATCCGAGGGGGGAGAGAGCAATGGGGCAAGTCCAGGGAGCTGAGTGTGAGCAGGCTAGAGCAGGCAGGCAGAGGGGTCCGGGAGGAAGTGCTGGCGGGCGAGGGCTGGAGCTGGTGGCTAGAGTCAGGCCGGGAGAGCTGTGGCAAGAAAAGACAGGAGTTAGCCAGGAAAAATGCAAAAAGCGGAGCTGCAAACAGGTTAGCTTAAAGAGAGGACTGACTGTGTGGAAACAGAATCTACAATCTGGCAGTGTCTGAAGAATACAGAATTTTTTTTAGATCAAACAAATAAAACGTATTCACTTTCAGTACTCACACTTGCTTGTAGTCGTTCATTATCATTCATTTCTCAACTGCTTCTTCTTCTCTGGTTAAAATGCAATTTCCGGTCTGCTGGTGGAGGTTTCTGTGGGTGGATGTCTGCAGCGGAAGTTTGTGTGGGTGGAGGTCTGCTCTGCAGCCAGACTTTCTTGTCCTATTTGGGCGATTCTGACCCACAATCCAGTGCGCACGTGAAGGGACGTCACATCGACGAAGCCTCCATATGAAAACAATCGGGGATGCGCTGGATATAAAAGCAAGAGGCAAGATCAAGGCGCAATGTTATGATGAAATAAGAGAGTAAAGTATGTCCCAATAGTATGCCTACTGCATCCTAACTAGATTATTTTTATCGTCGGATGTTGTATATAGAATATAAAAAAGAAAGAGTATGCAATTCGGAACGCAACCATAGTCCCTTCAAACTGCACGGCTGCTGTCCAATTAAACAGTCCGTCGCACTCCCGCATGACGTCACGTCCTGCCGCTGAGGTGCTGGGAAGTGTAGTCACTGACACAGCACTCATACACATACAGTAGCTACAACATGTCAACAATCAGCTCTAGTAAACAAAAGAAGAAAGAAGATACATACTTGTTCAAAAGAAGAAAACAGCAGCTCTCACTGAGGCATGCCATGTTCCAGCCTGCTTCATTCCTCCACCATCATCCCCGTTCCCAAACCAAGGAGCACAGGATTGAATGGCTACCGACCCGTGGCCCTGACCTCTGTAGTTAGGAAGTCTTTTGAGGGTCCTGTCCCACCTTGGACCCATCACAGAACCCCTGCAGTTTGTCTATAGAGCCAACAGCTCTGTAGACCACTTCCTCCTCCAACACATGGACTCCTAAACCAGGATGCTGTAAGTCCAGCTTTGTTTTCTGTTCAGTCATCTCAGTTCTCCCAGCTGTGGGTGCTTGACTCCACTGAGAGACTGGGGAATCTCCTCTCAGAGCCTCACACTTGTATCCCCTTCTATAGACGCTAAAGGGGTGTGACTTCTTAATGTCTAAACCAGGGGTGTCAAACTAATTTTGGTTCGAGGGCCACATACAGCCTCTTTGATCTCAAGTGGGCCGGACCAGTAAAATAATGGCAAAATAACGTACATATGTCAACTCCAAATCTTTAGCTTTGTTTTTCAGTAATATGCTTTATCACTCAGCCTACATTTGTAACCTACATTATCAGGGATCACAAGGGATCTCTGTACCCCCCAGGAAATGTCTTAGAAAAGGTTGCTGCTGGCCATGGGAATAGGAGGTGCGGCGCCAAAGTTTTGGGGGTATTTTGCTCAAAGAGGCCAATACGCACTAATGAAATAAACAACTGTTTATTTGAGTACAACAATACAACAGACACTGACCTTACAGTTGTGCAATTTTGTTTGCTATGTACAGGGACGCATTTTGTGCAAACATGCAGACAGTACAAAATAAAATTAAATAAAAGTGCAACTTCTACTGTTTTAATTTCTTTTTAAATACAGAGGTTATTGTTTGTTTTGGAATACGTTTTTCCCAATTTAAAACATAAAAATAAAGCAGCATTGAAAATTAGGAAATAAATCTTGTAGGCCTACACTAGCATGCTCCTGCTCGTTTCGCGCGCAGAGCCACAGGCACACCGCGCTTGCTAGTACCTTAATTGTTCAGCACAAAAAAACAAATATATATATATAGGGGAGAACGGGGTAATCTGAGCCACTTTTTACATTTGCTCCCCTCTAAGCAAGCTAAAATGATTTATCACTCAAATTTACACATTTCCCATTAATTCAGGATGTTTCCTAGAAATGGGCATTAGCAGAATTTTTTCAAGACAAAGGGCAGTGAAAATATGATTGTTTTAAAAAAAGTTGTCATGTGGCTCACTTTACCCCAGCTGTGGGGTAAACTGAGCCAGACCAGGAAAATCAAGGGGGTAAAGTGAACCAGCTGGGGGTGAACCACTTTCCACTCTGAAACTACCATAACAACACATTGGACAACAGGACAACATTTGGCCAATTATCTCTCTCAGTGCAAGGTACACACCTATGGAATTCTCTACCATCAGAGATTAAATCCCAAACAGAACTAAAGAGTTTTAGTGTGAAAGTTAAACAGTGGTTCAAGCAGCAGCAGAAATGTGAACATTAACGTTTCTCAAGTTATTTTAATAGAGCACTTTACTAATGTTTAATGCTAAATTTAATTGTTTTAATCTGAAATGTAAAACTACAGCTGTGTGTATTGACTCATGGTACCTATTAATTGTATTATTCACTGTATCTCTATCACTGCATTTATTGTATTTAGTATCTTTGATTGTATTTTAAAGCCTGACCCAGGGACAAAGACTGCAAATTAGCTGAAGCTAGACGTCTTATATGCATCACATTTTCCCATTTTTTTTGTGGCAATGTTGTATGTATTGTCCCTGTCAAATAAACATTAAAAATAAATAAATTGTAACAGTTATAATCCTGAAAGCTAGCCACACATTCCAGAACTAATTTCGGACTAGTAAAAGAATGATGGGGTTTGGTCAATTAAGCAAAGCTAATTTTCTAAACACTTGAAAGTAACTCTGAACAAAATCAAATACAACATATTATAATTCAAAAGTTTTTAATAAGATTCAAATGAAAGATAGAACCAGTTAGATTAGAACACAGTCTGGGGGTCAGAACACAGGACCCTAAAGCCCAGTTCAGACCAAAGATTCACCTTGCAACTGCTTGCGACGAGACAGTTTTAGAACGTCGCAGGGGGTAAATCGCAGCAGTGTGAACTGCTCGTCGCAGCGCGTTGCAAGCCGTTGCAAGGCGTCGCAGAAGATTTAACATGTCAAATCGCAAGGTCCAGTTTTAGAACGTTTCGGCGGTCTCGTCGCAAGGAGTTGCAGTTGCAAGCAGTTGCAAGGCGAATCTTTGGTCTGAACTGGGCTTTAGAGCCAGCTTGTGTCTGGGGGTTAATACATAGGAAAATCAGAACCAGCGAGAACAGCCTGGGACTCAGAACACAGGATAAGACCCAACTGGATTATAACATCAGCCTGTCATACTCTACAACTAGGCGTACTCTACATTCCAGCCCTGAAGGTTACAGGGAAAGATGAGAAAGTGCTCTTTCCGTGTGGTTGCCCCAGGTCGTCTTCCTGGTGTATTTCCATGGCATTCCATGGCAGTGTATGACATTAAAATAAAACATATGTCATGTAATATTACATTAAAATATGTTTAAGACTAAACTTAACTTGTGCCTCATGGTGGGGGAAAGTGAGACAGTGGTTCACTTTCCCCCACAGCATTTGGCTCACTTTCCCCCACCACCACAATTTGAGAAAAAACTACCTCTCTTAGCATTTCAGGCTAATCTTCAGTTATCAGCATCACATGGTTTCATATGTTGGTAGTTCATCAACACGTATAATAGAAGTTTTTCTACGTGAATACATTTGCTTTGGCACAACAGTTTATTAAGTTGACAGCAAGAAAATTTACTTTTACATGCAAAATACCTATTTTGGTGAACAAAACACAGCACCATGAGGTCCTCTCTTTCAGGGCCATGGGGAAATGAGAGGGGCTTGAAAACATATATCTCATATGACCAAAAATGTTTTCCGTTGCCTAGATACAGGGGGTGGCTCACATTACCCGATGCCTCAGATTCCTTAGGTTCTCCCCTATATATGTATTTCCCATGTTGCTAAAATGTGCTTTTTTAAATTTGGGCTGCCCCCTAGCGGCTGGAGTGAGCATTTTGGTTATTTCTTAAAAAATTCATAACTCCTCACAGGAATGGGCTCGAGATTTACTTTTTTTTTAAATGCTCAGAAACGTGTGCTCTACAAGTCGCGGGCTGGACTAAATCATCTTGCGGGCCGTATGTTTGACACCACTGGTCTAAACTTTAAGAAAAACATTAAATGTTCAGAGAAGCGAAAAAAAAGATAAGCCGCTGTTCGAGCAAAATTCAGAGACTAGGGTGAAACGCAAACTTTGTGACAGTGAGTTGGTTTATGATGAACAGTTAGGTTCAGTGATGTGATGCACACATAAGATGATTGTCCGTGTGCAAGGTTTTCAGTAAGTTCGAAATACTCTGTTTAGTTTGTATGCGGAGCAGGGAGGCAAAAGGTGCTCTGCAGAAACCTCAGTGCTGCTCACGTTGAATATGAACGGATGTCTCAGTAATGATTTTCACTTTAAGCTCAATACTGTGATTTTCACTTTGAGCTCAATACTGTTTCAACGTATCCACATATCAGTCTATATCAGCCCTGAAATTTAGATTTTCCCCGTCTGCCTCGTTATTTTTCCCAATGCGTAAACTTTTAGCAATTTAAGCAATTGTCAGTTTTGCACACAACTACTCTATATGTTACATCAACGTAATACTGTGTTACATTTTGTAATATTTTACTAATATTTTTTTATTTTTATTAAATGTACTTCATGTTAATTCTAATATCGGGTCCGACCATTCCTTGTTCGTGTGAACATACCTCACAATAAAACCGATTTTGATGCTATTTCTGATTCTGTAACTGGGCATTTTCATTTTTAAATTAACTAAAGTACAAGGGATCATAGAATAGTAACAGAAGAAACAATATTATTTATTTTAACAGAAGAGAATAAATTCGACTTTCCTCCACAGGGAAGCAATGCTTTCTGGTGAATCACAACCTCTCCAACCTGTATGACTTCATGTTTTTTACTATTGCTTCTTTCCATTTGGTCAAATAAACATGAAATTAAATAGAACTAAAAGCGACAAAGAATCACCTTTTTGGTCTGGAGCAACTGAGAATGTAGAAGCATTCTTATGACTGTTTTGAAAAGAAAAGTGTTCTTACACAGGTGACGTGCTCCTCATCTGTGTAGTCAAAACTGTTGACTTTCTGCTTGAAGGAGTCAAGGATCTCACCATGTCACGCCATGTCTGTGGCTAGGATCAGTGTGATGCAGTGTTAATTTTGGCAGCAAATTCTGATTTAGTCTTAGTCTTTTGAATATCACACCATTTAGTCTTAGTCCTATTCTAGTCATCTAAAATATTTTAGTCTTGGTCTAGTCTAGTCTACTAAATATAAGCAGATTTTAGTTTGACTAAATCTACAGCGGACTTCGTCGACAAAGTGTTTTTCTTCATTCTTCGTCATCACATCTGCCTTTTTATTTAGTTTTTATTTAGTTTACGTCCGTGAAAAAGGTTCGTAGACGAATATTTTTCGTCATAGTCTTAGTCTACGAAATTACCACTGCCTTACACATCGTGATCATGCTCTACATTCAGATTAATAAACCTATTGTATTGTATGTATCTCATTATTTATTTATTTATTACTGAACATAGGCTATTTATGTCTGGTTGAAATGTAATTCTGCGGCTGCACGCGATCGTTACTGTTCACTTGCGTGATCATAAAGGCACAGACGAGCATCGATCGTTCAATAGCCTAATATGAATATAGAAATTATATAATAATTAAAATTGTGATCACTATAGGACAAGGGATATGGTAATAAATCAATCAGGATCTAGAATGGAAACTGTCACTTTATGTGTCAGACGTTAATGTCTTTAACTCCCCACTTTTTAAAATTAGCTGTTTACTTTAATGTGGTGGCACTTTTTGTGTTTTATTTATAAGAGTTTATATTTGTATGTGATTGACCTACTTGTGATAATTGTGAATTAAAGAGACAGATTTCGGAAGATGTACACAAAGCTTTGTTGCTTCATTCATCTTCTACCTCAACATCTACTTTTTACCACCGTCCTGGCCACTTGGGACCCTTAACAAACTGACTATTTTACTGTGTATTAGCACCATAACCGGTGGAAACTGTGTCTTGTTATTATTCACCGCTAGGTGATCGCCGCCAGTAAAACAAAACGAAGAAACGCTGGGTGATCGCCGCAAGTAAAACAAAGAATAAATTTCGTGTTCTGGTGGAGCTCCGCTCCCCCATGGGTCTGCAAATAGGTGCCTCTCGGTTTCTGTGGGTGGAGGTCTGCAGCGGAAGTTCGTGTGGTGGAGGTCTGCAGCCAGACCCCTCTCAAATAGGATGCAGTTTTCAACACTAACAATCTTGGCCGCATGAAGTAGGACATCCGGGTACTTCTAACCATCCTAAATCTGGCCACAAGACACTCTGAAAGTTGTACTTTCACTTTTGAAACATGATAATAATAATATTTCTGTACTTTTACTCAAGTTAAATTTTGAATGCTGGACCTTTACTGTGTAGCATTACTTTTGTTGGTAACTTAAGGACCTGTGTCATACCAGAAAAAGCCCTTACTGTGTGTTTGCTACTTAAGCTTCTGTGGCTACACACTGCTGGTCTTCTTATAACTTAGGACTTAGTTAAATTAACTAAACTTACCGTACATACTGAGTGACACTGTGTTTTCATCACTTTAAAGATATAATGCATTTAATACTTAATTGAGCAGCTGACAGATGTTGATATTCATACAATCAATTAAAGCCTTTTGCTAAAAGAGGTTAGCCATCTTACCGTTTAATTAAAGCGTTTTGCCATGCTAAAAGCAGTAGCGTACCGTGGGGTTTCAGTCAAGGCCTTCAGCAGTAGCGAACTCCAACCCCCCCCCCCCCGCCCCCCCAAACACTGAGAAACGCACACGTCAGGTGCCAATACAGCCAACACAGCCACATACAAAATATAGGCTAAAATCACAGTATAGCCTACACACTAATGCATACCATGAAGCGCTTGACTGTTGATATTCAATAACCACAGAGCAGCGCACTGCACACACCACTGTTATTTATCCCACACCAGATAGACTACATCACCATCAGATATTTCATGTCACTCGACAACTGTTTGCAAACGCATAACATGTTACAAAACAAGCATCCAGTTATTGAAATAGGGTTCACCGGATGCTTGCGCAACTTCAACGGATTCAATTTAGTCTAGCGACAATATTACCAGTGCGCCGCATTCGCTTCAATAACAAAATGAAACATGCAAGGAGGGTCTTTTATGCCAAATATTTTACAACAGCCAAACCAACCAGCATATTAAGAAGAAGTGTAGTTGAGAGTTGGTTCCCATATTATGCTTAGAAAGCGGCATCAACAATGAAAAACCGCATCACCTACTGCCCAAGTCCCAGCAATATAGGCTACAACGACCATAAAAAAACAAACAAAATGGTTTTAAAACCCCACAAAAAATATTATCTCTTCACAGATAGACACAGCCAAAAGTAACACTCACCCATCACTTGTAGAGGAAACCCATCCTCGGATCCTATAAGCCATTAAGGCTGTTAAAATTGTGATGTGCCATGTTCCTTCACAGGTTTAAAAAGCAGACACGGCCAGCAACATACCGGTAACTTGTTCCGCTCGGTGCTAGCGGTTCGCCAGTCATAGCGTCGTAGTTACAGTCAGTGAAGTGCCGCAAAAAAACGTTGTCAGCCCATCCAGCTTATGTTTATTCCTGTCGAAACTATATCTAAACTAGCCTGGTGCTGCCAGACCATCGTACTTCATTTCATTTGTACAGAAGGTCTGGCAGTGCTTTAATTGGCAAACGTTCACTCATGGAGGCGGGTGTCTGTTAAAGTTTAAAACTATTGGATCTGCCCAGTGCCACTCTGGATTAGCCAACCAATCGCATAACGTTTGGTCGTCACGTGTGTCATGAGCCGGCTTCTGGCAACTGAAACTGGAGCGCGACTTCGACGTCATCGTTCTCAGCCACTCGCTCTGTTCGCTGATTGGACCGGCTGTCGAATCTCCAGCAACACTGGGAAATGGGCTGTACACCCAGACTGACTACTGAAGGGAAAATAAAATTTGGCCGGAAGTAGGCGGGCAGGCGGAGCCAGGCTATATCTAAACTATGTTAAACGATCACCTTTAAATAGCCACGCTAGATCGGCAGCGGGAGCAGTAGGTTGTGTGAAAGCGATGGCCATAGTAGTTCACTCACATCACAATGCTAATAGCCCCGCCGAAGTTTCAAACTTCGCTGATGACATCACGGGGGACTAGCGGCTGAGATAATGCTGGGCCCTGGGGGCGGGCTGTCACTACACATCAGAATCTGATTGGCTGATGAGGCATGCCAGTCAAATTTATTATCCAATAGGAGACGGCAGCTTCAATGAAAGGCTAGCAATACTTCTAGTGTAGGTCCTGCTGCTACACATAGCTGTGATGCGTTTATATGAGATAGGCCTCGGAAATCCAGCTCAGCCTCACAAAAAATAACTATATTCCAAAAAAATTGTAATTATTATTGTAACGTACTGACATTTTTTTAGTAAATTCATACACATTTAAACACAAATTAATATAATTTTAAACAACAAAAAAATATATATTATTTGGATTTTGACAGGGCCAGCAGAGAAGGCCCTGCTGGCCCTGACGGCCCACCACTGGCTAAAAGAGGTTAGCCATCTTACCGTTTAATTAAAGCGTTTTGCCATGCTAAAAGAGGTTAGCCATCTTACCGTTTGTCAAATAAGCAGGATGATTCATTCTCGGTTAATGTAGAAGTAAGGTTATTATTTTATTTTTTTAATGTATTATTCTTTCGGACAATTCCACACAATACACAATTTTCTCTTGCAAATATTTATACATCATACTTTGTGTTGTCCGAAGGGAGACGGAAGAAGCCAAAGGCTTATCAGGTCCCGCCCCCATTTTCATCAAATTCGTATTCAGATACACAGTTACTGTTACAGAAAATAAAAATAAAACAAAAAACAAAACAAAAATAAAACAAAAAACATATATATATATATATATATATATATATATATATATATATATATATATATATATATATATATATATATAGGGGAGAACGGGGTAAGTAGGCACACTTTTTACTCTAGTGAGAATTGCTCATCACCAAAACATCTGTCAATAGCCATTCCTACATTAAATTGAAGCTTAAGGTGTTGGCTAGAAATGTGTGTCTCTCTTTTTTTCCAACTTATTGTAATGAAGAAGTAATTTACCATCAAAGACACTCTGACACATTGTGACAACCAACCCCATCAAGGGGTCGGTTGTCACACACTATGGGGTTGTTTGTCACAATGTTATCTTAATGGGAATAATCTTAAAAAGAAGGCAAGGAGGTAGAACCAAATTTGAATGTTTAATTGCATTGTAAAGTTGACAAATAGGCCTACATAACGTTATGTAGCCTTGGCAGCTGGTCTAGTTTGGGATGCACTGGGTTGTTTTGATTTTGTTGCCCTTTTTTCTTTTGCTTGCTAGCTGCCTTTTCCTGCTCTATTCTTTCCTTCTCTGGGGTGTCAGTGAGGATACAGCTTGACAATTTATTTCGTTATTGGGTTCCTTTTCTGGCTGCAGCCTTGAGATAACATGTGACAACCAACCCCCCAAAAAATTTGACGACCAACCCCAACTTGAATTTCTTGCTAGCATCAAGGCCAACAACCATCTGACAACTAATTAGCTTGCTAACCACAATCTAAACTATAGTTTACCCTTCACACTTTCTGAGGGTAACAAGTGTTTTGTTATAAACCCATTGTGTAAAAGCCTAGAAGAAAAATACTGAGAAGCAAAATATTTTGAATTTGACATGAAAAACACAAAACATCCTCTCACCTGAAATGCAGCTGTCTTCCTCCAAGGAAGTCTATGTATGTGACCTCTGATCCCAATTCTGGACCTTTTTTATATCAACATTTCAGAGCTAGCGCACTCTGGTGGCGAGATATAACGAATGTGACATCCAACCCATGTGACAAATTACCCCGTTCTCCCCTATACATATACATTTTTTTTTTTTTTTTAAGAATCTGCAGTCCAATACACAGTCAATTTTAATCTAATTGCTTCAGCTTTTAAGATCAGTTCAGCACAGTTCAGTTTTTCTGTGACAATGCCAAGTGTATAAATTGTGAAGTGGCCTTGTATTTGGCCTGTTCCATTTCTTAACTGGTAGTCTAAACACTTCTGCAAAAGTATTCAAAACAAGTCTGTCTGCTGGCCTGTATTATTCTTTCCAATATTGTTATGTAAGTGACATTGACATTGTGCTCAAGTTATTAGTCTGTAATTTGCAATAATTTTTGAAAAATAATTTGCTTTGAAATTGCGCAAACTGCAACTCCCTGTGACAACTTCATCAAGTCCATTCCACAGCTTAATACCATTTACAGAAATCGAAAAGGATTTAAGTGTGGTCCGTATATTTTTCTCAGTGAATTTAACTTTTCTTCTTAAATCATGCGAAACTTCTCTGTCTTCAAACATTACTTGTAAACTATTAGGAAGGCTTTTTTTTGAAGCCTTGTAAATCATTTGTACTGTGTGGTAATTTACCACATCACGTAATTTGAGAATTCTACCTTCAATAAAAAAGTGTGTGCCCTGTAATTGGCTTGGTAAATAATTCGTATTGCTTTCTTTTGAAGAATCTCCAACGGGTGCAATGTACCTTTGTAAGTGTTTCCCCATATTTCAGCACAGTAATGCAGATGTGGGGAAACTAAACTCCAGTATAATACAAGTAAGGCCTTTTGATTGAAACAATGTTGTGCTTTCCAAAGTATAGAAATACTCCTGGCTATTTTGCCCCTGAGATGGTTAACTTGTGGTTTCCAGCTTAATTTATCGTCAATTATTACCCCTAGGACTTTGTGTTGCTTGACCCTTTGAATTTCAATCCCATTTACCTTGATTTTTACAGCGACATCTGATGCTCTCCTGCCAAACATCATGAATTTAGTTTTTTAAATTTAGTGATAACTTATTTCGGTTTAACCACGCATGTAACTTAGTCAATTCAATGTTTACGATCTCAACCATATTATTCAGATCTTTCCCCGAATAGAAGATGTTTGTGTCGTCAGCAAATAAAAGTAACCTTAAGACTTTTGACACTTTACATATGTCATTTATATAAAGCAGGAATAATTTCGGCCCCAAGATTGACCCCTGAGGGACCCCACAAACAATATCTAAGCATGTCGATGTGAAGTCCCCTAATTTCACAAATTGTTTCCTGTCATGTAAAATAACTTCTGACCCAGTCATGTGCCAAACCTCGAATGCCATAATTCTCCAGTTTATTAAGAAGGATGTCATGATTAATAGTGTCGAATGCTTTTTTAAGGTCTAAGAAAATTCCTATAGAGTACAATTTGTGATCAATAGCATTACTAATCATTTCTACCGATTCAGCCAAGGCCAGTGCGGTGGAATGATTCTTTCTAAAGCCGAATTGACTGTCATACAGAAGTTGATGATTAGTAATGAATTCATCAAGTCTATTGCTGAATAACTTTTCCAGAATTTTAGAAAATTGTGTTAAAAGTGAGACTGGTCTATAATTAGTAAATTAATGTTCATCACCATTCTTATGTAATGGTATAACCTTAGCTACTTTCATGTTAGAAGGAAAAATTCCTGTTTGAAAAGATAGGTTAAAAAGGTGTGTTAGGGGTTTAATAATACTTTCTTGCACTGATTTGATTACTTTCATGTGAAACCCAAGCGCGTCTCTAGAGGTCTTTGTTTTCATTCCGAGCAATATCTCCCTTATCTCATTGGCCTCGACTGGCTTCAAAAACAAGGAGTGTTGAAGAGACTCTTCGTTTTCGCTAGACTCCCCTACACTCTTCCCACAGATCCCTTTTGCTAAATTAGGTCCAATATTAACAAAAAATTCATTTAGTTTATTTACCGCAGTGTTCATGCATTCAAACTTTACGTTATTTTCATGGAAATACTGAGGATAATTATGTATTCTGCTGTCATTTCTTAACACTGTATTTACTATGTCCCACAATTTTTTGGGTTGATTTGCATTTGTTTCTAACAACTTACCATAATATTTCTTTTTACAGTCTCTGAGAATGCTATTTAGCTTGTTACGATAGATTTTATATTTTAACTCCGCCTTTGGTGTCCTTGCTTTTATGAATCTTTTGTACAATGTATTTTTCTTTTTGCAAGCATTTATCAAGGATTTAGTTAGCCACTGTTTATCATGTCTTTGCTTTAAGGCCCTTTTTTTTAGTGGACAATTTTTATCATACAGCCTTTGAAATATCTGCAGGAATAAATCGAAACTTGCATTAACATCCTTCCCCTTGTATACAGTCCCAATTTTGCGTCAATAAGTCATTTTTCAGTGCTTCTATCCTCTCATCAGTTTCCAACCTTACAAATATATCTTTGTTTGTTCTCTGCTGCAACTTTTGTTTCCAATCGTATATAGCAAATACAGGTAAATGGTCGCTTATGTCATTAATCAGGAGTCCACTTTCTATTTCATCCCCCATAACATTCGTAAATATGTTGTCTATTAACGTGGCACTATTTATTGTAATCCTGCTTGGCCTTGTAATTAAGGGCTGAATACCCATAACATGCAATGTATTTACAAATTCTTCAGTCAGTGAATTAGTAGTATTTAGTAAATCAATGTTTGTATCCCCACAGATAAATATCTTCTTTTGATTTGACTTAGATAATAATTCTCCCACGTATTCTATAAAGTCTTCCATTTTTGAATCGGGTGTTCTGTACACACAGCTGATAATTAAACATTTATCCTTCATTAGAATTTCAATAGTCACACATTCCAATAGGTTATCAATTGCAGTGCACATGCTATTTACGATTTCGAACCTGATATTTTCATCCACAAAAAGGGCCACTCCTCCCCCTCTCTTGTTCATTCTGTTGACACAAACCAGTTTATATCCCTTTAATCGGAAGTCCATGCCTTTGCCTTCATTAATCCATGTTTCTGATACGGCAATGATGTTAAACGGGTTGGAGAATTTCTGTAGATATTCCTTAATCTGTGAAAAATTTGTGTAGAGACTTCTGCTATTAAAATGAATGATGGACAATTTCCCATTTGAATGAAAGCGTCTTATGAATTGATCCTCAGTATGGTAATGACAGTCTTTTTTCCCGATATTGTAGAAATGATTGTCTGTCTACAGAGACAGGTTCACAATTCTCCAAATGGATTAGACAAATGTTACTTTTTGTGTTTTCATGTGCACTACATAGGAGCAAATAGTTGTTACATGTCCAGATTAATGGTCATTATAAAGGAGAACGACCAGAGGTAGGGTTTAGATGTGTGATTTCTTAGTAGCCTAACAGTAATGGCACGACCTGAGACAGTAGGCCTACTGGCTGAAACATGGACAATTCATGAACTTGTGTAACATAATTATTTAGCTCTGGCAGTGCCGTGGTTCTGGTCATTTTAGTTTGGTTGATCAAGCCATCACAAAATAGAACAATCTATGGACACATTTGTGCAACATGTTGGGGGTGGTTGCCAAACGATGAATAGCCTACTGTGGACTTTTTCTCTAGCACCACAACGCAGTAGATCTATTACATTACCAGCTGCCCCCTTTACCTAAAGCCACTTACAAAGGGTACCATGTATCATGCCGCCCAAACACGATAATGTTTGCGTTATACAGTGTTGGTGGAAGCCTATTCGCTTCGGTTGAGTGGGAGAGCATTCTATGCAAGATCGAGGTTACTTGGTCAGCAAACTTCTTATAAAATTCAACTATGAAGCCATCTGGCCCAGGGCTCTTGCCCTAACCCTATGCAGCGATTTGATAGCATCCGTGATTTCTGCAGGGGACAGTTCAGAGTTTAATGCCTCGCAGGAGGCGTAATCTAGTTTTGGTATGTCTAGCTTTTTTAAAGCTCCCATATTATACACTTTTCGGTACTATTATACACCATATTATATGGTCTTAGTGGTCCCTAATACGTTTTTCTTTAATTGTTTGCTGAAAAAAACTTTCAGATAATTTATTGTACTATGCTGATGTTCAGCTAATCTCACAATGGCCTATTTTTTAAAAAGAGCTGCAGCTCCCCTCGTAAATATACAATCTTTGAGCTCCCCCCGCCCCCCGTCCGGAAGCGAAGCCAGATACGCCTCGCCCTCTGTCTGTCAGGGCTGTGGACCAATAAGAAATAGGGGTGTGGGCTGCACAGTGGAAGCTTCTGGCTTTCCAGTTTTTGATGTCAGAAGCGAGGAGAATTCTGACTGGAGTATATTGGGGGGAGGGGTGGGGGTTTCAGAAAGGGGGAGAGTGAGAAAAGGAGAGATTGTTATTTTTTAAATATTTTGGCAGTCTCTAGGCACACCGTGGACCCATGGATATGTTTGAACACATTTAAAAAGTGCATTTAGCATAATATGTGACCTTTAACCATGCGTCGATATCACCATTAGCTTTGGATTTATACAGCTCCTGATAATACTCCTTAAAGCATTTATTCATCTGTTTCGGGTCAGTTACAGTTTTTCACAATTGTTTAAACACATTTTGTGGAACATCAGACACAATGTGCACAATCTGAAACTAATTTACCAACTGCTTAACCAATTCTGCTGAACTCCAAACACATTTCCTGCCTTAGACTCATATTCTCATTCCAAAACACACATTTTTCACAACATTAAACACAATTCTCTATATCTTGCACACTCTTCCTGAATTCTCTCTCATGGTATTCACACAGAACACACTGCCAATCAAATTTCTAAACTCAAAAGGCTTTTGTGCAGTTAGCTATAGAATGGTCAGAGATGAGCTCCTGTTTGCTGTGATTTACAGTGGACTGCACATTTTGGTGCAAATACAGTTTTTGCCTAAGACTGTAAACACTAAAAGTGACTGCTATGACCACAGCATCACAACCTCTAACTTTTGTAACTATGCCCTAAACAAAGTACCAACCCTACAAACACGATATATGCTTTGCACTGTGTTTGAAATTCTCCAACACACTTCTTGAAAAAAAAATTAAACTAATTGAATACCAATCAGTCTAAACCTTAGCACTACAAATAGACCCCAGGTGAGCTCAGCTCCTTTCTGAAACAGTCAAGAGGAGGAGAGAGAGTAACAGGAGTACGAGGACAACGAAGGCAACAGAAGGAGACACATACAACAGGAACAATAGTGGACCATGTTATAGATCAGTCATTCCCAACCGGGGGTACGCGGACCCCTAGGGGTACGCAAGGGTATTGCAGGGGGTACGCAGAAAGATTATAAATTAGCCTACAGTATCCAAAAAATAAAATAAAAAATTATATTATTATTTTTATTAAGCCCATAAGTATATTTTCCATGAGTAACAGTTCATCCACAGTGATTGTAACACTACAATGCACATCATATGAAAAGACTGAAAAGTGGCGAGGTCAGACCTAAGCTTCAGACGTCTGTAGTTCACGTTTGCGCTTAAAAAAAAAAAAAAAAGGTTCACGTTCTTGCTGCGGTCGCGCGCGATTCTCGAAGCTAGCTAACTCTAGCTGCATACCGACTGTAAACATGGATGCATGGCTAGGCAGGAGTAAACGTCCAGCTACCGCTACTGCTACCGTCGCCCCGGACGCGGGCACAGGGGAGCCCAGTGAAAAAAGGAATAGAGAGACCACTGCCAAACACCGGCAGTACAACGATAAATACATTTTGTATGGATTTACTGCTACTACATCTGATCCACCGCAGCCTCAGTGCTTTTTTTGCGGTGACGTCCTGTCAAATAATTCAATGAAACCAGCTCATCTGCAGCGGCACCAGAGCACTAAACACACGGGAAATGTAGGTAAGACCGAGGACTTTTTTAAACGAAAATTGTCTGAATTCAAGTCAAGTCAGACTACCCTAAAGAAAGCAGCAAGTGTGTCAAGCAAAGCATTGGAGGCATCCTATGCTGTGTCTTTACTTGTGGCTAAGTAAAAAAAAACACATTCAATTGCCGAAGATCTGATTCTCCCTGCTGCTATACTTTTGGTTGAAACTATGCTGGACAAGAAAGCAGCAGATGCGCTGAAAACAGTTCCATTATCAAACAACACAGTCTGCCGTCGGATCGATGATATGGCCACTAATATTGTTGAGCAGGTGGTCAATAAAATGAACAGAGCAGGTCAGTTCGCTTTGCAGTTAGATGAAATGACGGATGTGAGTGGGGAGGCTCAGCTACTGGCCTTTGTGCGCTATAAAGAAGAGTCAGACATACGGGAGCACATTTTGTTTTGCAAGAAGCTAACGGGACAGACAACTGGCAAAGAAATATTTCAGTTGATTGACAGCTTTTTTAAAGATAACGATCTGGAATGGAAGTCATGCAGTCATATCTGTACTGATGGCGCGGCTGCAATGACAGGGAGAGTGCGTGGGCTGCATGGGCGTGTCATGATCGTGAACCCCGAAATCAAGTGGAATCACTGTATTATCCACCGGGAGGCTCTCGCAAGCTAAAGGATGAGCCCTGAGTTAAGTTCCGTTATGGATGACGCAGTTAAGGTGATTAATTACATTCAGTCCAGGCCTATGAATCACCGATTGTTTCAGAGTCTTTGTCAAGAGAGCGGGGCAGAGCACGATCAGCTGCTGCTTCACATGGACGTTCGTTGGTTGTCTCGCGGGAAAACCCTACGGAGGCTTTTCGAACTTCGCGCTGAGGTGTCTGCTTTTTTGAAAGAGCACTTGCACCCTCTTGCGGTTGTTTTTGAGAACGCAGGCTGGGTTGCACGCCTTGCATATCTTGCCGATGTCTTCTCCAAGCTGAATGACCTCAACCTGTCACTTCAAGGCAAGGACTCACACATACTTAACATGTATGACAAAGTGAATGGATTCACACATAAAGTCACCTTGTGGGAGAACAAATGTGACAATGGAGATGTGAGCTGTTTTCCACTTGTTGATGCCCATCTTGCCACCACTGATGCTGAAAAAAATCCTATAGTCAAAATCATGAGAACACATCTCTCCAAACTCAAAACTGACTTCAACCAGTACTTCCATGACATCGAAGAAAAGTCAGAGCAACTGGACTGGGTGAGGAACCCCTTCAGAGGGACTGAGAGCAGCAGCAGCCTTCCTGCCAGACTGCAGGAAAACCTGGTGGATTTGTCCGTTGATCGTGTGCAGAAGATGGCACATGCTGAAAAGTCACTGACTGAGTTTTGGTGTGAAGTTGAAAAGGAATATCCAGAGCTGGGGAAATGTGCATTGAATGAACTTTTGCCTTTTGGATCAACCTACATGTGTGAAGTGACCTTCTCAGCCCTGACTCACATCAAAACCAAGCAGAGAAACAGACTGAATGTGGAGAGCAGCTTGGTGGCGGCTGTTGCCACACTGCCCCCAGAACTGTCAAAGCTTATGAAAGACAAGCAAGCGCAAGTGTCTCATTAAAAGGTCAAGTGACTCAATAAAAGGTATGTTTTTACACTCACAATAATTGTTTTATTTAAATGAGCAGTTGGATAGATATAAAGACAAAGGGTTAAATATAAGTATACATTAAGGCGAATAATCACACACGAGAGAAGGGGCACTTTTCACATGGAAACCAGCTCAAGGGGTACACTGGTCAAAAAAGGTTGGGAACCACTGTTATAGATCATGGCCTATCAATGAGGGAGCCTGGACAGAGAGTGCAGCCCAACCTGAGTCGCTCCATAATTAGGAGATTTGGACTGTATATCAGGTGATCATTTCCCTATTGCTTCTCAAAGGATGACATTGAGTGTGATGTTGATGAGGCGATGTGGCCAGACGCAAACAGGAGGCGGTATCTATAAAAGGATTCATAATCCAACCACCCAATTCCTTACAACGCTGTGTTTTACCATTGTTCCCTAATTTTACTGTAATTGTTTCTTAGTTTATACTAACACACTGAATTGCTTGAACTGCAGTCCTACCTATTCATTGTGTTTGTTTGAAATGCCAAAATAAACTTTTCTGCAACATGTGTGTTAGCGTTTGCCAAAAAACGTAAAGTATTTGATGTTGTAGGTGAAAGTGTATGAACATGGAAAGGCATAATTCAACTGATAAAGCATTCATATAGTGTTTTGTATGTATACTATAGTGTTGTCCATTCTGCACACCAGTGTTCAATGAGTGCTTGAAATGTCTAGTCATATGATGTGTATGTGTTTGTCATTTGAAAAGAAAACACCATTTAGTGAAGAGTTAACACTGTTTTGAGGGTAAAGTGTGCTTTTGCAATGGAAGTGAAGGATTTTGCATTTTGTGTTTGAGTTTTGAAATTTGAGTTTAGGGTTTTGAAAAAGTGAGGTAGTCTATCAGGAAATGTGTTTAAGCAATTGTGAAAAACTGTAAAGCCACACCTCTGCTAGATTTTATTGTATGTATGGATCTGCTGGCTTGTTGCCCTCTGAGCTGGCGGGTCAGCAAGTGATGTGGTTTATCCCCTAGTTCAAAATAATGTTGCTTAAAGCTCCCATATTATACACTTTTCGGTACTATTATACTATTATATGGTCTTAGTGGTCCCTAATACGTTTTTCTTTAATTGTTTGCTGAAAAAAACTTTCAGATAATTTATTGTACTATGCTGATGTTCAGCTAATCTCACAATGGCCTATTTTTTAAAAAGAGCTGCAGCTCCCCTCGTAAATATACAATCTTTGAGCTGCCCCCGCCCCCTGTCCGGAAGCGAAGCCAGATACGCCTCGCCCTCTGTCTGTCAGGGCCGTGGACCAATAAGAAATAGGGGTGTGGGCTGCACAGTGGAAGCGTCTGGCTTTCCAGTTTGTGAGGTCAGAATATTGAGGGGGAGGGGTGGGGGTTTCAGAAAAGGGGAGAGTGAGAAAAGGAGAGATTGTTATTTTTTTTGATATTTTGGCAGTCTCTAGGCACACCTTGGACCCATAGATATGTTAGAACACATTTAAAAAGTGCATTTAGCATAATATGGGACCTTTAAGTCTGAGAAGCTGGTCACTCACTTGACTCGTTAAAATACTGTTATACTCGTATTTAAGACTAAGGATATTTTGCAGAGTTTGGGGGTTATTTGTGTTTCTGTATAATGTCTCCAGCGAGGTGAGCTCCAAGTCAATATCCTTTAAACGTCTTTCTATAGATTTCTTTAAAGACCCTTCATATGAAATGATATAACCTCTCATGACCACTTTAAAAGTTTCCCACAAGATGGAGTCAGAGACATACGAGGTATCGTTGGTCTCTAAATATTCAGTGATTTTTCCCGACATGTATTTACAAAAAATTCTGTTGTTGAGCAATGAAGGGCGTAGGCGCCAATTAGCTCGCTGTTTTGATCTTCCAAAGTCAAGAATAATGGCCGCTGGGGCATGATCCGAGATCAGGATGTTGTGATATTTGGTGTCTAGTACGTTGGGTATGAGTCTTGAGTCTATTAAAAAATAATCAATACGAGAATACGAATTGTGCATTTTGGAAAAAAAGGAGTAGTCTCTGTCTGTGGGGTGCTGTATTCTCCAGATGTCAACAAAATTAGTAGTTGAAATCAAGTTTTTCAGAACTGTAGATGAGTTAGAAGGGTTGTTTTCTTTGATGACCTGTCTATATGCCAATCAAGGATTACATTGTGGTCCCCTGCAGCAATCACATTTGTGCCTGAAAGGTCGGGTAACATATCAAAAGTTTAACGGAAAAGGGTAGCGTCATCAATATTTGGGCCATAAATGTTAAGAAGTGTTACATGAACAGAGCAAAGGTACCCAGTTACTATAAGGAAACGACCATTCGGGTCTCTACAGTAAGTGACTTACAGTAAGTCACTTACTGTAGAGATATGTTTGAAATCTATGTTTTTCTAAATAATAATTGCCACCCCGCGGGCTTTGCTTGAAAAAGTGGATTGAAATATCTGGTCTGCCCATCTGCAGCGCAGCCGGTTCCGCTCTGATGGTCTAATGTGAGTTTCTTGGAGGAACACAATATCGGCAGATAAGGATTTAAGATGGGAAAAAACCTTTGCTTGTTTAATTGGATGGCTCATGCCTCGCACGTTACAGCTCACCATGGTAACCCCCCTGCTTGTATCATCACCCCCGGGTATCATACAAAGTTATACGCCATAATACAGGGGTTTTCAAAGTGTGAGAGAGTGAGCCCCCCCTCAGAGAACAAATTTCAGCGGAGCCCCCCCCCCCCCCCAATTTTTTTATTTTTTTTCTAAATCCCTGTGTTTTGAAAGATCTTTTAATTATTTTACAAATTTAAACATATTTTTGAAACATTCTAAAAAAATTTGTGCATTTTTAAACACATTTTTTTCATACATTTTAGCATCTTAATTGAGTGTTTTAATCCTGCTTCCTTTAAAGGTCACATATTATGCTAAATGCACTTTTTAAATGTGTTCTAACATATCCATGGGTCCACGGTGTGCCTAGAGACTGCCAAAATATTTAAAAAAATAACAATCTCTCCTTTTCTCACTCTCCCCCTTTCTGAAACCCCCCCCCAATATACTCCAGTCAGAATTCTCCTTGTTTCTGACCTCAAAAACTGGAAAGCCAGAAGCTTCCACTGTGCAGCCCACACCCCTATTTCTTGTTGGTCCATGGCCCTGACAGACAGAGGGCGAGGCGTATCTGGCTTCGCTTCCGGACAGGGGGTGGGGGGAGCTCAAAGATTGTATATTTACGAGGGGAGCTGCAGCTCTTTTTAAAAAATAGGCCATTGTGAGATTAGCTGAACATTAGCATTTAACTGTTTTTAAACTGTTTTAATCATTTATCCCTGCCTGGCGGTCCGCTCTGTGGCGTCGCTGTTGGCATCTGTGTTTCGCTGCCCGGCGTCGGTGCTCCTCCGGCCGGTCCTAGCTCTGGGTGTGCCGATGGCGGTGGCGGATGCGTCGCGCCCTTTGTGCTTGGCGCCTCTGGCCTTGCCTCATGGGCTGGGCATGGCCGGTCCGGCGGGCCCGAGTGGGCTGTACGGGCCGCCCCTCCGGGGGTTTCGGCTGTGGTTGCTCCTCGTGGCAGCGGTGCATTTGGCTATTTCCCTATTCTATACTCTATTCTCTATCTATGGCCCCGGTCCTCCTCGGGACTAGTGCCGCACTGGGGCGTGCTCTCTGGGGGCGGGGTGCTGGGGGGCAGGCTCTGGGTCTGGGGGGCTGGCGCCGATTGTGTGTCGGTGGGGAACGGTACAGTGTGAATCAATGTAATTTAATGTTAATTGTGTTCATATTGTTTAACATTGTTATAGCATTATTATTAACAGCCTGAGGAGCTGCCTCGGTCTCGGTTTGTCTGGGCCTGAGTACCGGTTGTCCTCTCACTGAAAAATTGCAGACGCTAATTGCATAACTGATACCATTTCTCTGACATTTGTTTTCCTCTGTCTATCTTCCATGATTGGCTGAGCGTTGCCCCGGGGGTTCTCTCCCTCTGTCTACCAAGCACTCTCCATGCTACTCGACTGACTCCGAGTTCTGTGCGGAATCAGCTGTCCTAGGAACGGATGCTCCCTGCCTGCTATTGCCTCACATCAGCACTGATTCACCGTTCATCAGGATAGTACTCTTTCTACTCGCTTGCTTGTTCAATCTTTAAATTCATTTTTGCTTTGCTCACTGGTTGCCTGTCTGTCCTCTTCCAGTTTTCCCTGGTTGTGACGAGATGATGTGGATCTGGTCCCCCCTCCGGTAACATCTGAGAATGGACCATCAACGCGAAAGATGTTGCAGTGGTTAAGGACGCCACCTGGAGACGTGGGATGTAATCCCGGCGATGGAAACCTTAGTTTTCCCTGGTGGAGACGAGACGGTGTGGATCCTCTGGCAGCATCTGAAGTCTTCCTGCATCCACACTATTTGCACTTTACTTAGTATTACCATGTAATCACCTGGTCAATGATCAAATTCCTTCGTGATTTTCTCTACTTATGACATCTATTTGCAGCATGTCTGTCCTGGGAGAGGGATCCCTTACTCTGTCGACTCTCCCTGAGATTTCCTAAAAAAAAATGTATTCCCGGTAAAGGGTTTTTACTGGGAGTTTTTTCTCAGCCGAGCTAAGGGTGTAAGGGCAGGGTGTCATATTGTATCATATTGTATCATATATCATATTGTATGAAATGTAAAGCCCACTGAGACAAATGTATTTGTGATTTTGGGCTACACAAATAAAACTAATTTGATTTGATAGTACAATAAATGATCTGAAAGTTTTTTACAGCAAACAATTAAAGAAAAACGTATTAGGGACCACTAAGACCATATAATATGGTGTATAATAGAACCGAAAAGTGTATAATATGGGAGCTTTAAGCATGGAGAGTAGTGACTGAGTGTGCAGCGGAGTGAGAAAGATAGGCAGACAGACTTGCCCAAATTATTGACTAGTTAAATGTCATTCACACACCCAGTGTTTTTTCGCTAGAGCCTCCAATGTCCTGATGGAGGAAAATAGTAGCCAGTGGAGAACCAGACCCTCCTAGGGAGATTTTTTTTTCACCTTTTTAAAGTGAAATGCATGAATCTGGTGCACTTTGAGAGGAAAATTAAGAGGCTAAATATGAGGAATTTTGTGTGAACGAATAATTTGGAGACACTGGGTCTGATGAATTAGAAGCTATTGAAGAAAGACACGTGGATTTTCCATAGAAATATTAATTTAAAATAAAAAAATGTGTGCAGGGTCCTCTGGGTTGGGTTTGGTGCTCTTTTTCTTTAACGAGACCTATTTCTCTGTAATATAATGTATGCATTTAAATGCAGTGAGAGGAACGAAGCAGAAGAACTCTTGTCCAGCTATGCCGTGATCTTAATATAAAAAAACACAAACTCAACTTTTTTTTTTACATATTCATCCCCCCCCCCCCCCCCCACACACTTAGAAAACCACTGCCATAATATACACTCAGTGACACAGTAGTTTGCCCCAAACAAAAAGACAGTTAGACCACTAGTACAAAAACACATACAGCCCTCGAACATGCCCTCCCACCCTCCCCACTTTCCCAAACAAAGCGAGGGAAAATACCCTAACATACTGTTAGGGTATTACTCCAGCCATCTAGCCTATTCAGCCCAAAGGCCAGCTAAATGCTACGCTGTAAAACCGCTAGCTAACTAAAAGCTTAGCTGCCCCCCCTCCGACGTACAAATACAAGTGTCAAAAATGGTAACGTTTCCCTTTGAAAAGTGAACAAGAACATAACTTGTATAAACAACCTGCTCCAGGAATATATCAAGGCACATTTAAAACCCCCAAAAAAACAAGACTTATAGCCCAATGCTGAACCTTTAAACAAGTATGTGTCCGTTTCTCAGCCTTAGCTCGAGCATGGCCCTGCTCACGTTGGCCGAAGCCCGCCGTCCACTCAGTATCGGCGGGATGAACATCGTTAAACACGGGAAAAAGTCTGTGCAGCTGGGCAAAGAATACTGTCTTCTGGCTTTAAGCTTACCCCACAATAAAGTGACCATGGCTCCAAGTCGAGGTTGGTTGTGAACGTTGGTCTGAACATCCACTAGCAGGGCTGTACGCTTATTTTTTTAGGTGGTAGCACTGGTGCTATCAAGCCAAAAAAAATCAGTCACACAAAAATAAATTCAGTAGCACACAAAGTATGATCGAAAACTTGCATAACCTTAACCCATGCATTTCGCTCTAATTACCTTTTAGCCTGTCATCTTGGTCTCATTTGAAATTCTCAATTAATATCATATCCTAGTGTGTGCAGTAATAATTGTAGAAAAATTAATAGGGGTGCACTGATTTCAATTTAGACAAAATAATCTAACCTGTCAATAGCAATCTTTTGCTGATTCAGAATTATTTCTCCCCATAAAATTAATATCTATATATTTTTTGTATATACATAGGGGAGAGTGGCCTAAGTTGTGCAACTTTTCACTCAAAGTGACTTTAAAGTAAGGCCTTGACAGTAAAGTCTCCAACTCAAATATGTACATATATTTCAGGGTATTGTGCATCCCTGGCAATAAAAACTTGCTGTTGAAACTGTTGAAGAAATATAGCTTTCGGAAAAAAAGTTGTCTTGATGCACAACTTGCCCCCGGTGTGGTGTAAGTTGTGCGGTTGGAGAGAATACCATGGGGTGAATTGTGCCATTGATATATATCTCATAAACTGTAATGCAAGACAAATCCATTAGATAATCACTTATTTAAGGTGTATTTAAAGTAAATAAAGTAAATAGTTGACAAAGATTGAAGGACAATTTTCTTAAACAAGGCCTAGCAGATCTAATGGTTTTACCTGCAAAGCTCACAATGACAAAGTCACCATCATCATCTTTCTGGCCATCTGAACTCTCATCAGTGGTGTCGCTCCGTCTCCCTAAAAAAAAAGAATACCCTTGTCTGCTGAGCCGCTGCCGCTGCAGACGAGCTCGGCACCGTCTCATCATCCATTCAATGCAGCGGTGATCAACAAATGAGAGACTCTGTAGCAAGTCCCGCAGTTAAAAAATCGGATAGTCTTTAAATCCATATTAAAATCGGCAGGATAAGAACTAGTTAGCTAAAAAAAATTGCAAATGGTTCAAATGTGATGTGTTCAGGTCGGCTCAGTAAAATTATTATTAGGCAAAGGTCAATAAAATGACATCATGATGTGTTCAAATGTAACATCAAGAAAATAAGAAATTTTAGTTGTTCGCAAGAAGCTTGAATAATACAGTTTGGGTAAAAAAACTTGTTTTCCCAGCACAATAAAATAATAGTAGGCCTAAATATGGAATTATGACCTGTTTAAAGTCCTATCCTTAGCTCTTAAAGCAACAATACCAGTTCTCTTTTAACAAAATAATAGAAAAGTATCGATAAAGATTTGGATTGTGGAGTCTTTAAAATGGTATCAATCCCCCTCCCTACTTACAGTGTAACTGGGCAATAGCTTTAACATGGTGGACTTTAATCATGTTATGGCACACAATCACTTTTTGGCACAATGTGACCGTTTTAAATAAATAAAATAAGTTACATTTTTCTGTGGAAGCTAACATTCAGCTTGACTCTGAGCTAGACTGAGTTTTCTGAGCCCCTGGGCCAGGTGCATGGCAAAAAGAGGCCCTTTCACGATGCTGCAGCAGGACCAAGCTCTTGGTGTAGTGTGATGTCATGATATCTAGGCTTATATGAATTGTTGTTGGTTGTTTGTGGTCAGGATGAGACTAGTAAGCATTGTTTGCATTTAAGAGATAAGGTTCGCTAAAATGCATAATTTAATTAGCCTATACTGTATATATCATTGTTTAACAGTTTTTTTTGGGGGGGGGGAAGTGAACACGACATTCGGGCAAGTAAAACATTACCTGTACTTGCCCTATGGGCAAGTGCATTTGAAACCTTAGTGTCAACCCCTGTATTGTATCTGTTAAGTGGTTCTTAAAAAGTCTGAGAAACACTGCTTGAATGCATAGACGATAATGATCAATCTTCTTATTTGAATGAATGAATGAATGATTGAATGAATGAATGAATGAATGAATGATTTTATTTTTGACCATTTTGATATAAAAACATGAACAGCATTCTGTCACACATTAAAATACATAAAATAGCCAGGGATAGACACAAAAAAGCCCGAAGGCTTATTTCCATTGTGGTCCCTGTACACAAAACATACACAAAAAATACACATACATAAAAATCACACACACAACAATGACCCCCACTAAGGCAAGCCTAATTATGCATAAGCCAGTTTTTTAGGGCCTTTTTAAAATTGCCCAAACTCCCGACCAGCTTGAGTGCTCCCGGTAAACTGTTCCACAGTGCAGCACCCGTATAAAAAAAGGAATCCTTTCCCATGTTGGTCCTCACCCTAGGTGGTACAAAATCAGTGGTGCTCCCCCTAGTGGCATGTGTGTGAACTTCACTTACACGATTAAAATAGTTTCTAAAATATTTGGGAACATCCCCATTTAAAATCTTATGTACCATACACAGTTTAATCTGAGATACCCGATCAACAACTTTCAACCAACCCAACCTCTCAAAGTGGGAAGATTCCAGATGAGTTCTCACGGGGAGGTCAAAGATAAGCCTAACCAACTTATTCTGCGAGGTCTGAAGCCTATGTTTCAAATGCACCGTGACGCCACTGTACCATGAGCCACATGCATAGTCATAATAAGGCTGAATTAAAGCTCCTGCTAAAATTAACATTGTTCTTTGATCCAGAAACTTTGAAATTCTGGACAAAAAACGGATTCTGTGATTTATTTTGGTGATTGCCTTTTGAGCCTGACCTAAACCAGATAAATTACAATCTAAAACACATTTAACACCTTGCAAGAATGAGAATTAGTCTTTCAAACATTTTGGACTGTTCCTTTGAGCCACTTTTGCTGGTAACCAACTGTTACTTGAACTTTTGGATTTAGTTTTGGATAAGTGTAGTCCTACCTTCATCAATATGCTTGTAACCACCCCCTTTCCATCCTGTGTGAGTGTGTGTGTCACAGAGATTAACCCTGCGTTCCAATACCCGTTAAACATGCCCTAGTTCACTTGCCCTAGGCACTTGCCATCGGGGGAATCCCCGCCGCCATCTTAAGTGTCGTTCCAATTGTCTGGAAATTGAAGTGAACTTCGTGATATAGACCCTCGGAGGGCTGAGTGATCAAGTGAACATCCATGGTCACTCCGAGGTGGATATCACCCACAGTGCATTGCAGTTCGTCTTCTTCTTCTTCTCCTTTTATTTTCCGGTAGACTGTATGCTTTTAGGGACATCGCGGCCACCCGCAGGACAAATATATATATATATTCATTTCATTTCATTTCATTTTTATTTTGGTTTTTGTGTCCTGCACACAAAGTGCCCAACCCTCATGGGTTTATAGGACACCATCACATACTACATTACATATAAATATATTCCAAAACGCCTCAATTAGGCTATCCTATTTCCATACGAACAATCCAGTGAATGTATTGCAGTTTACACATTGCTGCTATAACACAAATGGCTGCCAAATTAGAGGACTATTTAAAACAAATGTTTTTGGTTGAAACTAACATAAATAAGAAAATGTCGGAGCAAACAATTTACATGTGTAAGTAACAATATCTTGATAATCTGAGTTACCGTGTCGAAATTCAATGTTTGTTATGCTATGGAAATGGCTTTCTGCAACATAGGCTACCTTAGCAGAATGTTATAATTCCGTATTATTTGCATTCAGAACTACAACTACCTATGTAACTGACGGTCCATTGCGACTACAAGGGCAAGTGGGCAAGTGGGTTCCATTTAAATCCCCCGCTCCTCCCCCGCCCAGTCTCCCTCCTCGCTCCAAGTTCCCTCCATACAACGTATGCTGTTACGTCATACCAAGGGCTGAGGGTAAATGAACGAGGGGAAGTGCAACTACTATTGGAATGCAGCTTCTGTCTGTCTGTATGTCTGTCTGTCAGGAGCTTAGCATTAGGGATGACACCTGCCACCTCCAGCTGAGGCTGAAGACCACTTCATAGCCATTGAGCCAGTCTGTGGTGATCCGCAGCCAAAGAGCATCCAAAACAAACGGCACCCCCAAACAGTTGTTCAAGTCAACAAAACAAATAGTTTATTTTTTCCCCAAATAAAGTGTCCAGGAAAAAGACAAACAACAAACAAGGCACACAATGTTTCAAGTCCTAAGCTTATTACCGACAATTAACAGAACATTATTATATATATATTTTTTAAATGTAGGTATAAATCCCCAACCAGAGATTTTGGTACTTCAATTTGACCATTTTCAGCTATTCGATTTGTATGCTTAAAGAGCAGAAAAAGAAAGTGTTAAAATCACAGATGGAGAGAAAGGTTCACACACTTTGATGATCTATTTTAAACACCAACCCATTGTATTCACATTGCACTGCAAAATATATCCAAATGGGGTTTGACAAGTTAAAAAACTCATTTGACATAACCCTACATTCATTATATCTCAGATATGCCACCCACCCACAAGACAGACATTTTTAACTGGAGGTTATACAGTGCTGCTTGAAATGTATGTGAACCCCTTGAGCCTTTTGGAATTTAATTTAATTTAACCATTATTAATTAATTTTTATCAATACAAGTGTTTTTTATATGAAATAACAGATGTTTGTTTATCAATTCAACATTTTTCTTTTCCAGAAATCAATTGTTAAAACAGACAAGCCAAATGATTTGCCAACTTTTGTATGTGCGAAGGTTTGTGAACCCTGAGCTGCATTGCTTAAATCGAGCAGGTAAACAAAATCAGGTTGGCCAAATGTAGTGATGAAATGGACCAATGTAATGAGAGATCTTCAGGGACGGAATTGAGCGGCATTAGATAAAACAGATGTAAAACCAGGTCAGTTTAGGCCCACCAAAGTGAACCCATTCAGGTCAGTTAGCCAAGAGTAAAGGAAATCTCAGAGGATCTCAGGAATAGAGTTGTGATGTTTCAAATTTGTCTGGGGACAGCTATAAATTGATTTTAAAAAAGTTTGAGCTCCATCGATCCACCGCGAGGCAAATCATCTTCAAATGGAGAGCTTTAAGAGTGACTGAACATCTTCCTAGAAGTGGACCTCCTTCAAAAATATTCACAAGCGCCACAAGAAAAGTGATTTTTCAGTAAAAAGCCAACCCAAACATTACATAGTGATTTGAAGACCTCTCTTACAGCATCTAGGACAGATGCGCATGATTCCCCAATAAGAAGAAAACTCAGTCAACATGGCTTTCATGGGAGGGTTGCTGAAGAAGCCTCTGCTCTCAAAAAAGAACAAAACAACTTTGCCAGAGAGCACCTGGAGATACTTGAAGTCTTCTGGAAGTCCATTCTATGGACAGATTAGTCCAAAATTGAACTGTTTAGTCATAACCAAAACCGCCATGTTTGGGCGAAAACACAACTCTGCCTGCCACCAAAAGAACCTTCTCCGAAGTGAAGAATGGTGGTGGCAAATGGTCTGCACCTCTCCAGATCAAATGTTTGGGTTGGCTTTTACCTGAAACATCACTTTTCTTGTGGCGGTTGTGGATATTTTTTTATAGATATTTTTTTGGCATTTTTATGCTTTATTGATAGTGTAGAGACAGAGTTGAAATGGGGCAGAGAGGGGAGTGACATGCAGAGGACGACCGCGGGCTGGAATCGAACCCGGCCCCGCTGCTGGCCGAGCCCATGGGGGGAACGCCCTAACAACTGCGCTAAAGGCGCCCCTCTGTTGTGGATATTTTTGAAAGAAGTCCACTTCTAGGCAGATGTTCAGTCACTCTTAGAGCTCTCCATTTGTTGATAACTTGCCTCACGGTGGACCGATGGAGCTAAAACCTTTTTTAAATTAATTTATAGCTGTCCCCAGACAAATATGCAACAACAACTCTCTTCCTAAGATAAGGTTAGCCTAAACTGAGCTGGTTGTGTCTCTGTTTTATCTAAAGCCGCCAAATTTCTTTCCAAAAGATCTCTCATTACATTGGTCTATTTCATCACCCAATTTGGCCCACTTTATTGTGTTTACCTGCTCGATTTAAGCAATGCAGCTCAGGGTTCACAAACTTTTGCACGTGCAAAAGTTGGCAAATGATTTGTTTTATCTGTTTTAACAATTGATTTCCGGAAAAAGAAAAATGTGGAATTGATAAACAGACATCTGTTATTTCATATAAAAAATACTGGCATTGATAATAATTAATTAATAATGGTTAAACTAAATACTATTCCAAAAGGCTCAAGGGGTTCACATACTTTCAAGCAGCACTGTATGTATACAAAAAAAAAATCAACTTAGGTGCCTTCATTTCATAAACATGACAGAAAATAACTTAAATGACTAAAACAAGGAGTCCCTTTTTCAAATGTCATCAATCAACAATCTCTTTGGTTCAGTAAGGCAAAGGTGACATGAAAACAGCAGCTTCCAGACATTGGAGGAGATGTACAGGTGATACTCATATTATTAGAATATCATGGAAAATGAATTGGAATTGAGGCAAGAATTCATGCAAAAGGGGCCCAAACCAAGTACCGAGTACATAACGATGATTATACTTTATATAGGGCCAACATTTCTGTATTTAAAATGCCCTTTTTATTGCTTTTTATGTATAAATGTTCAGAGATTGTGAATGTGGGGTTCATAAGCTGTAAGCCATAATAAATACAATTCAAACAAATGAAGGCTTGAAATATCTCACTTTGCATATAATGAGTCTATATAATATTTTAGTTTCACCTTTTAAGTTGAATTACTGAAATAAATTAACTTTTGCACGGTATTCTAATTTTTCGAGTTTCACCTGTAGTGGTCTTGGTTTGTACAAACACTGAATTTAAAGTCGGCTCACCACAACCTCATTTGTTCACTGAGAGCATTGTTTGACTTGGTGAGTTAATGTCCTTCCATTTGCAAAGCTACTTTGAGCAAAGGACAACATTAATACAAATAGTAGAAAGAGAGAGAATAATAATTATCAAATGTCAAGTACCATGTAAACATACAAAGTAAATCATTTTTAAAAGCAGCAGCTCAATAGTATGAACAAATGGAGCTACTAGTGTGTCCATGTATGTTACAGGATCAGTTTACATCAATTTAGAACATATTTTCTCATTGCTCTACAGTTTCTCTCCATATGGACAGTTTGTTTTATCTGTCCAGGAGGAACTTTCTGCTTTCCCAATTCAACAGAAATTAAAACATTCCAAAACATAAAAATATGACATTTAAAATTGTGCTTAAGGAAACAGGTGAAAGAAACAGCCCCTATGATGGCTGTTGACCATGTCTGCTCTGGTTTATCTCAAATCACAGGGACAGCTTGCCTGCTAAGATCTTACTTTTGACGTCATTATAAACTAAATTTAAATCAATCTCCATTGATTTAGGATGGACACAAACATCTCAAAATGTTATTTCTCAAAACCTGAATAAATAAAATCAAAATAAATTGACTTCTTTATTTTTTATAATTTTTGTGATCAAATTTTTACCAACAAAAGAGTGTGTACATCGGCTGTTACACATGTTAAACTAGCATTGCAAAAATGTGCTGAATGCGCTTTGTTCCTAATAATACTTGTGCAAATCTGAATTAGAAATGTTTTAAGTATGTTTACCATCTTTTTCTTCACTGCCGTTGAGTGTGAAATCACTGTCAGGAATGTGTTAAAAAAATGGCAGCTAATGTGATTTTAGTCTAGCTTAGCAGCTACTGGCTAATAAGGTACTAAGCAAACTTTCACACTAAATTAAAAAAGTTGTTTCACAACATTCCACCCAGCCAGAACAACGAAGGGTTTGAATCTTGTTTCACTTTTTATAATTTGATCACTTTTTAGTTTTACGTTATTTATTTAGTTTTTAGGGTGATAACATTACATTGGACCTTTCATAGATACAGTTTTGTATGTGATATTTGCTTAAAGTCACCGTTAAACAACATGGAAACTGCAATGGCTGTTGCAGGGAGGCGTTATAATTTTTCACATCAGTTAAATAAATATATTGATTTAAACAAACTGCACATTAAACATTTTTGGGATAGTTTTTTCTGTTCAACCCATTTTTTGGGTGGGTTCGCCAAAAGAAGCCCATTCAGGCGACCACATTGTCGGCTGTTGTTTTAAGCTAGGCACAATATATTGGATCATTTGATGGCTTCAAAGTTGGGAGATATGGGAGTGGTGTTAAAGCAGGGCCTCCTGATGGGAGGCTAGGACTGTTAAGGTGGTTAGCTATAGATTCAGCTTAGATATAGATATGCTATGGTGTGCTGATGACTAATATGTTCAATCAGGACACAGACATGGAAGCTGCTGTTTCAAACATTGCTAATAAATAACAAGAAGATGAAAGGAATTGAAGTGCATGTACATTTCTCTGTGCAAGTCTAGTATGTGCAGATTAGTCTCTGGTTGGTTCACCAGAGACTCAACTTCTGCTCTTCCTCTGGGAACCCATGTAGCTGTGTACACACGTCCAACACATGTTGCCTTAATAACATGTGTTTGTGTGTCCATGTGCAAGTAGAATGTCTCATGTCCAGTCATTTTAGGCTGAGACAAGTGGTTTCAACTGTGCGTGTCCGTGTGTGAGTGTGAGTGTAGTGGTCAGTGCTCCTTCAATCTGTAAAGTACAGACAAACATGCACACTACATTAACACATTTACAGTCAAGAACTACTGTTCATTACACACACACAAATCATTACACTTTTGTTAAGCTATGCGCACATTTTTTATATAAATGGATGTCAGTTACAGTCAAGCCATCGGCAAACAAGTTGACACAAAGTTCATAAAGCCTATCAGCTCCACAAAACTTGCTGTAATTTCTCAGTATGGCAGTGTTTATAAACTGGTGTCGACACCCGACACTGGTGCAAGAGCTCAGAAAAATCCCAAGAAGAGCCCAAGAAATGTTTCAGTTGTTGATTCTACTGCTAAAAACCTGGACATACAGCTGAAGGTATAAAATCCATGTGCCATCACAGAAGGCTGATGACAGAAGGCTACTTTGACACAATAATTGTGGGGCTACTTCCGGTTTCAGTCACCTTTGGTCTTCACCACACAAGGCAAAACTGAAAGAATAAAAGGCTGTGGGTGTGGCTGGCCATGTGACTCCAACTGCAGTACTTGGAGAATATCAGTCTGGCAGTAAATGAACAGGCTATATTGAGTCAGTTAGTAAGAACTAGCTAACATCTTCCCTGTGCTTCAGGCTAACGTAAGTATGTCCGCTGAGCAGGAAACTCACTCAGTGTTTGGCCGCTATGTACATAACTTCAGCTACAGTTACAACGTTAATAACTTGGACTGGAATGGTGCACAACTACACATAATTATTGATAGCTAAATTATATTTAGAAAAAAAGATACAAAGTTCAGGTGAGTCGGAAAAACTTTCTAAAGAACAGAAACAACAAGGGGTGACCATGGTGGAGCTTAAGTTAGTAAAGCAAATTAGCTTAAGCTTAAGTAAACCAGTCATTAATGAGAATTTCTATTGGATTTTAAAGTACAAATACTTGTTGATTGTACAGAATTCCACCATTGACTTCCCCTATATAAAGGAGCATAAATCAAATATGTTTGTGAAAAAGTAAAATGGTATAAAATAAAATAAAAACTTGTAAATAAATTCAAATTATTGCTATAAAACAAAATATGTGCACACTTTTAATATGACTCTTTTAACTGTTCATGTCCAAATGTTCTGTATACATCTTCATATAGCTTAATATATTTGTTCCAATAAAAACAATATATATATATATTTACAAAGGCACTGCAGACAGGTTCCTTGTATACAAACAGTACTGGGTGCGCGCAGCCAAGGGGCAAAAAGACGTCTTCTGTAGCCGATTCAACTGATTGTTGACTTGGTTGTTGGGGATGTCTACAACAGGAAGTGGTAACGTAATGTCACAAAGGCCCAACTTGTCCAACTTTTCATAGTAAAAATGTTAACAACGAGGCTAACGGTCGACACATACATTAAGAAAGGGGGGGAAGGAGAGAGAAAGCCGATGTTACTTTAAACATAGGCTACTTTACATGACAGGAGAGGAGACATGTAGGGCAGCTAGCAGCTATGTAGCCTAGTTAGCTAGCTCTGGGACAGAAATGATATTGATATACATTACAAGCCTCGGTCTGCACTGATTACCTCAATAAAGTATTCAGGCTGAGACACGGCTTGCATTTGAAAGAACGTATCCTGAAACAAGCACTAAACAGTCAACTTTATGATGCCCGTATTTACGAGCATAGGGATGTACGTAGGGTGACCAGATCCCAATTCACCAGATATGGGACAAAGATTATGTTTGTGCGGGACAATGTGCCGGTTTTTCTAGCAAAATAAACTCATTTCACCACCAGTAATACCAGAGACACGGCTTTCTACATCAGGGCTGCCAAGTTTCACCAAAAGTTTGGAGTGAGATTTTTTGGCCGAGGGACCCAAAACCGTGTCCTCTCTCCCACCCAATAATTTTTGCTAGTGTCCTGCAAGTTTATATATTGTTCATAATAAATCAGAAATAAAGACAATTGGAAAATGTGATAAAACATCAAAAATCTTATTAAAATAAACTAATTCATGAATTCCAAAGTCGTAGGACAGGTTTTAATTAAACATTGGGTGTGGACACATAAGTGGGGGTCTGGGGGTCCCCCCCCAGAAAATTTGAGCATTAAACACTTAATTTCCTGCATTCTGGTGAATTTTTATGAAGCAATGTGTGCCTTTTCTGCATTCATTTTTATGTAAAGTAAAAGAGAACATTCACGGTTTCGCTGACACAAATGTTATTGAATAGCATTCAATTCATGCTTTCAAATATCTCCTGTAGCCTATTGTTAAAACATTTGGTTAAACTGTAATAAAGGTAATTATTCTATATCATGTCTACTATGGTATTCTACTAGCAGCATTAGGCTTTAATCAAAGAAAAAAAAAATAGGGAACAGTTCAACACCAATGCAAACTACTAGGCTAAAATAAAACATCTGGGTTACTTGGTCCCTCCTCTTAGGATATCTTGATTTGTGTTATGAAAAGTGCTATAAATGTGCAATACACAGAAGAATAAAAGCATTTTTATTGGCAGATGAGCCATTTGTTACTTTGCAAACCTCATTTTCAAACTAAATTACCAAAAAACATTATACAAAACGATCCAAAGATCTTCTGAATTTACTTGAGTGAAATTGAAGGGTTAATATGTGTGATGCACACGCGCTCACCGGCCGGCGGGGACACAATTCTTATTAGCGGTAACTTGGCAGGCTATCAACACACACCTCAGAAGAGAAGGTATAGGTAGGGGGCTCGCCTCCCGCTTCGAATGCACAGTGCACATCAAAGCATAACGTTAATGCGCGTTCAGAAAGAGGAAGTCACGGCACTCATGTCTGTTAGCTTTTCAAAATAAGAATTTGAAAATAAAAGTCCCGCAAAACAAATGTTATTTTGGGGATTCATTTCTCCGCGTGAGAAATTTGAGGTGTGGCGTGTGTGAGTGTGAACGGGTTGATTTGCGTGTGTCTCACGGCCAAAGAGTGAGACTTGGCAGCTATGTTCTACATTAAAAAACACTATGTATAGATCAGTGCGCAGCAGTTAAGTTACTGTTAAAACTAATAGAGCATTAAGGCTACGGCTTAATATTAAAAGCATTTCACTGGCTTAACATTAGCATTTCACACGACAAACGTGAGTTGTCTTTTATTTTGAAGTAGCAGGAAGGTAGCCGGTGACACAAGTAGCACCTTCACAGAGCCCACTGAGCCCAGCAGCGCTCCAGTCACTAGCAACTAGCAAGACTGCTGTCTCTACACAGCTATAACACACATTTAAAAAATTGAGACTGACTGTCAATCACAATGCGGGACAACATCTTAATTTGCGGGACGTGTGAAAAGGAAATTTGGACTGGCGAACTGTCCAGGGTGTACCCTGCCCTCGCCCAATGCAGCTGGGATTGGCTCCAGCCCCCCCGCGACCCCTAACGGGACAAGCGGTAGAAGATGGATGGATGGATGGATGGATGGTGTGAAAAGTAATGGAAATGTGTGATCTGGTCATTCTAGTTGTACGTGACGCATCCCTAAAGCTGACTCAGTGGCAGTGACACATCGGGACCCCAATCCTCCCTGTTAATGGCCCGTAGCAATATTCTTCTACTTCTTTCAGCAAACAAGAGGAGTATTTCGTAAACATTTTCCATCTGGATTTTTGGCGGTTGGTTCAGTTAATAGCACAACTGCTCGTGATTCCTGCTTTGCTACTTGGCCCTGGTAGAAAACAATGTAGAATAGTCGGCTTTCTGCCCCTGTGATGCGCGCGCATACATGCGATGATGTCGCACAGAAACCCGTCTATATGATCTTGATAATATAAAGGTTAAAAAATAAACAACTTAACTGTTAGTTTTTAACGTATATTTGTTAATAGATAATTGCTTTTGAAATGATTCAATAACACATTATTGACACCCAAGCCCAACATTTGAATAAATAATCAAAATGATTGTGATCTGTGAGAAGAAGAGAATGAATGAGGAAGGAACATGGAAGAATAATAAATTATGCATGAAAAGCCAGTACAAACAGGAAACATGAAAAACAGGACTTACTCTATAGAAGAGATGGGGTGAGTTTTAGTCGAGGTCAGCTCCTTTGTCACAAGCCGTAGCAAAAGCTGCAAACACACATATGCAAAGTTAAATATTAGTTCATTCATATATTTTGCTTCAGTTTTTACTTAAACTATTTGAAAGAATCCTATTGAGTGGGGCTGGAATCAGAACCTGCCTGCATGTAAAGCTGCATTCATTGATTTGGACACTTGGTGGCAGCAGAACACATTGAAAACACAACATATTCTACAGTATATTACACTGCCCGACCCAATAAAAGTCGCCACCTGGATATTAATAGGAATCAGAATCACTTTTATTACATCTTATTGTAAAGTACACAAGAGTAAAATTCTTAGGCAAATAGGTAAGAAAACTGCAGTGATTAATATGTTTCAGTTGGCAACAAGTTATTTAACCCTAACTGATGCAGTGAATAGCTTCTTATTTCTTAAACAACCATGTCAGAAGACATATGCTGTGGTTTTGGAAAAGGTGTAACTGTTTCAGAGGGGGGAAATGATTGGCCTAGAAATAAAATAAACTACTCAGGAGAAGATGAAACTACTAAAATCCTGTTAAGAACTGTCCAACGCATTATTAAAACCTGGATAGATAGTGCTGAACCGTCATTTTTAAAGACGAAATGTGGACGAAAAAATCTTTAATGATGATGATGGGAGATCACCTAAAATAAATACAATTAATTGGTTAAAATATCGACAGCAGAACTCCCGGATATGTTTAATAGTGAAAGTAAGAGCCTTTTCACACGCACAATGAGAAGAGAACATAAGGGATATGGATTACGCAGATGCGTAGCCTTCAGAAAACCACTTACCAGTGGGGCAGTAACGCATTACTAGTTAATGTAATATATTACTTTTTCAAGTAACGTAACTAGCTACTATCAGAATCAAATAAATATATTACTCGTTACCACAAAATTAATCAACTCGTTACTATGCTACTTTTATTGATTCTTTGGGATTTTGTTTGTAAACTAATTGTCATAAAAAGGGGTCATGACGTGCTGCAAAACAACACGAAGCGGACCAGACACTGGCCGCACAGAGCAGCCGCTAGCTTGGACGCTGAGAGGGATATGCTGATATTCAACAGCTTGAAATATGCCCATTACTTTGAATTTTTGCAAGTTAATGCCTCGAGAATGCTGCTGTGGCGAGGGATGGGAATTGTTAAGAATTTCACGATTCCGATATTGCTTATCGATCCGATTCCTTATCGATTCTCATTGGGTGAGGGAATAAGTACACATTTGTTTGTTTGTATAATCTCTCTTTAATATCTCATCAGAAGTGTGTCTAGTGTTTGCCTTGAAATATTATCAAGAGTATTTAGGATTAGGAAATTGTCAATGTTCACATTAATTGTTAAATGTCAATAATGCTATTAAATTATTTTCAGACAAAAAATGTAATGTCTGACTTTTTAAGCCTAAATGCCATTAGTCACATTGTGACATAAAAACTAAAAACACAGACTGAAAACAGTCAAGGAAGAGCTGGTGTCTTTTGGAACATTAACAGTTCTCATTTGCATTAAACTTGAAACAAAAGTTAACTGACATAAAACAAATACAAAGAAGTCTTCTGTAAAGATAAGACCACAACTATCAACGTTGGCAAATCAATAATTTTTGTTCAGAAAAATTATCATGTTTGCCTTCTCAGGACGGATACGAGATCTTTTATGTACATGCTGTTCTAATGTGCAGCGCGCTGTTTATTATAAATATAACGGCCCGTCATCAGACACATGTGCCGGATGGTTTTTGCACATCGATCGCTCCATCAAGTTATCAAAGGCAGAGCTTTTTGTATGGGCAGAGATCGTTCTTTTAAGTGTGTTTTTATTAAGTTTATTGTTAAACTTTAGTGTAGACTACTGTTTCCTTATCACCGGACCGCCGAGTCCCGCTTCGTGTTGTTTTGGGTTCGTCTCTACCGCCGTGCATAAAGACAGCAGTACAGCTGACGGGAGGAAAAAAAAACAAACAAGCTGACAAATGTGAGTAAACACTGCGGGCCTTAAGGCAGCGGTCAAGAAAACCTTTTTGCTTTGCAACACACACGTTAATTCTCACACATTTTATGTTCAAGTCCAATGGGCAATTCTTCTGTCGACTAGTAAGACAGCGGACGTTTAAAGAGCACCTATTATGCTTTTTCAACTTTATGACCTATAAACGTTGTTATAATGATTTATAGTCATGTTTAACCATACTAAAATGTCAAATAATGACTTACATGCATTTAGACGTATTCCCTGCTGACCGTCTGGGGTGGCTGTGCAGAGCACTAAACACTAGGACAGCCGGTGGCGATTCACTTGTTCAAATTTCCGGGATTTATTACGTAGAAAATCCTGATTTTTCCATGTATGGTAATGCTGCAACGTGCTCAGGCACGCTCCGGCCATGCCCCCACCTGCCTGCTCAAATCTGCCCGTGTGCCACTGAAAGTCTTCCAGAAGGTAACCAATCACAACGGAGTGGGGTTGGCAGGAGGGGGGCGAGGGGGCAGAGAAGGACGAAGCTTAGTGTTGACAGAGAATGCTGAAGCGCCCAGATGAGAGGAAGAGCTTCCCGAAAATCTACATTGTTTTTTGTGCTGTGATTCGAGTCAGGTTGCTCTATAGGAGTCATTAATGAGAAATTAAGACCAGAAAAGTAGTATAATAGGAGATCTTTAAACGTTTAACCGTCAGGATCGCCGTCTGCGCGCTTGCTTGTGCGCGTGTCATTTGACGAAATGGAAACTTTACAATTGTTGCAAGTGGCCGTATTGTCGTTTTTTTCAAGTGAAATACAACCAACATTTAGAGCGCTTCTGTCTCGATGCCATGTTTGCTGTGTTCTGAACCAAAACAACGCACGGCGAGTGTCAAGTCATGACGCATTTGCAACAAGCGGAACCGATAAGCGGAATTGTTAAGCAGGCATGCTGTTGATTCCAAGGAATTGGTTGACTCGGCACTCGATTCCCATCCCTAGCTGTGGCGGTGCAAACACATCAGAGGGAAACACACTTACATCGGTGGCGGTGCAGAGATGAAAATATCATTTATGGACTTTCTAACAAAGTCTCTCAAAAAAATGTATTTGAGGGCGGCCGGTGCTGTATGACAGCCACTCTGGGTTTTACAAGACTTGGGGAAAGTGTGCGAGGAGAATGGGCTTCCTGGTTAATTCAGTGAACATGTGCGGCTGTGCTTTAGCCGATAAACCAAGTTAGCGCCTGATAGCATTAGTTAACTCACTCGGTTTTGTGCGGCTAGCACCTCCATATTATGAGCAATACATGACGGCCAAGTCCGGGGAACTTTCACGACAAGTACAGCGGAGCACTGGTGTTTATCTACGCCACCCACGGTCGCCTGTCACAGCCAGGTATTGGAATGTTCCTGCCTTTATTTTGTAATGCCTTGCACACAATGGTGCTGTAAATGTGTTTGGTATGGTGCTGCCTTGCTGTTAATTGTGTACATTTCCTAGCGGCGTGAATATGCAATGCTGTTTAATGCTAGACTATTTGTGCTGTTCAGTTGCTGTTCATTTGACACAGTTGTTGGCCATATTGTTATTGTTGTTTGCAGGCATGCAAACTCATAAGCCATGAAAAAGGTGACATGTCCGAAAACAAACCCCTGTAGGGGGGTCTGGGGAAAGAAGATTTTTTTTGTGATTTGAACATTTGAAGCAATTTGGTGTATTCTGGTGAAGAGAATTAAGGACAAAGAAAACTTTTATTTTTATCAGATGAATAGTAAAATGAGCAAAACAAGTTAGTCAGCCAACCGTTTTGACTTTTCCCATACAAAGTGTGTAAGTATTTACAAAGAAAAGCATTAAAAACAGCTTAGAAAAACGGTTAACAATGCTGGCAAAAACCAGCATTAAATAAGACAGAAAATAAAATGGAGCCTCAAATCAATCACACCAAATTGCATGATGCTGCCAGCACCATGTTTCACTGTGGTGATGGTGTGTATAGGGTGGTTTGTGGTGTTAGTTTATACCACACATTGCATTTTGCATTCAGGCCAAAAACTTCACATTCAGGCCAAAAACATGGCTTTTGGCAAGGGTTGGAGGAAGGTGCTCTGGTCAGAATAGACCAAAATTTAAGTTATTGGCCTTAATGCAAAATGCAATGTGTGGTGGAAAACTAACACTGCACATCACCCTATACACACCATCCCCACCATGAAACATGGTGGTGGCAGCATCATGCTATGGGGGTGCTTTTCTTCAGCAGGTACAGGGAGGGGGGGAGTGCCAGTACTCCCTTATTGACATATTAGCTTGCAAATCACTAAACTATTGTAATAGTCTGAATCTTTAGTGAAGATGCAAAGATTCAACAGCCTCTCCATTCAGGTGTTGTGCTGATACAAATAGGCCTAATAGGTTGGCAAAGCTAGGCTACCTAAGATGCGACTGTGCGCAGCACGCGAGCAGAATTTTTGCCCTTGCAAGATCTTTGCGCTTGCTTTATGCCACAGTTACTGTATGTAAGGTTTAGACACATCAATATTGTATGGGGGGGGGGGGGGGGGTGATAGCACTGCTAAGCTTTCCACATCAGTATAACAACCATCTGCCACCTTCTATGAAAAGCAGAAATATTTAATTTTCAAATTTTCTTAGGAAATAATAGATAATTATGATGACAGTATCTCTCAATTAAAAATCCACTTGTGCTGTCAGAAACACTGATAAGGAATGTTCCAGACAAAACTAGTAAAATTGCAAGAGGGAAAAATCTAATTTATGTAAAAAAAATAAAACCTGTAGAACGCAATACGCAATCGACTTTAATTGTTCCTGTGAGAGATTTCATTCTTGCTGTTTTGTTTCCAAATGTTTCATGAATAAAAACAAAACGTTTTTATAAACATCACCCTTTAGTTTCTTTTTTAATTCGCCCCTTGCATCAACCTTAAAACATTTACAGTAGGCAGTCTGAGCCGATAGAAGAGAAGGCTTTGCTGAGAGGAAGAGAGTGACCCCGATGTTGCAGCAGCAGCATCGTTGGAGGCGGAAGCAGCACTAGGCTTGTTTACAGGCTTAAATAAGCGATACGCTAAACAAAAAGTTGTGTAAGTCGGTTTGGATAAAGTAGGAAGTGAATAAGCTTTTGCGCACAGCATTTACTATCCGAAAGAACAAGTTAACGTGTGAGAAAAGTCGCCGAGTAGTCTACTGACTGCGTTTGCAAAGGAGAGACAGTGCTCTGTGGACATGATTGACGGTTGACCACAGGAAAGCAGGTGGTGATGCTATGGGTGATTTTGGAGGCGGGCTTTAGCCGTGCCCATCCAATCAGAAGCTAGGAATGGTAATGGTATATTATATACACATTTTTCAATTGGCTGGAAAAATTTAAATACATTTCCCCTGCCCTGGCAAGCGCCGGATTCGAGTGCAGAGTGGAGTACCGGCAGCGTACTCCACTCTGTTGAAATGTTGAAATAGTGGTAATATTTCCACATTCATTGATAAAATAACAGGGGGTGGCCGTTTTAGAAGGGGGATGATTTTGCGATCTTTATTTCCAAGGGGGATGCCATACCCCCTCATCCCCCCTCAACTCGAGTACTGGTAGGTTCACCTTCCAGAAGGACAACTACCCTAAACATACAGCCAGATTTACAATGGAATGTTTTAAATCAAAGCATAGGCACAGTGGCGTGCACAGGTAGACCTGAAGTGGTGCTGAAGCACATGCCCTTTTCCCCTGGCCCAATCAAGTGCCCTTTTGAAAAAAATTAAAATAAAAAATCTGAAAGTTAATTTTTTTTTTTTTCAGTGTATGTGGCCCATGCCAACATTATCATCTATACATGCTCAACGATTAAAACCGTTTGACAATAATGCCCCAATAAATATGCCCCCCCTCCTCCTCTGCACACACTTCCTTTGTCAACGTGAACGCGCAGAGTGGACACAAACGGAGGCGCGTTGCCGCAGCAGTTCACAGCTGCTGCACACACACACCTACTCCCCTGCCTGCCCTGCCCCACCAGCGAGGTAACACATACATGAATGGAGTCAAGAGTGTATTGTTTGCCCCCTAAGCCTCAGTTGCCAAGCTATAACTTGCATTTATTTGTCTCTGTTATAAAGTAGCCTCTATCATGCATGCAGCGCCACACAGCTGAGCATAAATTAGCCGACTGTCCTGCTTAAAGCTGCAGTTGAGAGTTTCAGCCGTTGGGATCCCAACGGCTGTTTCCCAACGCTCTACCTGCTGTAGCTCCTCCCTCCGAACGACAGCTATGCGCGTTCATGTGAATTCAGTTACATTGACAGGAGACAAACACCATGTCCGATTCCGAGGTGATTAAACATTAGTAATGATAACTACATACGTACATATTGAGCATACATTTTAATCACAGACATACCATGTATGTTAGCTTAAAATCATTGTAAGTGTGCTGGTAGGCCTAACAAAAGTAGCTGTAACAGCCAGGCAAGATAGCAAACTAATTGTAACAGAGCGGAGAGGTGTGTGTGTATCTCCTACTATCTATGCTCCTGCTCTGACCGCAGCTGGGAGGGGCTGGGAGGGGCTGCTGCGCGAGGAGCGGGCTGCGCGTCAGTGCTCCCGCTGCTCGTTGAGAAGAGGTGATACTTGCTTTGGCGAAAAAAGTCACCAATAACACCAGAAAAAAAAGCTAGATTTGTCGCTTGTCGCTGTTTTGAAAAAAAAAGTCGCCAGGTGGGCTGAAAAGTCACTAAATATAGCAACAAAATCGCTTTGAGTTGGCAACACTGAGCACAGGACGAGGGCTATATAGGGCCAGCGGACGTCCTGCTGCTAGCGGCAGGCAGCCAAGGGGCAGAGGAAGGGGACGAGGTCGGAGAGGTCTTGATGTGATAGGGCAAGAAGACATGGCCGGTGTAGGCTACTTTTTTTTGAGCTCTCTCCGTCTCCCTTTCAGCAGTTAACTTTACAACATTCGTCTTTCCTCGTTTTTTTGCTGTCTTAGCGGTGTTAGTTGTTGGTATCCTGGGAATGGTAAATTGAGGGTTCGTTTTTGAAGACATTGCTACTCGCTGTCCGCCGTAGTAGCCTAGTACCAAACAGTAGGCTAGTGTCAGACTGCTAGGGTCGTGAACGCTCACGCAACTGACGCATCAACGTCGTTGCCAAGGTCCCACAGCCAATAAGAATGGAGAATCTGACCTCGCTCTGATTGGTCAAAATTAACATGAGCGGTGGCAATTTTGGGGGGCAGCACACAGAGGCAGGGGTGAGCAAAGTGATAAAAAAATATTTTCAGACCACTTCACCTACATATAGCTGAATGGCTATTATGACAGTTTTGCCAAATATTACAGTAAAAAAACTCTCAACTGCAGCTTTAACAAGCTAGCCCAAAAAAAATAGATATGACGTGATGAACACAACTAATGTCGGCGGAGTTTGTCATTGGTACAGCATGTGAATCTATCAGTATGCTGAATGTTGTTTAGGTTTACTTTAGGCTATATAATTAACACTTCACTTGGAGTAATTTATTTGCTAAATGACAAACAGGCAATTCCCAATTGCCTGCAGAAAAAGTAGCCTTGTGCCTTGTTGTAATGTAACCAAGCAGTCTTATTTTATATGGTTGGTCTCTGTGGCGTGCACAGACATTTTGGGGGGCAGGTGCTCAGTGCAAAAAAAAAGGCACAATATATTCTATTGATGAATGACCAAATCATTTTAAGGGTACTTGTACAAACCCTCCCTGGCCTAATGACTTTTAATACCCGGCCACACATAGAGTGTTTCTCAAAGGAATTTGGGAGACTGTGTTTGGGACCCTGGACCTTCTATGGGGGTTCGGGGGAATGCTACCCCAGAAGAAAAATTTGATCCTTTTAAAGTAAAATTCATCAATCTGGTGCACTTTGAGAAGAAAGCTAAGGCTAAATCACCTGTGTCAATGAGGGCTATTTAGTACTATTTTCTGGAATAATTTGGAGACACAGAATTACCAAAAAGCAGAAAGAAAAAATGTATGTTTGAAAAAAAAACAGTCAGCTTCGGATTTTTTTAAAAGTAGCCTTGTGCCTGGTTGTAATGTAACCAAGCAGTCTTATTTTATATGGTTGGTCTCTTTTTATTTACAAATTGCAGTATTATGCCTAGAAAGGAGAGGTTAAAAAAGGAAAAAGAAAGGGAGCTACAGCAGGCAGCTCTCTGCTCTCCTGGATGAAAGCATCCACCAGCAGCAAGGAGGAAGATGAAGATGAAAGGTCAGAGTCAAGACCAGAGTATGTTAACTGTTCAGGGCCTTTTAAAGATCAGATTTTAATGTTGAACTGTTCCTCAAATGTTATTGAAATATCTTAAAAGCTGTCCACATATTTTATTTTAACTACGCAAAGTGGGTTGGTGGTACTAAATCAGTCATGAAGCTACATAAGTTATATCTATGTTACAAGACTTGCAGTAATCTTGTATTTACCTTAATAGGATATTATTAGTACGGAGATCAGGGGCCTAACGAAGACTTCAAAGACAGAATTCGGGATAAGGGATTATTTAAAAAAATCCGAAGCTGACTGTTTTTTTTCAAACATACATTTTTTCTTTCTGCTTTTTGGTAATTCTGTGTCTCCAAATTATTCCAGAAAATAGTACTAAATAGCCCACATTGACACAGGTGATTTAGCCTTAGCTTTCTTATCAAAGTGCACCAGATTGATGAATTTTACTTTAAAAGGTTCAAATTTTTCTTCCGGGGTAGCATTCCCCCGGACCCCCCTAGAAGGTCCAGGGTCCAAAACACAGTCTCCCAAATTCCTTTGAGAAACACTCTATGTGTGGCCGGGTATTAAAAGTCATTAGGCCAGGGGGGGGGGTTTGTACAAGTACCCTTAAAATGATTTGGTCATTCATCGATAGAATATATTGTGCCCTTTTTTTGTTGTTGCACTGAGCACCTGCCCCCCAAAATGTCTGTGCACGCCACTGCATAAGCATGTGTTAGAATGGCGCAGTCAAAGTCCAGACCTAAAAACAATTGAGAATATTGACAAAGACTTGCAAATTGCTGTTGACAGACGCTCTCCATCCAATCTGATGCTGAATCTGTAGTTCGAGCTGTTTTGCAAAGAAGAATGGGCAAAAATGTCAGTCTGTAGATGTGCAAAGCTGGTAGAGAAATACTCCAATAGATTTGCATCTGTAATTGCAGCGATAGGTGGTTCTACAAAGCATTGACTCAGAAGGCTGAATACTTTTGCACGCCACACTTTTCAGTTTTTTATTCATAAATTTTGTTTAAAACCACGTTTCATTTTCATTCCACTTCACAGTGATGCGCCACTTTGTGTTGGTATATCACATAAAATCACAATAAAATAAATGTACGTATGTGGTTGTAACGTGACAAAATGTAGAAAATTTCAAGGGGTATTAATACTTTTGCAAGCCACTGTATGACGATAGTAGAGGAAACAGGTGAGTGTGTTGTTTCGGCTCCGATCTCCTATAATCACAACATTCACCTCAGGTGTGTCGGCCAGAACACCACGCACCATTCAAAAATCGTGAAAACAGCAATAGCCAAAAGCACATTATTAACTTGAGGTGACACGTTAATCTGCAGTGACAATCCGCAAATCGCGGCCGTTAATCAGCGCACGCATAGATCAATGCAAACGGCCTAAAACAACGGTTGGCAAACTCTGTGAATTTATTTATAAAAGTGATTCACATAAACTAAGTAGGCATATTAACACGGTAAAATAATAATACTCCAGCTACTTGCACGCTCCGATAACTCGGAGAGGAAAAAAAGTCAACTTCCCTGTAGACTGAGGTCACCGCCCCTCAATGACAAATACTGGATCTGATTGGCCAGATGACCGTCAAAGCTCATATGATAGGAGTTACCATCCGTCAATCATAGTTAGTCACTAAGGTCACTCCACTTTCTTAATAGGTCCATGCTCCAAAACGGCGAATTTCGCCGAAAGGTGACTAGTTTGCATGCCTGTGTTTAGGTGCGGGCATGCACACTGTTGTGTCAGGTCTGATCTCAGCCATGGTTGATTAGAGGAAATAAAATAGTGTGAGGGAGACTAGGCGCGTAGAGGCGATTGACCATTTTTACACAAAATGATCAAGCGGCGCTTTAGAGCCGTTAGAAGCGATGGCCATCCGTGCTATGCGTTTGGTGTGTTCTAAAGTCTAAGAGGTAAGACATTTCACCAACTGACTTTTTGCAACAGAGTAATCTTATTACAGTAGCACATTAGAATTAACTGAGCTCTTTAGAACGACCCATTCTTAAACTATTGTTTGTAAATGCGGACTGCATAGCTTCATACACAATGGCAATGGGACTGAATGAAACACCTGGATTCAATGATTAAGGGCTGTGGCTCAACACTTTAGTCCAAAAAGTATAGTTGTCTCTTAAGTTCCTAAATGCTCCACTTTATTCACCAGCTAGTGGCAGGGTTTAACGCTGTTTGCTGCTGAGCAGCTAATGTGTAGAATTTTTTTGGCTGAAATCATTTGCCCACAACTGGAAGCAGAACTGGTGACATTAGTGACTGTGAGTCTGTGAGCAGTAAACATTAAAGCTGCAAGCAGAAAAATAGAAAATATGAGCCAAACAAGGCTCTGTAGAGCTGAGGTCAACATATCATCATGACACAAATCATTATGAAAACATTGTATGCTTCAATGGAAATCGTACGTATTATTTGTTTTCTATAACTTTTAAAGTACTCACCAACAGAGCAATGAAGTCTGCAGTCATCAGCATGTAGAAGACCTGATCCCAGCCACCTGGTGACAGCAGCCCAGCCAACAACGGGCCCAGTGCTGCACCTGACCACGCAAACATTGGCTACACATGTTAATGACAAATCTATAGGGATCTCATATGGCTTGAATTTATGATCTTACATGTCTTGAAAAATTTGACATTGAATTGAGAAAAAACAGAAGATATGCCAACTTGAACACCTCTAAGCACATCATTAAAAGACAAGGTTGGTAATGTTTAATTAACAAATTAAGACATACCCAAACAAACAATTAATGCATCCTACCAACCCCTATGGTGTCTTCTTACTCTGTGCTATAGAGCGCCATTGTAATATAACATACAGTGAGCCACAGGGTGATATGTTCCTCCATCCCCATGAACACACACACTGTACTTAATTTCTCTGAGTAACTAACAAAATGTTTTAAGTAATGCGTAGGATCAAGTCAAAAGGTGGCGTACGGACCAAACTCAGGGTATTGGGATTTAAAAACCAGTGCGCACTAAAGTCCTACACCGGTTTTCCTTTTTAAATCAGAATCAACTGTGGGGCATCCTTTGCGGACTTAATGTTACACCCATAGTTACCCATATATAGTCATTGAAATTGTCCAAATTAACATACATTCACACTGAGTGCATGAAGGCGATCGCAGCAAATGCCTACCGAAAGTAAAAGAGAAAAATAGATTTGACACAGTGTGACATAAGGCTGAGGACCAGAAAGATGTAGTTAAGTGACAGTCTGGGCCTTTTAAAGGCATGACAGCGCCAGGTGAGGCAACACTGTGAACGCCCTCGGAAGGTGGGACTGGCCCCAACAAAAAACCCATGGAGAACTCAAACATCAGGCGTTTATTGATTATAAGAATGATCTGTATTTACAAAGGAACTCTGTATACATATGATACATGACATGTTTTAAACAAACATGGTTTCTGGGCTCTCATTCCTTTGACAGCAGCATTTATAATTTCTCCCATTTCTGTGTGTTTGCCAGGGTCAGTTTCTAATGAGCACCGCACATTTTACTGTCAAGTTTGTTTTTTATAAATCCCAAAGTTTGCTAAGAAAATAGCTTGATCCGTCTTCTTTGCGTATGCCACATGTAGAAGTATGGCCCCAGGTATTTCATGGAATAATTGAGCATTTTTAAAAATTAATTGTGAGCTGCTGTGTTTAAAGATTTAACATTTTGAATAACCATAGCCCGATCAGTTAACCCATTGATGACGGCTGCTGTGCGATGCCACATTGCCTCTCCTGCCTGATGCTGCATCGTGCAGCATTGTTACTTTATCTAATTTTCATGGCATGCGCAGCATAGAATGCACTGTCATTGGTTCAAATACACATGAGGTGGGTTTTGTTGATTTTTTAAGACCACGTGATCACCCAAAAGTTGTGTGGTTTGGCGAAAATCACATCAATCAAAAAAATAAAAAATAAAAAATAAAACAAAATAATAAAAAAAAATAAGCCGGCTGTGTCAGCGATAGTGTATTACAGAACAGTTAGTGGCGTTTGGTGCGCAGAATCAAGGTCCACTATAGGCTACTGACGAAAATCACACTAAATATTTTATATTATTTATTCTTTTTTTTCTCCCCCATCTAATTTTGACGATTTTTAGAAAAATTTGTTGGTGTGTAAGCGCTAAGGGAGCATGTTTAAATAAAACCTGTGAACCTTAACTTTTAAATGTATTTTATTTCACGTTTCTATGTGCTACACAGGCTTAGATATTAAGGTTTTGGTAGACTTGACAATTCGTACAATTTTTTCAGAAAACCCTCAGGCATTAAGGACATGCATCCTAGATTGCCATAGTCATCAATGGGTTAAGTAGGTCAATTCTAGTCCTTTGCTGTTTCTGTAAGTAATTCTTATCAGCGCAGAAAGCTAAATGTATGTTGATGAGTGATACTGACCTACAGACCCTGTTCCATCGATGATGGCAGTGACAGTTGACAAAGCTCTTGCATTGCCCTTTAGGCTCTTGTGGGTCCCCTAAGGTTAAGAGAAAGAGAGCGAGAGAGAGAAAGAGAGAAGGGATGACAAGGGAGGCCTGTACACACTGACTAAATAATCATCTAAAAATGAGGTGGGCTGAATTTACCAAATCAGCAGACACTGCAGTCGTGATTAGGGAGTATGGTCCATTGACTAGACATCCACAAACTAACAGCATGCCTAGGAAACACAGGTTGAAAGATATATATTTGTTTTCTACAGCCACCCAAAACCACTGTACTCCTGTGACACTCTATTCACCCCTCATGCTGGGAATATATGTGGCATTTTAAATTGACACTACTTCCGTTTGGAAAATATATTGGGCCTCATTTATCAAACTTGCGTGGAAACTGGTTCAGATCCTGGCGCAAATATCATCCTACGCCAGGTATCATGTGGGATTTATCAAACTGTCGTACTTCGCCAATCTCAGCGTACACCAGAGATCAGTGTTGATAAATGCGGCGGCTGAAAACAATCGTAATTTGAATATCACGCCCCTATATTTTCTCAGTTTAGAGGCCTCGCCCAGAGGTTTTACGACATGGATATGCGCATTACGGGAGAGAAGAAGAACTTCTCTGAAGTAGAAATTGACAGCATAACAGCAAAAGTAGAAAATGTTTTTAAAAAGTTTCATTTCGGAGCATTAAAAGAACGTCAGAAGGCAGCAGTTAGGAAGGAAATAACTGCTGCGGTCAACAGCGTTGGTGTTGACAAACGATCTCCAGCTGATTGGTTTATCTTAGGTTTACATCAGTGTTATCGATCAAATGATATAAAATAGCATATAAAATTTTATGTCGCAGTTAAGTTTCTTTACATAGGTGAAGAAAAGGTTGTCTGACTTATATTCACAACTAAAAAAGCGTGTTGCTGCTCTGAAATGCAACACCCTTTCTTATGCATTAGCACTTTGTATTTATTGCATTGTCATTACCTGTGTCTATTCACTGCTGCTGGGCTGTTTTGCAACAAACAAATTTCTCCTACGTGGAATTAATAAAGTATTCTTATCTTATCTTACCAGCTGGAGGTGCGGCAATAAGTGGTGGAGGAGAAACAGACACACCAACTGTCCGATAATGTATAAATATTAAACCTTTAACGCCTGTCTTGTTTTTTCCCCCCATGAAATAAATGTGTGTCTGCAGAGGTTTGAATGATTAGAATGTATTGGCCCTTTCAGATAGCACTGCTCGGTTTGGCACGAGTGGTCAGCCGTCAGCTGCACAAACCAGCCTGTATTAACCTCCACAGGGCCAGGCAACCACCAGCTGTGAGAGCGCCCACCATCCTGCTCCACCAGCGATCCTAGACCATTACTGCTGAGGTCCCGGATCAGAAAAACAAATCAAAACTTGCCGGTTAATGGTGGAAATAAATCGCTCAAAAAAAAAAGAAGGTTAAGCTGAATGTTGTGCCGTGTATTTTTATCATAAAGAGCAGCATACTACTAGCCTGGCTCCACCCGCCTACCTACTTCCGCTCAAATTTACTTTTCCCTTCGGTAGTCAGTCTGGGGCTGCGGTGAATTTAGCTTTAGCTCAGGAAAATTTCCGAACATCCAATCAGCGAACAGAGCTAGTGGCTAAGAACGATGATGTCGAAGTCACGCTCCAGTTTCAGTTGAATGCTGCGTTCCTTTATACTCGGAACTCGGAGATTTCCGACTTGGTAGTTCCGAGTTCCGACCTGTCAGTGTTCCAGTGCATATGCTCGCAAAAGTATGGACACCGACAACCTTTCTCGTCCAAATAACTAAACGTTAGGCTCTAGCACGCTACCGTTGCCAGGTACCGGTAGATCCATAAACTACAATATGTACAGAGAAGTCGGAAATTTCCGAGTTCCCAGTACAACTGGAACGCACCGTCAGAAGCCGGCTCATGACATACGTTACGACCAAGCTTTATGCGATTGGTTGGCTGATCCAGAGTGGCACTGGGCAGATCCAATAGTTTTAAACTTCAACACCCGCCTCCAAGTGAGTGAACGTATACCAAATAGAGCAGTTCCAGACCTTCTGTACAAATGAAATGAAGTACGATGGTCAGGTTGGACCAGGCTAGCGTAATACTTGCATAGCCTACATATTTAATACTGACCCCGGAATTCCACTGGCTGCGCGTGCATTGTCCAACGGTTTTGCTCCGTGCGCCCACGTCAGTCAACACCCACCGGCTCCGTTTTCAAAGCAGGCAAGGCCAGCTCCGCTGAACAGCTGGAGTCACGAGACCGAGGAGTTCCCGCGGTAATAAAAGTGACGGGCGATCGCTCTTGATAATATGATTCTCCTATATGGTATTGACACAACAACAAACGCACTGAAGGTTATTGTTCCCATCCGAATGAGTAAAAGAACAGTGGACATGCTTGTATGCACGTCTCTGTTCTGGGATTGTTACCGGCAGTGAACACCGGGTGTCTTATTTTGAAAAATAACCAGAGGTTTTATTGTTTTGTCGGCGTCTGTGTTCCTGTCTATCTCGATGTGTTCTGTGCTAAATTGATGCGGTGAGCTCCGGCATCCAGCAAAAATAGAAGCAGTGCGTATTTCACCGGACAGCTGGAGCAGCAGTGGAGCAGAGAGACGGTGCAGCAGAGCTAGTGGACACTCACGCACTGACTAAAGTAAAAACCTGATAGCTGCGCTGCCGTGCTGGAGCAGAGACGGACCGGAAAGGCAGCTAGTGGAATTCGGCCTTTAGCCTAACATTTTAGAAGCGATGAATGAATGCAGCCCCCGTGCTGCAGAGTCCCCCCAGCTGCTCCAAGTCGAAGACAACTCCCGTTACGCAGTCCCATGCAGCTCTCCTAAGTGGCCCATGTGCGCACCATTGAATCAGCGCTCCTACACAGTTGCACACCATGCTGCACATTTTTAAGTGATTAGCCTAATATGTTTATCTCGGTCTGAGCAAACACTGCATTAGTATTATCTACTAACAATTGCTCAACAAAGTCATCGGCTACCCGGCACAGCAAGTCCATGCTGTTTACAAACTTGCGTACATGATGTGAGAGCTGGCGTGAGATTTGAGCGTACCCTACACTCACGTCCAAATTGATAAATGCAGAGGTTTGCGTTGAAATGTGTGTACACCCACTTTTCTGGTCTACGCACAGTTGATAAATGAGGCCCATTGAGAGGATAATGAGTGTAGTCAGAGCCGGCCCAAGCCTTCAGGGGGCCCTAAGCGAAATATGATTAGGGGCCCCTCTCCAATGTTAGCGCTGCTGAAACTATAGATCTTAGTTTAATATCTTTCACACACCCAGTGTTTTCCGCTAGTGCCTCCACTGTGCAGCTGTGCGAAAATATTAGACAGCCGAGATTCAGATCCTTCTAGGGTGGTCCGGGGGTATCCTCCCCCGGGAGATTTTTTTTAACCTTTTTAAAGTGAAATGCATGAATCTGGTGCACTTTGAGAGGTAAATTAAGAGGCTAAATCTGAGAAATTTTGTGTGAACAAATAATTTGGAGACACTGGGTCAGATGAATTAGAAGCTATTGTAGAAGGATACATGGATTTTCCATAAAAATATTAATATAAAATAAAATATTATGGAGGGTCGTCTGGGTTGGGCTTGGGGCTCCTTGTCTTTTAAGGGACATATTTCTCTGTAATATAATGAATGCATTTAAATGCAGTGATAGGAACGAAGCAGAAGGACTCTGTTGTCCAGCTACTGTATCTTTTTTTCCATAGACAAGGCTGAAATAGGCTACAGACTATACACAGTGCATGGGCAACTGAGGGCAGCCCCATTTCTAATTGTTTTTAAATAAACTCAATACACACTGTGCATGGATGTGAACGTGACATGATCAGAACATTTCGGATTACCTCTCAGATGAACTGACTACATTTTTAGGCTATTAATTATCTAGACCAAAACATTTGATTCCTTTTTTTGTATAACTCACATTTGCATAATATGATGTTAATATCAAACACACAAACTAAAAAAAAAAAAAAATCTTTTAGTTTTTTTTTTAGGGGGCCCCCCTGGCGGTCGGGGGCCCTAAGCGACCGCTTAGTTTGCTTTTGCCTCGGGCCGGCTCTGAGTGTAGTTCCGACCTTTTAAATATTTCTGAAACAGTCTCATTTTTCCTCTGATGATAATAAGTTAAACGTAACAGCAAACGAGACCATTAGTCAAAGAATGCTTTATTATATAAACTTAGCATAAAAAGTAAGGCAATTTGTGTTCGGTCGAGTATTTGTTTGTTGTAACAATGTTTCTTGGCAAAAAATCTTATACCGTTGTAAAGCCTGTTTATTTCCCTTTCGAATGGTGCAACAATTGTAAATAAAATGCATTTGTGGGATGAGCAGCAGAGTTGAGTATGTGGGTTGTGCAAATGAAAACAAGCCAGATCTTCTCTGCCAATGCCAAACAGCTTATTCTGCTATTGACTCTTGTCTGGTGTTGTTTATTGGATTGGATGATTGAAGTATGAAGAAACAAAACCTATTGGCAATTTAACAATTAATTATTTGAACAAACAGGGGCCTCAGTAGCATGTGGAAGAACATACACAGCCACAACAGCCTGGCACCTGCAAACAAGCTGTTTGGCAAATGTGGATAATAGATTTCTTTGTTGTATTACTTATATCTTTGTTTCTATCTTTTTCTTTTGTGGTGGGTAGATTTAACTGATAAGAATATAGGATAGGCACACATAAGCTTTTGCAGAACGATTGTTTAATAATGACTGAATAAAAAAACTACTAATTCAACTATACATGTTAGGGTAGAATATAGATGTGATGTACTTAACAGATTTGTAAAGTGTACAGTAATACTTGGCCTACTTGCGGCACATACTAGTGATGTGCCGCAAGTGCCCAGCACTACTGGTCTGTTGGTAGTTTTCCTATGCTTTCTTTAGTCACAAGGTTCAGCGATATCTCATAAAGTGAGAATTGTGTCTGAAGCCAAAGCAGACAGCCAAGGTACAAACAAAGACAGGCAGAAAGGACTTTAAACTAACTCTTTTCACGACAGTTGGCCAGTGACTTCTCACAATGTAAAAGTGAGCTGTGATGGATGGTGTGCTAGCATTGTGTGGTTGCAACAAGGAATATCATGTACTCAATAAAGAATGCCAGTTTCAAAGAAAAAGTGTAACTCAATCTAATATAATCAATCATGCAATGTTTCAGACTAGGCTGAGGGGTGAGAGCCGGCTCTTACCGACGGTTGGTCCAAAACCAAACTCACTGATCATGGAGAAACCATACAGCTGCAGGGGAAAGACAAAGCATTTTCAGTTACCATTCATATTTCACATGTCTTAGCAAATTAGCACCAGCCATGTTACATTTACGTTTAAAGGTGAAATAGCGATAATTGGATTTGAGATGTCAAAATTATGCAATTTTTTGGGTTGCCAGAAACTGGCAGTAAATATGTGTAATTATTTTTTTGTACAGTAGGGGAGAACGGGTTATATGTCACACGGGTTGGTTGTCACAATCGTTATATCTCGGAACCAGAAGGCGCTGTCTGTGAAATTTTGGTATGTAAATATCCAGAATTGGGATCAGAGGTCACCTACATAGTCTTCCTTGGAGTTAGACCGCTGAATTTGAGGTGAGAGGACTGTTTGCATTTTTCACGTCAAATTGAAAATATTTAGCTCCTCAGTATTTTTCTCCATTTCCCTATTGTGAACCCAGAGATGTTGAGGACACCAAAGTTTTATGTTAGAAATGTAAAGTATGGGTCCCCAGTAGGTAGAAACTGCCAGATGCTAACTTGCATATGTTGGGCAATTAGCGTAGCATAGCATAATTAGCATTAATTAGCATAATTACCATATTGACAATATTTCAGCAACTGCTTTGCCGATTTGGACAATATTGGAGTGGTTTTGGGGGTAATTGAGGATGATAAATCCATTTCTGACATTTTCAAAATTCCGTTAAAACCGGAAGTGGCCATATTTCCACTCAAGGTGGGACGATTTTGATGAATTTTGAGTCTATTTTCCAGGTTTATATTTACATGCTTAATACATTGGCTATCACAACAACCTTTGTGCTAATATGATACAGGAAAACCTAGTAAATTCCCATCCAGATCCATAGTTAGTTAGCTAGCTAGCTAGCTAGTTAGCACATTAGCTAGCATGCCAAGTTAAAGCAGAAGTAAGCAATTTGATCGTTTTAGCTTTCTTCCTGTCATGTCGTCCCTACAAACATTTTACTGTGGCGGAACTCTCATGTCACATCAGGTGTCGGGGGCGGGATTATTCCGACCAACCAGATCAACTAAAACTTTGTGACCGCCATATTTAAAAACAAAGCTACTACAAGACGTAGTCAAAACACAATCCCAGACCGTCGATTTTGGAATTGATTTTACAGATCCATAGTTAAGTAGCGTGCTTAGTTATTATGTTGTTTAAGAACTTGTAATGAAGTTACAGCAACAACTGAAATGACAATGGACATTAGCTAGCTAGCTTAGTAGCAAGCAACTAAAGCAGCAGTTTCAGGTGATTCACCGACTTAAAGGTTCAGTAAGTGATATGATCATTTTAGCTAACTTCCTGTCAGTGGCTGCAGTTAGCAGTCCCCTCCCTCGTCCCTAGCGCATGAACACACAGCCGTCTTCATCAGATATTGATGTAGAGCAGCAAGTCATCGTTCACAGGCACAGAGACCCGCCTCTTTATAGCACTCTGTCTCCTGATTGGATAAAAACGAATAGCAGAGTCTCAGAGCTATACATCTGGAAATCGGTGGCGGACCATAACAAACAGCTCCTGCTCTTTCCTACAGTAATCATAATCAAAAGGTACTATAGATGTTTTTTTTCCTTTCATTTAACATTGCGTTGTTTCCAATAACCAGTGTTTTTTTTTTTTTTTATTCCCTCTCAAATCAAAGATGTCACTGGCAATGAGCAGGTAAAAACATCTGGTCTTCCACTCGTTATTGGAAACTACGCAATCCCCGTCTACACGTACAACAACCTTGGCGACCTGGCAAGTAGAGTTTTATTCTGCGTACTGCACGTAGGGAAGAGCAGGAGCTGTTTGTAAAGTCCACCACCGATTTTTAGATGTATAGCTCTTAGACTCTGCTATGTGGAAAGCAAGCAGGGTCTCTGATGAGGCTAGGAAAAGGGTGTGAGGGAACTGTGTTATGAACTGCGCACACAGTGATTGCTGCATGCATAAAGAGATTACAGGAACAACATGACAATTGACATTAGCTAGCTAGCTAGCTAGAAAGCAACTATAGCAAGATAAGTAAATTCAGTGTTTGTCTCTTCTCCCGGGGTGTGCAACTTCACAAATTTAAATCCACCTGCAACCTGATCTTTCAATTCAAACCCCATCTTGAGGTCTTCACACCCAATGGTCGCAGTATGACTCATGACATAATAAATACAAACAAGTCTTTTGAAAAGATAAGACCAACTATCAACTTTGGCAAATTAACCATTTTTATGCAGAAAAATCATCATGTTTGCCCTCTCAGGAAGGATACGAGATATTTAATTTATGTTCAGTGTTATTATTATATGATGATTGCGCCCTTACTCTGAAAGGCCAACGTGATGATGTCACTACGTTCACGTGAAGGAACCCTTTCCTTATAGGTCCGTGGAAGGTTAAACTGACACGTTGTACGTTGTTGTTGAACTGACTGCACAGTCATGTAGGCTATTCAAGAAGGGAATAAATACGCCAGAAAGGCTAAAAGAGAATGTATCGCTGTGCTTATTCTTCACCACGCCAGCGACAAGAAGTCACCGCTCCATCTCAGCTTTACAATGTATTGTCGCCTTTTCGCGTGAAATACAACCACACTTTAGAGCGCTTCTGCCTGGACGTCATGTTTGCTGCGTTCTGAACCAAAACAAAGCAGCGCGTGTCTGAAGTCATGACACATTTGCAACGAGCGGAACCGATAAGCGGCATCGTTAAGCAGGCATGTTAACGATTCCAAGGAATTGGTTGACTCGGCACCGGTTCTGAACAAGAACCGGTTCTCGAAGACCTCAAGATCAAAATGATCACTCCAACTGTGGATAGGGCCAATGCATCTCAACAGGCCAACTGCGTGTAGCAAAGTTGGCAGCTGACTTCTAGAAACGTAGGACTTCATAGGTTGTGTCAATGCAATGCTCATTTAGGTTCTGAACCAGTTCTGAGCTACCATGCTCATGTTGGAGTTTTACAGCAAGCCCCAGAGTTTTCTGATTCCAGCTCCTACTGGTGTGCTGCTGGTTGCATTGAGCGAGTATAAGTGATGGTTTATGAACTTCTCCTTCCTTGGACACAAGACTGGAGACAAGTTTGAGGAGGGCTGGACTTCAGTGATCTGTTCATGCAGGAAACTTTTGAAGTTCTCTGAAGCCAATAATAGTCAGGCATCCTTCAACCATCAGCTCTCTCTCTGGTTGTCCATCGATTTTGATGATGACGTCCACTTTTAACCTTTTTGTATAATAATATAATAAATAAACAAAAACATACTTCTTCACTTACTTACTTTACTTTCCCTATCCTATCATATGGCTGCCACAGCCCAAACAGCACAGCCACCTTCCACAGACCCAGGCTCTGTAAAAACAAGCTCCAGGTAGTGTCAATGCTGACTCTACCTATCCTATCCTACTACAAGGCTATCACAGCCTAAAAACAGCAACGCACCTTCAACAGACCCAGGCTCCATACTAGTAAGCTCCAGGTAGTGACAATGCCGATTCTACAGATCCTATGATATGGCTAACACAGCCCAAAAACAGCATAGCCACCTTCAACAGACCCAGGCTCCGTACTAGTAAGCTCCAGTTAGTGACAATGCCCATACTACCCATCCCCATTGTTCCACATCTATCTATGAGATTTAATGTGGCTATACAACCCAATCCTAGACCTACATAACCTCTGACAAGTAGGACATGTAAATGTGTCAGTGGACACTGTGGGCTCCACAGGAGTTTTCCTCCTGTCCCTCTTCTGCTGTCTCCTGGCTGTCCTGTCCTCCTCCAGCCTACGGGTCCCCTCCTTACACACTTGCCGCCAAATGGTGCGGTTAGCAGCAGTAACTTCCAGGTCCTCAGGGCTGATATTACATTTCTTCAATGTGGTCTTCATCTGGTCCTTGTAGCACTTTTTCTGCCCCGCAGCCGAGCGTTGGCCATGACTCAACTGGCCGTACAACACTCTGCGAGGCAGTCGGTCATGGGGCATTCTCACCACATGTCCAAGCCATCTCAGCTGGTGCTGAGTGACCAGAGCCTCCAGACTTCAGTGATATATTGATAAAGAGTTTTCGTACATTGGAATCCTCCCTGCTTAAGGAGCTCAGCTGGGATCTTGACATTTCCAGGAGACTTGTTGTTCCTGAGGGAACAGATAGACGAGTGAACCTCCGAAAAGCTTGGTGGCTGATTCAGAGTGTCAATTTGGGGGCGATCAGGCAATTCTTCTAAAACAGTGAGATACACATCAGCCTCCTGATTAAGGAGACAATCAAAATGATCGGCCCACCTCAACAGAATGTCATTTTGATCTTTCAAAAGTGTCAGACCATCTGCTGACTTCAAAGGAGTAATAGAGCGATTTCCTGGGCCATATATAGTTTTTAAAGCATTGTAAAAATTATGCATGTCATTTATATTGGCATAATACTGAATTTCTTCAGCCTTTTTCACCCACCACTCGTTCTTTGCGATCCGAGTGGTCCTCTGAACTTCCTGCCTTGCTTTCTTCCATTGCTCCCTTGCAGCTGCAGGATGGATTTCTGAGGGCTTTACGATGCAATCTATGCATATTCTCAAGCATGTCATGGATGGTGTCAGAGTTTTCATCAAACCAATCTTGGTGATTCTTACTCTTAAAGCCGACTGTTTGGGCTGCTGCGTCATAGAGAGCAGAGCTAATGGAGGTCCACTTCTGCTCCAAAGTTTCTGACTTTACTGACAACTCCATGTCCTTCAGCTTTTCAGCAACAGAGCTACGGAAATTATTTCTGACATGTTCGTTCTTAAGGCGCATGGGAGGGCGAACTGTCATGCCACATGCTACTTAGCCACAATCATACGATTATCTGTCCAGCAGTCTGCACCCCTCATGGCACGGGTGATGATTACATCACTGATGTCACATCGTCTAACAATGACATAGTCAATCAGGTGCCAGTGTTTTGAGCGGGGGTGCATCCAAGAGGTTTTGTATTACACAAGGTGGATAGCAGCTGCTTTATGCAAAGGTCCCCATAATAACAACATGAACATCATGCCCTCTGCCTGTATTTTTCTTTTGTTGTGGATCCCTATCTCTCTGTGCTTTGTTTTTCTTACTGTTATTTGTTGTTAGGGAAAAGGTTGGTAAATGGTGAAGGGGGAAGCAGGATGCATCGGTCACTTTTGTACTTGAAAGATCAGGTTGCAGGTGGATTTAAATGAGAAGTAAGGGATTTCTTTGTTAATATACATGTTAAATCACTCTATATGCATACAGCAATCACTTAAACAGTATGCACAGTCCATAACACAGGTCTCTGAGTCATTCAGCTTTGCAGTAATTGCCAGTTACATTTTCAAGTATCCCGCTCATTTTTTTCCAATCAAGAGGCAACGTGCTATAAAGAGGGGACTGCTAACTGCAGTCATTGACATGAAGTTAGCTAAAAGGATCATATCACTTACTGAACCTTTAAGTCTGTGAATCAACTGAAACTGGGGCTCTCTGCTGCTTTAGTGGCTTGCTAGTAAGCTAGCTAGCTAATGTCCATTGTCATGTCAGTTGTTGCTGTAACCTGGTTACAAGTTCTTAAACAAAATAACTTAGCACGCTAGCTAAAGAGACACCTGATGTGACGTGAGAGTTCCGCTACAGTAAAGTGTTTGTAGGGACGACATGACAGGAAGTAAGCTAAAATAATCAAATTGCTTACTTCTGCTTTAACTTAGCATGCTAGCTAATGTGCTAACTAGCTAGCTAGCTAACCAACTATGGATCTGGATAGGAATTAACTAGGTTTTCCTGTATCATATTAGCACAAAGGTTGTTGTGATAGCCAATGTATTAAGCATATAAATAACCCGGAAAATAGACTCCAAATTCATCAAAATCGTCTTCCAGTTTTAACGGTCATTTTGAATTTTGAAAATGTCCAATGTTGTCCAAATCGGCAAAGCAGTTGCTGAATTATTGTCAATATGGTAATTATGCTAACAAATGCTAATTATGCTACGCTACGCTAATTGCCCAACATATGCAAGTTAGCATCCGGCAGTTTCTACCTACTGGGGTCCCATACTTTACATTTCTAACATAAAACTTTGGTGTACTCAACATGTCTGGGTTCACATTTTGGCAAGTAGACTACAATGGATTAATTAAAAGTGTGAAGGGTAAGCTATAGTTTAGATTGTTGTTAGCAAGCTAATTAATTGTCAGATAGTTGTTGGCCTCAATGCTAGCAAGAAATTCAAGTTGGGGTTGGTCGTCACATTTTTTGGGGGGTTGGTTGTCACATGTTATCCAAAGGCAGCAGCCAGAAAAGGAAACCAAAAACGAAATAAATTGTCAAGCTGTATCCTCACTGACACCCCAGAGAAGGAAAGAATAGAGCAGGAAAAGGCAGCTAGCATGCAAAAGAAAAAAGGGCAACAAAATCAAAACAACCCAGTGCATCCTAAACTAGACCAGCTGCCAAGGCTACTGAACCCCAGTGCACTCCATCCCAACTGGAGAAGAAGAAACAGTAAGTAGTATAGTAGTATAGTTATGTAGGGCTATTTGTCAACTTGACAATGTAATTTAACTTTCAAATTTAGCCTTCTTTTTAAGATTTTTCCCATTAAGATAACACTGTGACAAACAACCCCATAGTGTGTGACAATAAGTTAGAAAAAATGAGGGGTACACATTTCAAGCCAACGCCTTAAGCTTCAATTTAATGTAGGAATGACTATTGAAAGACATTTTAGGTGATGAGCAATTCTCACTAGAGTAAAAAGTGTGCCTACTAACCCCGGTCTCCCCTACTGTGCAAAAGTTTTAGGCGGGTGTGAAAACACTAAGAATGTCTTCTAAAACCAAAGTTTTAATAGTTAATTTTCATAAATTAACAAAATGCAGTGAATGAACAGCAGAGAAATTTAAATCCAGCAGTACCATCAACTCATAACTGGCAGAAACCAGTGGGATCTAGGCACACCCATCTACTGTTCTCAGCATTGAGGACACCATTAATCCTGACCAAATCTTCAACTCCATTTGCAGAAATGCCCCAAACTTACAAGGAACCTCCACCATGCTTCCCTGTTGACTGCAGACACTCATTATTGTACCTCTCTCCAGCTCTTCAGTGAACAACTGCCTTTTGCTACAGCCAAATATTTCATTTTGACTCATCAGTCCAGAGCACCTTCTGCCATTTTTCTGAGCCCCAGCTCCTATGTTTTCATGCGTAGCTGAGTTGCTTGACCTTGTTTCCAGACAGTAGATGGGTGTACCTTTGCCCCACTGGTTTCTGCCACTTCTGAGCTGATGGTACTGTTGGACATCTGTACCAAGTTTCCTTGGCCGACCACTGCGTCTACAATCCTCAACGTTGCCCATTTCTTTGATAGACGTTGTCCATTCACTTTAAATGGCCTTGTGTCTGAATTGTGTTATATAAATAAACTTGCCTTTGTAATTCGTCAAAAAAGCAACACATCTTGAAACCCCAGTCTGCTTTGAAATCTTTTGTCTGGGAGAGACCTTGCTAATCCATAGTTGAACAGTCTGTTTTAAAGGCATACAGAGTAGCATTTAGTCTATTTCCCAGCCCATAGAGCCCCATTGTGAACCTGGATATGTTGAGTACACCAAAAGTTTATGTTAGAAATAGGGATGGGCATTTTAAGAAATTCAATTGATCGATCATCGGGAAAATTAACGAGCAATTATCGAGCAATCGTTATCTAGAGGTTTTTACTCAATTACATCTTTATTCCAAGATATTCTAGGCAAACAACAATCTATTAAGACAAGGCAACTTTTTAAAATAAAATAATAATAAAATGCGGCGCTGGTGAAAGCCCGAGGCTATGAGCCAACAAGGAGCCAATGCTACGATACCTTTAAAGTTTAAACACATATGCGCCTCCTAAGATGCTGCCAAAGACTGCATAAGGGCACGGCACGTTTCTCTGAGTGATAAAGGACCTAACGTTACTTCATCTAATAGACAAAATGTGCAAATTATTTCCCTGATGAAGGCGAAGTATGAAAGCATAGACGCTAATGTTAGCTGCTAATGCTAGCAGCGCTAACATGACACGTTTAAAAGGGTCAGATGTAGGCTTCAATGTACAAGTGATACATAATTCGGTTTGTTTAAGTGTTGTACTTATAGAAGGTTTCACAATGCTTAATGAACTTAGTTATTTTCGGTTCTAAAGCTGTCCGGTCCGATGCCAAACTTCTCCTCAACTTCTTCCTGTTTATGTTTTGAGATTTATGACAACATCACAGAGCTGGTGGATTTTAGAGACCTTACGATCCTCCACCTTCCGTTTGAGGATGCCCCACAGATGATCAATAGGGTTTAGGTCTGGAGATATGCTTGGCCAGTCCATAACCTTCAGCTTCTTTAGCAAGGCAGTTGCCCTCTTTGAGGTGTGTTTGGGGTCGTTATTGTATAATAACAATATATAATATAGCCCACTAGTTAGTTAACTATGGATTTTGAGAGGAACTCATTAGGTTTTCCTATATCCCATTAGCAAAAAGATTATGGTGATTACCAATGTATTAAGCATATAAAGAACCTGAAAATCGACTACAGATTCTTAAAAATCGTCCCACCTTGAGTTGATATATGGCCACTTCCGGTCGGCAAGTTTGAATTTTGAAAATGTCAGAAATGGATTCAGCATCCTCAATAACCCCCAAAACCACTCCAATATTGTCCAAATCTGCAAACCAGTTGCTGAAATATTGTCAATATAGGTAATTACGCTAATTGCCCAAAATATGCAAGTTATCATCCGGCAGTTTCTACATGCTGGGGACCCATACTTTAAATTTGTAACATTAAACTTTGGGGTACTCAACATAACCAGGTTCACATTTTGGCAAGTAGACTAATTTGTATGTTGTGTTTTGAAAAATACAAGATTCAGACCTGGCTCCACCTCCCCTGCTTCTCCTCTGTAAACACGTTTTAGCAAGAGATAGATATTCATGAGTTTAAGGCATTTAGTTAACCAAAGCTAACCCCCCAGGGGAACTCTGTCTGTTTAAAAAAAACGCCACCACACATTATAGTGGGGCATACGGGATCATTGAGAGGGATTTTTCTTTGTATAACTGCAGTTTTTTGGGGAAATGCTACGTAGTATGCCCTGTATCAAGCTACTGCTCAAAGTTGATCTATTTATCAGTTACTGCTAGGTTGATGAACATGCTACTTTCATAGTAAGCTAGATAGAGAGCTAAAAAAAGTGGGTCTAAATCTCCAAATCTAACATTGTTGGAATTTATTGGGCTTGATGTTTTTCTTTGTGAAATATGCACTGGATTCGGTTAACTCCAAAATACTGTGTTGTGTATTGTATGGAAAAACGAAGCAGGGAAGTGGAAACTTACAGTGGGAGCAGCCAGCAGCAACATGACTGCACAGGTGGTGGCTCTCTTCCCCAGTTTATCAGAGATCACTCCTGCCAAGATCCCTCCTGTTCATACATATAGTATATAGAGAGGGAAAATCAGCCAAATAAGCAGCATCATTTCTCACATTAGCCATCATTCACAAATGGAAGTAATTACAGACTGTAAAGTAATATGAGAAGATAAGGAACAGGCGCCCACACACAAACACACCTCTCTCTCAAGATAAGAGGAACATACAAAGAACACCTACCCACAATTCCTCCCACATCAAACAAGGTGGAAAGATCTCCAGCCTTCTTGGCATCTAGGTGGGCTGAAACAAACACACACACAGTGAAACAGGGCTTAATATAATGAACATCTATAAATATCTGTCAGTCTCGCTCGCTGCTGTGAAATGTTTGCTCTGCATGAAGGATCATCAAAACCCTGCTTTTCTTCTATGCTGTAACTTTAAAAGATATCAAGGAGATACAATGTTGCCAAAAATCAAACACTGTTTAAGGCAAAAATTTCACTGAAATTGTAATAACTGAAACCTGGCTTATCGAGGAGAAAAGTGAAATGGTTGAAATTGAGGGATACGAAATGTTTTTTATTAATAGGACTCAATCGGAAGGTGGAGGGGTTGCACTATATATTGATACCAGCTGCAAAAGAAAATCTGATAGAAAAATTATATTTGCTATGGACAACATCATGGAATGCATTAGAGTTGAAATTGAAATAATAGAGAAATCTAAAAATATTCTGATAAACTGTGTTTATAGAAAACCTGGTTCTTGTTCACATTCAAGGAAACATTTGCTGAACTTTATAACAACATAAATCACAAGAAAATGTGTTTTGTCTGTGGAGACTAAATTGTGTTCTAAACCTGCAAGAGCACAATTCAACAGCAGAATGTATCAATTCAATGTATAGCAACAGCTTATATCCCACAATCACACATCCAATCAGAACAACAACACACAGTGCTACACTAATTGACAACATATTCACAAAGGTCTTGGATAGGAAAGTTCACAGTGGTTTAGTATTAAATGACACAAGCCAGTCTTTGCAACCATACAGAGCTGTACGAGCATAAAACATATTCAACATTCAAGATCACCAGACACAAAACACATGATGCTATTAATTCCCTTAAAGAAGACTCCTAAAGCAAGACTGGAACAAAGTATATATTAAAGGTGCAAACAAAGCCTATCGATCATTTCTGGAGATTGTAGCAGGACTGTATGGAGAAAAAGTCCTATAATAAAGAAAATGTTGAAACAAAAATATGACGAGAAATCATGGATAACTAAATTACTATTAAAAACATGTAAGAAGAAACATTCATCATATAAATGCTTTTTAAAGAAAAGAACAACAGAAGCTGAACAAAAATACAAGACATGTAAAAATAAACTAACAAAAATTATGACATAAAGCAAAATGGATCACTGTAGCAAGTTACTGGAGGACAACAAAGACAATATTGGACGTGGAATGTATTAAATGCCATTATTGGGCAAATGGAATCCTGATTTTAAAATAATTACTTATCATATAGTGTTGTAAAACAAGGATTAAATGATATAATACGTTTATAAGGGTTTTGTTTAGCTTCATTAGTAAACATTCTGTGGAGAGACAGATAATAGAGACAATAACAGCAATGAGGGTTGAAGCTATGTTGGGCCTCACCTGCTTTGGTGATGTAGAGTGGCAGCCAGAAGAGGAAAGTGTAGCTGACCAGCTTGGCAAAAAGCAGACACAGAGAGAACTCTATCACTCCCTAAAGGGACAAAGAGCACACACAGTCATTATTTCAATAGATGTTCTGAAACCCAGTGAATCCTCCTTGACTTAATGCACTCAGTCTGATACAGAGAGTCAGAATAGCACAAAGCATTATTCTAAGAGATTATATTCAAAGCTGCAGATAATCCAATGGTAGAGTCTAGGGTTTGTTTAATACTTCAATAATTGCATTGAAGAAGAAGAAAAGAAGAGTGTAACTGACTGGTATCCGTAGTGCTCCCATGAAGCTGATGGCTGATGGCTCTGATTCCCTCCTCACCACCACAACAGGCTGCACTGGGACACACACAGTGTCGCTAGGCAACAACAACTGTGTGTCGTAACTCTAAAGACACAAGCAAGGCAAAGATCACACACTGCATATGCACTACTTTACTGTCCCACCAATCAAGTGAACAATGAGCCAGGATTTGAATGTGTCAGCCATTGTTAACCCTCATCACTAGAGCTGATGCAGGAACTTGTGATCATTTGACCGGTGCCTTCTGACAGATGGGTTGACAATAAATGAGAGAAGAGCAGAGGTCACTTAGCCAAAAGATGACATGAAAAGAAATGTAAGATTACTTTATCCCACCTCTCTTTATTCTGGGGAAGAAGAATGTTACACATCAACACACTTGCTTCAAATTATATTAATATAGGACTGTTCCATTTGGTGCAATAGATGGGCAGAGTTTACAAATTTTAAAAAATGCATGTCGTAAACCCAACCCAACTATCATTCCAAAAAGGTTCAAGAAACTCTAACCCCTGGAACACACATCCAACCTCCGATGCCCTGCTGTCGCCCGCTGGAGGCGCGTCTGCAGCGACGCTCCACTTCACCTCAGGAGGTGGAGCCTATTTTTTCAGGGAGACGCGCATCTCTCTGCGGGTCTCTCTGCTTTAACTGATAGAGAAATACTCTGTTGACAGTCATACCAGCAGCATTCACTCTAGTTTATACAGTGGATTGTAGCGGATAACTGTCGAAACTCAATATTCATCATATGCGTCATAAGATGACATGAAACAACTTCATATTAATAGGAATTATCTATGAAAACTCTGTGAAGAAAGACAGGGCTTTTAGAAGCAGCGCTGCAGCAGCAGCAGCAGTTGAGATGTTCCATGTGTGGCCGAAAACAGCGAGAGAGACGCAGCAGTAACAAACGCAGACGCGCTCCAGAGGTAGACCAGGATGTGTGCTCCAGGCTTAAAACCAAAGGCATTCATTTAGTCCCACACCATAGGTAACTCCATTGTTCTTGTAAACAGACCAGTATTATTTTGTATACATGTTTGGACTGCTACATTTCTTGCAGTTTTGTTCAGATGCTTCATCCAGCCTGAAAGAGCATGCCGACTGCACCCCCTGCTGTCTCACCATTAATTAATAGGGACATGTGCAGTCGAGTAGAATTTTGAGCATTCGAGAATTGATGTCATCACCTCCTATCGCTGTAGTCAGAGCCATAGTCCATCTGTTTACAACGGCAGAACAAGGTTTTGGCGTTTTGAGCGCTACACCAACTGCAGCAAGTAGCCGTTCTAAGAGTTGCTAGGTGGTCCCTAAAACAGCGCTGCTTTAAGTCCCTAATGTCTCACACCTGTGATGCAATCCTCAATAAACTATGCAAACAGGAAGACTGCAGGTATTTTAGCAGTCCATACATGTCAAGTTATAAAGATAAATACTAGTCTGTTTACAAAAACATCCATGATAAATACTGTACATTTGTATTCAGTCTGAGAAGGATTTTTCAGTGTTCATCCAGTATCCCACAGACTCAAACACAAAACACCTGGAAGCACTGAAACACTGACCTTGCTGTTTTGAACACTATCCTCATTATAGTAGTACGCCTAAATGGATTACAATAACATGTTTAAGTAGTACTGCAGGGATGTACACCAATTTAGCAGTTTATTACACTTATACAATCTGAAGCTTTTTTATTACTGGACTATTATTTTATTTTATGTTCAGCTGAAGCTACTGGTGGTCTTATATTTAATTTGATTCAACTGCATTTTTATTTAAGTTTCTCAGTTTCTTTTTCCATCTTCTTAATTGTCAGGGCAATAAGCTTTGACTCAATGGAAAATGGCTAGTGGACATGTTAAAAATGTTGCTATCAAACGCTTTTAAATGTACCTCAATGTGTTGACTGGTTAAGCCAGTTGTCCCTGTGAATGCACTTAATACACCACAGAACCACAACTTTAACAATTTTCTTTTAAAGTATTTGAAAAACTTATGCTCATCCATATCATTAGATTTCCTCCGAATGTTAAAACAGTTTACCTTATTACAAATGACAGGTTTTATGTATTTGTGTATTTCTCACTGCTCTTCTAACTGGTTTGAAGTGGGAGGGGCTCAGTTGGGTAAAGGCGATGTCACATACATGCATCCATAAGGATTTAGCAACATTGCAAACAGAATGTGATAAATTGGTGGGTTGTTTGGTCACTGACAAACCCACACAGCCTTGATGAAGCACAATAGCCAGCTTTATGCAAATGTCAGACTCAATTGATTCCCATGAACCTTTCTCTAACTTTCATTGTTGCTTATTGTTGCTCATTGTTGCTTGGCCCACTCACACTAGGGCTGTTTGCCTGTTCCGTGCTGCAGGAATATTCAGCACGATTCCTCCCCTCCCCACTCCCCCCGCTGGCCCGTGGTCACACTGCTCGTGGCCTGGGCACGTTTGCACCTTGCCTACGTCACCGTGCGCGTTTAGGATTTGGAGCGTAGTCTACTTGTAGGCTATACGACTGCTTGTGAATATTTTCATCCGGACAAATTTGCATCATATATTCCACTTCCACATTAGAGCAACGAGAATCCTTAAGTTATTGTTTTTTTTAAATGTAGCCTTGACGTAATAGGTCGCGGTGGACAGTCTCATATTTGTGAAGCACGCTGTTTATTATTAATATAACGGCCCGTCATCAGACCATACGTACCGGATGGTTTTATACACATCGATCGCTCTATCAAGTAATCCAAGTCAGAACTTTTTGTATGGGCAGAGATCGTTATTTTAAGTGTCTTTATAAAGTAGCTACTGTTTCCTTATCACCGGGACGCGGAGTCCCGCTGTGTGTTGTTTTGGGTTCATCTCCACCGCCATGCGTAAAGGCAGTATTATGACAGCTGACGGGAGGAAAAAGAAAAAAATCATCTGACGAACGTGAGTAAATACGAAAACCTTTTTTCTTTGCTTTCTGCGCTCACCTATTTAGCTCTCTCCCTTTTATTAGCCCACACCTAGGCCTACACACACGTTAATTCTCACACATTTTATGTAGCTACAAGTCCAAGTGGTGGGCAATTCTGGTGCGGACTAGTAAGGCAGCGGACGTTAACGGACTATGCATCCTTAATACGTTCACGTCAGGAATGCCGCCTGTGCGCTTGCTTCTGCGCGTGTCATCTCATTAGCATCTGTACTTTGGCCACGGCACACCTCTCCCAAGTGTGCCGTGGCCAAGGGGCTGTTCCGTGCTGGAATACGGATGGCGTGGTCACACTAGCCAAACGTTCTAGACTTTAGTATGCAAATGAGCTTGGGCACGGGGCCGCGGCCCTAGTGTGAGTGGCCCCTTAGTCATGGACATTTAATAACATAGCAAACAAATGTGTGTATTGCTTTAAAAATGTTAATATATACAGATGTAGAATACACATGCATTACCATACACACAGTGACACATACCTTGGCTTGTTTGTCCTTGTATTGCAGATACACTTCTGTGTGTCCATTTAAACCATTCCTACTCTTGGTTGGAACCTTCTTAAAAAGACAATAAATCCCATTATTATCCACAACTGTTCCATTTCACTATGTCAGGCATTAAATGATAAGTCAGGTGTTACTAAATTTCTATAAATGTCAGCTTAACCCCTATAAAAGACCCAAACCAACAGTGTTAGTCCATCTCCCACTACTCCCTTACCCTTGCTACCCTGTGTGTGGCATCCAGCTCCAAAATTAGTTGCCACAGCAATGTAAATCTTTAATGAAAACACTTTCTTCTTACATAGTCACTAATGACATCACTGACATTCAGGGATCAATTCATTGGAATTCAGGGATCAATAATCTTAGAATTGTTCCTGTCTCACTCCGCAGACATCTCATCTTAAACTCATCTTAAGACTCATCTTAAAACATATCTCCTCTTCAGCTCTAAGTGAAACATCTGAGAGTCCTTCCCAGTCACATAAAATATAAAACACACTTTTTTTTGTTACCTTATTTACTTATCTTTTTACACCAAAAAATACATTTTTAAACTGTCTTCGATTGTTCATGTCCATTCAAAATTTCACCTATTTGGCTTAGTACAGGCTGTTTTGAGAACTTTTCCTGTAGTATATCTGTACTTTCAAGCAGTCCAGTGCCTCCTGGTAAGTGAATTCCATCACCTCTGGTCCATTGATTGAGATCCACATTACTAGTGTGGTGAATTTTGGGATAAAATATTCCAAAATTATTGCTTAATTAAATGCAGAATTAATTATAAGGAAAGTCAGAAAAATCCCTCTTGCTGGTGTGTGTGTGTATTAGAAGCTAAAGCAAGTGAGACTGTTTAGGTTGGAGGCCCCAGTCATGCAAGGGTCAAGACTTTGGCTTCAGGAATAAGGCAATTGGAGCAACTAGGCCGGCCGACCTAGTTCTGACACAGGCTTGAGATATTTTGTCTTAAATAAAGTAAGTTTACCCACCTCACTCTTCCTGTCTCAGCAGATTCATTCTATCTTTCAAACTATCACCTTTTATGAATGGACCCCAGAAAATATACTGCACTAGCGTTCCTGTAATTGAGTAGTTTTTTTGTGTACTTTTTAAAATCTGTACTTTTACTTTGAGTATTTTTATTTTGTAGTATTGTACTTTGCTACATTTGATATCACCTCCGTAACTGAGTAAAAAAAAACCCAGAAACTACACAGTGAACGATCGGCAGGAGCGGAGAACACATTTGTGCCTAAATGACAACAACAAACTTTAGTTACCTCAATCATGAAAACAAAATAATTATATCATTGTACCGCACGTGAAGACGTAAAGGCTTTTAAATGCAGTGAACCCTCCGTTCGATCGGCCCCTCCCTCACCTGATAGTTTAGCTTTCGGGTGGTGCCGAGTAGGAGGGAGACTGCTAGCCTTTGGTCGAGAAGAAAGGTAAAACTAATTGTGTTATCTGAAAACACTTCAGAGTCACAACAGACTAAAATAATGTGCAATATATATGTTAAAAGTTAAATAAGTGCATGATCTTCTTAAATCAATGAATAATTGTCTATGATAATTGTGATTATAGGGGAGAGTGGCCTAAGTGGCCTAAAGAAATTGGAAATGTGACCACATATTTAAGAAGAGCCATCCATTTAACTCATCCTGTAAAGAAGGGCGAAACATGTAATAAGATATAAGAACATTTAAGCTCAAAAAAATGTTTTTTGCCTTTCAAAGTAAAATTTCCATGATCAAGGTTTTTTGATTATTGTGTCTGAACAATTCTTAACACGTTTGAAAACATTTGACACATGTTTTAGTGCTTTAGTATGCTACACTTTGTGTCTATATAGTTAGCACAATGTCAGCCCTAAACTGCTGCATCATGCTTATTATCCAAAATTTGTGACAGAGGGCCTGGGGTGAGTTATAAGTAAGTAAGTAAGTAAGTAAGTAAGTAAGTAAGTAAGTAAGTAAAATGTATTTATAAAATGTTTTGTTTTATAAAATAGCACCTAATATACAGTATATGAAGAGACTGTCGATAGATTACTTCTGTTGTTTTTTAAGACAGAAAAAAGACCGATGGTAGGACAATGCACCCCCAAGTCAATGGTAGGGGAAACACTGCATATGCTTTATGAATATTCCCAAAATAAATAATAATAATAAATAAATAAATATTCATATTTAAATGAACAAAGAAAGTGTGTGTGCACTATAAACCTGCAGTGATCACCCACTTTATGTGGCAGGATATCCCTTGCTCAATCACAAGCTTTCCCTGATAGCAGGAACCCAACAACAACCAATTGAACCAATGGCAGACACCTCTATTCCTCTCAAATGTCCTATAGGTGTTCAGTTAGGTTAAAAATTGATTGGGTTTGAAGGCTATGAAATATGATTCACAACATTTTCACTCATCGTGCCTGTTTACATGTGCCTGCTGTGCTTGTGCACTAATGTTTTAAGATATTTCCTTTCAGTTGTCTCATCAGTATGAGTCATAATCCTGTCGTATTTCAATAGGTATGAATCCTCAAGTGAGACATAAGAAGGCTTGAAGCAGATAAGAATGACCGTGTGAAATTATCATTTATATACTAAAAAAAAGATGTAGTACTCACATTCTTGCCAGTTTTAGATTGATGAGAATACATGCTTTTCAGGTCATTTGGATCTGGAGAGGGGAAAAAGGAGCTCTTAAGTAAATGATGATACCCCTTTCACACCGCCGCAAAATCGGAGCTAGTTCGGAGATAGAGCCCAGTCAGAGCCAGTTTTTTGGTTTCACACCGCCCAAGAGCCGGCTCTCGGCTGTAAAAACCAGTTCAATCCCAGCTCCAGGATTGAGCTGGGCTAGAAAAATGTGAACCGTCTACATCAAGGGCCGGGTGGGGGGGAGGTTATCCTGACCAACCAAACCAACTCAAACCTAATGCCCGCCATATTTAAGAACACAGCTGCTACAAGATGTTAACCCAACATAATTACCGAACGTAGCGATCGAATCGACCAGCGTAAATACGCTGCATGGGTCTGGTTTAGTTAACAAAGCTAAGCTAGAGGCAACATGTGTAAAAATAAGTCATACCCGCTGCTGTAGTTGTGCTTAAAGCTAGCTCTAGCTTTAGCGTTAGCCAGAGAGCAGCAACGTCAGGCGACGTACACAGACGTTTACAGTGACGTCATGACGTTGGTCTCTTGCCGGCTCCAAGGCTGGATCTGGTCGGTGTGAAACCAACCGGTTCATAACTGGTATTAGGCTGTAACCAGTTTTGAACTGGCCCCAGCACCAGCCCAGAGCTGGCTTTTTGTTCCTGTTTGTGTGAAAGGGGTGAAACTTTTCCATTGAATCTCATCCACTCTACAGCTGTGAAGACTTGCTATGCGTTGCCTGTGTTCCTTAGTCAAACAGACTAAGCCAGCTACTATCACAGCTCATTGAACTTCTTTCTCTATGGAAATCAAATATCTCCTTTCAGTCATTTTTTTTTTTCAGTTAAAAATCTTTATACAAACCAGTGCTCACACCAAATCAGGCAGTGTGGAGGAACAACTCAGAGCCCCTTTACACAGTGAAAATGTGACATTTTTCCCATTTTTGGTTTCAAAAGTTAAACCGTTCAGACGCAATTTATTTGAAATCTTCACTCGTACACATGTTTTCAGAGGAAACGGGCCAAAATCGCTGTTGTAAGCATGCCAAGCCAATAGTCAGCGTTTAGCCTAGTAGATAGCTCTTCTGATACAATTTGATGCATAAAACCTTACTGTAACCGAAAATTAATGCCACTAACGTTCATAAAGCGTTTGGTGTAAGCTTAGGGTTACAAGCAGGGCTGTACGCTTATTTTTTTAGGTGGTAGCACTGGTGCTAGCAAGCAAAAAAATTCAGTAGCACAAAAATAAATTTGGTAGCACACAAAGTATGATCGAAAACTTGCATAACCTTAACCCTTGCATTTCGCTCTAATTACCTTTGAGCATGTTATCTTGGTCTCATTTGAGATTCTCAATTAATATTATATCCTAGTGTGTGCAGTAATAATTATGGAAAAATGAATAGGGATGCACTGATTGCAATTTAGACAAACGAATCTAACCTGCCAATTGCAATTTTTTGCTGATTCAGAATTATTATTATTCCTTCTGTTAATTAAAACCAAACTTTAAAACATTAAACATAGCCTATTAAATAAATAAGTATACATATTGGTACAATTTAGGATAAATTAAATACGTTGTTGTGAATGTGTTGGGAGTAGCTTGTTTAAATAGACTAGGCTACTGTTGACTGCTCTTTGCAGCTGAAGGAGTTGCCTTTCAAGCTAGAAAAAAGAGCTAACTTCCTGTTCTTACCGGCTTCAAAATAAAAGTCAACTCACGTTTTCCTAGTAACAGGCTTTTAATGTGAAGGCGCACAGGAAATGTTCTGTTTGTACACTCGCTAACTTAACTGCGGTAATGTGCCGTCTCCTTCCGGTAATTACCGTTGGTGAAGTTTTTATACCTAGAATCGCTGCACGAGCACAGACACATATCTTTCACCAGCCAAAGAGGAGGGTGGACTCAATAACTTACTTGCCTAAGTCTACATTTACCCCCATTCGGAGTGTTAATGTAGAGCCCTTCGAGCAGTGTTGTGCAGCGCTCCTCTGTGTTTCTAAGACAGCCTCTCCTCATTAGCAACCAGTCGCACGAGTGCGAATGGATTTGTATTCATCATCGCACGTGATCAATTTCAGTAGCAAATGCGATCAAAACTGTCGCACTGTAAAGCCCTGGTTACAAGAATTGTAAATGAAAAGCTTTCTGTCCTCTTATTTCACCGCATTGAACTCGTGAAAACAGAAGTCATGCTGATAGTGAAGGGGCTTTGTGAGCGGCTACCTTCCTGTTAGGCGTACTTCAAAATAAAAGTCAACTTGTTTGTCCAGTGAAATGCTATTAATGTTTAGCCAGTGAAATGCTTTTACTGTGAAGCTGTGTGGGCTTTTCACACCACCGCAAAATCGGAGCTAGTTCCGGGCTAGTTCGGAGCTAGAGCCAGTGTTTTGGTTTCACAACGCCAGAGAGCCGGTTCCGGGCTGTAAAAACCGGTTCAACTCAAACCCCAGGATTGAGCAGAGTTTGAGGTAAGAACTGCTTGCGCCAGCGGCCGGGGGAGGGATTATCCTGACCAACCAGACCAACTCAAACCTCATGCCCACCATATTTAAAAACACCGCTACTACGAGACGTAAACATAACATAATTACCGAACGTAGCGATCAAATTGACCGGCGAAAATACGCTGTATGGGACCTGTTTGCAAAGTAGGGTGACCAGATCCCAATTCACCAGATGTGGGACTAATGGCGCTTTTCCACCGCACATGTAGCTCGACTCAACTCGACTCGACTCAACTTGGTTTGGTTTGGTAGCAGCACGGGTCGTTTTCCACTGCAAATAGTACCTCCTGAACGTGGGCGGGGTTGTCGTAAGGGGCTGAAAGCCTACTCCGGAGAAAAGCAGAAATTACGAGCAGTTGTTGCACTATTAACTGAACCAACCGCCAAAAACACGGATGAAAAATGTTTAAGAAATACCCCCTTTGTATCTGTTTGCTAAAAGAAGTAGAAGAATATTGTGACAGGCCAGTAAAAGGGATTGTGAGCGATGTGTGACTCTGCCACACAGTCAGCTGTAGGGATGTGTCACGATCCCTATGCACGTAAACACGGGCATGATAAAGTTGACTGTTTAGTGCTTGTTTCAGGATACGTGTTTTCAAATGCAAGCCGTGTCTCAGCCTGAATATTTTATTGAGGTAATCAGTTCAGTCCGAGGCTTGTAATGTAATCGCTCGCTATCATGTCTGTCCCAGCTGGCTACTATTAGCCTAGCTGCTAGCTGCCCTACATGTCTCCTCTCGTATGTTAAAAGTAACTTCCCCAACAACCAACACTGGGTGAGCTTAGCAAATATATGGAAAAAAAATTCGGATCTGTGATGCAAATCAAATGAAAGAGAGCCAGAGTAGGCTGCACGCGGCGTAAATACTCAAAAGTCCCGGAGAGTTGGGGAGAATAAACAATAGAATGAAGCCGGTAGTCTCTGGCCAATCAGAAGCGTCGGCCACTGATTGGCCAGACAATAGTCTCTGGCCAATCAGTGGCCGGCCATCTGCCGACGTCACCTTTTAGCATCGGCTCAGCTCGCTTGGAACCTAGAGCGAGGCGATACCAAAAAAGCAGCTGCTACCAGGTACCATGAAAATGCGGTGGAAACGCCAAAAATGCGAGTTGAGTCGAGTCGAGCTGATACCATGCGGTGGAAAAGCGCCAAAAGACTACATTTGTGCGGGACAATGTGCCGTTTTTTTTTTAGCAAAATAAACTTGTGTCACCACCGGTAATGCCAGAGACACGGCTTTCTGTATTGAAAAACACTATCTTTAGATCAGCGCGCAGCAGTTAAGTTACAAACATTAAGCTTTAAGGCTGCGGCTTCACATTAAAAGCATTTCACTGGCTTCACATTAGCATTTCACTGGACAAACGTGAGTTGGCTTTTATTTTGAAGTACCATGAAAGTAAACGCTGAAGCAGGCAGCACCTTCACAGCATGGACATATAAACACAGAGCCCACTGAGCCGAGCAGCGCGACAAACGGAGACACACACACAAACGCGCACACACACACACACACACACACACACACACACACACACACACACACACACACACACAGATAAAGTGAGAGCCAACACATGTAAAAATAAGATGTATTCGCCGCTGTTGTTGTGCTTAAAGCTAGCGCTAGCTTTAGCGTTAGCCATGAGAGCAGCGGCGTCGGGCGACCTACACACACACGTTTACAGTGACGTCATGACGTTGCTCTCTTACCGGCTCCATGGCTGGCTCTGGTCGTTGCGAAACCAACCAGTTCATAACTGGGATAAGGCTGTAACCAGTTTTGAACTGGCCCCAGCACCAGCCCGGAACTGGCTCATGGTTCTTTTTGGTGTGAAAGGCTAAAGAGGACCTATGATACTATTTGACTTTTATGACCTATAAACGTTGTTATAATGATTTATAGTCATGTTTAACCATACTAGCTTATCAAATAATGACGTACATGCATTTAGACGTATTCCCTGCTGACCATCTGGGGTGGCTGTGCAGAGCACTAAACACTAGGGCAGCCGGTCGAGAAATCACGTGTTCAAATTGGTTGAGAATTTCCTGATATTCTTGTTGTCATGAAAAGCGGATGTTTCCATGTATGGTAATGCTGCTCAGGCAAGCTCCGGCCATGCCCCCACCTTCCTGCTCTCAAATCTCCCCGTGCGCTGCTGAAAGTGTTCCGGAAGGAAGGTAACCAATCACAACGGAGTGGGGTTTGCAGGAGAGGGGGTGGGAGGGGGCGGAGAAGCACAAAGCCGAGTGTGGTGAGAGACTGCTGTGCTCGCTCAGATGAGAGGAAGAGTTTCCCGAAAATCTACATGGTTTTTTGTGATGTGATTCGTGTCAGGTTGCTCTATTGCAGTTTTTAACAAGAAATTAAGACCAGAAAAGTAGTATAATAGGAGATCTTTAACCGCTGCGCGCTGAACTATAGATAGTGTTTTTTAATTAGGGCGGCAGTGGCGAAGTGGGTAGGGAGTTCGCCTCTGGTGTGCAGGGTCGGAGGTTCGATCCCCCGTCTCCCCGCCACATGTCGAAGTGTCCCTGGGCAAGACACTGAACCCCGAATTGCTCCCGATAGTTAGCTTAGTTAGCTTAGCACCCTAGTGCTAAGCCTACCCTGCGTGGTAGCTGCTGCTATCGGTGTATGAATGAGTGTGTGATTGGGTGAATGTGTACAAAAACAATGTAAAGCGCTTTGGGGCTGTGATAAACGGAGATATAGCGCTATACAAGTCCATTTACCATTTACCATTAATGTAGAGAGACGTGTCCCTGGCAAATAGGTGGTGACACACGTTTATTTTGCTAGAAAAACCGGCAGAGCGCAAATCTTTCCCCAGCCAAAGTGGCGGGTGGTCTCAATAACTTAGGCCTACTAATCGCTTAGACTAAATTGGCGAGTGTTATATTTGGGCCCTGCACGACACTCTCCGCTGATCACAGTGATGGTGCCGCGGAGACACTGTGCATGTTATGTTGTCTTCTAACTTTATAACACGTGTGTGGGTATTTTGACAGCAAATGTTATAGACTACGTATGTGTGAAGTGGAGCCGTGACGTCAGCGTTACCAGGGAAAATGGTATTGGTGTTTACAAGAAACCAAAACAGTCATGTTTTCCAAACTGTCCTCCCTGGGAGTTGATCTCAAAAAGTTGTGGTTTCATGCCTGCGTTTGCTGTTTTCATGTAAATTATATAGTGCATCACCGTTTCGTGTTTTCGTATTGAACAGCACCTCAGTGTCTAGGGAGCTGGGAGTTTAATTAGGGCTGCAACAATGAATCGATAAAATCGATTACTGAAAGCGTTGGCAACAAATTTGGTCATCGATTCGTTGAGTCACTTGTAGGCGCGGCACTGTTTACATCCAGCCGCCGACAGGTTCATGCATGCCCACAGCGAGCCTTCCGCACGTGAAGCGGTGCGGGAAGGCTATAGTGTGAGCGGCCACAGCTTGTATTTTGGTCAAATCTAATACTGGACTGTAGGCCTATATAAGTGTTGTACCTTTGCTGTCTTTGGGTTAAAAAAAAATCCTTCAACTCAGTATCCGTCTAGTCAAAAAAAAACTCTGTCAGCTGCTGCTGCTGCAGACGGTGTGCAGACGGGCTCGGAGAGTCGGCATCGGCGCATCCACAGTCATTCAAAGCAGCGGCAGTAATCACACAACCGAACGGTGTAGAAAGTCCCGTCAGTTAAAAATACTAATCCAGTTTTTAAATCCATGTTAAAATAGGAAGGATATAGAGCTAGTTAGCTTTAAAAAAGTAGCAAACATGTCAAATGTGATGTGTTCAGGCCGGCTCAGTAATATGATGATGTGTTCAAATGCAACACAAAAATAAATAAATTGGAGATTTTGGCGAAAACATGTCTTCCCAGCACTATATAATAGATAGTAAAGATGAAATTATGACCTGTTTAATGTCCTATCTTGAGCTATGATCATATCAGCAATTAAAGCAATAATACAAGTTCTATTTCAACAAAATAATAGAAAAGTATCAATAGTGATATCAATAAAGACTTGGATCGTTAAGGAGTCTCGAAAATGGTATCAATATCAACTAGAAAATGCATTTCCTGATGAAAATGCGTGTGAATGCTGAAACAGCTTACGCTAAACTGGATAGCTGAGTATGACGATTTGAAAAAGGTCTATAAAGGTCATAATTGTGTAAAATAAGTTTAAAAGGAGTTGAAAAGTTGAATATATAGAGGTTTGACTAACATTTCTTGCTGAAATTATGAAGAAGTTGAAAGACAGATAAAAATCTTAAAACTATGAAATAGTAATTGAATAGACTTGGAGCTAAACTACCTTGATGGCTTGAATGTATATGAATCAGCTAAAGGAGTATGAAGATGCGGAAATGTAAGAAACAGTCTTAAGTATGAACAGTAGTGAATTGTTTAACTCTTATAGGAATGATGTTGAATATTTAAAAATGTCTAGATAAAATTATAATTGAAAGACATGAAAAAAAATTATGTGTGAAATAGGCCTTCAAAGAGCAGAGTGTTTGCCCCATTTCAACTGTGCCTCTAACTGACGGACCGTGAGTCTAACTGACAAAATTATTTTATTGTTAGAACCAGAAGAATCTGATGAAGACACAGTGTGAAGATTGTGTCTGTAATGTGAAGAATATGAGAACCAGATCATTTTAAAAGTATGGTACAGTCTGCCCTTCTCCAGAAATGTCATGTCTCAGTTATCAAGGCGGCAGTTGGTTGGACACCATTTAGCTTGGAAGCCCAAAACTTCCATTGTGTAGGTCCGATTGCTTCAGTAGTCACATCTATGCGACCGGCAGAATATGTCCTACATTTTGATGTAAAAATTATCCACGTAGGGTTTAATTTGTGGGAGTGAGAGGCAGTTATGTGGAAGGTTTTGGTGTATTTTTACAACAGTTCTACACTGTAACAGTTGGTTCCCCCACTCTGCCTCTGAACATTCCGTCCCATCCGGATCCCATTATAAATTTAGAAAGAGGTTGAAAAAAGCTTAAAACTAAAACTATGTTTGTTTAAAGACTGTTTAAGATTTTAAAAAGTTGAATAGGAGTTTAATAGCTGTAATTAATGTGAATTGTTTAACGTTTGAATGGAGTCTCTAGCTGAAAAAATGTGGGAGGAGATAGGTTTCAAAGCAGAGGAAGTTTTAGCGGTTTGGAATGCTGCTCCTATCCGCTTCAATGTTAAAAAAGTTGGTTAAAAAGCTGAATATTTTAAAAAGTTTAAAAGGTAGAAAAATGTTAAAAGAGGTCCAAACATGTCCTTAAAGAGCTGAACATTTTGGTATATAAATGGTTGAAATAGCTGAAGATTTGAAGGAGGTATGAAGGTCCAAAAAACGTACGGAAGAAGAAGTAAAAACTAGAAAATGCATTTCCTGCTGAAAATGCGTGTGAATGCTGAAACAGCTTACGCTAAACTGGATAGCTGAGTATGAAGATTTGAAAAAGGTCTATAAAGGTTTATAAAGTTGTTGAAGTTTATAAAGGTCATAATTGTGTAAAATAAGTTTAAAAGGAGTTGAAAAGTTGAATATATAGAGGTTTGAATAACATTTCTTGCTGAAATTATGAAGAAGTTGAAAGACATGGATAAAAATCTTAAAACTATGAAATAGTAATTGAATAGACTTGGAGCTAAACTACCTTGATGGCTTGAATGTATATGAATCAGCTAAAGGAGTATGAAGATGTGGAAAAGTAAGAAACAGTCTTAAGTATGAACAGTAGTGAATTGTTTAACTCTTATAGGAATGATGTTGAATATTTAAAAATGTCTAGATAAAATTATAATTCAAAGACATGAAAAAAATGGTGTGTGAAATAGGCCTTCAAAGAGCAGAGTGTTTGCCCCATTTCAACTTTGCCTCTCCGAACTGTCTAATAAAGCGGAAAAAAGAAAAAAATAATCAAGAAAAAAAAGTGAAATTGCCCTTTAATGGGCAGAGTGAGTCACCAAGGTGAGTGTATGTCTTATTGAGGGTCTGTGATCAGGCAGAAATCCCCCCTTTTAGAGGCCTCAGAGAGGTCATTTCATCCAAAACCTCACCTCAAACCGCTGCCTCTAACTGACGGACCGTGAGTCTAACTGACAAAATTATTTTATTGTTAGAACCAGAAGAATCTGATGAAGACACAGTGTGAAGATTGTGCCTGTAATGTGAAGAATATGAGAACCAGAGCATTTTAAAGGTGTGGTACAGTCTGCCTTTCTCCAGAAATGTCATGTCTCAGTTATCAAAGCGGCAGTTGGTTGGACACCATTTAGCTTGGAAGCCCAAAACTTCCATTGTGTAGGTCCGATTGCTTCAGTAGTCACATCTATGCGACCGGCAGAATATGCCCTACATTTTGATGTAAAAATTATCCGTGTAGGGTTTAATTTGTGGGGGTGAGAGGCAGTTATGTGAAAGGTTTTGGTGTATTTTTACAACAGTTCTACACTGTAACAGTTGGTTCCCCCACTCTGCCTCTGAACATTCCGTCCCATCCGGATCCCATTATAAATTTAGAAAGAGGTTGAAAAAAGCTTAAAACTAAAACTGTGTTTGTTCAAAGACAGTTGAAGATTTTAAAAAGTTGTCAAAGAATATAATAGCTGTAATTAATGTGAATTGTTTAAAGTTTGAATGGAGGTTGTAGCTGAAAAATGCGGGAGGAGATAGGTTTCAAAGCAGAGGAAGTTTTAGCGGTTTGGAATGCTGCTCCTATCCGCTTCAATGTTAAAATAATTTGTTAAAAAGCTGAATATTTGAAATAGTTTAAAAGGTAGAAACATGTTGAAATGTGTTTAATAATGTGCTGAAAGAGCTGAACATTGTGATTGTTGAATGGTTTAAATAGCTGAAAATTTGAAGGAGTTACAGTTTTGAAGGGTTTGGAGGCTGCTCCCATCCGCTTCAGTGTTAAAAAAGTTGGTTAAAAAGTTGAATATTTTAAAAAGTTTAAAAAGGTAGAAAAATGTTAAAAGAGGTCCAAACATGTCCTTAAAGAGCTGAACATTTTGGTATATGAATGGTTGAAATAGCTGAAGATTTGAAGGAGGTATGAAGGTCCAAAAAACGTACGGAAGAAGTAAAAATAATAATAATAACTAGAAAATGCATTTCCTGCTGAAAATGCGTGTGAATGCTGAAACAGCTTACGCTAAACTGGATAGCTGAGTATGAAGATTTGAAAAAGGTCTATAAAGGTTTATAAAGTTGTTGAAGTTTATAAAGGTCATAATTGTGTAAAATAAGTTTAAAAGGAGTTGAAAAGTTGAATATATAGAGGTTTGAATAACATTTCTTGCTGAAATTATGAAGAAGTTGAAAGACATGGATAAAAATCTTAAAACTATGAAATAGTATTGAATAGACTTGGAGCTAAACTACCTTGATGGCTTGAATGTATATGAATCAGCTAAAGGAGTATGAAGATGTGGAAAAGCAAGAAACAGTCTTAAGAATGAACAGTAGTGAATTGTTTAACTCTTATAGGAATGATGTTGAATATTTAAAAATGTCTAGATAAAATTATAATTGAAAGACAAGGTTTCAAAGCAGAGGAAGTTTTAGCGGTTTGGAATGCTGCTCCCATCTGCTTCAGTGTTAAAAAAAAGTTGGTTAAAAAGCTGAATATTTTAAATAGTTTAAAAGGTAGAAAAAAGCTGTAAGGTGACCCATCATGTCCTTAAAGAGCTGAACATTTTGGTATTTGTATGGTTAAAATAGCTTAAGATTTGAAGGAGGTATGAAGGTCCAAAAAACGTACGGAAGAAGAAGTAAAAATAATAAAGATTTGGATAACAATAGTGTGAATGCTGGAAGCTCCAGCATTCACACTAATAATAATAATAAAGATTTGAATAACAATAGTGTGAATGCTCCAGCATTCACACTATTATAGCTTATGGCGCTTTTTCACCGTATGGTATCAGCTCAACTCGACTCGACTCAACTCGCATTTTTGGCGTTTCCACCGCAATTTCATGGTACCTGGTACCTCGTAGCGGCTGCTTTTTTGGTATCGCCTCGCTCTAGGTTCCAAGCGAGCTGAGCCGATGCTAAAAGGTGACGTCGGCAGACGGCCAGCCACTGATTGGCCAGAGACTATTGTCTGGTCAATCAGTGGCCGGCCGTCTGCCGACGCTTCTGATTGGCCAGAGACTACCGGCTTAATTCTGTTGTTTATTCTCCCCAACTCTCCGGGACTTTTGAGTGTATTTACGCAGCGTGCAGCCTACTCTGGCTCTCTTTCATTTGATTTGCATCACAGATCCGAATTTTTTTTCCATATATTCGCTAAGCTCACCCAGTGTTGGTTGTTGGGGAAGTTACTTTTAACATACGAGAGGAGACATGTAGGGCAGCTAGCAGCTAGGCTAAATAGATAGCCAGCTGGGACAGACATGATAGCGAGTGATTACATTACAAGCCTCGGACTGAACTGATTACCTCAATAAAATATTCAGGCTGAGACACGGCTTGCATTTGAAAACACATATCCTGAAACAAGTACTTAACAGTCAACTTTATCATGCCCGTGTTTACGTGCATATGGATGTACGTGATGCATCCCTACAGCTGACTGTGTGGCAGTCACACATCGGGACAACAACCAAAACCTTTTAATGGCCCATAGCAATATTCTTCTACTTCTTTCAGCAAACAGATACAAGGGGGGTATTTCTTAAACATTTTTCATCCGTGTTTTTGGCGGTTGGTTCAGTTAATAGTGCAACAACTGCTCGTAATTTCTGCTTTGCTACTTTGCTCCGGAGTAGGCTTTCAGCCCCTTACGACAACCCCGCCCACGTCCAGGAAGTACTATTTGCGATGGAAAACCACCCGTGTTGCTACCAAACCGAGTTGAGTTGAGTCGAGTCGAGTCGAGTCGAGCTACATGTGCGGTGGAAAAGCGGCAATATATCCAGTCAGGAGCTTGTAGCCTAGGTATTTTCGGGAACTGTTAGATCCGATGTTGTTCTTTATTGCCATATAAAATCCGTTTTCATCGCGTATTTTAGTTAGGGATTTATGCTAATCGCCTGTAAGCATGCGGTCATTAGCATAAATGCAGGAAAAAGCCTATGGACTTTTTAAAAGATTATGAATAGTTTCTATTATGTATAATTTATTTTAGAATTTTCTCATCACTTTTTGACTCCCAAGACTAAGAAGAAGTGTTTTAAGCAAAAACAAGCTTAATCAATGTGTCTTTTTGTGTCATATCAATAAATTATTGTGAGATATTTTTAGCTTTTTTACTGTCTAATTGATAATTTCCTACATTCAAACGACATCACTGCAGCACACATTCTTATAGTCCAGGTTGTGGCCCAAATAAATGATAGCTTGACAGCTATGCATTATAGGGGTGATGAATGCATACTTAATAAGAGAATAAATCCAGGCAAACCAAAACATCTCAAAAATGGCTTAGGGCTCAGAGTTTAAAAGGCTGGTACAAGCTCTTAAGGGATGCACTGTGCACAATGTATATAGTTAAATAATATATATTACATTTGCAGATGAGTCTAAAAAGCTGGGTGAAAAAGAAAGGCAGACGGGGACAATGGAGGAGCTGAGATTAGTGAAGCAAATTAGGGAAGCAAACTTTCAAGCTAATGAGAATGTTCTTTTGGATTTGAATGCATAATGCTAGGTGATATTATTTGAACATTACAAATACATGTATATAGGGTAATTTGAAGGAAACAAATAAGATTTCTAGCATTTCTTACTTGTTGATTAAGTGCTCAAGTTTATTACAGAAAATACAGGTAGACCAAGTAAGGGAGGAAAGAGAAGTGACAGAGAAGCAAGGGGAACAAGAGAGAGATGGTGCAGTGGTAGATCCTGAGAGGTGTTTTGCCCATGATTGCAGGAGATTTCATTTTTGAACAATGTGTCTTGTGTAAAAAACAGTGTGCAGTGTTTTGAAAGAAGTGTGTTGGAGAATTTCAAACAGTGCAAAGCACTTATTATGTTTGTAGGGTTGGTGCTTGTGTTTTGGGCATGGTCACCAAAGTTAGAGATTGTGATGCTTTGGGCATAGCAACCACTTTTAGTGTTTAAGCATTAGGCAAAAATCTGTAAATAAATTGTGCAAATTATTTTTGCGTTGTGGCATTTTTTGTTTTTAACACCAATAATCTACAGTAATACACAGGACTGTGTGAATAGGATTTAAGTGCATATTCTCCTCTCAAAGTGCACCAGATTCATGGATTCCAATGTACAGGGTACAAAAAAAAAATCGGCCGGGGGGGCAGGCCCCGGACCCCCTAAAGGGTTCGGGGACCACAGCACCGCTGCTGAAAAAAAAATCCTGCGGGAAACACTGAACACTATGAATGGTTATGACTGTTGTCATAAAGTGTCATTCGGTCAATTATGTCACGTTTAATGCAACATTGACATTCTCTGAGATATCTTCGTTATGACAACCTGACATAAGCTGAGACCAAATAACTTGTCGATGTCTTTGTTATGACAACCTGACATAAGCTAAGACAAAATAACTTGTCCATGTCTTTGTAATGACAACTTGACATAAGCTGGGACAAAATAATTTTTCCATGTCTTTGTAATGACAACCTGACATAAGCTAAGACAAACCATCTTATTGATGTCTTGGTTATGTCTACTTTACATTAACCAATAATATTACCTGTCATAAACATGTCATAATAGGCTTAATTATCAATTAAGTATTTCCATTTATGTGGTAAGATTATATTAAACTCAACATTAAGTAAACATAAAGTCAACATTTTGACATTGACTGTCATGAATGATTCTGTTGGCCTCAAGTAAAGTGAAACCATTTGGACATGTCATTGACATGTCATGAAGTGTTATTACATGGTTTAATGCCTTTATAACAGGCTCATGAATGATTCTGTTGGCCTCAAGTAAAGTGAAACCATTTGGACATTTCATTAACATGTCATTAAGTGTTATTACACTGTCTAATTTTGACATTCACTGTCATGAGACCTTTATTATACTGGCATGAATTTGCCTTTGCCTCAATGTAAAACAATTTGGACTTTTCAAGAAATGTTATTACATTTAATTATACACACAACAGTGTTAACTGCAGTAGTAGCCCCTTTATAGATGTGAAGCATGTCAGTATTACATGTGGAAAATACCTTAACAAAATACAAGTCAAGACAGTCTGTTTTATTTTCTTTGAGACACTAAACAAAAAATATATACATACACTTAAAACAGAAATAAGAACTACTTCAAAATCAAATGCACTTTACAGTCCTTAAATGAGCAATCCAAAGAATAAAACGGTGGCTTTAAAATAAACTAGTGCAGTGCCCGTAGGAAGCAGGTAAACAAAGAAACATATTAGACAGTACATTTGGCTGCTATCAGTGATGGCTAATTTTACACTGTTAAGGGTTATTATCAGTAAGTTACTTTGTAGAAGTTGGCTATAGAGTAGGGCAACATTCCTTAGTGTGTTGTGTAAAGATAACCACAAACTAATTCCATGTGTTTTGTTAAGTGAAATGAAACAGAAAATGTGTTAATTAATTAAGTGTTGAATCCTAAAGAAGAATCGAGCTGTACAGGTGTTACCTATACAATCTGATATTATGGTACCTTGCAAACTGCCATCCATACTGCACAATGCAGTCAAACTTACAATCAGTTGCCTATATAGTAAATGGCTGCACTGTGTATAAAAGGAGGCTATGCTGCACGCCATGACAACATTGTCAACCCCATTACCATTAGGCTACTGTTAGGTATTTGAAAGATAAGACAGGGTTTGGATAACTGTCAATTAACGTTACTGTGTCAGTAGCAGTCAGCTGTGTGTGTGTGTGTGGGGGGGGGGATGGGGGGACTTGTGTCCGCGCGGGCGTCCGCATCCGAGACCGTGCTGTCAATTAACGTTAACATGTCAGTAGCAGGCAGCAGTGTGTGTGTGTTTGTGGGGGGGGGGGGTGTGTGCGCACGCGCGCTCGGTGTGTGGGAGCGGACTTGTGTGCGCGCTCGCTCGGGCTTTCAGTTTAGATTTTAAACGGATATAAAACATTTTGTGGAAGAATCCGAGGCCGTGCTGTATTATTACAGTGAAAATAGCGTGAAGTGCAGTCTTTACCACTAAAACGGATAGGTGGAGCAGATGAGGAGTTGATGAGGAGTTGTTGAGGAAGTAAGGCTGTGTCGGTCTGCTGTGTGTGTGTGTGTGTGAGTGTGTGTGTGTGTGTGTGTGTGTGTGTGTGTGTGTGTGTGTGTGTGTGTGTGTGTGTGTGTGTGTGTGTGTGTGTGTGTGTGTGTGTGTGTGTGTGTGTGTCGCTCGTCAGAGGGAGGCGGGGTTTAGTCGGCTCTGTGCGCACGTAAGCTACTATTCGCCAGCATGATATAAATATGATAACTTCTACAACTTCAAAATGAAGGATGAAGGATGCACACCTTCGTGCTGTGTTTAAGCAATATCCGGAAGCTCATGCAGATCTGACTAAAACTCAGAGAGATATGCGAGCCACAGACACACAGACAGACGTTTCTTGCTTTATAGATAGATAATATATGTTATAATGGCTGCTAAAAATCACCAAGAAGAGATCAGCTTAAACACAAAAGGAGGGCAAATGGCACTCAGCTTTTAAACTTTGTGGGCATGTTAGCTTCAGCATATAACTAGTGCAGACTTGTAAGTGAATACGGTTCTTAAACAGGCAGATTGCAGATCAGCAAATCATAGAGCTATTAGCACACACAATAATAACAGAAATATATATTAGATCAGGTTGGAGCATGACAGCCATCTTTGTAAAACTGCTATATAACAATAATCGCAATTGCAATATGTCAAGACAGTCTGTGCTGCCTTAACTATAAGTCAGTAATTATTGTTGTATAGCAGTTATTCAAAGTAAATAATAAGTGTTAATATTTCCATTTTATCTTGGTTTTTAGAAAAAAGCGTCAGAGTGAGCCCTCACGTGTTGCATACAGGATTTGGCCTTGTGTTTTATTCTTTGGATTGCTCATTTAAGGACTGGAAAGTGCATTTGATTTTAAAGTAGATCTTATTTCTGTTTTAAGTGTGTGTATATATTTTTTGTTTAGTGTCTCAAAGAAAATAAAACAGACCGTCTTGACTTGTATTTTGTTAAGGTATTTTCCCACATGTAATACTGACATGCTTCACATCTATAAAGGGGCTACCACTGCAGTTAACACTGTTGTGTGTGTAATTAAGTGTAATAACATTTCCTGAAAAGTCCAAATTGTTTTACGTTGAGGCAAAGGGAATAATTCATGCCAGTATAATAAAGGTCTCATGACAGTAAATATCAAAATTAGACAGTGTAATAACACTTAATGACATGTTAATGTAATGTCCAAATGGTTTCACTTTACTTGAGGCCAACAGAATCATTCATGAGCCTGTTATAAAGGCATTAGACCGTGTAATAACGCTTCATGACATGTTAATGAAATGTCCAAATGGTTTCACTTTACTTGAGGCCAATAGAATCATTCATGACAGTATAATAAAGGTCTCATGACAGTCAATGTCAAAATGTTCCGCATATGACAGTTTAATATAATCTTACCACATAAATGGACATAGTTCATTTACATTTGATAATTAAGCCTACTATGACATGTTTATGACAGGTCATATTATAGGTTAATGTCAAGTAGACATAACCAAGACATCAATAAGATGTTTTGTCTTACCTTATGTCAGGTTGTCATGTTGTGCCTACAGCAGTGCTAAAAAGTACAATAGAAACCTATGAGGAAAAATGAGGCCTAGTTCCCCTTTTCAAAGCCTGATAAGGAACTCTTGGGCCCTACATGGGTAAAATAAAGCCTGGATTTGAGTTTTTGGGAGGCAAAACCCCCAAGAACAAGGGGCCATAAAACGAAGCAACCCAGCCCTAGTTGTATCACTCCTGATAAGGTTTTGTACCCCCATTGGCTGAGATCTTCCAGTCAACCATGTGACCATGCTATGATAAAACCAGCAAGCACCCCAAAATCACCGCCTTTCGCAGTGGATCCATCCACAAAGCGGTGTTTGCAAACTTAAACTGAGCTCACAGACTGCTTGCCTGCAGTCTTTACCTTCCCGGATCCGAAGGAAGTTTCACCAAGGAAACTTCATCCTACCGCGGCTGCTGAAACTCAGCCGTGCCTTCCTCCCTATCAGCCGGAGAAGAAGCCCAGCGTCCCTGAACGCAACAGACAGTAAACTGCCTCGCCGCCTCCGCAAAAGACGCACGCCACTACCGGAGCAAGCCAGCTGACCGCAACGGGCCCCGTCTTTCCCCCAAGAAGCAAGATCGCTCCTCCACCGGCATAACAAGCAGGACTCTCCTCTAAGGGTGTATTCACACATGGAAAGTCTATTAGTTCACTTGCTTTGGTCCAGACCAAATAGAATTTGGATTTTTTTTTGTTGGTGTGGTCCACTTTCATATTGCCCCTTTTGCAAGTGAACCAGCATTACGAAGCAAAACCACACGTGATCTGAAGTCATTCATTCATTGGACAGACATTCTGGGGTGGAGAGAAGCAGGAAGAACGAAGTAAAAACTGCGAAATATATCATTGATATAATATGGGGTTAAAAATAATAAAAATGCCTACATCTAGCCTATAAATAAAGAAGAAACACATCAAATTATTATTGTTTCATATGGTTATAATATGTAGCCCCATGTCAATGCCACGTTATGTGGCTTCTAGCCTACGATGTGAAACATCATTTTTACTGTATTTTTGCTGCTGGACGCACGGCTCGCGTGAAGAATAGGCTCAAACTGAAACACAGCTGATTTAGCTGTGTATCAGCTGGGTGTCAGTTCAGCGCAGTTCAGCACCAAACTGACACGGGGATAGTATTGACGGTCCAGTTGGGAAGAACAATAAAACACACACTTCATGCAAAGCGCAGCGTGAACCTGTTGGCACTGTAGGCTACGGGAGGCGCCTCCATCTGATCGCTGATCCGCACGCGTCATTATCAAATGTAATATTTTGCTCGGGGCTCCCGGTCAAACCACAACTAATCTTCCTAACAATGGCGACAACAACACTTTCCCATAATGTGAAGCTGATGGCGATTTATTAAAAAAGAAAATAAAGAAAAGGCGCAGTGCTTCCTGCAATTGGGCCGGATCGAGTCCGGCCAAATTCACACCACAAACGAACTGCAGCAGAGTGCTTGAGCGCATCGAGACCACCTCTTCAGCTGGGTCTCGGAGCGTTTGTTTGGTCCGCCCCCGAGTGCGATTGCTATATTCACACCTGTCTGAAAGATGCGCACCGAAGGTGGAAGTGCACCTGAGTTCGTTTCAACCGAACTAAACACAGCATGTGTGAATACACCCTAAACCTGCCGTGTGGACCACAGGATCCTAAACTACCCATCGCTTCTCATCACCGTCGGAGACGGTTCACAGTAGGCATTTGTCTGGGCTATAAATTAGGCTATAGATATCTATTTAGGTATACATTAACTTAAGGTTAAGGTACCGACTGACGAGTCGTTTTTCCCTTTTTTAAATGTGATTCTGACAGCATTACTTTCATAATAATTGCCTAACTGCTCACTGTGGTTTTTCCTCCCGCTTTCCGGGAGATATTTTGATTGTTGTGATTGTCGCTACGTGCCAGAACAGCTGTTCCCCTCTGATATCTCTGAAGCAGCATCAGTTTTGCGAGACCACTCGTAGGACTGTAGGCTATAAATCAAGGTGAACAACTAACTGTGCACTTTTTGTGGCGAGCTTTTACTTGATCTCCTCTTTCTTTCTCTCTCTTTATTCAAACTCTGTATATCCGCACACCAACACATATTCTTACATTTGCGTCGAGATTGTTAAGCATATGAGCGTTGACTTCGGTGGTTTCCAAAGTTAAATTGAGTAGGTCGCGAGCGCTGACCCCCTTCACGTGACTTTAACGTCACAGTTAGGACGTCTCCGCCACGTGATTGCGTCGCCATCGGTGACCCCCTTCACGTGACGAAAACGTCACAAGCTGTCCGCCATTTTTGGCTTTGGGCGGTGTCCACCCCCCCCTTTTCTTTTTTGACACCCACCTCACACACACACACACAGTGGTACATACACATGTACTATAGCCTGTGGGTTTGATTCTAAACTGTTCTTATTATTGCTTGTACTATGTCTGCTTTCTTAAATTAGATTAGTTCATGGTTATTGACTTATGTGTATCGTTTTAATCAACTTGCCTAAGTAAATAAACCCTTACATTTGGATTTTAAGAAGCAGCGTCTGTGATATTTGTGTCTTGTATTTCACTAATTGCTGGTAAATAAGATCTATGCTCGAATATTCACTCCTTCATTATCTTAAATGTACATTGTAACCAACTTTGACATTTTAAAAGGTAAATCCCTTTAACATTATGAGACTGTTTTTCTGATTTGATTCAAAGTTCCCTTTTTCAAAGGGTGGTGCTCCGTAGGTATTAATACGTAATTTGATTAGCTGGACTAATTTAATTGATCGTTAATTAAAAATTTTTCTTAATATTATAATTTCCTTGAAATTAATAATATTCTTGACTTTGACCAAATCTACCCCTTATGAATTCCCAACAGTCATAACAAAGACACGGACAACTTATTTTGTCTCAGCTTATGTCAGGTTGTCATAACAAAGATATCTCAGACAATGTCAATGTTGCATTAAACGTGACATAATTGACCGAATGACACTTTATGACAGCAGTCATAACCATTCATAATTTTCATGACAGGTGTCATGACAGTCTTATGACAGTCTTATGAATACGCCTTCAAATAAAGTGTTTGAATGCCGACAAACGGCAGGTGACTCCACGTCTGTTGGCATCTTTATAATCAATGCAGTTGGGATTGTAGCACAGGGAAGCTCATGACTTCTATAATGCTAAATACCTGTGCTTTATTACACATCCTTGTACTGGCTCTACGTGTGGTTGGGTTGGTCGCTGTAAGACTCCCTTACTGCACCATGATTGGCTTCTCTTATTTTTTTACACGTGCTGCCCCTTGCTCTGCTTCGTTAACCAAACAGGTCCCATACAACTTATTTTCGCTGGTCGATTTGGTCGCTACATTCGATAATTATATTATGTTTACATTCTTAGTAGCTGTGTTTTTAAATATGGCTGGCATGAGGTTTGAGTTGGTCTAGTTGGTCAGGATATCTCTCCCCCGGCCCCTGACGTAAGCGGTTCACAGTTCTAGACCAGCTCTAAACTGGAGTTGCTCTGGAACCAGTTTTCAGGCCAGTAACCGGCTCTCTGGTGGTGAGAAACCAAAGAACTGGTTCAAACTGAGCACCACCTCTGAACCAGCCCCGATTTTGCATCGGTGTGAAAGGGGTATGTTGTGTGACATAGAGCATAGACCCCGCTTGCGTTCCACATAGCGGAGTCTCAGAAGTTTACAGTTGAAAATCTCTAGTGAACTTTTACAAACAGCTCCTGCTCTTCCCTATGTACAGTAATCGCAATAATACAGTACCTTCCTGGTCACCAAGGTTGTTGTGTATATACGGGTATGTGGAACACAAGCAGAGTATTTGATGAGGCTATGTTTATCCAAAAGTTGAGCAGGTTTCTACTTTTTCATGGTTTTATTTGCAGAGCTGCTTAGTGAGATGGGTCTCATTCTTATGAATGAGAATCCTTCATTTTTGACGCACCATCTTCTTTGACATGAATGCAGTCTTAGTGTAGGAATTAGCACTGTAAATGGTTTTTCACTTTGAGTAAGAAGAGCAACTGTACAAGTAGCCAAATGGTCAATACACAAAAATGCCATTCATCCATAGATTAAGATATTGTAGCTCCCGGGCCAATGAGGAGGCTGCACTCACGCTCAATGAGAAAGAGGAAGCAGACCACACCCATGACTGCGATGATGAGCCCTGGGACGATGAAGGACAGGCCCCAGTTGGAGGAGACCCAGTAGCCTGCGATCAGAGAGCCCAGGATGTTCCCCACTGATGTGTGAGAGTTCCACAGGCCCATGATGAGTCCACGCCTGACAGCAACACACACACACATCACAGGATCAATCTGTTCCTTCATTTTTCCTTCTGTCCTAAATCATGTAATTTTATGTATAAATGTAATTTTCTTACAGCAGAGAAATTAATCATACTTGCTTTCTATACTATATTATGCAGCAAGCCAAGGTGCAACCAAGAGATTTCCATACTTCAGATAAGAAGGCATCAGGTAGAAAGCTAATATAGGTTGTGGTTTCAGCAGCTGTCTTGTTGTTACTCAGTGTCACTCTCAGCTAATGATAGGACAGCCCTGGTTATTGTTTTAAGCAAATCATTTAATATTATAAAGTCATACGTCTGTCTATGTCTATGAAATGTAGAGAGCCGATCTATTGACTGTTGAAGACATTATATCGACTGCATAATACTGTCTTACAGCTTCTTATGGTATGTTGATATAACTTTGTCATATTCAGTCACAATATTAGTAATACATCTATATGACACACCATCTTTAACCCATTGATGACTATTGTAATCTAGGATGCATGTCCTTAATGCCTGAGGGTTTTCTGAAAAAATAGTATGAATTGCCAAGTCTACCAAAACCTTAATATCTAAGCCTGTGTAGCACATAGAAACATGAAATAAAATACATTTAAAAGTTAAGGTTCACAGGTTTTATTTAAACATGCTCCCTTAGCGCTTACAAACCAACACATTTTCAAAAAATCGTCAAAATTAGATGGGGGAGAAAAAAAAAAGAATAAAAAATATAAAATATTTAAAAATAATGTGCTAAATGAGGTTATAATCCTGCTTCCTTTTAGCATGGATAGTAGTGACTGAGTGTGTAGTTGAGGGATAAAGATAGACAGATATAGGAAGGAGAAGATAGCTTTATTTTATTATTTAGTTCAGTTATCACTGGCACCATAAATCCGACTTCCCAGTACAACTGGAACGCAGACTGACTCCTGCTGTCGGGAGCCGATCAGCTGGTCCAAACGGCTGTATACCACGGAGATGAAAACGAAACTGAAACTTAACTTTTGCCTGGCTGGGCTGAATTTGAGTTGGAGCATCAAAATATAGCCTAAATTCATAAATATTGTTAATAAATAGATGCAATGTGTTGTGTGATTTTCGTCAGTAGCCTATAGTAGACCTTGATTCTGCGCTCCGAACGCCACTAACTGTTCTGTAATACACTATCACCGACACAGCTACCGTATTTTGTTTCATTTTTCATTTTTTATTTATTTTTTTGATTGGCGTGATTTTCGGCAAACCACACATTTTTTGGGTGGTCACGTGGTCTTAAAAAAATCAACAAAACCCACCTCATGTGTAATTGAACCAATGACGGTGCATTCTATGTTGCGCACCCCATGAAAATTAGATAAAGTACAATGCTGCGTGACGCAGCATCAGGCAGGAGATACAATGTGGCATCACGCAGCAGCCGTCATCAATGGGTTAAATCAGAAAATCCACAGTGAATATCTCCTCACAATCCACTACCTGCCAGCACTGTGTGTCCGTTGAAAGAAATCATGTGTTAATACACAGCCTAGGCACTGTAAACAGGGATGTTGTTAGCTAAGTGGGCACCTTTTGTTAACATACCTGTTTACAGAGCCTAGTCTGTGTATTAACACCTGATTTTCTCAGCACACACACAGTACGGACAGGAAGGGGATTGTGAGGACATATTCACTGGTTTTGACAAAAAGGGATTTCGTCAACAAGTATTCTCCAGAATCACTGACTACACCTTTAACTTCCATATTGGACTTTTCCTCTGCCAAAGTCAGTCTAGGATCAGGACAGATTTAAGCTTACCTTCCTTTTCCAAACCAGTTACCGATGCAGGTCACCACACTGGGCCAGCCAGTGGTCTGGACCAAGCCATTTGCCACCTGAAATGGCAATAAATGACAGCATTTATTTAATAGTGAGGTATAAGAACCCAAGGTGTCTAGCCACCTTCTTAATTGACTGCAAATGTACTTATGTGACTATGTGTAAATGCATTGGTACATACAACTATGATAATGTACTGCCGCGTGTCTCTTCGTGTGTGGCCATCCATCTGTGATGTTATGTATATTTGGAGTGGCAGAATACACATTTTTGATATGGCAATACATTCCAGAGCCTCCATTAACACGATATGTGTAATTGGAATTGAATGTAACACAATAGCTAACTAACCTGTGACCCAAGCAGAGAACTGATGAGCAATTGCTAGCACTTACTGTGTGTGTGTGTGTGCGCGCGTGCGTGCGTGCGTGCGTGCGTGCGTGCATGTGTGTGTGTGGTAGGGGTATTTCACTACTGGCTGTTGCTGGTAAGGTCCTGGCTGAGGTGATGCTGAACAGATTGGTCAGTAACATCACAGAGTCAATGCTGCCTGAATCACAATGTGGCTTCAGAAAAAGCAGGAGTACGGTCGACATGATCTTTACAGCACGGCAGCTTCAGGAGAAGTGCCAGGAACAACATCAGGATGTTTTTATAGCTTTTGTCGACCTCTCCAAAGCATTTGACCCTGTTCAGAGAGAACTTTTGTGGGACATCCTCCTAAAGTTTAGCTGTTCCAAAAAATTTGTTAACATCCTCCGTCAGTTCCATGATGATATGACTGCTAGAGTGACCATGGGAGGAAAAGAGTCCGCTCCTTTCCCTGTTCGTACAGGCGTCAAGCAGGGCTCTGTGTTACACAGCTTCTCCATAAGGAGATTGAGAATAGCAGTGGTGTGCATGCAGAGGTGGAAAGAGTACAAAAATATTCTACTCAAGTAAAAGTATGATTACTTGGATGAAATTTTACTTAAGTAAAAGTAAAAGTACTAGTCTAAAAATCTACTGAAGTAAAAGTGGAAAAAGTAGCTGATTTAAAATGTACTTAAAGTACAAGTTACTAGTTACCTTTTAACAGCGGGAGGGGGTAGGGTCTCTTCTGTGTAGGGCATTCTATATACAAGGGGATATAAATCTCAAACTAGTTTTGTTTAATCAATGCAACACTTTTACAAATTAAAGTGCACAAATTAAACAAATCATGTCACCACACATGTATGGATGTATACTGTGTCATTATACTTTAGATAAGCAAATATGGAGCAAATAGTCTGTTAATGGGGGAATGGGAAAGTAACCGGTCTACCTAAACAGACTGCAGTTGCAGTTCTAATAATGTAATTGTGTACAATTGATCTAAACCATGGACATTGCGAGGTTAGGCTGCTCGATTTTGACAAAAATCATAATCATGATTATTTTGATTGACATTGTGTAATCACAATTATTAGACAATTATTCATTGATTTAAGAACTGCAACGTGCACTTATTTAACATTTGAAACCATGACTTTTGACTTTAAACATATCCTAATTGAACTGAAAACAAGGAAAATGCAAATAGGAAATAATATAATAAGTAAAACATATTTTTTATAATTAAATAAAATAAGTGTCAAAATCAGAATAAACCGTTGCAAATGTTGTTGATAGGGCACTTCTTTTGCTAGCAAGAATGTGAGGGCATATTTTAATGTATATCTCATGGACCTGGCTGGATAAGCAAGTTGCATTGTAGGCTACAGTGTTCTTAATTGATGACTGTTGTGGTGGCAAGAGTCAAGGAGCTTTAAACTTCCTGTGTTTTTTATTCCTTTATTGCTTGGTCATAGACCACTTGGATTTGACTTAAAGTGAGTAAACTAATTGGTCGTGATGTTTTGAGGTGCAGCTGGGTCGCGCTCACATATGATTTTTTTTCTCTCTCTCTCTCTCACGGTCGCGCATGTCATCTGACTCGCGTGTCCGCGCATAACATATCTTGCACATTGTTTTAGTCTATTACTTTTACCTTTCTTCTCAAGCAAAGGCTGACTTTCTGCCGTCTTCTGGAAGTTTTTCAAAGCTCCCGGCAACACGCACCGTCTCCATCCTACTCTGCACTGTTAAACTGAAAGCTAAACTAGCAGGTGAGGGAGGGGCCGATCGCACGGCTGGATGAAAGGTTTGCTGCATTTAAAAGCCTTCACGTCTTCACGAGCGGTACAATGACAGTTTAACTAGGATTATTTTGTTTTAATGATAGAGGGAAGCAATGTTTGTTATCATTTAGTCGCAATGATCCTGTCGATCATTCTCTGTGTTAGTTTCCGGTATTGTGCCGTGAAAATAAAAGCCCCCCGCGATATTTCTTTTATTTTCTCTCCTTTCCCTATCTATTTTTTACTCAGTAACGCAGGTGATATAAAATGTAGCGAAGTACAATACTTCAAAATAAACATACTCAAAGTAAAAGTAAAAGTATAGGTTTTAAAAATCACTTAAAAAATTACAAGTACACGAAAAAACTACTCAATTACAGGAACGCGAGTAAATGTAATTCGCTACTTTACACCCCTGTGTGCATGTAGACTTCAGACTGGATGGAAACCTCTTTAATATCAGGAGATTCCAAGCTACCACCAAACTGCTTGATGGAAGGGTCCTTTAACTGTAGTATGCAGATGATTGCGCATTTGTTGCTAACTCTCCAGTCTAGTCTGTCCTTAATGCTGTAGCCAGAGCATACGGCAGGATGGGTTTAACCATCAACACCACCAAAACAGAGGTTATTTGTCAATGGAGTGCCAGCCCCCCTTCCACTATGCCTGTCTTTACTGTTGCTTATGAACATCAGTAGTTCTGTCATTTAAATACCTGGGCAGTATGCTCTCCGATGACTGCAGCATTGATGAAGAGGTCCAGAAATGCATCAGGCAAGCGTCTGCTGCCTTTGGTAGACTGCGACACCGGGTCTTTCAAAACAAGGACTTGAACTTCCACACCAAGGTACGGCTGTGGAGCTCCGGTCACTTGCAGCCGCCACCTCAGGTCCCTGGAGAACTTTTACATGCGCTGTCTGCAGCATATCCTTGGCATCACTTGGCGTGATCATATTCCTCATTCTGAAACCTTTGCAAAGACCAACTGTAGAAGTATTGAGGCTCTGGTCACCCAGCACCAGCTGAGATGGCTTGGACATGTTTTTTTATTTTTTTTTTATTAACCTTTATTTTTCCAGGAATATACTATTGAGATTCAAAATCTCTTTTTCAACAAAATCTCTTTTTGTGGGGAGAATGCCCCAGGACCGACTGCCCCACAGAGTGTTTGTACGGCCAGTTGAGTCATGGCCAACGCTCGGCTGGGGGGGATGAAGAAGCGCTACATGGACCAGATGAAGAAGACCACATTGAAGAAATGTAACATCAGTCCTGAGGACCTGGAGGTTACTGCTGCTGACCGCACCACATGGCGGCAGGTGTGTAAGGAGGGCACCCGTAGGCTGGAGGAGGACAGGACAGCCAGGAGTCAGCAGAAGAGGGACAGGAGGAAAACTCCTGTGGAGCCCTTGGTGTCTACAGACACATTTACATGTCCTACTTATCAGAGATTCTGTAGGTCTATGAATAGGTATGGGAATCGAGACCCGGTTCCTCTTCAGAACCGGTGCCGAGTCAACCAATTCCTTGGAATCGTTAACATGCCTGCTTAACGATTCCGCTCGTTGCAAATGCGTCATGACTTGACACTCACGCTGCATTGTTTTGGTTCAGAACACAGCAAACATGGCGTTGAGACAGAATCTCTCTAACTGTTGGTTGTTTTTCACTTGAAAAGACGACAATACAGCCACTTGCAACAATTGTAAAGTTTCCATTTCGTCAAATGACACACGCACAAGCACGAGCGCAAGCGAGCAGACGGCGATCGTGACGGTTAAACGTTTAAATGTCCGCTGCCTGTCTAGTCGACACCAGGATTCCCCATTGGACTTGTACATAAAATGTGTGAGAATTAACGTGTGTGTAGGCATACGTGTGGGCTAATAAAAGAGGGAGACAGATAAAAAGGTGAGAGCAGCAAAAAGCAAAGCAAAAAGGTTTTCTTGACCGCTGCCTTAAGCCCCGCAGTGTTTACTCACGTTCGTCAGCTGGTTTGTTTCTTTTTCCTCCCGTCAGCTGTTATAGTGCCGCCTTTACGCACGGCGGGTGCAGACGAACCCAAAACAATATGCAGCGGAACTCAGCGGTGATAAGGAAACAATAGTCTACACTTAAGTTAAACAATAAACTTCATAAAGACACACTTAAAATAACGATCTCTGCCCATACAAAAAGCACTGACTTGGATAACTTGATGGAGCGATCGATGTGCAAAAACCATCCGGCACATGTGTCTGATGTCGGGCCGTTATATTAATAATAAACAGCGGGCGGGCTTATAAAAAAGGAAGAGAGATATAACGGCGAGAGCCTTTTTCTTTTTCCTCCCGTCAGCTGTTCTAATGCACGTTACGCACGGTGGTTGAGACAAACCCTTCACTAAAGTTAAACATGAAACTTTGTAACTACACACTTAAAATAACGATCTCTGCCCATACAAAAAAAGGCTTGGATTACTTGAGGAGCGACCGATGTGCAAATGTGTCTGATGACGGGCCGTTATATTAATAATGGCATTTGGGCTTAAAAAGGCAAACCTTTTTTTAATCCAGACCAATTAATGTGACAATTGACAATTTCCTAAGCCTAAAGTACTCTTGATAATCTTTGCACACACTAGACACACTTCTGATCAGATATTTAAGCAAGTTATTACAAATAAACACATTTGTACTTATTTTCTCACACAATGAGAATCGATAAGAGAATCGATAAAAAATAGAATCGGAATCAGAATCGTAAAATTCTTATAAATTCCCATCCCTATCTATGATTGGGTTGTATAGCCACATCAAATCTCAGAGATAGATGTGGAATCATGGGGATGGGTAGTATGGGCATTGTCACTACCTGGGGCTTGTTTGTACGGAGCCTGGGTCTGTTGAAAGTGGCTGTGCTGTTTGTGCTGTGGTAGCCATAAGTAGGTTCTTGTTTCTTTAAAATGTTTTACAAAAAGGTTAAAAGTGGACGTCATCATCAAAATCAATGGACAACCGAGTGTGAGTGTGTGTGTGTGTGTGTGTGTGTGTGTGTGTGTGTGTGTGTGTGTGTGTGTGTGTGTGTGTGTGTGTGTGTGTGTGTGTTTTCTTAACTTAACTTATTAACTTTTGTTACTAGTGCAAGCACTGCAAGTTGGCGCATACAACCTGATGCATTCCAATGTGTCTCACCTGGACGGATATATAGAAGGCCAGGCTATGGATGTTGTAGACATAACCCAGTCCAAACAGGCAGGTGAAAAGGCCACTGGCCAGCATGCCCACTGTGAGGTACAGTCGAATGGGCAAGCGCTCCCCGATGATCCCACTGCACACAGTGGGGACATCATATAACCGCAAACAATATTTCTCATTTATAAGGTTGTTAAAAAGCTCTGCACATGGTGATTAGGTTACAGTGCTGTTTGTTTGACACAAGTTGAGGGTTTTCAGTGAACCATAAGTGAGTGGCTAGTTTACAGTGAAGGTTTACAGAACTTTCAGAGGGATTACTATCATTGGCAGATTATGAACATTTGCATTGTCTTCCACTCAACAACTGTTCTTATTGGAATGAAGAAGAATGAAGAAGAGTAAGAAGATGCTTTATCTGTATAACCACCGGAAAACACATCCTGGTCTACCTCTGGAGCGCGTCTGTGTCTGTTACTGCTGCGTCTCTCTCGCTGTTTCCGGCCACACATGTAACGTCTCAGCTGCTGCTGCAGCGCTGCTTCTAAAAGCCCTGACTTTCTACACAGTTTTCATAGATAATTCCCATTAATATGAAGTTGTTTAATGTCATTTTATGATGCATATGATAAATATTGAGTTTATACCGTTATCCTAGTGCCTCCATGCCTTTTTTCTCCACACATTTTCGCTTGTGGCAAATTTTATTTTGAAAGAGACAAACCGTGAAATTGTGAAACTACAGCAAATGCTGCTGGTATGACTGTCAAAAGAGTATTTCTCTATCAGTTAAAGCAGAGAGACCCGAGAGAGACACGTGTCTCCCCGCAAAAATAGTATCCTCCTCCTGAGGTGAAGTGGAGCGCCGCTGCAGACGCGCCTCCGACGGGCGACAGCAGTGCGTCTGAGGTTGGATGTGTGGAGCTGTAGTGTGTTAACACGGTCGCCGAAAAAAAAAAAGAGTCAGACGCAGACGCGCCCAGGGGGTAACATACTAGAAATGCAACACAAAAAGTGCTTTACAATATAGAAATCACATGCACACAGTCCATTACATAAGAATGAAAATGGAACGGACATAAAAACAGGTTTGAAAAGGATAAGATTAAGTTAGAATGTATCAAAAGTTTTCAAACTTTTCACTTTGGTTTGACTTCAGTGGTGTTGACAAGAACATCTGGCTGCAGATTGTGTATCTGTACATCGTTCAACAATTCAGCGCAATTTGCACCAAAACATCTACTTTTTATAAAGACCAAATAACTTAATTTTTGTCTCATCAGTCCAAAGCATTTTCTTCCTATATGAATCTGGCTTGTCTAAATGAGCTTTTGCATACTCCATGCAACTGTATCTGTGGCGTGGGCGCAGAAAGGGCTTCCTTCTCATCACCCGGCTATACAGATGTTTTGGTGCAAATTGCACTGAATTGTAGAACCATGTACAGATACACAATCTGCAGCCAGATGTTCTTGCAGGTCTTTGGAGGTGATCTTTGGGTTGTGTGCAACCATTCTCACAATCCGCCGCATATGCCGCTCTTGTACTTTTCTTGGTATGCTAGACCTGGGTTTAACTGCAACTGTGCCTGTGTCCTTCCATTCCCTGACAACGTTCCTTACAGTAGAAATTGACAATTGAAACCTTTGGGAAAGCTTCTTGTAGCCTTCCCCTAAACCATGACAATGAATAATCTTTGTTTTTAAGATCTTTTGGGAGCTGTTTTGATGATCCCATTCTGTCTCACTTCTGCAGAGAGTCAAAGAGAAGTGGAACTTGCATTTAGGCACCTAAAATACCTTTTATCATGATTAAACAGACCTTTATATGAGGTTCAAGGCTTAACAACATAATCCAACCAATTTTGTGTTTAAAGTCCTCAGTTTTACATGCTGTTACATGCATTAAAATCAGCAAGACCACAAGGGTTCCCATATTTTTGCACAGCCAGTTCTTCACATTTTATTTAATTTCATAAAACTAAATACTGCTTTTCAAAAAATCTTTGTTTGGAAAACATCCCAGTACTTAGCTGTTCCTGGTAAATGAAAGACATACCAATTTTATCTTTTTTGTGTGAAAGCAGAGTCAATTATAATGCCGGCTGAGAGGGGTTCCCAAACTTTTTCATATGACTGTATTAGAGCGCGAGAGAGGCAGCAGTAAGGTAAGGCGACGTGCTCCAGAGGTAGACGCAGGATATGTGTGGAGGCCGTAAGTGTTCAAGTTTTCAGGAAATATGAGAGATGTGCTGCTGTAATTGCTGCAAAAGGTGGACAATGACATACCAAATATTAAAAGTGGATAAAAACAGTAGGACTGTCTTCATCTGATGTCTGTTGTACTCATAACAACCATCTGCATAGTTCATGAACATTTATGAAATGAAACCATGTTTATGATGAGGCAAAAAAAGAGGTCAATATTTTCAGATCTTTCAGGTGTTCTAATAATTTTGGCCACCACTACGCACACATTACAGTATATATTGCTCTTCGTCTATTCCTTTTCAACATTGATGTGGAAAGAAGTTCCCACCTCTTGGTGCCATCTTACCTGAGATACATTCCCACTGCATAGGCACAGAGGAAGGAGTAGTCCATGGCGCCAAGCAGCTGTTTGTAGTTGGTTTTATCTGAGAAAAGAAACAGGAACAGCCTTAAACCCAGCAGTGTGCTCCAACCTGCTTTGCACATTCAACTCTTCTTATTTTGTAATCAATTGTGTAATTCTTATCAGGATCAAATTTTAAAATCATCAATGTTGACTCAATAAAACACAATGGCTTCAGCACACCAACACATCAAACTGAAATCCATCCCAGAACCCTAACATTAGTAAAGCAGAACAAACCAAAAGGCTTCCAGCTACAGTCCATGTCATTGTGGAGAGAAAGACGATGGCTGCCAATGGAGGCAATGGTGGCAAGTTCACTGACAGATGAACAGTTCCTATGGAGCTCGCTCTGTCAATACAAAGTATGTAATGAGATGTTAATATTACATAACACAAATGTATATAAGTAAGATTTTAAAAAAAAAAAGTAAAACAGAAAGTGTCAGAAAACATTGAACACGTGTGTGTGTGTGTGTGTGTGTGTGTGTGTGTGTGTGTGTGTGTGTGAGTGTGTGTGTGTGTGTGTGTGTGTGTGTGTGTGTGTGTGAGTATAAAGGTGTGGCCACACTACAGTACACGCGTTACGCATCTAAAATGTTGCTTGATCATTTTGTGTCAAAATTGGTTCTACGCACGTATAGCGCCTATAGTCTCCCTCCCGATCATTTATTTCCCCTAATCAACCATGGCTGCGATCAGACCCGACCCGACACAACAGCGTGCATGTCCGCACGTAAACAACAACAACACGGCCAAGAACTGTGCCAAAGGCAAATAAACAGCAACTGAACAGCACAAATAGCCTAGCATTAAAACAGCATTGCATATTCACGCCGCTCGGAAATTCATAAAAACAGCAAGGCAGCTACATAACAAACATAGTTACAGCAGCGTGTGCACGGTGTGTCAGAGCAACTGGTGATCAGGGTAGCTGGTGGCATTTGCAGATGTTTCGTAGGCGTGTCTATTTAGGACCCCTAGTCTAAAAACCCGGAAATAAACCTATTCAAAACATCGTCTCTCTTCGCATTCATTTATCGGTTTATTTTATACATGATGTCATAAACCGTTTGCAGGATCATTACCTTTGGTCCCAAAGTACATAAATAATTAGTTGTCTTCAGCGCGGGGGGAAGAAAACTCATTCTTGACGGAGTCGAACCAGCGATCTCATCAACCCATTCATAAGAAACTATAGTACCCGAATTTTACACGGTGCGCCACAAAGCCAGACGAAAATCACTGTGCTAGTAGGATATTATCATTTTCACATAGGCAAATATTGAATCATATGTACAATGCACGTCAAATGAGCAAATTGCAGAATAGTGTAGTACAAATAAACGGTCCAAAATGTAGGCTATTAGGTGTTTCTTTGACTAATCCTTGTCTATTTCTCCCATCTTTGACGGACATTATCTCAACATAAGTTATTTTCTTTTTTCTATAACATTCACTTCTACACCTCAAATTCAAATTCTGGAGTTTATTACAGAATAATTTGTTATGTTGTTAGTTATATGATTAATGATACATTTATTCTGGAAATACATGCCGAAAATGCATTTATAAAGGCCTATATAGCAAAGTTGCACATTCATTCAAACATTTCTGTAAAAATTGTAATACACAAAATATATATTTTTAATCTAAGTAATCAACTGGCAACGTTTTATGATGATCTATTATTTACCCTTTTCACATTGTCTCAAATCAAAGTTCAAATATGCAATACAAGCTCTGTGTCCTAGAGACGAGCATCACAAAAGAAAAGACAACAAAATGGTCATTAAAACAAGATTTTATAACACAAGCAGTGCAGAAATAGTGTCAGTAAAAGAACAGTAGGACACCCAGTGTGGTAGAACTTCCACAGACTGCACGCAGAAACGCAAGAACCCTAGATCCACTCCACAGTGTACAGCAAAACGTCTGAATTAAACTCAAATATTAGACTTGTGTCTTATGCTTTCACCTCTCTCTGCACCTACCTCTACCTGGCTCACCCACAGTATCTCCGGCACATCATTTCCTATTAGCACCACTGTTTACGCTCTCCTGTTCACTCACACAGACTAATAAATAGGCCTACAACAAAGCAAAATAACAGATACAGGCCTACATGAACCACACTGTCACTGTCATTACAAATATAGGCTACTCCCCAAACCAACCTCAAACAAAAATACACACCTCAATGCGCACTACTGTCAGTAAGCAAACAGAAAGAATCAACACTCCGTCACATCTTAAATGTCCATAAGTGTCACCATATCTGGCTTCAGCTATTGCTCTCCAAAACCCTTAAACCCTATGATTAAAATCTAAAAATGTGTAAAATAGCATCCTTTTAAGAAAGACTGCACACCCTTGATCATTTGTTTTCTACACTTAGGCTACCTCTCGCAAAGACAGACCAAACTACAGCAAATAACAATAGCCTAGCTATCATTCAATCTTCATACTCAAATTTGACCATGTACGATCTACATTGGTTGTAAGCAATGACTGTGGTTCCGAGTAGTGAATAACACATCGTAGTGATGATAGAAAAACATCTGAAATACTATGGTATTTGCCCAAGTGTAACAAGTGTCACACATTAAACTGGGTCTATCACACTTAGCCACAGCTAACACAGCCAACTTCACGCTTAACTTGTGACACAAATAGCTTACCCCAAACTGTAGGCTACATTTCACTAAAAAGCTGAATGGAAGAATAATCCCAGACCCTTCTCAAGTATATCCGAATATAGCGATATATGTCCAACTTTTTAAAACTGACGAGAACATCTTGTATTCAACCACACACAGCCTATCAACTTATTTACGTTTGCGTTATTTTCACAAGGCATCGACACAGTCACCTACACGCTCCTAGCTGTCACCAGATAACCCAACAAATAAACCAGGAATATTTCGTCTATGTCGCATTCATTTGTCGGTTTATTTTTAAAACATCATGATAAGCTTATTTCAGTCACATAACCAAAGTAGAGAACATGAACAATAGGACGTATTCAGTACAAAATTATAATTACAAGAAAAGTATCCCGTGTGTGCCGATGTGCTGTCACAAATTAATCTGATCGCCACAACTTGCCCCAAAGCCAACAACTGACTCCAAACTTCGTGCTGTTACGCACATGTGTGACAGAAATCTTACCTCACACTGTTCCACTAACAAGATCAGCATCTTGATGTGGCACACCTGTGAGGTGGGATGGATTATCTCAGCAAAGCAGAAGTGCTCACTATCACACATTTAGACAGATTTGTGAACAATATTTGAGAGATATGGTACAATTGTGTATCTGGAATGAATTTTAGATCTTTAAGTCCATCTCATGAAAAATGGGAGCAAAAACAAAAGTGTTGCGTTTATATTTTTGTTGAGTGTATAAGCTATATATATATATTATAGTGTATATATATTTATGCTCTGTCAAGTTGATGTGAGGGAGCAGGAGATGGGAAAGAGAACATAGGCTATGACTGTTTACAGAGCAATCGCAGGAGCACAGGGCAAAGTCTAGGGGGCGGAGAGGGGGTGCAGGCGGTGGTGAGGAGGGGTGCGGCCGCACCCCTATAGGCCTACTTCCAACGTCCCATTTATCTTCATCTCTTATTTATTGTAGCCTAAGTGTTTATGAATAACTGCACGTAGCCTACAGTTGTCAGATCACGAACAGTTGAAATAAATTAGGCCTAGGCCTATGTGTTTCAAAGGGCATAGTTTTTAGTAATTTATTTTAAACTCACAATGCCAGTATTCATAGGCTACTTTGTCTGAGGAACTGGGGCCTGTTTCAGGTGGTTTTGAGGCAACCCAGAGTTTGTTCGCTCTGAGTTAGTGGAAACTCTCGGTTTTTCCGTTTCAGGTAGCAGGTTCAGCGCAACCGAGAGTCAGTTACTGCAGCAACATACGCCGTGGGTCTACTGGATAGGTGATTTGACCTACTCTGAGTTTGTTTTTACTTAACGCTGCAGCTCCGACTGAAGAAAGAGTGTCACTGTCACAACGTGACCCTGTAGGACAGTTAAAGCAAAATCACTGCATAGAAATCTCCATCGGGATGTTTTTATCATTTCCTGATGATTTTACGTTCGCTTGTCCAGCTCAACTGACAAGCTGGACAGAGAGCGTCGGAGGAATCCTCCGCCTCTAAACATGTAAACGTGTGAGAAAATGAATAAATAATCAATTAGAGCTTGCCTAAAAATAAGTTTGCCATGTTACTGTTTATTGTATTTAGGATTTTAGCTCATTTGGACGCTGTTTGACCGTCTGTTTTCATTGATATAGCCTATTGGTGATATTATAACTACTTTCAGTTTCATTACTCAAACGTGATTAGTGTTCTAAAAGATACTTCGATTATAAAACAAGAGGTGAAAAACACAGATGATGATTAAACAAACTAATTTATGACTTTATATTTCCTGAACGTTAAACAACGGTCACCCGCCGGACATTGTAGCCTAGGATCAGAGATCTGCACTCGATTGCTCTTCCTCAAAGAAACCTGATGTGCACATTTTTACTTGAATCTGAATTTTTTCTACGTGAATTTGAAAACTTGAATTTAGAACTTTTATTTGAATGTGTCATTTCGAATATTAACTGAATCAGATTCAAGTATAATTAATTCAAATTCAAATGGATTAATTCATATTCAAGGGTATAAATTCAAATTCAAGTAGAGAAAATTCAGATTCAAGTATAATTAATTCAAATTCAAATGGGTTAATTTTATTCAAGTGTATAAATTCAAATTCAAGTATCAATAATTCAAATGCAAGTTGATCAATTCATATTCAAGTCGATCAATTCGAATTCAAGTTCTACTGACACATATCTCTGCCCATAAAACTGGCGCTGCTAATTCAAACTGAACATCTCCTACAGCTTCGGCCTCAAATAAAAAGCATTTAACTGGCGAAGAGTGAGATTACTTTTATTTTGAAGCAAACACAGGAACGTAGCGCTTCCCAGCCCCGCAGTCAATAGCAGCATGTCCTTAATTGCCCCCTGGGTATAAATAAAGTTTTCTTGAATCTTGAATCATGTCTTCCATTTGGGACTACGCAGTGAAAGAAGAGAACAACAAGCTTGCGATTTGCCATTTTTGTAACCCTGCACTCACACCTAGAGCTTCATGAACGTTAGTGGGAGCCGCCAGTCTTTCTTTTTGAATGTATGCTCGCTACGAAGGGCAGAGTGCAGCGCCATTACAGCCACCTGAGCACACACAGGCGTGTAAAGCAAGTCCACAGTCTGAAATAAGCCTTGGAGGATCTATCCCAAAACATTTACAACAACCAATTTAATTTAGCCTAAATTGTACAAATACTTAGGCTAAAATAATAATTAGTGCTGTCAAACAATTAAAATATTTAATCCCGATTAATCGCATTAATGTCATAGTTAATTCGCGATTAATCGCATTTTTATCTATTCTAGCCTAAATGTCCCTTGATTTCTTTTTGTCCCATTATTTTTATCTCATTTTAATGCTCTTATCACACCCATTCTCTACACCCTTGTAATTCAGTGTATTTCTTCTAAAATATCATAATTTGCAATTCAGTGCAAATAGCCCACAATGTGCCGGCTGCCACTAACATTCATTGAGGTGTGGGTGTGCGTGCAGGATTATAACTAAGACTTTTGCAAATGACAGGCTTTCTTTTCTGTTCTTTTTCCGCTAAGTCCCAGAATCACACACGGAAGACGCTACTAGTGAAAGTCGCGGAAGTGCTAGATTCCGGTTTCTGCTTCAAAATAAAAGTCAGAATTGACTTGACGTTTAGCCGTTTTGCCAGTTAAATGATTTTAATGTGAAATTATGCTGAAATAACAGTAACTCAACTGCGAGCCATATGTATAGTTTGAGGTGTTTCAGTTGTTCTAACATTAATAGTTGATGCAACAGCATGAGAAAAAACCACAACGTTTGCTAGGCCATGAAGAGCGTTAATCACGCAATAAAAAAATTAACACCGTTAAAATGGGTTTGCGTTAACGCCGTTCATAACGCGTTACACTGACAGCACTAATAATAATAATAACAAATAATTAGACTAACTATTTTATTATGTTCCATGTTTTATAGTTTGGTTAATACCATATATTAACCAAACTGTGTATGCTAGGTGTATGCCTATTGCCTTTTATCCAGAGAATATGACCCAGATGATGTCCGTACTAAATGCTAACAAAAGATCCTTTTATGAAAATGAACATTGTGTAAATGTACAGTATATATGTATACAGTGCTCTCCAAAAGTATTGGAACAGTGAGGCAAATTCCTTTATTTATGCTGTAGACTGGAAACATTTGGGTTTGACACCAAAATATGAATATGAGACAATAGATCAAAATGTCAGCTTTGATTTCCAGGTATGATACACAACTGAGAAGATAGCATTATTTATAAAGGAACACCACATTTTTAGGTGAGCATAAATATTGGAACAGATAGACTTAAAATAAGGGTTAGTGAATAAGACTTAATATTTAGTTTCAAATCCTTCGCTTGCAATAACTGCATCAAGCCCGTGTAACCCATTGACATCACAGAGCTAAGGATAGGGCTTAAAACAGATCATAATTCCATATTTAGGCCTACTATCTATTTTATACTGCTGGGCAAACAAGTTTTTCACCCAAACTGTATTATTCAAGCTTCTTGCGAAAAACTACAATTTATTTTTTTCTTGATGTTACATTTAAACAAATCACGTAATTTTATTGACCTGTGCCTAATAATCATTTTACTGAGCCGATCTGAACACATCACAGTTGAACCGTTTGCGATTTTTTATCCTGCAGATTTAAATATGGATTTCAAAACTATCAATTTTTTTAACTGCTGGACTTGCTACACAATCTCTCATTTGTTGATCATCGCTGATTTGAATGAATGATGAGACGTGCCGAGCCGTCAGCAGCTCAGCGGACAGATTTTTTTTTTGGGGGGAGACTGAGTTTAAGCGGGTTGAAGGAGTTTCTTCAAGACAGTGGAAGGTAGGGCTTACAACACTCTTTACAGTCTATGATGCGGACCAGTGACGGGATAATACGCCGAAGTAGGCCTAATTAGTTGAAGATGACCCGACTCTACTCGATATTTAAAATTACATCATGTGACCTACTGGACTCCATAGCGGTATCGATAAGCTCAAACGTTATTGATTTCTGGGTTTTGAATATAGCGGAACCAGGTCCGTAGCCTAATAGACCCGGCTTTCGGAACATAGACAGCGAAACTGCGCGCACCTTGCTGTTGTGTGTGTGAGAGAGAGAGTGATAGAGTGCGAGAGAGAGAGAGCGTAATGCTGCTGGCTGCTCAATTGCAAATATAGCCGATCTATTTTGTGAGTTAGCGGGACAAAAATTGTTTTACAGACTCTAAAACACATGAATAAATAGCTTAGACTACTGACAACCCCCCTAAAATCCACTTGACCGTTCGGGCAACCAAAAAGCAATCTCAACTTGCCCGAGCGTTATTTTCACTTGCCCCGGGCAAGCGGGAAACCGTTAGTCAACCCCTGAGACCGTAACTTAATTTTTTTTTTTAAATTTGTTTTTGTCATTTTTGGAACACCGACCATCAGTTTAATCATGTGAACCAATATCTTGAGTCAATTTTGTTGTTTTCTTATCAAAATAAGATGCTGTTTTTGCCGTAACTTTCAAAAGCAGAGGGAAAGGCAGAAGACCGTAACATCAGTTGCGGTCCTTTGGCTTGGTTTTTGTGTTGCTGTGGAACGTTTGGATTAAGTTACGGCGCTCTGCCTTTGCTTTACTAAGCACCAAAGTGAAGTTACTGTTTCCCGCGCTGAAGTTACGATGATTTGCCTGTGTATTGCATGTAATTGAAGCACTTCTGTCGCACACATTAACTTCAATAAAGTAAGTAATAAGCTGCCTGCCAATGACAGTCCAGTCCACTCACTGACAGAAAACAACGCAAGCGAGTTGGCGATGCCTCACGACACACCTCCCCGGCTCGGAGAAAACAGCCTGTACGATAAACCAACCCATTAGATACTTAGGCCCTGTTCTCACGGCAACACGAAACGGTGCAAACGCGGAAAAATTCCCGCGGTTGCACTATATCATGTACATGAAAACAGCAAACGCAGGCATGAAACCTCAAGTTTTTGAGATCTACTTCCAGGGAGGATTTTTTGGAAAACACAACGGTTTTGGTTTCTTGTAAACACCGAAACCATTTTGTAAGGTATGGTGGTCATTATGTGGGATAAAACTGCTCAGTTCGTACATTTTAAGAGACAATTGTTTTATTGTGATATCTGTAGTGAGTAAGGTTGGTTTCCGGTTTTATTGTGACAAACCAACGGAAGTGATGTTGTTTTTATAGGTTACGATAGTAGCAGGGTGTAGTTACGAGAAATAACAGTTGGATACATTTGTATACGCCTACAATGACGAAGTAGGCTCCTCCCTATGAGGTTTCTCGGGATAGAGACGCCTCTTGGCTTAAAAAGCATGAACGGCGAGAGGAGAGGAGTGGGGTTTCACAACTCAGTGAGATACAGACGGAAATGCAGAAGCACAAGCTTTTTTTCTCTCTCCTCTGTCCACACTCAGAATGACTTGATCACAAATTCTTAGAATAGGAAATCGGAAAAAAATACTTGGAAGTAGCTGGTGTTCATGGGGCTCCAACAGGGAGTATGCCTTTCATTATAGGTCCATAACTAACACCTGTCTAAGTCCTTGTGATTTATGAAGATTTCGTAGAGCTTAAGATGGTACTTACTAGGCATACTGCATGTATATGTCTGGGTATTGTTTCAAGGGCTACAACAAATTTAGAAACGAGATCAAGTTGACAAATATAATGGAAAATAGGAATAGAACATTTAAGTAATATGTAAGCATATAATCTCCTTTGTCTTTTCTGTCTTTCTGTTGTATGCTATTGAATTATCATGTGATTTGAATAAAAACCAGTAAAACGTTCCGCAAGTCTCCGTCACAGTAGTTTATGTTGTGAAACCAGGACCTAGAATAAGGTATTTCTTTCGACTAGGACGAGAGTCGCCCCAATGAGGACACAGTGTAAGTAATGTAACCCTTGCACCGCCTACATAGCTGACAACACTACAATTACATAATCTCCTACACCTAATCTTTAAATATTAAAAGAATAGGTGATAATACCTTCGCAGGTTTAAACAAAGATGTTTAAATTCTGAAAATAGTATATTTGTTCTATTTTATTATAAGGGTGGTTTACATACTAAGTTATTCATAACTTATGAACAATAGCTTGTGAATGGAAACCTTCCGTGAACACAGTAGAAGGATTTTTCTGAAACAATATTAGAAAGGGTTTATAGTTTAGCGGAGATTGATATCATCATAAAGGATGAGGGGGCTCTGATAAAATAGAAACTTTCAACACAGTGGTATATATTGGATATTACACTTTATTTAGATATAAAACTCAGGTTGGTCCAGAGGGTAAATCCCGCACTTTTAACCAAGGAGGCCGGGGTTCGCATCTCTTGCAGGAACGGTGGTGAGCGGAGAGTCTTCTTTATGAAGGAATAATAAACAATTAAAGCATTGTGCTACAAGTTGGTTAATATGAGTTTGATAGGATATAACTAATAAACTGTTGATACTAGCTTTTCATTATAGATCAGACCTTTTCAAGTCGAGATCGCAATAATTTTCCCTGATAACGCTGACGTCACGGCTCCACTTCACGTATGCATAGTCTATAACATTTGCTGTCAAAATACCCACACGCGAGTTATAAAGTTAGAAGACAACATAACATGCATAGTGTCTCCGCGGCACCATCTCTGTGATCAGCGGAGAGTGTCGTGCAGGGCTCAAATATAACACTCGCCAATTTAGTCTATAGTCCAGGGGTGTCCGAACTTTTTTCACTGAGGGCCACATACAGAAAAATCTACAAAGGGCCGGGCCACTTTGCAAAAATAACACATTTATCAGGACATGTAGCTGCTCTGATGTTTAGTTTCATAGTGTCTTCGTAAATTGTAATCCTTCTTCACGGCAACACTTTACTTGCACATTAAAAAGATACATCCCCCCTCTTGTTAAATGCCATTGATACACCCAGTGCTTTCTGCTTTTACGTTTAATGCCCAGCTTGGTGAAAATAGTAGCCAGCTGAGATCCCGCCCCTCCAAGGGGGATCCGGGGGTATGCCCCCCCGGGAGATTTTTTTAAGTTTTTAAAGTGAAATGCATGAATCTGGTGCACTTTGAGAGGGAAATTAAGAGGCTAAAGCTGAAGAATTTTGTATGAAAAAAAATTTAAACACTGTGTCAGATGAATTAGAAGCTATTGGAGAAGGACACATGGATTTTCCATAATAATATTAATTTAAATTTAAATATTATGCAGGGTCCTCTGGGATGGCCTTGGTGCTCTTTTTCTTTTATGGGACATATTTCTCTGTAATATAATGAGTGCATTTAGATTATTTAAAAATTAAAAGGGCCATAATACATTATATTTTTAAAATGTGCCAAGGGCCAATTAATCAGTTTTGACACCCCTGCACTAGTGGGTTAACTAAGAAATGCAAAAAAATATATATATTTATTTATTTATTTTCAAAGGGCCATATTGCATTATATTTTTAAAATCGGCCGCGGACCAATAAAAAGCGGGCCGCGCCGTAGTTTGGACACCCCTGCTATAGTCTATTAGTAAGTTATTGATACCATGCACCCGCCACTTTGTCTGGGGAAAGATTTGTGCTCTGCCGGTTTTTCTAGCAAAATAAACGTGTGTAGCTTCTATATGCCAGGGAAAAACACTATCCATAGTTCGCAGCGGTTAAGTTACTGTTCAACAAAAGGAGCATTAAGGCTACGGCTTCACAGTAAAAGCATGTCACTGGCTAAACATTAATAGCATTTCACTGGACAAACGTGAGATGACTTTTATTTTGAAGTACGCCTAACAGGAAAGTAGCCGCTCACAAAGCCCCTTCACTACCAGCAAGTCTTCTGTTTTCACAAGTTCAATGCGGTGAAATAAGAGGACAGAAAGCTTGTCATTTACAATACTTGTAACCCCAAGCTTACACCAACCGCTTTATGAACGTTAGTGGCATTAATTTTCGGTTACAATAAGGTTTTATACATCAAATTGTACCGGAAAAGCTATCTACTACTACCTTGTACCGCCAACTGCTGGCCTGGCATGCTCACTACAGCGATTTCGTCCCGTTTCCTCTGAAAACATGTGTACGAGTGAAGATGTCAGATAAATTGTGTCTGAATGTTTTTTTTTTTTAAACCAAAAACGGGAAAACTGTCACGTTTTCACCGTGAGAACAGGGCCTTAGATCGCAGCTTACCTTTTCTTGAAATCTGGTCAAAATCCATGGCAAAAAAATATCCACCGAGGAGACAAATCCATTGTCTAAATCCATAAAGAGAAGCATTCGCTGGCTTGTATATTTTCCGGTGCGGTGATCAGCTGCCATAAAGTGATTTCGTCTCACGGCACTTGCTGAACACCACTTTTAAACATCTATGTAGTCTAAAAGTATGTCTTCATACAAGAACGCGTGCTATCAATGGATTTCCAGGGTATGAAGTGGAGCCTAACCAAACACCAATGTGTTTGTGAAAGTGTATGTAACACAAAATGTTTTTTCAGAATTATAAAGAGTATTATAAAGAATAGTTGTGGAAAGAATTAAGTTCCTGACTCTCTCTCTATCCCAACCCCCCTCTTTCTCTCTCTCTCTAATAAAAATATAGGGGAAGGTGGGGTGATTTGTGCAACTTTTTACTCAAAGTGATTTTAAAGTGAGGCCTTGACAGTTATGTCTCCAACTCAAATATGTACATATATTTCAGGATGTTGTGCATCCCTGGCAATAAAAACTTTGGATCTGGAATAAACTGTTTAAGAAATATAGCTTTCGGAAAAAAAGTTGTCTTGTCGCACAAATCACCCCACGTAGTGGGGTGATTTGTGCGTCATTGTGTCACAATGACAAAGTCACCATCATCATCTTTCTGGCCATCTGAACTCTCATCAGTGGTGTCGTTAAGTGGAATTGAGATGTCACTCTCTCCTGAGCTACTGTAGACTATCACTTTCTTTTGGTGACCAGCGTATACAGCCATGCCACTGGCACAACTCTCAGAAATGTACTTTGCACTAGTTGCTCCGTGCTTGTGGAACCAACTGCCACCTGACAAATGTGATTCCCCCTACATTTCTGCCTTTAAATCAAGGCTCAAAACCCATATGTACACCCTGGTGTTTCCTCCCCATTAACCTCTGCACTACTTACTTACCTCTGCACTACTATCTGTGTTTATGTGGATGTATGGGCTTTACGTCTTTTATTTTGGTTATTGTTATTTTACCTTCATTGTTTACCTACTGAATGCACTATGTACAGCACTTTGGACAGTGCAAACTGTCATAAATGTGCTTTTATAAATACATTTTACTTACTTACTTACTTATAACTCACCCAGGCCCTTGCGCACAAATCACCCCATCCCCAGAATTTTGGATAATAGGCATGATGCAGCAATTTAGGGTTGACATTGTGCTAACTATATAGACTCAAAGTGTAGCATACCAAAGCACTAAAACATGTGTCAAATGTTTTCAAACGTGTCTATAATTGTTCAGACACAATAATCAAAAAACCTTGATCATGGAAATTTTACTTTGAAAGGCAAAACACAGTTTTTTGAGCTTAAATGTGCTTATATCTTATTCCTTGTGTCTCCCTTCTTTACAGGATGAGTCAAATGGATGGCTCTTCTTAAATATGTGGTCACATTTCCAATTTCTTCCACGGTTTTCTAGAAACAAGGGGTTTTGCAACTTCCAAAATGCACAAATCACCCCACCTTCCCCTACATACATTTTCTATTCCATCAAAAATGCAATGTTTTTTAATAATAATAATAATAATTGATAGGTTTTATATAGCGCTTTATTGCCTAGGCACTCAAAGACGCTTTACAGGGTTCCTGATTCAATTTGTTCACACACAGTCATACCGGTGGTGGTAAACTATGAGGCAGACTGATGGAAGCGTCGCTGCCATTCAGCGCCAACGGCCCCTCCGACCACCACCTCAAACATACAGCAATCATACACATTCACACAAGGCAAGGTGGGTGAAGTGTCTTGCCCAAGGACACAACAACCATGACACAGGTGGCCGGGTGGGGATCGAACCGCCAACCCTTAGATCGTTGGCCAACCCGCTTAACCACCTGAGCCACAGTCGCCGACTCTACAAAACTTGCACATAATGTCATCAAACACAACCATATTCTTATAAGTTTATCAGAAAATTCTAAATGGCATATAAGAGAATACATTTTACTGACATCCAACCTTTCAAATGTAAGAAATATAGGTGGAAGGTTACTTTAAAGTGTTATTTTATCTCAAATAAGTACAACCATAATTTTTTTTCTTTCAAAAATTAACTAATTTTGCCTAAAATTTCTCATTAATTTTTTTTTTATATTCAATTTGTGTAGTATCATGCCTAACAAGACAAAACTCACTTAATGCTATTATTGTTATCACAGGAAATGTTGATATAGGGCAGTTTTTCCCCCAGCGCTTTAAGGCTAAGGTCGCCGCCTTAGCAACGCCAACCCCCGCCTTGACTACCGACCAAAATAAATTAATAAATACATTTAAAATAAATTGTGCTGCACAATTAATGTACTAGCAGCGCGATGTGTGCTTGTCCATGGTCATAACTGCGCGAAAGGCTGCGATTTGCGGTAAATAAATGTGGCAAGAGTCTCCAAGCGTTTCTCTATCTTTCAGCTGCTCTGTGTCTGCGGCTTTGCGCGCGCGATTGTACCGCACCACACGCAATTGTACCGCACCACGCGCGACTACGGCATGCACGCGGGAGAGTTAAACGAGCAGAAGCAAACCGACATTTAACTGTTGGCGATAATAAACGCAGTGCGGTTCTATGGGGAAATTTAGCTGAACAGAAAGAAGTGCTTTGCAAAGCAAGAACAGTTTAAGACTCCACATCACCGTGGCAACACAACCTATCTATCAGCTCAGACAACGCAGAGAAAAGTTTGAAGAATGCAGGAGAGTGATGGCCCAGCCAAGTTTCATTAAGTTTACAGAAGAGCCACACTGTTACTGTCTTTTAAATGCATTTAGTAATTTTAAGGGGAAACACATTGTATTTATTATTTCAACTATTGAGTTATTTTTAAAACAGCATGCGTGTAGGCCAAGAAGATTTATTTTCTGAATTTTCAATGCTGCTTTATTTTTATGTTTTACAGTCTGTCACAAATTATTATGCAAATTGGAATTAAGTGTCATAAACATTTAATTTTTTGTATTTAATTTAAACTCATGGATGGTTTTGTGTCTCAGGGTGCTTTGGATCATTGAAATCAATCTCAGACACCTGTGATAATCAGTTTGCTAAGTAAGCCCAATCAAAGGAAATCTACTTAACAAGGACGTTCCACATGATTAAGCAGGCCACAGGTTTCAAGCAATATGGGAAAGAAAAAGGATCTCTCTGCTGCCTAAAAGCGTCAAATAGTGCAATACTTTGGACAAGGTGTGAAAACATTAGATATTTCACGAAAACTTAAGTGAGATCATCGTACTGTGAAGAGATTTGTGGCTGATTCAGAGCACAGACGGGTTCGTTCAGATAAAGGTAATATGAGGAAGGTTTCTGCCAGACAAATTCATCGGAATAGGAGATCAGCTGCTAAAATGCCATCACAAAGCAGCAGACAGGTATTTGAAGCTTCTGGTGCCTCTGGAGTCCCGCAAACCTCAAGGTGTAGGATCCAGAAGTTTGCAGTTGTGCATTAACCTATTATTCGGCCAACCCTAAACAATAATCACAAGCTCAAACAGTTGCAGTGGGAATACATGAAGACTAATATTAAAACAGTCTTGTTTACTGATGAGTGCCGTGCAACCCTGGATAATCGGATGGATGGATGGAGTAGTGGACGGTTGGTGAATGGCCACAATGTCCCAACAAGGCTGCGACGGCAGACAGGAGGTGGCGGAGTCATGTTTTGGGTCGGAATCATGGGGAGAGAGCTGGTTGGCACCTTCAGGGTCCCTGACAGTGTGAAAATGACCTCGGCAAAGCATGTAGAGTTTCTGACTCACCACTTTTTTCCGTGGTACAAAAAGAAGGACAGTGCCTTCCATAGTAAAATCATCTTCATGCATGACAATGCACCATCTCATGCTGCAAACAATACCTCTGTGTCACTGGCTGCTTTGGCATAAAAAGGAGATAAACTCATGGTGTGGCCCCCATCTTCCCCTGACCTCAACCCTATTGAGAACCTTTGGAGCATCATCAGGCAAAACATCTATGAGGTTGGGAGGCAGTTCACATCAAAACAGCAGCTATGTGAGGCTAGTCTGGCATCCTGCAAAGATATTCAAGCAGAAACTCTCCAAGAGCTCACAAGTTCAATGGATGCAAGAATTGTGAAGGTGATATCAAAGAAGGGGTCGTATGTTAACATGTAACATGGCCTGTTAAGATGTTTTAGATTTAAATAGCTTTTGATTTCACTAAATATGACCTTCTAATGCTGCAAATTCAACAAATGACCATTTTTAGTTGTTTACAACCTATAAAATGTTTTGAAACTCTGTTGTGCATAATGATTTGGAACAGTGCATTTGGAGTTTTTTATTTTTGAAAAAAATACTTTTATTATTGGGAGGTTTGTTCAATAAAATTCAAAATATACTCTAACGGTTGATGACTTGAAAATGATACTGACTGTGATTTGCATCGACTATTTATGAAAATCTGGGAAAATCTAATTTGCCTTATAATTTGGAATGCAGTGTAAATTGGGAAATACATGTTCCAAAACGACCAATTACCTCTGTATTTAAAAAGAAATCAAGCAAGTAGGCTAATAATAACCATTAAAGGTCTCATATTATACACTTTTCTGTCAATATTATATGGTCTTAGAGGTCCCTAATACGTTTTTCTTTAGTTGTTTGCTGAAAAAAACTTTCAGATCATTTATTGTAGTATGCCTCTATACCCTGATTTTCAGCTAATCTCACGATGGCCTATTTTTGAAACCGAGCTGCAGCTCCCCTCGTTTTATATACAATCTATCAGCTCCCCCCACCCCTGTCCAGAAGCGAAGCCATTGGCGTCTGCCCATAGGTCCATAGCTTGCAGTGCCTGTTACCCTATGCTGTTACCACGGTTAGGTTTACCTATGAGAAGAACCATGTCTACTGCTAGTAACGCAGGAGGTCAGCCGCACTTTGAACAGCTTGACATGACCAATCCTTGTCTACATGAAAAACTATGTTCATACAGATGCACTGACAGCCACAAGCTAATGGAAACGGCATGTTAATGAATATGCCGGTATTCCCTTCGCCAGATTAAACACCCCTGAATTGATATCCAGGACGTTTCCGTGTATATATAGCCCGCCAAGTCTATTTGTTCCTTGAATAAACCTGTTCCACTATAAAGTTTATGTGCTTAAACAAACAGCAACTGAATGAGGCTGCGGTAAAGGCCTGGAAAAGCATCACAAAAGAAGAATGCAAAAGTTTTGTTATGTCAATGGGTCACAGGCTTGATGCAGTTATTGCATGTGAAGGATTTGCAACAAAATATTAAGTCTTATTCACTTTAATTTACTTTAAGTCTATCTGTTCCAATACTTTTGCTCACCTAAAAATGTGGTGTTCCTTTACAAAAAATGCTATCTTCTCAGTTGTGTATCAGATCCAGAAGTAAATACCTGGAAATGAAAGCTAAAATGTTGATCTATTGTCTCATATTCATATTTTGGTGTCAAACCCAAATGTTTCCAGTCTACAGCAAAAATAAAGGAATTGGCCTCACTGTTCCGATACTTATGGAGGGGACTGTATGTGGTTAATATACGTAGATAAGTATAAGACTTAGCTTATTTGTTTTATGTAATTTGTTCACATTGAATTTAGTTCATGAGTTCTCTTCTTTAAATTTCAAAGTTTGTCCACTATTTACACAACTTTAAATATCCTCTGAGTTGATGGCCGAGCTTTCACCAAAGTCATATAAATTTGAATTTCTTCAAACTCTTATAACAATGGTGATTTTAACCTCCAACAATATCCCAAAATCCTATGGGAAACACTGACTTCCTTAATATGTTTTTGCCATTAATTGTATGTATCTGTATGGAAATATCAGTGTACTTGACTGGATATTTACGAGTGGGGGGCCCTTTAGGAGTGTGTGCCCAGGGGTGCATTATCTCATAATCCGTCTATGAATTTATCACTTAATTCCTTTGCAAAGGCAGTTAGTAGGATACGAGGCAACTTTTTTCACAAGTTAAGCTGTTCTTTCTATTAGTAAATGCTGTTTGCAAAAACTCATCACTACAGCAAATGTGCCAAAAAGTAGTCGCAGAGATCTTGCAAGGGCAAAAAATTTTCCGCCTACGCCCTACGGGTGCGAGCATCTTGGTGTTTTTTTTTTGTTGGGGGCGGGGGGGGCACCACTGACAATTTAAGCTTAGGGCACCCAAAAGCTTAGCAGCGGCCCTGGTCACAACAGCTCAAAACTTCAACTCGATGCCATTCCGCAACCTGGTTCATCAATTAATTCCGATTAGTAACCCAAATGTTTCCTTACCAATCTTCTCAGAAAAAAGAAGAATTGGTTCAGAGCTTCACCCTCTTCTCTAGAACAAAAATGAACAGCCCTCAATTTTTCTAAGTATTTTGCACTCAAAAAGATTCAGAGTGTTTCTTTCGAGTTTTTCTTCTAAGTCTTTCGTCCATGCTGAAAGAACAAAAAAGTGGAACAGTCAAGACTTCCCCAAAAAACAGCAGACCTTCTCGCTCAAAATCCTGGCTTTATATAGTCTGAAGACAGAGAGAGTGGGTGTGTGTATTAGGAGGAGAGAGGGTGGGGGAAAGATGAGGGTGTGTGTGTGTCCAGCTCAAGGACCCACTGCCCCCCTTGTCTCTCTCACCCCTGACCTGTCCCAGGACAAGCCCAGGCATGCCTTTTCAGAGAGGCCTTAGGAATTCACAATTATGTATATATTTCAGGATAAAAACTTGGATACAACACTTTTAGTGATTATACCTTAATATTAAAGGCCACTTGTTACCTTGCCTGTCTTATTCAAAATATCATACTTTTCCATATGAAAACAAGAAATATACATTTCCCATTCACCTAAGACCAAGATATGTGCAATGAAAAGTTGCAATATTCTTGCCTATCTCAAAAATGTTCACAATAAAAATGCAGCAAAAGATGGAGGCTACTGCGAAGCTACTCTGGGGCTAACGGTTAAAAATAACACTAAAATCAGTGAAAAAATTAGCTTCAAAGTTAGACGTCTACACTATTACCTTCCAATGCTTTGTCTTGCTAAAAACAAGGCATTGCCAGACTGCTGTGGAGAATCTTTTTTTGTTTTAAGATTATTTTATGGCATTTTCAAGCTTTATTAGACAGTACAGAGTTGAAATGGGGAGACAGAGAGAGAGAGAGAGGGGGGATGACATGCAGTAAAGGTCCACGGGTCGGATTCGAACCCGCGACCACTGCAACGAAGGCCGGAGCCAATATGGTACGCACTCTATCCACTACGCCACCGGAGCGCCCCTGTGGGGCATCTAAATGAGTTATTATGAGCAAAAGATCGATGCTTTTCCCGAAGCTAGCTCAGAAGCTAGCGGCTAAAAATATCACTAAAATCAGTGGAAAAATGTGCTTCAAAGTTACACTATTACCTTCCAATGCTTTGTCTTGCTAAAAACGAGGCATTGCCAGACTGCTGTGGGGAATCTAAATGGATTATTATGAGCAAAAGCTGGATGCTTGTCCCAAAGCTAATAGCTATACACCAGTCAGGCAAAAATACCAATAAAAACATTTATTTTAGTTTGAAAGAAAAAAAGCACAAGTAGCTTCCATTCCGTTGTGTTATTAAAATGAGGCATTAATAGACTGCTGTGGTTAAGATAAATTTGTGGATTATGAGCAAAAGCATTCTGGGTTGGTGTATGCAACATTCAGCATGCTTTGCTGTAATACAGGCATCTTGTCGCTTAGCGGAGAAAACAAGATGGAGGTGAAGGAATATTTTCACCTCCATCTTGTTTTGGCCACTACTGTACAAGCTTCTTCTCCTTTTTTTGAATTGCGACTTACAACCAGTGAAGACTGGAGTAAGCTGCATACGCGCAAAATATAAACTCGCCTTCAAAATAAAAGCAATGCAGTTGTATTCCATGCATGATTTAAACTTATTTACGTTTGATTCTTAATTTTCCATTGACCTCATGCGGGCCAGTCAGAGACAGCCAGCGGGCCGGATGTGGCCTGCGGGCCACACAATGCCCAGGTCTGGTCTAGAAGTAAAAAAGCATTCTTTCAATGGTTTTGATGTAATTCAAGTCTCATAGTATTCATACACAAACTTGATACTACACTCTACATTGAAGCAATCAGCCCTTTAACCTATGAACTATTGACTCATTCTATCATGCAATAGGCCTACGATTATTACACCATTAGGATATTTTGCTCGCTCCATAATGTAGTAACAGACTCAAAATGTAACAAGTTGTTACATTATGGGCAGGGGTGGATTACTGCACGGGCACACCGGGCACAGGCCCAGGGGCCCAAGGGTTCAGGGGGGCCCTAAGCCAGAGAGACTGATAGTAACTTTACATGTCGCATAGTCAAAGAGCTCAGTCACTCAAGTCAATAACAGGCTCCAAAAAGGAATAGCCTAAATATAAGGATACTCATACTCATTAAAATGTAACAAGATATAAATCATCATGGGCCCCTCAACTAGTAGGGGAGAAATACAAAAGCAATAGTCTTAGCTCTGTCTAAGGGGCTGCATGAGGGGCCTTGAAGGCCCCCTCACACATACAGAAATAAACTTTCTATGTTTAAATTATATACTGTTCATATAAAGTAGCTATCCACCCTTTATCTGTTGAAATGGGCCCGTCCATCATAGAACATGGGTCTGCAGACCAATCTACAGTACTGTTTTTACAGTTGCAGAGTAAAGAGTTCTGCCTGTTTTAGAAAAATCTGAAAAATAATGTGCCTTCTGCATCTCAGGATTTGATATAGCCTCTAAAATGTCCTCTCAAAGTGCACCAGATTGATGCATTTTATTTTAAAAAGCTTAAAAAAAATCTGGGGGGGCATGCCCCCGGACCCCCCAACAACAACCAGGGTCCTTCTCACAGTATCCCAAAATCCTGTGGGAAACACTGACTTCCTTAATATGTTTTTGCCATTAATTGTATGTATCTGTTTGGAAAAGTCAGTGTACCTGACTGGATAGGGAGGAGTGGGGGGCCCTTTAAGAGTTTGTGCCCAGGGGCCCATTATCTCATAATCCGTCTATGATTATGGGCAACAATGTGTTATGTGTGTGACATTATGGAACAGTTCAATGTTTTACATTGCGGGATCTAAGACGGCACAGATGTTACCTTGACAATGCTGATGGGTTTCCTGGAGAGGTGAAAGCTGGTGTAGAGAAGGAAGGTGAGGATGAAGGTAAGAGCTCTGTACCTGCGCACAGGAAAGCAGGTGGTATTTATTAGTAACAGGGACTAAAAGATGGGTTACACATCACTTCGTACAATTACGTAACAAGCAAATATATAACACATTTGTAACTCCATACTCTATCTGATTCCCATTACCACACACATCACACAACAGGGGAAGGTGTTGTGAAATGTTTAGGCACACAAAGTAGAAGCCTTTACATGTGGCTGAGTAAAAGATCAGCAGAGACAGTTCATCAAATGAGGCAGCTGAATGTTAAAGCTTCCGCAAATAGAAGTAGACAGAAAGCTTAGGACACAGTAGCACCACCACACACATCAGAAAATTCTCAATGATACATCCTTCTACTCATACATACAGGATATCCTGTAACTTTCATTGACCATTCACTCCGTTTGCTTTAGCTCCATCATGTTTACACTCGATCTTTAAAACACAGCACAAACTTTAGTCAGAGTAATGATTCTATGTTTTATCTTATCTCTGATAGTCCTGAAGCCACTAGATCATCATGTCTTTAGCAGGTGATATGTAGAAGCTTTTAATGTGAACCATCTATCTAGTGCTGTCTAATGAGCAGGCAGTCCACAGGCCAAACCTCCATATGACATCAGTAGCAGTAGTTGAATTGTTAAAAGGGGCACAGTGTAAGATTTACTCCCATCTAGTGGTCAAATTGTATTTTGCATTCAAACGTAGAGTGCTCGCTCGCGTTTTAAAGGTCACATATTATGCTAAATGCACTTTTTAAATGTGTTCCAACATATCCATGGGTCCACGGTGTGCCTAGAGACTGCCAAAATATAAAAAAAATAACCATCTCTCCTTTTCTCACTGTCCCCCTTTCTGAAACCCCCACCCCTCCCCCCCAATATACTCTGTTCATAATTCTCGCGGTTTATGACGTCATAAACTGCACAGCCACATCCCCATATTTTCTTTATATGTCCATGCTTCCCCCCCACATTAGTAACCAGAAATTTCCACCGTGCAGTAGTCTATGATAACCCCACCCCCCCATTTCTTATTGGTCCACGGCCCCGAGATCCTCTAGGAAATTTTCCCCGCTAAGCGACAAGATGCCCATAGTAGCCTACAGCCTGAATGTTACATACACCAACACAGAATGCTTTTGCTCATACTCCACTAATGTATCTTAACCACAGCAGTCTTTGCCTCGTTTTTAATAACACAACGGATAGGAAGCTACTTGTGGGTTTTTTCAAACAGTGAAACTGAAAGAAATGTTTTTATTGGTATTTTAGCCTGACTGGTGTAGGGGACAACGGGGTAATTTGTCACATGGGTTGGATGTCACATTCGTTATATCTCGCCACCAGAGCGCGCTAGCTCTGAAATGTTGATATAAAAAAGGTCCAGAATTGGGATCAGAGGTCACATACATAGACTTCCTTGGAGTTAGACTTCTGCATTTCAGGTGAGAGGATGTTTTGTGTTTTTCATGTCAAATTCAAAATATTTTGCTTCTCAGTATTTTTCTTCTAGGCTTTTACACAATGGGTTTATAACAAAACACTTGTTACCCTCAGAAAGTGTGAAGGGTAAACTATAGTTTAGATTGTGGTTAGCAAGCTAATTAGTTGTCAGATGGTTGTTGGCCTTGATGCTAGCAAGAAATTCAAGTTGGGGTTGGTCGTCAAATTTTTTGGGGGGTTGGTTGTCACATGTTATCTCAAGGCTGCAGCCAGAAAAGGAACCCAATAACGAAAGAAATTGTCAAGCTGTATCCTCACTGACACCCCAGAGAAGGAAAGAATAGAGCAGGAAAATGCAGCTAGCAAGCAAAAGAAAAAAGGGCAACAAAATCAAAACAACCCAGTGCATCCCAAACTAGACCAGCTGCCAAGGCTACAGAACGTTATGTAGGCCTATTTGTCAACTTGACAATGCAATTAAACATTCAAATTTGGTTCTGCCTCCTTGCCTTCTTTTTAAGATTTTTCCCATTAAGATAACATTGTGACAAACAACCCCATAGTGTGTGACAACCGACCCCTTGATGGGGTTGGTTGTCACAATGTGTCAGAGTGTCTTTGATGGTAAATTACTTCTTCATTACAATAAGTTGGAAAAAAAGAGAGACACACATTTCTAGCCAACACCTTAAGCTTCAATTTAATGTAGGAATGGCTATTGACAGATGTTTTGGTGATGAGCAATTCTCACTAGAGTAAAAAGTGTGCCTACTTACCCCGTTCTCCCCTATAGCTATTTAGCTTTGGGACAAGCATTCAGCTTTTGCTCATAAAAACATAATTCTATTACCCACACCAGTCTGGAAATGCCTCGTTTTTAACAGGACAAAGGATTGGAACTTAATAGTGTGGAAGTCAAATTTGAAGATATTTTTTTCACTGATTTGTGTGGTATTTTTAGCCGGTAGCTTCCGAGCTAGCTTCGAGACAAGCATTCAGCTTTTGCTCATAAAAACATAATTCTATTACCCACACCAGTCTGGAAATGTCTCGTTTTTAACAGGACAAAGGATTGGAACTTAATAGTATGGAAGTCAACTTTGAAGATATTTTTTTCACTGATTTTAGTGGTATGTTTAGTTTATTTTATCGTCTGAGTCTTATTTTTAGCGTTAGCGCCCATGTAGCTTCGGTTGTAGCACCAAGTTTTGCTCATAACACGCCGTTTTTATTCTCCACAGCAGTCTGAAAATGACTCGTTTTTAACATGACAAAGGATGGGAAGATATTCCTGTGGAAATCAAACTTTGAAGCTACTGTTTTCACTGGTTTTAATCATGTCAGGTCATGTCAAACTGTTCTCAAAGTATGGCTTAGCTCCGGCCAGGTAAACACTGTGTTCGCAGTCATGCAGTGCCTCTCTAGTATCGCGAGAGCACGGCAGAGACGGTGGGAGAGCCCCATGAACATATAAAAAAAGCCCGGCAGAGAGGTGGGAGGGGCCAGCCAGATCGCACAAATATAGGTCATCCTGAGACCAGAGGACAATCAGGGTATAGAGGCTTGCTACAATAAATGATCTGAACGGGTTTTTCAGCAAACATCTAAAAAAAAATAAGTATTAGGGACTACTTAGACCATATAAAATTGACAGCAAAGTGCATAATATGTGAGCTTTAACTGTGCTCATTTGCACTTGAAACAAAATTCAACTGACATAAAAAATACAAAGAAGTCTTCTGTAAAGATAAGACCACAACTATCATCAACGTTATTATCAAGTTTGCCCTCTCAAGAAAGATACAAGATCTGTAATGTACATGCTGTTCTAATGTGTTTATTAATAATATAACAGCCTGTCATCAGACACACGTAGCGGATGGTTTTATACACATCGATCGAGTCAGAGCTTTTTGTATGGACAGAGATCGTTATCTTAAAGCAGGGCTGTACAGTGCGACAGTTTTGATCGCATTTGCTACTGAAATTGATCACGTGCGATGATGAATACAAGTACACTCGCACGAGTGCTAATGAGCAGATGCTGTATGTTTGAGACACAGAGGAGTGCTGCTCAACACTGCTTAGAGGGCTCTACATTAACACTCTCCAAATTCGGGTAAATGTAGTCTTAGGCAAGTAAGTTATTGAGTCCACCCTCCACTTTGGCTGGTGAAAGATGTGTGCTCGGGACCTGTGCTTGTGCGGCGATTCTAGTGTCTAATACACTTTACCAAATACCAACGGTAATAACCGGAAGGAGACGGCATGCAGTTAAGTTAGCGCGTGTGCAAACAGAACATTTCCTGTGCGCCTTCACATTAAAAGCATGTTACTAGCCAAACGTGAGTTGACTTTTTTGAAGCCGTTTAGAACAGGAAGTTCGCACTTCACAGCCCTGCAGTGCGCTAGCTTGAAAATCAACTGCTTCAGCTGCAGAGAGCAGTCAACAGCAGTAGTCTATTTAAACAAAGTTTGAAATAACTGATAAGCCACTGAAGAACTACTCCCAACACATTCACAACAACCTATTTAACTTATCCTAAATTGTACCAATATGTATACTTATTTATTTAATAGGCTATATGTTTTAAAGTTATAGGTTTTAATTAACAGAAGGACATTTACCAAAAATGTTTATTATTATGAATATAATAATGATATGTATATACAAAAAGTATATAGATATTGATTTTATGGGGAGAAATCATTCTGAATCAGCAAAAAATTCCAATTGGCAGGCAGGTTAGATTAGTTTGTCTAAATTACAATCAGTGCACCCCTATTAATTTTTATACAATTATTACTGCACACACTAGGATATGACATTTATTGAGAATTTCAAATGAGACCAAGATGACAGGCTAAAAGGTAATTAGAGCTAAATGCATGGGTTAAGGTTATGCAAGTTTTCGATCATACTTTGTGTGCTACTGAATTTATTTTTGTGCTACTGATTTTTTTTGCTTGCTAGCACCAGTGCTACCACCTAAAAAAATAAGCGTACAGCCCTATAAAGGCTCATTTATGCTCTACGTTACATACGCATACGGATACGGATGGAGCTTTCTGTCTGTACTCTGCTGTAGTGAATGTGTACATGGGTTCATTCATTCATTAAGACTTTTGACTCTAAAGTGAATTAAGACTTGGTTTCTGACCAAGCAAAATGTTTGTGTCCCAACCCCCCAACATTCCTCTGGTTGAAGCCAAGGCTTTATCTGTGTTTTCACACCTTGTAGTTGCTTTGTCCTGACCCAAGACAGGATGTCCCACATGACTCCTGTCTCTTCTGCTATTGGTCAGAAGTCTTTTGCTGTTTTTGATAACAGCGAGTGAGCTAAACAGCTCACTCTCTCTTCTCTACGAACCTCAAGGAAGGAGGTTCGCCGCTCTCTTCTCTACGAACCTCAAGGAAGGAGGTTCGCCGCTCTCTTCTCTACGAACCTCAAGGAAGGAGGTTCGCCTCTCTCTTCTCCTCGCAACCTCAAGGTAGGAGGTCTGCTCTCTGCTCTTCTTCATGCACCATCCGAGGTGCTGAAGCTTCTTCTCCTCTCCTCAACCAAGGGAGGTTGGAGGACGCTCAGCTTGGCCTACCAACAAAGGAGGCTAGCATGCTCTCTCCTGCCTTGCTAACCACCCCAGACCGGGGGTAGCTCAACCTTCTGGACCCCGACTCTCTGCTCTCCCTGATCCAAGCTCTACAACACGGCCTGTCCAAACAGCCGTGAAGCCCCTCTCAACCAAAGAGGAACAAGGATCCACCCTGTTGCTCCCAGCAACTAAAGAGGTACCAGGAGAACCAGGAGAACCTGGGAACGAACCAAGCTCCCACAAAGGCCAGACCCTTTAAGAGGAAGAAGAACTACCAGAGACAACAACGCCAGTTAGCCCGCCGCTACTGAAGAACCAAAGGACCAGTTCATCCGAACTGAATCAAGACCGACCCTGCCAAGCAAAACCCCTGTTCCATGCCAAAAGGATCCAGAACCTCTCACACTGCAACAAACGCTGTGTATCATCATCTGGTATCGTATGAACTTCTGGGCAGTTAGCTTAGCTTAGCAGGAACACATGGCTTAAAGGACTGTTAACTTGGAAATGTATATTTACTGATTTTGAACTGTTCATTGTTACTTTGTAATTGGGTTTACAATACGGTGATATTACATTGAACTTATTGGTGAGATACCCAAACATTTATGTGGATTTGAATTAACCTTAGGGGAACACACAGGCTCAAGCGCTCCCCCCCACAAACAAAGGTTTTTCACACCTACACACACACACACACACTCAATTTGCATCCACAGACCTGCACCCCCTACACTCATACACTCTCTCACACACACACACACACACACACACACACACACACACACACACACACACACACACACACACACACACACACACACACACACACACTGTGTTCTTTAGTTAGTGGTTTTTAAATGTGTTGGATTTTGTTTACTTTGTGTAAATAAATTACATGCATTTCCTTTTGTAACCAGAAGTTTCTGTCATTCATTTGTGTGAATATTATTGGGAAGTCCGCAACCAACAAGTACAAGGATTCTGTAGCCTTCAGTGTTAAGATCATATTACCAAATTTATAATAGTAATTATTTGATTACATTATTTTAGGGAAATGATCATTGAGACTAGGATTTATTAATGTTGATTAATTTAACTGAACATTAAAGTAATCGACATTTGAGAATAAACCATTGATTAAACGAGACAATTTGCTATTATTTTTCCATTCTTAAATGAATGGTGGTGCCCCTTTTGAACTTTAATAAACTATTAAAGTATTATTAATCATCAGATTAATTTCTAATAGCAGAATTAATCTGAAACACCTGTACCCGCTACACTGCGTACATTACGTCCGTAATTCTGCATGTATCCTGCAAGCTTGCGGATGCGTACCAAACTGACAGAACGGAGCATTACTACCGAAGATCACGGGGGCGCACAGCCAACTGTTCACTTTCACTTACTGTACATTTGTTTACAAACACAAACGAAAGACATAATACTTTAGAAAATGTCTTAACTTTTGAGGAGAGGTTTTTGTGAGTTGGTACAAAATTACATACACATTTATCTATCTATGAAGTTACACGGCCGGGGCACAGAGACATACAACTACAACAGAGCAGCATGAGCGGGGATCGCACGGGGAAGAATGTCAGCTAGACGGGAGGCTGACGGCAGCAATAGAGAAGTGATGTCCTCACTGTCTATAATACAGCCTCTAGTTTAGCCTCTTCCATCGCTACGGTAGAAGGCTATAGGCCTATTGCTAGAGCTGTTTCTTCCATGAACCTATTATAAAATATTTATTCCAGTTGATTCACTGTTTGACTCTTCTTCTTCCTATTTGAGTAACTTTTTACTCTGAGCGGCGCTCCTGCCCACTAATGGTTGATTTGTTAAATGTCGATTCCAACATAAAGGACGCATGGAAGTATAAGGGCAGTGACGGATATAACGTTGTAAAAGTATGTCTCTATTTACGGAATTGGAGCATAAATGAGCCTTAAGTGTCTCTTACTGTCTTTATAAAGAGCCTTGTTAAACGTTTTCTTATCACCGGACCACCGAGTCCCGCTGTGTGTTACTTTGGGTTCGTCTCCACCGCCGGTGGCAGCATTGAACAGCTGATGAACGAGAGTAAACACAGCGGGCCTTAAGGCAGCGGTCAAGAAATCCTTTTTGCTTTGCTTTATGCTGCTCTCGCCTTTTGATCTCTCTCCCTCTTTTATTAGCCCACACATAGGCCTACACACATTAATTCTAACTAGTAAGACAGCGGACGTTTAAAAGTTTAACCGTGCGCTTGCTTGTGCTCGTGCTTGTGTCGTTTGCCAAAATGGAAACTTGCAGCGCGTGTGTGAAGTCATGAGGCATTTGCAACGAGCGGAACCATTTAGCAGAATCGTTAAGCAGGCATGCTGACGATTCCAAGGAATTGATTCACTGGGCACTGGGTCTGAAGAAGAACCGGTGCCCAGCCAATGCCCAGTTCTCCATTCCCATCCCTAGTTGGTGACGGAGCAGCGTATCTTTTTGTTTCACATCTGTATAACCCCTTTGCCCAGATAAAAACAAAATTAAGATTTAAATGTGGAACTTTATTATCAGAGAATAAATAAACAAGTTAGTGAATCTGACCACACATCATATGAATGATGTGCCATTACATTCAAGTGTGAAAACTACCAAATATGACATATTGTAAGTGACAAATCAATCCATAGATAGAGAGAGAGAGTACTAGTGAGGAACATTACCATTTTAAAACAAATAAAACCAGAACTGTTTTTATTTTATTTTAGGAATTATATTGTGTGCATTTTAATTTGTTGCCTAATGTGAAGACCCTTGTTACGTAGCTTTTTAACGTAAGCCTTATTATTTTATATTACTGCCATTATGCTGCAGTGCAATGGTGACTTGTTATCAGCAAGTAACAGTTAATTGTACACACAGGTGCAGTACCTTTGATATTACCACTTTTCCACTGACTAAAGAACCCGCTGAAACCCTCTCAGATCCAGCTTTTCTGTGCACTCATCTTCAATCGGTAATTGGCATATAAATTGCTAGATGATGTGTTCTGTTTATTTAGGCCCTGTGCATTATACAAAGTTGACAATATTATGCATGTGCATTGCCTTATCCTATTGCTTAGCTCACATGGCCAAAAGGTGTCAGTAGTATGAGCCCATTGCTTTACTGAAATATCCATATTACTCAGAAATATCTTAAGAAACAGGTACAGTAGGCTACAGTCTTAAGGTGCGAATACACTGCACTCCAACTCTGCCAATCGGCGTCAAGCAGCCGAGCGTTTCACGCGGCGTGGCAAACCCAAAAGTTGAAAATATTGAACTTTTCACGAGTCGCCGCGCCATGATAGCCAATCAGCGTTGAGCTACTCCTAACGTCACTCACTTCGGGACGACGGACAGAGGAAAATAGAATGAAAGAAAACATAATAGTCACAGTTTGCGGGATCCCGGTGCTCTATGACATCACCAGCGTCCTCTACAAGGACCGGAAAAAGGAGCAGGCGTGGCTCTGGGTCTTCTTTATATGTCCATGCCTTTTATATACTATCTATGGTCCATGCTCAGGGTGAGCGAGGAGGTCGGGCTCCCATAAGTTCTGTGAATATTTGTCTGTTGCCTGTGTACAGCTATCGGTTTTGCTTTATATGAAACAAGTTAGCACCGGTTAGCTTGGGTAAAGCACCATCAGCACAGCAGACTGTCCCCATCAGCACCGGTTAGCACCAACATAAAGCCCCAGAGTAGAGCAGACTTTCCTGCTTATTAGCGGGCGGCGGCGAATATGACCCAAATGATCAAGCGGCGGAGAGTGCAGTGTGTTCACAAGTCAACGTAAAGACTTACTTCACCGGTAGAAATATGAAGGTGTATTGAACTCTGACATCCTATGTAGTATAAATGTTCAAAAAAAATTAAATCGGTTCATCCTAGCCTGAGAAGAGGCAGAAAGATTGTTTTATGGTTTTACTGTCTAACCCTACTGTAGATGAGGGAAGGTTTATAGGATAATAGCTGTCACCATGGAGTGTCAATCAAAACACTGGAATACTGCTTTCTTGTTTGTCCAATGTAATGGCAGATTTATTTAGTTTGTAGGGTTTGGAGGGTATCTGTATGGGTGTGTGTGTGGTCTACAGAAACAAGGGAAACAAATAATCACGTCATAACCACATTCATAATAACCATACATTTCTATAATGCATGCACACTACAACTAGCATGAAAGTCTAAGTAATTAACATAGGGAAAATGATTATACAATTCAATAACAGGATATGCATTAATGCCAGTAGGCCTTCACAAGGGATTAGCATAGTTAACAAAAGATGCTAACATTCACCTAACAGCATAAATGCCCCGGTAGAATACTAGGGAGAAGTAACTGACATCTAATACAAACGGCATCAAAGACGGTAAGTGCGCGAGGCTCTAAAACGGGACTTTACAACATTCAACAGTTGCTTAGATACTTAACAAGAACATACAAACAACTCAGGTTAACGTCACTTACAAATCTTCAACGATGCACACTTCTTATTGGGGAAAACTCAAAACTCCGTCCGCAGACACTATCGCTCAGCTGCCTTTCTTTCTCTCCATTTCTCTCTCTCCTCCTCGGCAGTTAACGGCTCCGCTCCCAATCAATAAGCGCGCGCATGAGCATGCACCGAGCGCATGATCGGCTCATGCCAGTGATATGGCCAGGTCCTTTATAATCGCGGACCCTCTTTAACAGCCGCCCCTACATTCACCATGTGAATGTACTTATTAAAGAGGTGTTGCATCTCCAGCAGGGGGTGATGCTCCCTCTTCTTCAGGGATGGCTGGTAGCTTAATCAGCTTGGCCACTGCTCTCTGGTACACTTTATCCTTTACTTGGACATTGGCAGATCGAACACGACCATCTGAACTGAGATGAACGTCTTTCACTGTACCGACTGGCCAAAGGGACCTAGGAAGCTGATAGTCCACGATCATAACTACAGTTCCAGGTTCAATGTTGTCGGTCTCAGCATGCCACGGGTCTGCAACGTGGGGAGGGACCTCTTTATGAAGTGGGCCCAGAACTGATCGGCAAGTACCTGACTGTGCCTCCACCTTCGTCTGCTTAGGACTTCAGACTCTGCATAAACCACTTGAGGTAATGAGGCATCAGGCCGTCCCATCAACAGGCAGTTTGGGGTGACGGGGTCTGGGTCAGCAACATCTGAGGACACATAACCTAGGGGCTTGGCATTCAAGATGCCCTCTACTTCAATAAGCACAGTCCTGAGTACCTCTTCAGTCAGAGTTTGGGAACCCACGGTGACCTGGAGTGCAGCCTTAACTGATCGCACCTCACGTTCCCAGGCTCCTCCAAAATGTCGTGAATGAGGGGGGTTGTAGCGGAACTGGATCCTTTGTTTCGCTAGCTCTGACTGCAGCGATGGGCTCATCACAGCAAAACTGTCCCGTAACTCTCTATCTCCCCCACGGAAGTTTGTCTCTTGGTCGGACAGGATTTCAAAGGGGGTGCCACGCCTGGCCACGAAACGTCTGAGGGCCATCAAGAATGAGTCACTGTCCATTGAGGGGAGAAGGTCTAGGTGCACGCACCTTGTCGTCATACATTTAAAGATAACACCCCATCTTTTTTCATTAGTTCGACCACGTTTGACCAGGTAGGGGCCGAAGCAGTCTACACCGGTGGAGTAGAATGCAGGTTTCAGGAGACGGAGGCGTGCTGGGGGAAGGTCGGCCATCTTCGGGATCTTTGGTTTGGCTCTCCATTTTTGACACTGAGCGCAGTGATGCTGATGGCTCCTTACTGCCTCCCTGCCCCTGAGGATCTAAAACTGCCGATGGATCTCGGCGAAAACTCTTTCTGGTCCAGGCAGAGTTTGTTGTCGAATTGCCGTATGAGCAGCTTAGTCACTTGGTGCTTTGGGTGCAGCACAATCGGGTGCACCACTTCCAGACTCAGACCTTCCACCTTGCGGAGTCGACCGCCTACGCGTATCAATCTTGTGCTGGTGTCGAACTCAGGGTCTAGTGTGATGAGGCAGCTACCTGACGAAACTTGCTTGCCAGTCTCCAGAGCCTTGTATTCATCTGGAAAACTTTCCATTTGCGCCTGCTGCAGTATGGAGGTTTCTGCCTGTTGGTAGTCCGCAGCCGAGAAGTTGCCTGGCTGACGAGCCGCCCCGTCTGCGAGTCTGCATGTAGCTTCAACCAGGTCCTCAAATGATGAGTACTGAGTGGTGTCTACTGCGGGGCAGGTAGCAGTGGTAAGACCACAAAATATAGGCTTGCGAAGCTCTTCGGTGTCAGCATCATTTGTTTGGGCAGGAAGCACTGGCCATGATTCTTGATCCTGGTAGAGGAACGGTGGTCCCTGGCCCCACCGGTTTGGCTTTGCCAGCTCAGGGAGAGTCTGTGGTAAGTCATCTGCGGGGTTGCTGGCGGAATCTACGTACCTCCAACTGTGACCTTCAGTCAGTTCGCGGATTTCTGCAACCCTGTTACTAACAAATGCTTTGAATCTGCATGATTCAGACTGAAGCCACGTGAGGACAGTTGAAGAGTCAGACCACAGGACAGTATTCTTAATTTCCAAGGAAAGCTCGTTATGGAGTACTCTGGAGAGCACACAGCTCCAACCTTGGCATGGAGAGGTGTCGTTTTGGTGCTACACGGGATCTGGCCAGCACAAAGGACACTTGGATATTCCTCTGCTGGTCTTCGGTGCGGAGATATGCCACTTGCGTCGCAGAAAACATGGAGCTCCTTCTTGACCTCAGGTAAATCCAGATCAGGGGTGACATAGCACCTTGGTAACTTGATCAGTGGTAGATGTTGCAGCTCACCCTCCCACGTGTTCCAAGCTTGCAAAAGATCAGATGGCAGCAGGGGGTCATCCAATCCCCTCTCTTTGGCCCAGAGGTGTTGGACTAGGACTTTGGCCCTAGTGGTGAATGGTATAATGTATCCTATAGGATCATATTGACTTGCAAGAGTGCGGTAAATGTTGCACATCGTCACATCTTGTTGGGGGAAAGGCTGGTGCTCGTACTGAAGGGTGTCGGGTGAGCAGTGCCAGCTCAGTCCTAGAGCGTGTTCTTGGGGGTCCGCTTGGGACTCGGAGATCCACAGCTCTGCACTTTCTGACTTAGCCTCTGTAGGAAGGTGGCTGACCACTGAAGCGATGTTACTTGTCCACTGTCTTATTTCGAAACCACTAGATGTCAGAAGGTCTCTCAGCTGGTCCACCAGGGCTTTGGCTTCGTCTTGGGAGGATGTGCTCAACAGGCAGTTGTCCACATAAAAAATGTTTCTGAATGGCCTCTCGAACCTTGTCTCCTGGCTCACTGTAACAAACACATGCTTCTGCAAAGCGAAGGTGGCGCAGCAGGGGCTGCTCGTAGTACCGAAGGGGAGAACACGCCACTCGTAAACATCAGGTGGATTCTCAGGCTTGATGTCTCGCCAAAGGAAACGCAGTATGGGCTGATCGCTGGGGAGGAGGCGAACTTGGTGGAACATCTGCTTAATGTCACCGCTGATGGCCACAGAAAGCTCTCTGAACCGAACGAGAACCCCGAGGAGTGAGGATCCCAGTGTTGGTCCCGGCAGCAGGTACTCATTGAGGTTCTGGCCGTTGTACTTGAGAGAACAGTTAAACACAACCCTGTGTTTACCGTGGTGGGATACAATATGGTGGGGTACGTACCACGACTCATTTGACTGTTCCACTTCTTGAGGATTGAGTTTGGCGACATAACCAGCCTTTTCCAGTTTCTCAATTTCCTGCTTGTACTTGTCGGCTAGTAGAGGATCCTTAGCAAGTCGGCGTTCTGTGCCTCGGAGGTATGGCATTACAGCTTCCTTTGGTGCCAATAATGTAGGGATATCTTTGGCTCTGAGAAGTGGTGTGGCGTACCCGAAGTACTCCGTCAATCTCCACTCTGGTGGTGTTTGCCTCAAGCTTATCCACTGCTTCTTGGTCCTGCCTTGACCTTGTTACCACTTTCTCACTGCGAAAGGGTAGAGTGTCTAGCTGCCACAGTCTCTCTACTTGTTGGTATAGGTCAGTGGTTGGAGAGGCTGAGGTGAATAGACACTGAGAAGGTAAAAGCTGATCCTGCAAGTACTTCGAGGGCCCCTGCAGCGTCCAACCCAGGCGGGTTCTAACTGCAGCTTGTCCTCCTGGGGGTCCAAGGCGCACAGGCTCAACTGGTGTAATCAGGTCAGGATGATCTGAGCCGATTAGCAGTGTGGGGCGGACCTTGAGGAGGGGAGGTATCGGCAAACCTTAGAGGTGTCTAAATTTCTCTTGCAGGATCGCCACCGGGTATGTGTACTCGGCCAGGCCTAAGTGGTTAGCTGTAAAGGCATCTTTGATGTGAAATTTCTGATGTGGCTTGGTAGCAGGGGATATGGTGAAAGACACAGAGGCTCCATGCACCGTCTTGATAGCTTGGTGTACCATCCTCAGTTTAAGGGCTTCGGTTGTTCCTTCCAGTTTGAGGTTCTGTCCAGCATCGGAGAGGAGGATGGTGCGTTCTGAGCCATCATCGAGAATGGCATAGGTTTGAAATGCTCTATTCCCTTGGTGCAGTGTAACCTTGACGACCTTTAGGAGTACTCTCCCGCCACGGCGACTTTGGTCCAAGTACAGTGTCTCGGAGTCAGAGTTGTAAAGGGTGGCACTCTCTGAAGGGGGTTCCTCAGCCTGGTTTGTGGTCCGATGGTTGACCTCATTAAGGGAGGAGGTGCTTTCCCTTACAAATGGGGCAGGGCTTCTTCAGGTCGCAGTCCTTTGCAAGGTGAGCTCGAACACATCTCCAGCACCGCTTGTTCTCCTTGATCCAGCTGATAGCCTGGTCTCTTGAAAGGGCAGCAAAGTCAGAACACTGACTCAGGTAATGGGCTGTGCTGTTACAGTAGGGACAGTGTATCTTGCCTTTGCTTGTTACCTTAGGGGGTGGACCTTGTGCGGTGGCTTTAGGTGTAACATGTTCAGCTCCATGCATGACGTTGGCTTGACGATGCTGCGGTTGAGGCCTCTGACTTTCCTTTGCTTGGAAACTTTGACGTGTGGGGTCGAATTCAAGACTGTCTGCCTCCAACTGCAGCCAGTCTGCAAACTCTAGCAAAGTTGTTTTAACTTGATTGGGGTTCTTCCTAAGTTGGTGTCTTCTGAATATTTGCTGTTGGAAGCTGGGTAATCTGTTCAGTAAACGTTTAACGTTTGATCCACTGTGCAGCTCCTCAACGCCATCTGCCTTTAAGGATTTCAGCATTCCTACAATGGCCTGTACTCGTAATGAGAAGTCGTCCAGAGCTCGTTCATCTCCTGAACGGATGGGGGGCAGGTTCTCCAGGGTCTCAATTTCTTTGAGAACGTACTGATAAGGTCGCCCGTACCTTCTATCCAGGGCCTCCAGTGCGCCTGTGTAGGGGGTGGATGACTCTGCATGAGCAAGGACGAGTCGATGGGCATTTGGCGTCTTGACGTGCTTAAGGAGTAATTGGTATTTGTACTTTTCAGTATGGCCTTCGTGAAGGAGATTTTTAAGGGATAGACGAAGTTCAATGTACTGGGCTCTATCTTCTTCGGTGAAATCTGGGAATGTTGGCCCCTCAACCCTGTGGAGAGGATGGTGAGGGAAGTACCAGGAGGCATCAGGTCGAAACTGGTTTTCTGCGAAGGGGGTGGAGGCATGGTAATGTGGTTCTTGCTTGATAGGTGGGGGCTCCCTTGGGGTTGGGCAGAAAGGTTGGCCCGTGGGGGCTGATAACACCGGGTCTGTATAGACTTGTGGTTGCGTGATAGGGTCAGCATGCTGGAAGTTAGATCGCTGTAAATGCTGTGCGGGAGATAACAGGAAGGGTTGCAGTGGCATGAAGTTGCCAGCCTGGTGAACATCTGGTTTAGCTTTCTGTTGCATGTCGAAAGGGTGCATGCTAATGGATGTAGCACGGCCGAGGGGGGGGTGGGGATGGCAGCGGTTGCATACTTGGCTGGAGGTTTAGCTTGGGGCGTGGCAGCTCCTGTGAGGCACATGGAGGAGAACAATGCGCTGCGATCTCAGTAAACTTTGGCTCATCAGAGGGAGGGTGGTCATCGGGGGCCAGCTGTGCCCTCCGCTCTGGCTTTGGGTGGTGAGCCCATGGCGACTGTTGTCGTGATGCAGCTCTTGATGAATTAGCTGAGATCTGGGGGGTTGTCCTGTTAAGGAGCTGTTCTAGGAGCTCTGTCTGACGCCTAGTGGTTTCACTTTGCTGTTTAGCCATCTCCACAAGCTGTTGCATGAGGCTGGTAGATGGACTGGGTGGGCCTGGGTGTTGCCTCGGTGATGCAAGGTTGCTTGACTGGCTTGCTTCACGCCTGGGAGAAAATGTTGCTCTTTCCTTAACTCCATCTTCATAATCAACCACATAATCTTGAAGGTAGGCAGGCTTCTGGGTCGTCCTGCTGGGGCGAGGGCTAGGAGTTCTTCTGCCGTAATCACTTGTAGGACTTGCCATGGTAACAGCTCTATCCGGCTCGAAGGACCAGTTTGTAGATGAGGGAAGGTTTATAGGATAATAGCTGTCACCATGGAGTGTCAATCAAAACACTGGAATACTGCTTTCTTGGTTTGTCCAATGTAATGGCAGATTTATTTAGTTTGTAGGGTTTGGAGGGTATCTGTATGGGTGTGTGTGTGGTCTACAGAAACAAGGGAAACAAATAATCACGTCATAACCACATTCATAATAACCATACATTTCTATAATGCATGCACACTACAACTAGCATGAAAGTCTAAGTAATTAACATAGGGAAAATTATTATACAATTCAATAACAGGATATGCATTAATGTCAGTAGGCCTTCACGTGGGATTAGCATAATTAACAAAAGATGCTAACATTCACCTAACAGCATAAATGCCCCGGTAGAATACTAGGGAGAAGTAACTGACATCTAATACAAACGGCATCAAAGACGGTAAGTGCGCGAGGCTCTAAAACGGGACTTTACAACATTCAGCAGTTGCTTAGATACTTAACAAGAACATGCAAACAACTCAGGTTAACGTCACTTACAAATCTTCAACGACGCACACTTCTTATTGGGGAAAACTCCAAACTCCGTCCGCAGACACGATCGCTCTGCTGCCTTTCTTTCTCTCCTTTTCTCTCTCTCCTCCTCGGCAGTTAACGGCTCTGCTCCCAATCAATAAGCGCGCGCATGAGCATGCACCGAGCGCATGATCGGCTCATGCCAGTGATATGGCCAGGTCCTTTATAATCGCGGACCCTCTTTAACACCTACATTTTCCCCATGTGTGACATCATACATGGTAAAATGTAGGGTTAGGATTAACAGGACAGCTGGGCCAAGGGAAAACTGAGGAAAGGCTGAGGGAAGAAAAACCTCATTCATTATATTATAATAGCGATTTTATAATGATAGGACGTTGGTTCGGTATGGGTGAAGTATTCCTTTAAGATTAGCACACATGGACAAATATAAAAACAAACTGTCAATGACTGACACAGTTTGTTTTCAGAAACTAAAAAATATCCAATGATTAACCAGTGACCTAATTTAGAGGAAAGTACATAGAAACCACACACACACACACACACACACACACACACACACACACACACACACACACACACACACACACACACACACACACACACACACACACACACACACACACACACACACACACTTACCACTGATCCCTGTTGAAGGACACCAGAAGGCGGATGCCAGGAGGAACTGTGGCCATGTTTAGTGAGAGAAAAGGCCAGTGTGAGTGACAGGTGGTGGTGTGAGCTCCAGGCTAACAGACTCAGCTCCAGCTCATGGCTGACACACACACACAGGACTGGAGCCAGGGGTCTGAACACAGGACACAGGCTAGAGTGAGACAGTGGTGGTAAGGGAGACAGAAAGAGTCCATCAGTGAGGGCATAACACGTACTAGAGGTAGCAGTTTCCATGGCAGTTTCACAGTTTCCAATCACTTTTTGTCAAAATCAGGTGATATCACAGTAACTGTATAGTCCATGGGCCAAGTCCCAAAATGTCACTTATCAGTACCATCTGGGTGGACAAATTCTAGCTGTGAATTTGTATATCCTATACATCCCTAGAATAGGTTTTGATGTGATAGACCTTTTATATTGGTAGCTTTTTAGTGGTTATCCCCTCTTAAAGTAAAGGCTACTGTAATGGAGGAGAGACACTGCAGTTGAATAGGGTAACATTTTTAACAAAGATATCATCATGGAACTTTGCCAGTTGATTACTAACATTAAAACAATATTTTTTATAACTATTTTTTCAAAAATGTTGGAATAAATATATTAATTTGGCAAAATCTAACTATAATTATATTTGCATAAAAAATAGGTGTTGGAAATATCCAGAGTTAAATTATTATTTAATTTTTTCAACATGTGTCCAAAGTTGATGACCAACATTTAGAAAAACATGTAGCCTAATTTAATTCAGCCTTGGGTGAATGGGGTGAAATCGAAGCCTATGTACTTCCGCCTGCGCTGGATGCATGCGCGCTCGTTGGTCATCAACCAGGTTGCAAAGTAGTAACTTCGGGCATATCTCTCCAAATAAATGTTTTTATTCTTCCTACGTGTTGACGATCTTTATTCATTGCGCCGCGGCCGAAGTGACAGCTGTCTACTGAAGTTCAGCTGGTTCAGTTACTTAACCAGCTGATCGTATTTTAAGGTTAATTCAAATTTCAGTTGCAACATCTGCTTTTCATTACCTTACACAAATAAATACGAAAAATAGCCAAACGGAATAATGGATCAATAAAGCCAGCTCAACTAAGTAAGCTACAGGTTGTGAAGGTAACGGAAGTATCCTGTAAACCCTGTTGGCTCACGCATACGCCCCCTTCAGTGAGGCAGAGGAAGCCTACTTACTGGCTGCCTCATTTCATGCTTTTTTGTGTTAGATCAGCATATTATTTAGTCATGAAATAAAATGTCATTAAATGTCATTGTAAATCATTCCGAGGTTGAAAATAGAACGATATTACTTCTATTTTGTCCATAGCCGACATGGTCTAACCCAGGAGTGTCCAAACTTTTTTCACTGAGGGCCACATACAGAAAAATCTACGAAGGGCCGGGCCACTTTGCAATAATAACACATTTATCAGGACATGTAGGGGCTCTGATGTTTAGTTTCATAGTGTCTTCGTAAATTGTAATCCTTCTTCACGGCAACACTTTACTTGCACATTAAAAATATACATCCCCCCTCTTGTTAAATGCCATTGATACACCCAGTGTTTTCTGCTTTTACGTCTAATGTCCAGCTTGGTGAAAATAGTAGTCAGCTGAGATCCCGCCCCTCCAAGGGGGGTCCAGGGGGTATGCCCCCCCCCCCCCCCGGGAGATTTTTTTAAGTTTTTAAAGTGAAATGCATGAATCTGGTGCACTTTGAGAGGGAAATTAAGAGGCTAAAGCTGAAGAATTTTGTATGAAAAAAATTTAAACACTGTGTCAGATGAATTAGAAGCTATTGGAGAAGGACATAATAATATTAATTTAAATTTAAATATTATGCAGGGTCCTCTGGGATGGCCTTGGTGCTCTTTTTCTTTAATGGGACATATTTCTCTGTAATATAATGAGTGCATTTAGATTATTTAAAAATTAAAAGGGCCATAATACAATATATTTTTAAAATGTGCCATGGGCCAATCAATCAGTTTTGACACCCCTGCACCAGTGGGTTAACTAAGAAATGCAAAAAAATATATATATTTTTTTTTTCAAAGGGCCATATTGCATTATATTTTTAAAATCGGCCGCGGCCCAATAAGAAGCGGGCCGCGGGCCGCAGTTGGCCCGCGGGCCGTAGTTTGGACACCCCTGGTCTAACCCCTGCTGCAACGATAGACAACACAGCACACACTCCTTTTATAATTGTTAATTCGTGGCCACAACATAAGTATCTCGTTCCCACGAATTATTAAACTGTGGCCACAAAATAATTATCTCGTTCCCACAATTTATTAAAGGGTGGCCACAAATTAATTATCTCGTTCCCACAATTTAATAAATTGTGGCCACAGATTATTAAATCATGCAAACAGATCATTAATTATGTCGAGCAAACATTTTTTTTTCACAGATGTCACCAGAGGGGCTCCGTAAATAACCATTAAAAAGCTTCCAATATAAAAGGTCTATCGCATCAAAATATAGAATATAAAAACTCACAACTAGAATTAGCCCACCCAGATGGTACCGATATCTGGACTGGCCCATGGCCAACTGAGTGTGCGTGCGCTGAAAAGAAATCTGGCGTTTATCTGTTAGTTGGAAGACCCTTGGAAATCGTGATTTTTAACTCCCGTCTGCATTTGAGTCCTGAGGCTTTGACGGGTAGACTTCTATCATCATTGCCTCCATGTAAATATGATGCATTATAAATAGCTTCATCTTATGATGATAACATGAAACTCCATACAGCTGGAATGTCACCAAACCAGTTGCTCCTGCTGCATCCTGCTCCGTTTCTAGGTTCAGACGCCAGAAACATGGCTGTGTTCCTCTATTTAAATGACAACACTAAAGTGTAAGCTGAGGCAGAGAAAAGCATCGGAAAATTCAAACGTGAACATTATCTGAAGCTAGCATACGTACTGTATATTTGTATATTTTGTCATTTCACCTTACTAACGTTATGCTGCTTGAGACAACATGGGGTTAAACGGCAGGCTACAGAAGAGCTTCCTGATTGGAACGACAGCTAGCTAGACCACAACATTAAAATGCGCTCAGACGACAAGCATCGGTCGGTCTCGTTCCGGACAAATGTCAACACAAACCGTCTTTTCCTCCTGATGAACTTACATGTACGAAGAAGTCGACGGGCTAGTGTTTGTGTGCCTTGACTTGAGCGACGTATCGTCCACTTCCTTGTAGTGTGAAAGCTAGCGACTGTCACCTCACAGCCACGCGAACACAGCTGCTCTGACGTCATTCCCGGCTGTGTTCAGATGGTGTCTGATGTTCGACCAGAGCCGCTCACTGTGCTCCACTATGAAAAAAATAGATAGGCCTACGTCTCCTATCACTGAAATGGCACAGACCGTCACGTATTTCATAGTATTCTAAAGGATGATTATTCTCCAATTTGTATTTACAGTGGTGGCCAAAATTATTAGAACACCGAGCTACACAAAAGAAATATTTACAAAGTCATCATTATGCTCTATACACCATAGAATAGAGCCATCATAAGTAGATTTGGGACATTTTCCTTACAAAAAAAAGCTAGGCATATTTCACTCATATCAACCACTGTAATACTTTACAGTGCTTAATATGAGTGAGACTGCCATGATGCCACCAATTCACACATGAACCGAAAGGGGAGATGTAGAAAAAATAAACTTTCAGACACACAAGTGAAGTATCTCAAAATTCAGAGTATTAAGGACCGAGAAAAGACCTCACGAGAACTGTGAGGAGATCAACACCACAATGACTAATGTCTCTTGCCAACAGTTAAAACTGGAAAGGTAGTATTATGGTGTGGGGTGCCATTTCAGCCTCAGGAACAGGTGACTTAGTGAAAGTTGATGGCATCATGGATAAGAAAGTCTACCACAACATTATGGGTGAATCTCAATACAAGGGTTGCGGTCTACGAAGGCTGCATTTGAAGACCGATTGCGTCATAGCGGCGCGCAAAGGTTGTTCCATTTGTAAGGCTCCTTGCAAGGCTCCTCATATGCGGCCGAGAAATGCAGCCTTCGTTTCACGGTTTTGAAGGCTGCATCAGATGTATCCTTCGCGGCCCAACATATCACAAGATTCATTGCGTTTTTTTCAGAGATGGCATAAAATAAAATAAAAAATAACAAAACAGCAACGTGTTGCTCCATCTTCTTAACTTTTATCTTCCTTTCTTTTTTTCTTGTACTTTTTTTTCTTTTCGTCTGGTAGGCAACTTCTTTTTCTTTTTTCCTCCGTTGACAAGGCTGTCTCCGTTGGCAGCAAACAGGGTTGCTAGGCAGCACAGGAGCGGCGAGTCGTCACGCAAGGTAAGGGCTTGTTACGCAAACCGGAAATGCTCGTAAACGGAGACCTGCGGAGACTGTCCCATTTAACAACGCTCGTTCGGCCCTGGTTCGGCCTTCGAATCGGCCTTCATAGACCGCGTAGACCGCGTCCTTCCAAGGACCCGGTCTCTGGATTAAGATCCAGCTCATGGGTGTATTCACACATGCCATTAGCCTGGCTCCGCCCGCCTACCTACTTCCGCCCAAATTTCATTTTTCCTTCAGTGGTCAGTCTGGGGGCCTCTACGAATAGTCCAATCTCCTAACCTATAAGCCTCCTTTCCTATCCCTTAACCCCAAACGTCATCGGGGTCAGTGGCGACTGGTCATTAGGGGCACGTGGGGCGAAGTCCCACCTACTCTCACAAGAATAAAAATAAATAAATATATATATATATATATATATATATATATATATATATATATATATATTTTATATATATTATATATATATATATATATATATATATATATATATATATATATATATATATATATTATATATATATATATATATATATATATATATATATATATATATATATATATATATATATATATATATATATAAATAGTTTAAAAGCGTTTAGTTAATTTTTAGCCGACCCTAGCTTGCTTCTTCAGATTGCATTTGTCTGATTTGTGTCTCTGCCATGTCATGTGCCATGCCCATGGTCTCTGCAGTCAGACTACGGCAGCCGTGTGAGCCAGTCAGATTTGGGCCGAAGGGCTAAGGGCTCGTTCGCCTTTTGCCCCTAAACGCAATGCAATGTGTATTGCACGTGAACAACTGCGAATGCGCGTGCTCGTAGTATTTCTCTGTTATAGTGGACGGAGATTATTTTACTCCAACGGTCGCTGCCCCTCCGGCACTGGAAAGGACATATATGGACATGGTCATGGTTTGTTCCACTACTGTGACGCTGTAGTGCCGCGAAAAGTCCAGTAGCCCGAAGAAGAGAACAACGGAGAAGGATAACGTTGCTAACACAACACTAGTAATTGTCTTTGGTGCCAGGGATGAACAATCAAAAGTCAGCGCACAGCTTAAATCTGTTATGTTAGAAAGCACACACCAAGCTAGAAATCTTGGAGTAGTGATAGATTCCGACTTGAATTTCAAAAAACACATTAAATCAATTACTAAGTCAGCCTACTACCACCTTAAAAATATATCGAGAATTAAAGGGCTAATATCTCAGCAGGACTTAGAAAAACTTGTCCATGCATTTATTTTTAGTAGACTTGACTACTGTAATAGTGTCTTTGCAGGCCTTCCTAAAAAATCAATCAGACAGCTTCAGCTAATTCAGAACGCTGCCGCTCGAGTCCTCACTAGGACCAAAAAAGTAGATCACATTACCCCAGTTCTTAGGTCTTTGCACTGGCTTCCTGTCACTCAAAGAATTGATTTAAAAATATTGATGATGGTCTACAAAGCCTTAAATGGTTTAGGGCCAAAATACATTACTGATCTGCTGATACGTTATGAGCCGACCAGAGCCCTTAGGTCGTCTGGGACAGGTCTTTTAAAAGTCCCCAGAGCTAGGACTAAACAAGGAGAGGCGGCATTCAGCGTTTATGCGCCCAATGTCTGGAACGGACTGCCAGAGAGTCTGAGGTCCGCTGAGACTCTCAGCTCTTTTAAATCGGGTCTCAAAACTTTCTTGTTTCCCTTTTAACCTGTATTTTTTTTTTTTGTAAAATGTTTTAATTCTTTTATTTAAATGTTGTATTTTTATCCATGTTTTAAATGTGTTCCTTTTTTTGTATTTGTATTCTTTATTTGATTTTAACCCTGTGAAGCACCTTGAGTGGCCCTGTGCCTGAAATGTGCTCTATAAATAAAATTGCCTTGCCTTGCCTTACACAAAGATGTCAGAGGCACACAAACAAAAACGAGTCGACAACATGAATGAAGTAGATCATCGGTTTTCAAACTGTGGGGCGCGCCCCCTTGGTTATGGCAGGGGGGCACGGATGAATATGTAAAAAAAAGAAAAACAAAAAAAAAAAATTCTTTTTTTTTTTTTTTTTTTTAGTTTTTCTTTTTTATACTAAGATCACGGCATAGCTGGACACAAGTTCTTCTGCTTCGTTCCCCTCACTGCATTTAAATGCATTCAGTAAATTAGAGAAATAGGTCTCGTTAAAGAAAAAGAGCACCAAGCCCAACCCAGAGGACCCTGCATACATTTTGTTTATTTTAAATTAATATTTTTATGGAAAATCCATGTGTCCTTCTTCAATAGCTTCTAATTCATCAGACCCAGTGTCTCCAAATTATTTGTTCACACAAAATTCCTCATATTTAGCCTCTTAATTGTCCTCTCAAAGTGCACCAGATTCATGCATTTCACTTTAAAAAGGTGAAAAAAAATCTCCCGGGGGGGCATACCCCCGGACCCCCCTAGGAGGGTCTGGTTCTCCACTGGCCACTATTCTCCTCCAGCAGGACATTGGAGGCACTAGCGAAAAAACACTGGGTGTGTGACTGACATTTAACTAGTCAATTATTTGGGCAAGTCTGTCTGCCTATCTTTCTCACTCCGATGCACACACAGTCAGTATTATCCATGCTCAAAGGAAGCAGGATTAAAACACTGGATTATGTGTTTAAAAACGCACAAAAATGTTTAGAATGTTTCAAAAACATGTTTAAATTTGTAAAATACTAAAAAAAAAAATGGGGGGGGGGGGGGCTCCGCTGAATTTTGTTCTCTGAGGGGGGGCTCACTTTCTCACACTTTGAAAACCCCTGAAGTAGATCATTTTTAGTCTAGAAGAGAAATTGGTAGGCTAGTAAAACCACTTGGTGCCCACTATCCACCGGACAATAACCTATAATGTGGAGTGGTAGCTATGCTAAAGAAGGCTAACGGCTATCGATCATAAGAAGGCACTCTTCTGCTTCCCTTGTTTGCTGTTCGGTGGACGGTGGAGAAGGTATTTTGTCGAGGAAGGGAAACAAGGATTTTAAAAACCTTTCTGAGAGGATGAGACGAGAGCAGCAATAGTCAGCTGGTGGATGATGTTGGGTCTATGCTGGACGAGTGAACGTCGCTCAGGGCTACCGTGTGGATTTCGCTGTGTGGAGAGACTTTACTAATAAAAGGTGAGTTATCTACATTTTAAAGTAATACTTCGGTGAATTAAACAATGGACGATGTACGAATGTGCAGTGATACTTTCTGTCCGCGATGTCAGACTTTGTCCCGTTTACGTGAACGAGATAATAGTTGCTCGGTGGAGATGTAGCGCTAATAGTAAACAAAACCGTGACTTTTAGCCACAGAAAGTTTCTCTTAACACTCTGACTAACCTTCGTGACTTTTACTGGGGTTAATAAATGTTTAAAGCTCACATATTATGCACTTTGCTGTCAATTTTATATGGTTTAAGTCAGGGGTGTCCAAACTTTTTTCACTGAGGGCCACATACAGAAAAATCTACGAAGGGCCGGGCCACTGCAAAAATAACACATTTATCAGGACATGTAGCTGCTCTGATGTTTAGTTTCATAGTGTCTTCGTAAATTGTAATCCTTCTTCACAGCAACACTTTACTTGCACATTAAAAAGATACATCCCCCTCTTGTTAATGTTATGATCCTGCTTGGGCCTCAAGCCCTTGTGTTGTTTTTCCCTTTTACCCTTGTCTATGTGCTGGTCTATTGCAGGGTTGGAGTCAGGTGTGCTGGAGTCAATCACCAGCATTCACAGCTGCCATCAATCAACTGCTCTTCATATACCCGGCCCTACCTGCCAGACACTGCCAGATTGTAGATTCTGTTTCCACACAGTCAGTCCTCTCTTTAAGCTAACCTGTTTGCAGCTCCGCTTTTTGCATTTTTCCTGGCTAACTCCTGTCTTTTTTGCCACAGCTCTCCCGGCCTGACTCCAGCCACCAGCTCCAGCCCTCACCTGCCAGCACTTCCTCCCGGACCCCTCTGCCTGCCTGCTCTAGCCTGCTCACACTCAGCTCCCTGGACTTGCCCCGTTGCTCTCTCCCTGGAGCCCCATGACAGCCAGCCTCCCCCCCCCCCGGATCACGGTCCTAACCCCCTGCTGGTTCCTTCCAAAATAAAACTTCTTAAAACTGTTACTGTCTCCGCGCCTGTGTCCTCCTGATCCAGCCGTTACAGTTAACCCCCCGGGAGATTTTTTTAAGTTTTTAAAGTGAAATGCATGAATCTGGTGCACTTTGAGAGGGAAATTAGGAGGCTAAAGCTGACAAATTTTGTATGAAAAAAAAATTAAACACTGTGTCAGATGAAGTAGAAGCTATTGGAGAAGGACACATGGATTTTCCATAATAATATTAATTTAAATTAAAATATTATGCAGGGTCCTCTGGGATGGCCTTGGTGCTCTTTTTCTTTTATGGGACATATTTCTCTGTAATATAATGAGTGCATTTAGATTATTTAAAAATTAAAAGGGCCATAATACATTATATTTTTAAAATGTGCCAAGGGCCAATCAATCAGTTTTGACACCCCTGCACTAGTGGGTTAACTAAGAAATGCAAAATGTTTTATTTATTTTTTTTTTCAAAGGGCCATATTGCATTATATTTTTAAAATCGGCCGCGGGCCAATAAAAAGCGGGCCGCGGGCAGCAGTTGGCCCGCAGGCCGTAGTTTGGACACCCCTGGTCTAAGTAATCCCTAATACTTATTTTTTTAGATGTTTGCTGAAAAACCCGTTCAGATCATTTATTGTAGCAAGCCTCTATACCCTGATTGTCCTATCAGGATGACCTATATTTGTGTGATCTGGCTGGGCCCCTCCCACCTCTCTGCCGGGCTTTCTTTATATGTCCATGGGGCTCTCCCACCGTCTCTGCCGTGCTCTCGCGATACTAGAGAGACACTGTGTGACTGCGAACACAGTGTTTACCCGAGCTAAGCCGTACTTTTAACAATTTGACATGACCTGACATGATTAAAACCAGTGAAAACAGTTGCTTCAAAGTTTGAATTCTACATGAATATCTTCACATCCTTTGTCATGTTAAAAACGAGGCATTATTAGACTGCAAGGGGAAAGCTAAGTTAGTGTATTAGGAGCAAAACTTGGTGCTACAACCGAAGCTACATGGGCGTTAACGCTAAAAAAAAGACTTGGACGATTTAAACCAGTGAAAACAGTAGCTTCAAAGTGTGATTTCTACAGGACTATCTTCCCATCCTTTGTGATGTTAAAAATGAGTCATTTTCAGACTGCTGTGGGGAATATAAACAGCGTGTTATGAGCAAAAGCTGGTTGCTTGTCCCAAAGCTAATAGCTATACACCAGTCAGGCAAAACTACCAATAAAAACTATTATTTTAGTTTCACCGTTTAAAAAAAAGCACAGATAGCTTCCTATCCGTTGTGTTATAAAAAAGGAGGCATTAATAGACTGCTGTGGTTAAGATAAATTAGTGGAGTATGAGCAAAAGCATTCTGTGTTGGTGTATGTAACATTCAGGCTGTACTAAGGGCATCTTGTTGCTTAGCGGGGAAAACAACATGGCTGTCGCTCGGAAAATTTTCCATCGGATCTCGGGGCCGTGGACCTATAAGAAATGGGGGGGTGGGGTTATCATAGACAACTGCACGGTGGACGTTTCTGGGGGGGAAGCATGGACATATAAAGAAAATATGGGGATATGGCTGTGCCGACTCTTACGTAATAGTCGGCGAGAATTCTGACTGGAGTATATTGGGGGGAGGGGTGGGGGTTTCAGAAAGGGGGAGAGTGAGAAAAGGAGAGATTGTTAATTTTTTGATATTTTGGCGTGGACCCATGGAAATGTTAGAACACATTTAAAAAGTGCATTTAGCATAATATGTGACCTTTAAATGTGCTGGTAAAAGTTAGATACGCTGGGTGTTTCTTTACACAAACTGTCAAAAATAACGGAAGATAGCAGAGACGAGACGGTGAATGAATGAAAGTATACTTCATTTGTACCGTGTACTGTCGTCCTGTTTACGTTTTAGTTTGTGTCAACTGCTTCCAGTCGCTGTTTTATAACGTTATCAGACAGTGAACAAAGCTTAGAACGCAGGTCTTCACTTTCTCCCCATTTTGAATGGCTACATCATTCATTTTTAGCCTAAATAGCAAACAACTCTGTCAGGGGTAATCATACTGTTTCATGTTATGTAGCCTACAATGCAGGCCTACCTGTCATGCATGCTTTATTTTACTACACCATTTACGTTTATAATATGTATAGACAATGTTGAGAGGTAAAATAAATGAAGATATTTTGCTGTAAATAAATTTAAGATGACAATCTCAACACGAGTTTAAAAAAACTGCAATAGCATTACAGATATCTGAGATGCCCAAAAGGTAAGACAATGTACACATAGGCCTACAGTAGGTATTACTTAAGTCATGGGGGAGAAAGAAAGGCAGGCATTTAATTAAGATCTAGGCAGATATAGTGATAATATGCAGACAGTAAAAGTGCCTGGGCAGAGAGATTTAAACTTTCCTCATTTATTTTTATATACATACATAATAATGCCGGTAACATATTAAAAAGCTGAATCGTTTTCTTCATTACAGGAAAATAGCAAAAAAAAAATGTCAGTATTGCCATTATATAAATGACTGATAAGATAAAGCATATTCAGATTAAATCTAACCCATTCACTGATGTCTAATTGTTCTTCCCTCCCTCTGCACACTCTGCCAGATGTGAAGACCCCTGTCTCTCTTCCTCACAAGCTGATGTTTCTATTGCTGGAAACAGAAGCTCCCCTGTCCACACATACGGTCATCACAGCTCCAGGTGTGTGATATTTAACCTGTATTCACATTTAAAAAATAACTTCCCGCTTGCCGAGGGTTAAGAGCTATTTACCGTGAGCAGCGGAGAACTCAGATTCACAGCCTTAAAAATCTCTGAAAATCTTTGGACATGTCCAAAAAAGGAAAAAAACATTGATAAGGGGAAGGAGGAAGACAAAGATTATGCGGAAGAAATGAAAAAAACAGTTGGCAGACTTGATGAGAGAAATGAAAAGTGAGAGGGAGACAGAGCGAGCACTGCTGAAAGCTGAGCTGGCTGGGATTATGGACGAATGGATTGGGCGTTTTGATGCAAAAATTGAAGAAAAAATTGCTGCTGGTCTGAAGCCACTGTTGATCGAATTGAAGGAACTTCAAGCCGTGAATGTGAGGAAAGATCAGCTCTTGAAAGAGCTTGGAGATAAAATTGATGACCAAGATCAACAAGCAAAAAACAGAGATGTGATACTGAATGGTATGGATATTAAACCTAGGTCGTATGCAGCTGCCGTGAATGGAGAAGAAGAGGGCGATACAAGGAATGTGTCGGTGGAAAACCAGGTTGAAAAGTTCCTGAGAAGCAAAGGCATTAGTCTGGATCTGGAGAACGTGGAGTCTTGTTTTCTTCTCCCGAAGGGAAAATTCGCCAAAAAGCGTGCTGTCATTCTGAAATTTGTGAGTAGGAAGCATAAAATAAATCTGCTCAGTCAAGGCAAGAAGCTTAAAGGCGAACAAATTGGAATGAGCGAAAACTTAACCAAGAGAAATGCTAATCTGGCCTACCAAGCGAGAGGGCTAAAAAAATGTGGACGGGTCCAACAAACATGGACAAGAGATGGAAGAATCTTCATCAAAATGAATGGAGCTACACCCGAAAAAGCTAAAATTGTGCAAATCAGAACGGAGGAGGATCTGGTTCAATTCCGGAGGGAAGAGGACCTGATCAACCCAAGCAATCGAGAATGAGCAACACAACTGATGGGATAAATTATCTTGAAAGTCTGGAGTTATTAGCTAATCTTTACGAGGAACCTACATCATCGGACCCAAATGACATTAAACAGTGGCTAACTAAATCCTTGAAAAATGCTTGTAAAAAAAATACATTGTACAAAAGATTCATAAAAGCAAGGACACCACAGGCTGAGTTAAAATATAAAACCTATCGTAACAAGCTAAATATCATTCTCAGAGACTGTAAAAAAAAATATTTTTGTAAGCTTTTAGAAACAAATGCAAATTACCCCAAAAAATTGTGGGACATAGTAAACACAGTGTTAAGAAATGACAGCAAAATACATAGTTATCCTCAGTATTTCCATGAAAATAACGTTAAGTTTGAAAACATGAATACTGCGGCGAATAAACTAAACACATTTTTTGTTATGGTTGGACCGAATTTGACTATGGGTATCCGTGACAGGTGTTTGGGGGAGTCTTGGGAAAAGGAAGAGTCTCTTCAACACTCCATGTTTTTAAAGCCAGTCAAGGCCATCCAGATTAGTGAGATTTTACTCGGAATGCAAGCAAAGACCTCAAGAGACTCGCTGGGGCTTCACATGAAAATAATAAAATCAGTGCAAGAAAGTATTCTTCAACTTTTTTTGGGTTTGAATACTCTTGCAGATGTGTTTAGACTACCAGATAATGACATTGAAAAGGCCACAATAAAAGGGCAAAACAAACTCTGCATTAAAATCATCAAAAAACAACAAAAAAAACAACAACAACAACAAAATTGTGTGTTTTCTTTCTTTTTTACTTTTACTTTTATTTTCTGTAACAGTAAATGTGTATCTGTGTATCTGAATCTGAATCTGATGAAAATGGGGGCGGGACTCGATAAGCCTTTGGCTTCTTCCGTCACCCTTCGGACAACACAAAGTAAGATGTATGATGTGAAAGAGATAATTGTGTATTGTGTGGAATTGTCCGAAAGAATAAAAATAAATAAATAAAAAATATTGATGTACTGTCTTTATAATGATAAAGCTTTATTGCAGACACAGGTCCATATAACACATAATACAGTAAGGAAATATATAAAAATTGCATATTGACCTTTAGGATAAACAGGCTATTGCACCAATGCCATCTAAACCTTATAGCAGCTTTTCAGAGGGGACACGTAAAACATATTATGCTACCTTGAGCCTCTGCATACTCTTTTTTCACAGTTAGACCACAACTGAGCAGCATAACAGTGTGATGTAGATTCTAAACAAAGAGCACTTCACAGAGTCAGAGCACATAGAAGAAACTTCCTTATAAGCATGTTAGCTTGGGAATAAACTGTGTAAAGTGTCAATTAATATTTTTTCTCTATGTTCCAGTTAAAAATAATGAAATGTTTAATATTCTATACAGAACGTCTGTTCTACTGAGCCGTCTGCAGCAACCACTGAACCTCCGCTGTCACCATAAGCAAAGAGAGCTCAAAGTAAGGCAAGGCAAGGCAATTTTATTTATAGAGCACATTTCAGGCACAGGGCCACTCAAGGTGCTTCACAGGGTTAAAATCAAATAAAGAATACAAATACAAAAAAAAGGAACACATTTAAAACATGGATAAAAATACAACATTTAAATAAAAGAATTAAAACATTTTACAAAAAAAAAAAAAAAATACAGGTTAAAAGGGAAACAAGAACATTTTGAGACCCGATTTAAAAGAGCTGAGAGTCTCAGCGGACCTCAGACTCTCTGGCAGTCCGTTCCAGACATTGGGTGCATAAACGCTGAATGCCGCCTCTCCTTGTTTAGTCCTAGCTCTGGGGACTTTTAAAAGACCTGTCCCAGACGACCTAAGGGCTCTGGTCGGCTCATAACGTATCAGCAGATCAGTAATGTATTTTGGCCCTAAACCATTTAAGGCTTTGTAGACCATCATCAATATTTTTAAATCAATTCTTTGAGTGACAGGAAGCCAGTGCAAAGACCTAAGAACTGGGGTAATGTGATCTACTTTTTTGGTCCTAGTGAGGACTCGAGCAGCAGCGTTCTGAATTAGCTGAAGCTGTCTGATTGATTTTTTTAGGAAGGCCTGCAAAGACACTATTACAGTAGTCAAGTCTACTAAAAATAAATGCATGGACAAGTTTTTCTAAGTCCTGCTGAGATATTAGCCCTTTAATTCTCGATATATTTTTAAGGTGGTAGTAGGCTGACTTAGTAAGTATTTACATGTTTCTGATTTGGTTGCCAAAGACATGATATGAAGACACATACAAAATCTTAAACATTTGCTGTGTCTTGATTCCTGTAAGACTAGGTCTGCCACCTTCTGTCCCGGCTGTCCCCCTCCTCCACTTCCTTCCTGTGGCTGTGATGTCAGACCGTGCAGCTCACAACAGTAGAGAATACCTGGCTCTCTGGATGGCTCCATCCCTGTGTGCAACCTCATGAAGATGTCCTGCTTTCCAAATCCCATGCATTTTATTTATTTTTTCTATTGTACATACTGCAGCTGACCATAAAGAGTACATAGTGTGCATGCAGTATGCTACAATTGGGAAGTACTTATACTTCTATATGTCATTATAACATCATGTCTTGGACTTGACTCTGTTGCTTGTATATCCCTCGAATTGCTGTTGGTTTTCACTGGGAGGCTCAGTCCATGTGATGTGACTTCCGCTGTGTAGAGGATGTAGGTCAGAAGAACCTCCATAAAGCTGCTGGTTTGTACACTGAAACTTACTACAGGATGTAGTAGGACATCATGTATTGGGACAAGCTAAATCTTTACACAGAAGATCTTATATTTGAAAATTGTCTTTTTTAATGTAATTAATCATTACTCCTGTGCAGCTACTTTATTTCAACCTGATGTGGATTCTGTATTTTATAGCCCCTTAATAATGTGTCAGCGAGTATTTCATATAATGTGTCGAAGGATTCGATGCAGTTAATTAAAAGTATTTTTATTGTGTGACTATTTGTTTGTTGAAATCTTAATAAACAACTTCTTTGATCCATTTATGTCTGTGTCAAGTAAATAATGTTTACTGATTATTAAATGCATAAGTAGTTAAAAAGTAGCTGCATTTTAAACATGTTAAATATATTATCAAAGGTTTTTAATATTATTGGTTGATAGCCTTGATGTAATTCTGCATTTAAATGTCCAGTGTAGTTTTGGTTTAGTGTTTTATGTCCACACAATGAATTTAAGTTATTTATTCTGAAGTTCTAAACTTAATCTTTTGTCTGAACTGGGATTTGAACCTGGAAACTTTGAGTGACTTGGTCGTAAGTCAGCAGGGGATAGTGCTGTAATTTCATTGGCTGTCAGGCTGTGCCAACTATCCACGTCTTGCCAAGATGTGAACAACTAATTTTGAGTTTATAAAATCGCCAGAATGCGAGAAACAGTGTCTTTGAAGCTCAAATTTTTTAACTATTTTGATGTTGGTCTTTTATGAGTTCTTTATTATCTTTATGGGGGGGGGGGGTTTGTTTTAGCCGAGTTCAATCTTCCTCTCTTCTCTGCTCCTCTCCTCTCTTCTGTTTTACCTCTCGTTCGTATTCGTATAGAGTCGGTAAACTCCGGTGGTGGCCTGTTGCTTTAAATCTTGCCGCCGTAAAGGATTATGGGATACCACTATCTCCTTTCCTTTCGCACAGGTTGGTCCGGAGTAACCTATGCTAAAGGAGGGTTAAAGGATGGATCCAGGCTCCTTTCCTATGCCTTTCGTAAGCATTTTGAGAATTCGAATCACCTATCCGCCGAGTACTTCCGGTTCATTTCGATAGGAAAGGAAATTTCCTATGCAAAAAAGAGTATTCGTAGAGGCCCCGGGGCGTGCATAAGTGGGATCCTGCTCAAACAGATTTCTGAGTGTCCAATCAGCGAACAGAGCGAGTGGCTGAGAACGATGACGTTGAAGTCGCGCTCCAGTTTCAGTTGAATGCTGCATTCCTTTATACTCGGAACTCGGAAAAATAATTTTTATAATATATTTATTTTTTACTAAAAAGGAAAAAGAGATGATCCGGGGGCCCCCACAATTTTTTTTTTTTTTTTAAAGTTCATGATAATCATTGCATTACAAAAAATATATAAATGAGTTATGAACAGGCCCATCATTGCTTTTTCTTAATTGTGTAACCTATCCAGGGGTGTATTACTGCAGAGGCACACCGGGCACAGGCCCAGGGGCCCAAGGGCTCGGGGGGGCCCTTAGCCAGAGATACTGATCGTAACTTTTCATGTTGTATAGTCAAAGAGCTCAGTCACTGATGTCAATAACAGGGTCCAAAAAGGAATAGGAATAGGAAAAGGAATTGTTCACAAAAAGTAGCTATCCATCATAGAACATGGGTCTGCAGACCAATCTACTGTACTGTTTTTACAGTTGCAGAGTAAAGAGTGCTGCCTGTTTAGGAAAAATCTGAAAAATAATGTTCCTTCTGCATCTCAGGATTTGATATAGTCTCAAAAATGTCCTCACAAAGTGCACCAAATTGATGCATTTTAATTTAAAAAGGTAAAAGAAAATCCAGGGGGCATACCCCCGGACTCCCCAACAAGGTACAGGGTCCCTCCAACAATATCCCAAAATCCTGTGGGAAACACTGGCTTCCTTAATATGTTTTTGCCATTAATTGTATGTATTTGTGTAGAAAATTCAGTGTACCTGACTTTTTTTTGGCCTCACTGACAATTTAAGTTTAGGGCACCCAAAACCTTAGCAGCGGCTCTGCCAGTAGATCCATGGGCTGTATCTCGATTCAGGGGTTGCGGTCTACGAAGGCTGCATTTGAAGACCGATTGCGTCATAGCGGCGCGCAAAGGTTGTTCCATTTGCAAGGCTCCTTGCAAGGCTCCTCATATGCAGCCGTGAAATGCAGCCTTCTTTTCACGGTTTTGAAGGCTGCATCAGACGTATCCTTCGCAGCCCAACATATCCCATGATTCATTGCGTTTTTTTCAGATATGGCATACAATAAAATAAAAAATAACAAAACAGCAACGTGTTGCTCCATCTTCTTAACTTTTATCTTCCTTTCTGTTTTTCCTTGTACTTTTTTTTCTTTTCGTCTGGTAGGCAACTTCTTTTTCTTTTTTCCTCTGTTGACAAGGCTGTTTCCGTTGGCAGCTTTCAGGGTTGCTAGGCAGCACAGGAGCGGCGAGTCGTCACGCAAGGTAACGGCTTGTTACGCAAACCGGAAATGCTCGTAAACGGAGACCTGCGGAGACCGTCCCGTTTAACAACGCTCGTTGGGTCCTGGTTCGGCCTTCATAGACCGCGAGACCGCGTCCTACCAAGGAGGCGGTCTCTGTAATGGGATACAGCCATAGACTACAATATGTAGTGAAGTCGGAAATTTCCGAGTTCCCAGTACAACTGGAACGCACCATCGGAAGCCGGCTCATGACATATGTCACGACCAAACGTTATGCGATTGGTTGGCTGATCCAGAGTGGCACTGGGCAGATCCAATAGTTTTAAACTTCAACAGACACCCGCCTCCAAGTGAGTAAACGTTTGCCAAATAGAGCAGTTCCAGACCTTCTGTACAAATGAAATGAAGTACAATGGTCTGGTAGCACCAGGCTAACATGCCGTGTTTATTTCAACACTCAGCTGATACACAGCTTAATCAGCTGAGTGTCAGCTTGAGCCTATTCTTCTTGCGAGCCGCACGTCCAGCAGCAAAAATACAGTAAAAATTATGTTTCACATCGTAGGCTACAAGCCACATAACATGGCATTGTCATAGGGCTACATGTTACGATAATTTGATTTTTTTCTTCTTTATCTATAGGTTAGATGTGGCCTTTTTATTATTCTTAACCCCATATTATACCAATGATATATTTCGCAGTTTTTACTTCCTGCTTCCTACTTCTCTCCACCCCAGAATGTCTGTCCAATGAATGAATGACCTCAGATCACAAGTGGTTTTGCTTCGTAATGGTGGTTCACTTGCAAAAGGGGCAATATGAAAGTGGACCACACCAAACAAAACAAATCTAAACTCTATTTGGTCTGGACCAACGCAAGTGAACTAGCGGACTTTCCCAGTGTGAATACACAGAGTACCATCTGGGAGTCGTCTTGGGCCTGGATTTATTTTTCAAGGGGACAATTACCCTAAACATCCTTCTGAAGGGGGGAGTTTAAGTAAGACAGATTTCTGATAAATAATCTTATAAATAAAATAACAAGATGATGACATATGGACCAGAGACGTCGATGTCCCAAAAGGCCCTACCTTCAAAACAACAAAAAGTTAGAAAAGTCTACACTTATCTTTTTTTGCAATCCTGCTAGAGTGAATTTTTCTTAAAGGTTGACAATGCAACAAGAAAAACAGCTTAAAATCATTTAAAAATATTTGTTTTAATATTGTTAGAAGAAAGGAACAAGGAGTGACAAGGATACATTAATTTCTTCTGCTTTAGATAGCATTACCCTTCCAAAAATGGTAAATTCTCTTGTTATCCAGTAACTGAGGGATTTTCTCACATCTGTTATACGATTTGAAATAATAACGTCTTCTCTTCTAATAAGGTTTTTAGATAATGTTATTCCTAAGTATTTCACCTCAGATTCAACTCTAATTGAAGCAATGACTGAGTCGTCACATGTATGAATGGGGAGAAGTGAGATTCCTGAAGCTTTTAAAAAAAAAGAGATTGTGTTGAGGGATTTTTCTAACATTGATTTATCTTTTAAAAAAAGATTTAAAAAACCTCTGATTGGTCCGTTTCCCATCTGATGTAGCATCCGGACTGACCTGAATTTGCATCCAATCGTCCTGGCCTATGTGCGTTGCCATCTTCCATCCTCCATTTTGACGTCATCAGACCGAGACGGCAGCGTTTTGTTTGTACGCTTGAGAACAGCCTCAGATTTTGATTTCTTAATCCAATTTCTAGCCAAGGCTCGTGGATACATTTAATGGAACTGGATGATAACACTTTATACTTCCTTTACCGGCTCAGGGAAGAAGAACTACACATTGATTCCCTGGTCACGATAGGTGCAGCTCATTCAGTCGCAGTTGAAGCGGAGCTGGACTCCACCGTTCCGGTCGAACAATCGCCAGTGAATGAAGGCTGGTTACAACAGGGGGCTAAACCCCGGATACCGGGTAAAATCACCTTTACTCCTAATCCAAGAATACATAGCTCCACTCTCAACCAAGAGCCATGGTCCGTGGCTCGGAAGAATTGCAGAGGGGTGACACCCCCGCAACCGTTGCCTCCGCATGAACTACAGCTCTCCAACCGATTCATACACAGGATTTCCCTCCGCTGACCAGCTCCTACTCCACCTCCTCTTCGAATCCACGGTCTCGGCGTTCTCCCGTGCTCCCTGGCCCGTACACGAGGCCCAGCTGTCCAGTCAACTTGATCGGTCACCGAGCGACGGCGGCTGTCCCTCCTCCAGAGCCTGCCGTGGAACACCTCGCTCGCAGGGCAACGGCAGCCAGCGAACACGTCCACTATCGGGGTGCATCAACCCCGGCGGAGCAGCCCAGCTGTCCAGTCAACCTGACGGCCGTCCGAGGATCAAGTGAGGCTGTCCCTCTTCAACCACGTGCCGGCTACAAGGCTTGCAGTTCCGCGGAAGCCAGCCAACACGTAGCTCACGGGGGGGTGTCAGCGCCTCCTCATCACAGGTACCAAGAGAAATTCCCAACCTCGCTGATCATCGGTGATTCCATTGTAAGGCATATTAAATCACAATCTGCTGTAACTCACTGTATGCCAGGTGCTAAAGTAGCCGACATGTTGCGCGAAATTCCTTCCGTGCTCAGCAAACATCCACACGTTAAGGATATCGTTATCCACTGCGACTCCAATGACACGGCAATGCAGCAGTCTGAGGTCCTAAAGCAGGATTTTACGCGTCTTTTCACCGATCTTAAAAACTGTGGAAAGTCCATCTTCATGTCAGGCCCCATTTTCGTGTTGCACCGGGGAATCGGTCGTTTCACTCGCCTGCTCTCACATGGCTGCAGTCGGTCTGTCCAACAACTTTACTTTTATCGACAATTTTAATCTCTTCTGGGAGCGATCCTCCTTTTTCGGCAGAGATGGTATCCACCCTAGTTTCCGCGGCTCTCGGGCATATTTTCCATGCAATTGCCACAGCTCCCCGCCATTGACTGACCCCAACCCCCACGATTACAGCTCAAGTCTACACACCGGACAGTGACATTACTGTAAAAACTCACCCAATCCCTGTATGTCAGTCTGTCAGATCATCATTAATCCCTCCTCACAGATCATACAGGTCACACCACAGACCACTTGGGATTACTAGTAATTTGAAAACTGTACCTATGTTGTGTAATAGGTCAATTGTGATTGACCACCCCGCTGTTGTGAACCCGGACATAAGCATATTAGAGCTAAACTCACCAAACATCCTCAAATCAAGAAAGGGTTTGGGTTTTCTTCACTTAAACATAAGAAGTTTGCTTCAGCATAATAAATTAGACCATGTTAAGATCTTAGTGTCTCAGACTGACCCAGATGTCCTGGTTCTGACTGAATCATGGCTGAAGAGAAGTATGGTGGCAATAAATGACTAATTTATTCAGAATAGACAGGACCACACGGGGTGGTGGAGTGGCTGTCTACGTTAAATCACATTATTCTGTAACATTATTACATGCTGTCTCTGTTCGTAGCTGCTTTGAATTTATTGCACTGGAATTGTCTTTATCATCCAACATGTGTTTTATTGTAATTGGAGTGTACAGGCCCCCTTCAGCGGTAACTAGCTCCTTGACTGAGCTAGCACATTTAATCTCTCCATATGTAAATAGAGAGGTCATAGTGATGGGTGATTTTAACATTGACTGGCTTTCTGGTGCCTCTGAACCTTTCAAATAAATCTGTAGCAACCTAAATCTTACACAAATAATAACTGAGCCCACAAGACCAAATCTAAAAATCCCAGCCAAATCAACTTTAATTGGTTTAATATTATCAAATCAAATCGATCAAATAGTTTCTGCTGGTGTCTTTGACCTTGGGATCAGTGATCACTGCCCGGTGGCCTGTATCAGAAGTATTCACCTAAAAAAATCTCAACCTAAAATAATTTTTAAGCGTAATTTTAAAGGTTTTAACCGGCAAGCCTTTTTAAATGAAATCCATCACAGTGACATTCATCTCACAACTGAAATATCTGATGTTGAATTAGCCTTGGATTTTTTTACCAATACTTTCACCTCAATTTTGAACCATCATGTCAAGGTTTCAGGGAAAGACAGACAAGAACCCAATTGCAGGACACAGGAAACAGTTCAGATTTAAAAATAGATTTTAATGAAGTGGATGACAAACCAGGTAGTTGGGGCAGGCAAAAGGGAAAGTCCAAAGACAGGTCGAAACACGAACAGGCAAGCAGGATCGGAACACAGGATGAAATCCGAATGCTGGAAAGCTGGGTGAACACACTAGGACATCAGACAATCTGGCAACTGACGGAGGGAACTGAACAAAGATATATACTGGGGCTGATTAACTGATGAGGAGCAGGTGAGTGTGGGGCAGGCAGACCAGGTGAATGTAATTAACAGGGAGTGGCTGGGTCTGAAATGACATGAGTTAGAAAGGAAACCAGGAAAACAGACATATGAAAACAAACTAAATACTGGCTGAAGTTGAGACAGAACTCCCCCCCCCCTTAAAGGTCGACTACCAGGCGACCTTAAACTGGAACTAACAAAAAGTCAAACCCAAACAGGGTGGGTGGAGGGGAGCCAGGAGGAAGGAAAGAAAAATAAAATGGACAATGGATCCCTTCTGGAGGCCGGCGAAGGCGATAAACCCCTTCTGGAGGTCGGCGGCAACGATAAACCCCTTCTGGAGGTCGGCGGCAACGAAAACAAAGGCTCCCTGCTGGAGGCAGGCAGCGGCGACGACCCACAGGTAGCCGGCATCGGCGAAGACGAACCCCTGCAGGAGGCCGGTGGCGGCGAAGATGAAGATGAGGGAACCCTTCTGGAGGCCGGCCTCGACGAGGACGATGGAACCCTTCAGGAGGCCAGCGAAGGCGATAAACCCCTTCTGGAGGTCGGCGGCGACAAAGACAAAGGCACCCTGCTGGAGGCAGGCAGCGGTGACGACCCACAGGTAGCCGGCATCGGCGAGGACGAACCCCTGCAGGAGGCCGGTGGCGGCGAAGATGAAGATGAGGGAACCCTTCTGGAGGCCGACGAAGACGAAGGCACCCTTCTGGAGGCCGGCATCGGTGAAGGCCCACGGGTAGCCGGCATCGACGAGGACGGACCCCCGCAGGAGACCGGCGAAGGCAGAACCACTCAGGCGGCCGGCCACGGCGAGGGCAGACCCCCTCTGCAGAACGGCAGCGGCCACTGTGACGGGGGTGGACCCCTTCCGGAGGAAGGCGAGGCAGAGGGCGGTCCCCCTCAGGCAGGAGCAAAGGGCGGTCCCCCTCTGGCAGGAGCAGGGGGCAAGACCCCTCGGGCAGGGGGCAAGACCCCTCAGGCAGGGACAGGGGGCATGACCCCTCAGGCAGGGACAGGGGGCTGGACCCCTCAGGCAGGAATGGAGGAGGAGACCCCTCGGACAGGAACAGAGGAGGAGACCCCTCAAACAGGGGGTGAGACCCCTCGGACAGGAACAGAGGAGGAGACCCCTCGGGAGGAGGAGGCCCCTCGGACAGGAACAGAGCTTGTGTAGCTCCCAAGTAGTATCACGCGAGGCAGGGGTCTTTGTTAAAAACAGGGTTTTATTTCAGGCCGAACCAACCCGTGAGAACTGGGTTTAAAAGAGAAAAAGAAATCAAATGAATAAATACAATTCACAATTTAACATTGTGCATGCAAATCACGCAACACCATGTCATGGAAAGAAACAAAGTCATACAATACGTTCGGTCACATTCTTATACAAATAAATAAAAGGTAAACAAACCTCGTCCACTGCTAGACTACTTAGGGAGGGAGTCTTCTTTCTTGTCTTTTTAAGGTTTTTTCTTCTTCCTTGTGCTTTTAGCTTTATTTTAACTTGTAGCTTATAAAAACGGGTGCTGCTTCTTTCATGTTGTTTGGCAATGTACGTCACCTAAAGTGCACTATCAGAAACATATGCCAGCGGCAATTAGTTCCGCCCCAATAACATTGTAACAGCTAGGAACAAAAAATCGGAGTTTTACTAATTAAAACAAACTGCCAATGTGCGGCAGTTACACTCCCACCAATCACCTGTGATTACTTAAACGTCTTAAGGACATATACTTCACATAAAACATCAAATAAAGTGCTATCTAATTTTAGGTAACTAATGAACAGAGTGAGCTTAGCACCCTGAGGTCTTCAGTCTGCTTCCAACAGTGTGACTGTCTTATGAATGGGTCTTTCGAGGTGAACCGGCTTGGAGGTGCGCCTTCCCATTCCATCCAGAGTTGAGTCACCAATGAGCAGCTTGAGCTTCCTTACTCTCTCATCCTTCCCAGGATAAACTTCGATGATCTTAGCTAACATCCACTGGTTTCTCGGTGTCAGCTCATCCTTTAGCCAGTGTTGGGCAAGTTACTTCAAAAGCGTAATGCGGTATTTATTACTTATTACTGGCATTTCAAAGTAGTTAGTTACATTACAATATTACTGTCTTTGAATTGTAAGGCATTACACTACTTTTACATTACTTTTGCATTACTTTCACCAAAATAACATGAAATATGGATTTGGTGTTCTTAATAGATCTTCTTGTGTTCAATGCAGCTCATTACACAGCAGGAGGTGACATGGTATGGCATAATGACTGAGCTAGGCTTAAGGCTAACACAAGTAGGCCTATGCTATATAATATAATGGTCACAGTTATGGCTCATGGTGCAATACATTTTATAATAGAAATACTGTATCTTTAGGTATTTATTTAGCCTATATTAATATCAATAGAGCTAGAGCCTACTACTGTAGATTGAACAAGTAAATTGAGCCTCAAAGATTTGTTTCTTGCGTTCTGGCGACTTAAAAGCACAAACAAGTTGTTCACATCATCATCAACTTTTGCCTTTTTTAGTTGTTCCAAAGAATCTGCCTTATCATCTTGCCATCTAATCTAAATGATAACAGCCTATTATGTTTGTTTATCGTCTCTCTTGCGTGACATTTTATAATAACAATAGTAGCCTTAATATATCTCCTTTGCTAATTCAAAGCATCCACTCATTATGTTGGGAGTCGACGTGTGTGTCAGAGGCATGAATCGACAAAGCGATCAACTCTTATTGGCCCTCATTTATCAAACTTGCGTGGAAACTGGTGCAGATTCTGGCGCAAATACCTCCCTACGCCAGGTATCGCGTGGGATTTATCAAACAGTCGTATCTCGCCAATCTCAGCGTACGCCAGGCCATTATTGATAAATGCGGCGGATGAAAACGAGCGTATCACGCCCCTATATTTTCTCAGTTTAGAAGCCTCGCCCAGAGGTTTTACGACATGGATATGCGCAATACGGCACTTACCTGAAGTAGAAATTGACAGAATAACAGCGAAAGTAGAAAAAAAGAGTTTCATTTCGGAGCATTAGCCTACAAGCAGCATCAAAGAACGACAGAAGGCAGCAGTTAGGAAGGAAATAACTGCTGCGGTCAACAGCGTTGGTGTTGACAGCGTTGGTGTTGTGTCGCCACTAAAAAAAGCGTGTTGCTGTTCTGAAATGCAACCAACTTGGGGTGCGGGACTGCGGGCATAATATAAGTGGAGAAAAAGATGCACCAACTGTCGGATAATGGTCCCCATAAAATAAATACACGTCTGCAGAGATTTTAATGATTAGAATGTATTGGCCCTTTTAGATAGCACTAGGCTACTCAAAATGGTTTTAAAAACTAAAAATAACACATTTTGCGTTTTACTGTATGACAGCATGCGCTTGGCACGAGTGGTCAGCCCGGCCGTCAGCTGCACAAGCCGACCCGGCAGCGATCGGCTGTGAGAGCGCCCACCGTCCTGCTCCACCAGCAGATCGGAACAACGTGCCGGTAAACGGTGGAAATAAGTCGCTCGCTTTAGCATCAATGACATATTAAAAGAGGAACTAACATCTACAAAGTGCGTCAAATAAATAAAATGTTAAGCTGAATGTTGTGCCGTGTATTTTTTTGTATCATAAAGAGCAGTGTAGGCCTACTACATATTTAATACTGTGGCTAACATTTTGAATGAATGCAGCCCCCGTGCCTCAGTGTCCCTGCTCCAAGACAACTGCCCTTACGCAGTCCCATGCAGCGCTCCTAAGTGGCTGGTGTGCGCACTATTGAATCAGCTCTCCTACTCAGTTTCACACCATAAGCTGCACATTTTTAAGTGATTCATATCTTTATTTCGGTCTTATTTGCACTGCATTTGTATTATCTTCTAATAATTGTCCAACAAAGTCATCGGCTACCCGGCACAGCCTGCACTGCGAGTCCAAGCTGTTTTCAAATTTGCGTACACGAGCTGAGAGCTGGCGTGGGATTTGAGCGTACTCTACGCTCACGTCCATATTGATAAATGCCGAGATTTGCGTGGAAATGTACGTACACCCATTTTTCTGGTCTACGCAAGATTGATAAATGAGGGCCACTGTGACTTTTTTGCTGCAGCACTTGTAGTGCTGAGGAGAGCTTGCCAACTGCGCTGTCCTTTACGCACCATCATTGCCGCCGTTATGTTAAGATTTCATAATTTGCATCAAAGCAAACCCTTTAGGCGCCGGGTTTTATTTTTAAAAATACTAGATTTTGACACTTAAATTTCAGAAGGCTCTGGATTGAAAGTGGTTTGAGATAGAGACAAAGTGTAAATGAGACAAATATTGAGAATGACCTAAAGTTTATCTGGGGAGTAAATTTTCCCATCTAATTAGCATATTATGACGTCATATGGTGGCGGCCATGTTGTAGGCTATTATGTAATTTCCACGAAATACCTGATATTTTGAAAGAGAGTTGAACTTATTTAATCAGATTCACCCCTCCATCCATTTGTAATGATGTCCACTTTGTTGTAAGCCAACAGTTGCAAACTAGAACTAGAACTACACCACACAACTCATGTAAACAGTAGGTGTTTTTTATGATTTTTTTTTACCCACCACCATTTTTATTTCCTTTTTTCTTCTATTCTGCATTATTACTATTATCATCATTATTATCATTATAATATGATAATATTAATATATATATAATGCTGCGTCGCATGGCTGCACCACTGCTGCGCATGGACGCACCGTGACCGGGGCCGTAGAACGAGTGAACACCAACTCCCTACTCGTCAACTTTTTGCTTGCCATATCTCTAAATAACTCCTAAATCCAGCAATACCGCTTCAGCATAAATAGCTTAGTGGCACACTATCTCCGATTTCGCACAACAACAGCGCGATTCATTTGCAGCCTGGACGCGGAGGTGTGTCACCTCTCTGCTCTGACAGCAGGCAGGGACTCGCTCCGAGGGGCTGCTCCGAGACTGACCGCCTCCGAGTGCTCTTAGACGGGGAGGGGCTCGCGGCAGCACCCGCTGCTCGTTAAGTGATACGTGCTTTCACGTCAGAGTCTCCAAACACCACAAAAGTTTTCAATAACTTGGGCAGTGAAACGGAAGCCAGTAGGCTAGCGCATCTTTGGAATCAATTGTAGCAGCAAATCGAGTTTTCTTCTCCTCTAGCAGTAACATTAGCGTGGGTTTTTTTCTACTCTGCGAAACTCGCGGTGTTGGCCAATTTGTATAAAAACAACAAACCAGTCAATTTCGGGTTTAAAATGCATTGTAACGCACGTTTCTGAGCTATTACATATTACCATTTTTTTTGCTGTAATGCCTTACATTACCACGTTACAGCAAAACGTAATGCATTACTTCCTGTAACGCGTTACTCCCAACACTGCCTTTAGCAGAACAATGTCATCAACCTTGGCATTTCTGCAGTCTTTGACCCACTTCTGTCGGTGCTGGAGATTTAAGAGGTACTCCTTCTTCCATCGTGACCAGAAGTTGTTGGCCAGGAGTTGAACCCGACGCCATCTCTTGCTGATGTAAAGATCTTCCTTGACGAACTTTCCAGGAGGAGGGGATATGATCGTAGACTTCATGGTCAGTATGTGGTTCGGTGTCAAGGGCTCTGGACTAGATGAATCATTCAGGTTATCAGTAGTTAGAGGTCGGCTGTTCACGATCGCCATGACTTCATATAAGAATGTTCGTAGAGAGGAACAGTCAAGTTGTTTTGCTGACTGTTCTAGAATAGACGTCAAAACACTCCTGATGGTGCGGATTTGTCTTTCCCAGACACCACCCATGTGACTTGAAGCTGGGGTGTTCATGATGAATTCGCATCCCAGCTCCTTGAGCTCCTCTTGATCCATCTCTTTCAATGCTTCATCAAACTCATGCCTTGCACCAACAAAGTTTGTCCCTCTATCACATTTTATTTGCCGTACCATTCCACAAATAGCGATGAAGGAGCGCAGAGTGTTAATGAAGGCATCTGTGGTCATGCTATCTAGCATCTCTATGTGTACTGCTCTGGAACACATGCAGGTAGGTAATAGCCGTAACGCTTTAGCTCTTTCCTTCCTTCTTTGATGTGGAATGGTCCAAAGCAGTCCATCCCGCAGTAAGTGAACGGAGGAGTAGTGTCCATCCTATCTTCCGGGAGGTCTGCTATTTTTGTTGTTCGGTGCCTCTTCTGAACTTCCTGCACTTAGTGCACTTGTAAATATGGGATGACACTGCCTTGCTGCATCCAAGGATCCATATGCCATTTGAGCGGAGCTCGTTCATAGTCATTCCTCGGCCCTGATGGTACTCTCTCTTGATAGTGTTTGACCAACAATGCTGACACATCACTGTCCTTTAGAAGAACTGCTGGATGCTTCACATGTGGATGCAGGGCAGCATGAGTTAGACGGCCTCCCACTCTGATGATCCCTTTGTCATCCAGCAATGGACTTAGCTTGCACAACTTGGATTTGAGACCTATCTCCTCGTGTTGCTGGAGGCACTGGAATTCTTGAGATAGGGTTGCATGTTGAACCATCTTGATTATGGTCACCTCTGCTTCTCTCCTTTCCTCTAGACTGCTTGTTTCACAGGACTTCGGCTTGAGACCCTTGACTTCCTTTGCATGGCGCTTGAGCCTGGCAATAGCTTTCACCACTCTTAACCAGTCGGAGAACTTGTGTATGCGATCTAAAAGTGACCTCACCTCCTTTGTGTGAGTATCATGAACCAGGGCCTTCTTGAGCTCTGGGTCACTAATTGAGATATTTCCCACCTTTGCATCTCCACTTGGTAGCTCTTTCAGCCACAGAAAGTCTGGGCCTGTGAACCAGTTAGAGGCTATAAGCTGATCTGCCGTGAGTCCTCTTGAGGCGTGATCGGCTGGGTTCTCCTCAGTAGACACATACCTCCACTGCGCTGACTCTGTGCTTTGCTTGATGCGTTCTATGCGGTTTGCTACGAACACATGAAATCTTCTGGCTTCATTACTGATGTATCCAAGTACAACCATTGAATCAGTCCAAAATACTTCTTGTAGGCATTCTACTTCAAGCTCCTTCTTGAGCAGGTCACTGGTGCGGACAGCTACCACGGCTGCTGACAGCTCTAGTCTTGGTATGGTCGTGACCTTAGAAGGGGTGACTCTTGACTTTCCCTTGACTAGGGTACAGTGGACTTCACCTGATGTACTGACCGCTCTAAGGTATGAGCACTCTCCGTAGCCTGACACACTGGCGTCGGAAAAATGGTGGAGCTCATAGTGCTGGACGTTGAAGCTTGGTGGAGCGTAGCATCTCTGGATCTTCACACCAGCCAGGTTTTTCAGGTCTTTGAGCCAATATTCCCACAAGGGTCGAAGGTCATCAGGCAAGGGGTCATCCCAACTGAGCTTGTCACAACACATCTGCTGCAGTATCTGCTCTCCCACCAGGATGAAGGGTGCCACAAACCCAAGCGGGTCATATACTGAGGCAACCGTGGACAAGACTCCTCTTCGGGTAAATGGATTTTCTTTGACAAGCACCCTGAACTGGAACTGGTCAGAAGACACGCACCACTGAACACCGAGTGCTCTATCCATGTGTTGCTCTCCGAGTGCCATGTCCAAGTCCTTGGCAACTTTAGCACATTCCTCTTTAGGGATTGTGGCAAGGACTTCCTTGCTGGTAGAGATGAACTTATGCAGCCGGAGTTTGCCTGTGCTACATAGTTCTCTTGCCTCTTTCACTAGTTGGATCGCTTGCCTTTCAGATGTTACGCTTGTCAACCCATCATCAACATAGAAATTCCTTTGGATGAAGTGGATGGTGTCTTCACTGAAGCATCTACGTCCTTCAGTGGCGAGGTGTTTGAGTGCAAAGTTGGCGCAGCCAGGTGAGGAAGCTGCACCAAACAAGTGGACTTTCATCCGGTAGATGGAGGGTTCCGTTTCGAGATTTCCATTTTCCCACTGTAGGAAACGTAGATAATCTTGATATTTTTCCTTCACATAGAACTGGTGGAACATGCGCTCAATATCGCACATGATTGCCACAGTACCTTGACGAAACCGACAGAGGACTCCGATTAAGGTGTTTGTCAACTCTGGGCCTGTCAAAAGATGATCATTCAGACATGTCTCTTTAAATCTTGCGGAGCAGTCAAAGACGACACAAATTTTCCCAGGCTTTTGCGGATGATACACCCTGTGGTGGGGAATGTACCATGCTGGGGCTTTGTCGATATCTTCTTGTGGGACCTTTTCTGTATCTCCATGGGTTATGGTCTCGTCCCTGAAGGTCTTGTAGTCTTGGTAGCTCTCTTCAGCTTCCTTTTTAAGCATCTGAGACGGTGGATAGCACATATCTGTTTATCTGGTAAGCTGGGTCGGTCTTTCTTGAATGGCAGTGGCATTTCATAATGACCATCCTCCTTGAGCCTGATGCCCTTTTCCATCCTTGACAGGAATCTGAGGTCTTCTTGAGATATGTTGCTGTCCTCTGAAGCTCTTTCCACAAAGATTCCAGCACCTTGATGACAGCTGCAGGCGAGACAACTTCCTGGATCTGTGTTCTACAGACGTAGTGCACTTCGCTTGAGAGATTTGATAAGGGTGGATTACCTGGTAGCAATTGCTTCACGATGACCTGGTGACTCAGTCCAATCCCATCTCCATAATCGAGACATAAATTGCCGTAGCCAACAACACTCCAGCCCAAGTCCGTTTTCAGTGCAAAGGGCTGATTTTCTTCACCAGAAACCACTTGTCTTGGGACGAGTGCTTGAGGACAGTTGTAGCCAATTAGCAAGCCTACGTCGCAGCTTTGGTGCTGAGCTATCTTATCTGCAATGTGTTCGAGATGTGGCCATGCATTTGCCATCTCTGGTGAAGGAATATGATCTCTGTTTGCAGGTATGAATTCTCTTGTATAGGTCACTGGCAGGGGGATTATCTTGTCTGAATACATTCCTCTTACTTGCAGACCAGTCAGTTTCCTACAGGACACAACAGTGTTTCTTGAAGCCATTGTTGAGAGCTTTAGCTGAACTGGTTCGCCCTTCGTACCTAGAGCCTTTGCTGTGTCTTCCAGGAGAAAGGTTGTGTCACTCTGTGTATCTAGAAGTGCATACACAAGAACTTCACGACGAGGCTCACTTGTGGCGGACACCCACACTGGGATGATGGTGGACGTATGAGTGTCTTTGACATACTGAATAACTCTGTTGGTTGTTGCCTCATGTGAGGGTCTTGTTGCCATATCTTGAGAGTGTTCAGTATTGTGTTCCCTTGACTTGTCACAGTCTCTTACTCCATCAGGCCTTGTTAACATCCTTCCTTCCTGGGTGTGATTATCGTGAAGGCAAGTTGGGTGTTTTTTCTTACAGGTTTTGCAGGTCATTCTGTTTTCGCAAGCCTTTGAGCGGTGGCCAGACTTCAGACAGCCATAGCACAAACTCTTTTCTTGCACAAACTTGACTCGGTCAGAGACGGTTTCATCCATGAATTTATAACATTTGTGAAGACTATGACCTGCTTTCTCACAGAACACACAGCTTGTGACCGTTTCATCCGAGTTTGTTGCAGATACCGTTGCGTTATGACTTCTGTTCCTTGGAGCCTTGCTCTTCTCATTTTCACTTGGTTTTAGAGCGTGGAGGGATGATATCGGGTTACATGCGATTTTTGCTTCACGTGTGATGTACTTGACGAATTGGCTGAAGCTTGGGAACCTCCAACTTTGTTCTTCCTCTTCCATGACTTTCCTATTCCATCTTGAGGTCAGCCAGTCTGGAAGTTTAGCAAGCATCTTCTGATTCTCGTTGCAGTCATTGAGTACCTCAAGACTCTGAATCTGAGACATGGCGGCCTCACAGCTGCGGAGGAAGTCAGCAAATTCTTGAAGTTCAAAGCTACCTTTTGAGCTGATCTTGGGCCATGAATCAAGCTTGTCTCTGAAGGCTTTGGCGATGAGGAATGGATTGCCATATCTCTCTTCTAAGATGGTCCATGCTGCATGAAAGGCGGACTCTGTGCCTAGAATGAAGTAACTCTCTATGGCCCTTTTTGCAACTCCACCCACATACCTTCGCAGTTAATATATCCTCTCATCACCCGGTATGGTTTTCCGGTCAATCAGGGTCTTAAATTAAACCTTCCAATCGTTGAATCTGTGAGGAGACGGAAGGTTCTCCGTGAGAATGGTGACTGATTACCTCACTGTAATCTGGTGTGTGGCACTGATTGGCTGATTGGACCCAGGTGTGAGGAGATGATATATGCCCTGAGATCCCAGTGCTCTGTGCTGCTCATTATCTCACCTTAAGAGGTAGTGAGAGGTTGTCTCTGAGTGCTCCCTGTGTTTCATAGTCTTCTGTTTTGTGTGTGTGTCCGTTCAGCTGCTTGGCAGCGGTGGTTTTGTTCTTGTTTTAGTTTTCAATATTAAAAGGTAGCCTGTGTGGCCCTGCACAACTTTGTGCTTTTTGTTTTCTCCCCCATCCCAGTGTCGCGTTGCGATTTAGTGGTTATCTCTCCGGGGATAACTTTTAGAAACCCCTTGGTCCGCACCTGTGTCCCAAACTCCCCCCCGAAGCCTTACAGAATGAGCAGCCCAATGCAGGGCACAGCGGACCTCACTAGCGCTGCTGCTAGTGACAGTTTAGAGGCCCATAGGCAGGCAATTTCTGCTCAAGGAGCCATGTTAGGCTCGCACGACCAAACCCTACGTGCCATTTTAGAGCAACAGGCCTCGCAGGACTGCATGCTGCGGGAGATACTGGCCCGTTTACAACCACCTGGGCCAACCCCTACCCAAGCACAAGCACCTCCAGTTCCACCCCATGACACTTTTGTAGGCCAGGAGACCAAGCTGGCAACCCCAGCCCGCTATGACGGGCATCCAGGGAGGTGTAAGGGATTTATAACCCAATGCAGTTTAGTGTTTGAGTTACGACCCTCTATGTTTAGCACTGACCGAGCCCGAGTCGCATATATAATATCCCTTCTTTCGGAAAAGGCCCTTTCATGGGCTACAGCCTTATGGGATAGGCAGACTCCAGTCTGCGCTGACGCGCCCCTCTTCATGGCGGAGATGAGGCGTGTGTTCGACCACGACGTTAGTGGCCACCGAAGCAGCCCAAACGCCTCCTTAGGTTACGTCAGGGCTCTGCAAGTTGCAGAATTTTCAATTAAATTCCGGACTTTAGCTACGCAATCAGGTTGGAACAGGGAGGCTCTAGTGACCACTTTTAGTCATGCCTTGTCTGAGAGAGTTCAGGATGAGCTTGCTTCCCGTGAGGTTCCAGATTCACTTGAGGATTTAATCTCATTGGCTATTAGAATTGTCAACAGAATTCGTGAGCGCAATAGAGAGAGAAAACAAGCGTACACCCACCAGATGTCCGAGGAGTTTAGTATCCCTTGTGAAAGACCTACCCTGCCTGAGGGGTCCCTTAACAATGATGATGATCAGGAACCCATGCAAATAGGACACACACGGCTTACTTCCGTGGAAAGACGGAGGCGTATGAGCAGTGGCGTGTGTCTATACTGTGGGAGTGTGGGTCACTTCATTCGCCAGTGCCCCTCAACGCAGAAACACAATAAGCAGGGAATCAGGGTAGGCGTGTCAGACCTTGGGGAAGTCTTGCAGAGTCTTAATAATTCCCCTCCCGTGGCCAGTAGTCACCCCTTTGTCCTTTGAGTTATTTTGGGATGGACACTGGCGCGCCTTCTCGGCATTTGTTGATTCAGGAGCAGCAGGTAGTTTTATGGACTCAACCCTGGCCCAAAAGCTCAAATTACCCATTTATGACCTTCCTTGTCCACTCGCAATTACTGCAGTGGATGGGCAACCATTGGGTAGGGGTAGGGTTGAGAAGGTCACCTGCCCGATTTTCATTCGCATTGGCAATCACACGGAAGAGATTACGTTCTTTCTTATTGATACACCTCAGTTACCCCTCATTCTGGGACACCCATGGCTCAAGGAACACAACCCTCACATCAATTGGAGGACTGGGAGGGTGATGAGCTGGAGTCCAAACTGTGCATCTCACATGATGGAATCAGACTCGGTTCAACTCCAACCTGTTGGATGTGAGCCTCCTCCTGCCACCAGTGCCTCTGTCTCAAAATCTCCCAGTTCAGTAGGCCTCACCTGTGCTACCCCCAGTGACCGCCTGACTCTTGGGGTTATTGAGACCTTGACTCCCCTCTGATTCTTCGGCCTCTGCGTCTCTTCTTGCAAATGGGGTTCCTGCAGGGTACGCTCCACTTAGTGAAGTCATTAGTAAACATAAGGGCCTTCCACGTTCAAAAATCGGAGGCTAAATGCCTTATCTATACGATTCCAGTGTTCAGATAGTGACAGTTCTCCAAAGCCCATTGTGCCCCTTACCCGCATCCGTGCCCCACTGACCGAGGAGATTGACTCGGTGGTTCAGGGGGCTCAACAGCAGGAGCCTGACCCAGGAGGGGGGCCCCAAGGCTGTCAGTATGTTCCGGCACGAGTGCGATCACAAGTGCTTGAGTGGGGCCACTCCGCACAGCTCACAAATCACCCTGGTGTTCGTCGCACTATTGGTCTTCTCAAACGGAGATTCTGGTGGCCCCGGATGGGTAGAGATGTGGCGAGTTTGTGGCAGCTTGCAAAATTTGCACCCGAAACAAGACGTCACAACAGCATTGCCGCCCAGCCCCAAACTATCGGGTGGGTCAGAGGGTGTGGCTCTCCACAAGGGATCTCCCACTGCGGGTAGAGTCTCGCCAAGTGCCGCCACGTTTCACCCCCCCCCCCCCCCCCCCCCCGGGGGGGGGGGTTGGTCCCTTCAGGATCATTCGAAGGATAAACCCAGTCACTGTTAGCCTCTCTTCCCCTGGGCCCTTGAGGATTCCCCCCTTTTTTCATGTTTCCCCCCTCCCACCCGGTTGTTTCCCTCCCCCTCCCCCCTCGGGGGGGCCCCCCCCCAGGGTGGGGGGGGGGTGTTGTTGGTGGGCAGGTGCCGCTCCTTCGGGGGGTGGTCCTGTGAGGAGACGGAAGGTTCTCCGGTGAGAATGGTGACTGATTCCCTCACTGCAATCTGGTGTGTGGCACTGATTGGCTGATTGGACCCAGGTGTGAGGAGATGATATATGCCCTGAGATCCCAGTGCTCTGTGCTGCTCATTATCTCACCTTAAGAGGTAGTGAGAGGTTGTCTCTGAGTGCTCCCGTTCAGCTGCTTGGCAGCGGTGGTTTTGTTCTTGTTTTAGTTTTCAATATTAAAAGGTAGCCTGTGTGGCCCTGCACAACTTTGTGCTTTTTGTTTTCTCCCCCATCCCAGTGTCGCGTTGCGATTTAGTGGTTATCTCTCCGGGGATAACTTTTAGAAACCCCTTGGTCCGCACCTGTGTCCCAAACTCCCCCCCGAAGCCTTACAGAATCTGAGTGGATCGCCGTTGAATGTTGATGGTTCAAGTATAGGAAGACGACTCGCACTGATGGAGTCTGCGAACACTTTCATGAGGGCGGCTGTTGCATAGCTTGTGGCTGAGGGTGGGACTTTGACAGGTTAATTTCCTGTTTGACCTCCTTCTTTTCCTCCTTCAACGGGACATGTTGATGGAGCAGCGCGTTGATTTCCTCATCTGAGCCTTCATTCTGATCATATACTTGCAGTCGTGCCTTGGCAGCCTTTAGCTTCATTATTGTATCCATTTGCTCTATTTGCCTGCGCTTGGCCTCTAGAACCTTCTTCCTCTCTGATTCTTCAGCTTCAAGTTTTTCAAGTTCTTCGATATGTTGTTCTTTTACGAGCGGAACTTGCAGTTCGGCTTCATTGGCAGCAGCTTCAGCAGCAGCGTATTGCCTCTGTGAAGAAGACTGACTTGAACATTTGGACGTGTTTTTTGAGCTGCATTGAGAGCTTTGGGCAGAGAACTTGGAGGACTTGCTGCGGTGAGATTTAATGCTTATTCTATCTGCGGCTGCAGATTTGCTCACAGATCCTCTTTCTTTAACAGCTTGTTCTTCATCCACTTGACATTCACCCTTTTCAGTTCTTAGATAACCTCTTGCGGTTTCGATTATCTTCTTTGTTACTGCTTCACAGGTGTCTACACTGCGACGTGTGTCTTGGTCTGGAATGTTGATGTGTCTTAACTCTTCATAAACATCATTTAGATTATTTGAAGCATTGCTGACCTTAGTGATGTGTTCATGCAGCAGGTCGTTTGATCATTGACCACTCAACGTACCTTTGGAGTCCTTAATGATAGTCTTCCACTTCTCGTAGCTCAGGCTGAATCGATGTGCAACCTTTCTTACTTGCCCATTGTGCAGTGCTTGGCCCTTTTCCGTCAATTTACGAACTCTTTGGCCTCTTTGTGGCTCTTGTGAGCTAGTGGGGTTATCAGCTTTGGTGCCTTCGGTAGTTTGTGGTTGTGCTTCTGTGCGGTGCTGCTTCATGTCATCATCACTGACACCTTCTTTATCACTCTCAGGGGCTAGCTCAAACTCTGACATTTTAGTAGGTTATTTTAGTTTGGTTTAAATCCAATATTATCTTTAGCTTAGTAGTAAAGTTGGGTTCAGCGACGGCGCACAAATACACAAACACAAGCATGCACCCGTGGTGCATCACTCACGGCGGACGAGCATCCCGGTTAAATAGCTCAGCAGTTAGTGGAAGACAGACGATGTGACCTACACATGCAGTAGTTAAAGAACCATGGAGAAGAAAAGGAACAGAGGTATGATGAAGAATCTACTCATGCTAACTGCATAGAACTCTCTGTATATTGTATTTGATTGTTTCACTTAATAAGCTTATTAGGTGAGCAAGCAGACTGCATTTATTCTTCTCATAAGGACTGTTTTCTTCAGTGTCATCATTTCTTCTTAAAAGCAGAAACAAGGTTTTACTCAAAGACATCTCGAAGTGCATCTTCACAATCTCACAAAAGTATTCATACCCCTTAGACCTTTCCACATGGATAAATCACACGCACATTTATTTTATTGGGATTTCATGTAATAAACCAACACAGCATTGCTTATAATTGTGATGTGATGACACATAGTTTTACATTTTTTATATTTAAATAAATAAAAAAACTGAAAAGTGTGGCTTGTAAAATAAGTTCAAGTGGTATGAATACTTTTGCAACCCACTGTAGATCATTTGACAACAGTTAGCCAGGCCTGTGTGTGTTAACCATAAGCAAACCGTTACCTATTTTCTGTCACTGTGCTTTTGTGTTGCAGTTATCAAGAACTGGACGAGAAAGGAGAAAGTGTTTTTGTGGAAGTGTCCTGCTCAAAGACCTACTGACTTCAAACTCTTTAAATAAAGCCTCACATATTTTCATTCAACGCTGTGTGCATGTGTATTTATGCATTTTAAAATAATTATTTTAATTATGATATAATTGAAGTGTAATAAATGATGAATCATTTTCAAATAGTAGATACAGTATTATTGAAGAATGATGGATATTGAGTTATCTAGTAAGCTGCTTTCCCTCTCAAAGGCAGGGTTCCATAATGTGCCCTGTAGAGTAGCTTCTAAGGCATAAGGGATGAGAAACATTTGGTTCAAGGCCTTGAAGAAGCGTCCTGCACCTTGGATGCTCCAGAAGCACCTCGTTCCTGACCTGGAGAAAGTATTATTGTACAGGGACATGCACTGGTACAGCAACAATGTTTTTCATAGTAAAAGTAAAATAGTTTATGCTCCTTCAGCCAAGGTAAGCCATCACAGAATATAGATAAAGAGATCTGAGAGGTATAATACATTTATTATTTACTGCACACCAATGTTACAAACCGCGACATACAATTTCAAATAGTTACTGTCGTCGTCTGGCACTCTCCACGGGAACACCTGCAAGTACAATATGTTGTTTGTTAATTGTTTATTGGGCATTTATTGTACATACACTATAAGATTAGCATATGTATTCATAAGTACCTGATCTGCATCCAAAGTATGAAAATGAGACAACCAGAGGACACTCCTGGACAACACCTTGACGACTTCCAAGTTGGAGGTCTGGTACAGTGGGCTGAGCTTCAAGATGTCTTTGAGTAAAACCTTGTTTCTGCTTTTAAGAAGAAATTGAATATATTTACAATGATGACACTGAAGAAAACAGTCCTTATGAGAAGAATAAATGCAGTGTGCTTGTTCACCTAATAAGCTTATTAAGTGAAACAATCAAATACAATATACAGAGAGTTCTATGCAGTTTAGGATATCTTTAACTACATTAGCATGAGTAGATTCTTCATCATACCTCTGTTCCTTTTCTTCTACGTGGTTCTTTAACTACTGCATGTGTAGGTCACATCGTCTGTCTTCCAGGGTCCCGGGTTGAGATGAGAGGTTCAGGCTCAATGTTGCATTAGCCCTCAACTCTGGCATTCACTCTGGCATAGGCTGTCTGTAATGCTGTAATACAGAGATATTCTGTTAGGGTATAATATAATTCTTAATTCAGTGGTTATATTTGTGTGATTGTCATCAAGGTAGCTAGCATGACCTGCTAAAAATAAACATTTGGTAGTAGGCTACTATGATAACAACGTTAGCTATGTTAGCTTCAAACACTGGGCCTAGCAACACACACAAGTGAAATACACTGTAGTAGCATAACTAAAGCTAATGAGACAATAAAATGTAATGTACAGCTAAGCTGATAAGTGACTTACATGATCGGCAATCAGCACTGGGTTGGTGAAGTCTGAAGTAAAGAATGGCAGCCCCAGCAGGCATCAGCTAGACATAGCCGCTCTGCAAAGCCAGCAGCCTTCTAGCCAAAGTTATTAAACTCTTCTTTGGAGAAATGGACGCTGCAAATGCTGGAATTTTTGGTGACTCGTTTATGATTCACCAAAAACGTGGTCCACTGCGGCAAAACAACTCCACGGCAGTTTTAAAAATAATGCATTGAGGTTGAGCTCATTCAGTCGTGCCGTACCGTCCTCTGTCTCTGGGCATAAGCGGACCCTTGTGAGACTGCGCTCATGTGATTGGCTGAAAACGAGGAAGACATCCGATTAGCTATAGGTAGTTCCTGGTTGAAAAAAACACATTTGTGAAACCAGCGACGTCAGGGGAGTCTCAAAATTCCACACACAAATACAAACCAATTCACACATGAATGCAAGGAAGTTCACAAATTAAAAGCATTTTGTAAATTCAAATGTAACAGTTTGTATATAAATGTAACAACATCCAAACACATTTTTGATGAAAATTGCAAATCTTTTTTAAATTAATATATTTATGGATTTATATAACATTTATTTAAAACAATACACATTTCAAATTGGGTGTACCAGACACCGTCAAGAACACTGAAAAAACTAGAAAATTGAAGGTGGCAATGCATGGGGTAGAGGGCCCACACCGATATTCTTTCAGGGGGCCCAGAATTCCTAGCAACGGCCCTGATCACAGGAGATGCCTATGACACACACACATCATTGTGATTTGTATAGATATGTTGGGTGGTCATCTCTTACTGAAAGACGTGACGTACATTGGCATGTTTATATTTATAAAGCCTTGACCGGGAAGCTCCCTCATTATTTGACTTCCATGATGCAAATTTCAGATGGGCCTCATCAGACCCGCTCCACTGACATGCCCATGTTATATGTTCCTTACGCCAGGTCTGAGCTTGGTAAAACAGCTTTTAGCTTTAGTGCCCCTGACTCCTGGAACAATTTACAACTTAAAATTAAAATAAATACATTAATATCTTTTGACAAGTTTAGACATATTATTTGTAATATGCCCCACATAAACTGTAACTGTTTTGGCTAAGCAATGTTCTTCTTCTCCATTTTCGGAATGTTTTAATAGTTTTTTCTCTCCTTGTAAACGGTTGTGTTTTTGTATTTGTATTGTATATTGTGTATTTGTAAAACTCGACGTCATTGTAAAAGAGGGTCACCCCTCAATTGATCTTTCGAGGTTAAATAAAGGAAAATCAAAAATTAATCTGGTCAGATTTTTACTCCGCCTCATTTCCTCTTACTGAGAAAGGGCATTGATGTGACGTCGAGGGGAGGGAGATACACCCATCTAGCTGACGTATAACTCTGAGGCGAAGTGAGGGTCAGCGGGCGGCTAACTGTCACTCAAGAGGCCGCGCCCCTAATTATTCGTACATTTTAACCTCCAATACAAACATACAGACTAAAATGTTTTTTTGGACCAGGCTGTAAATAGGTTTAATAAGGCTGTGAAAACAGCCTATTTAACAAGGGAGTCACTTGCTCTGTTTAGGTACCACCTCTTAGTGGCCACTCGGTGAACTAAATTTTTTGTCACTTCCGCATTGGATGCTGGTAGAACTCGCTGTGGTTGGGGCTTGGTGGCTAGGGAGCACAGAAGATTACAGCTTGGGCTCTGGCGACATGTTGTCTATATGGAAGAGAGCTGAAATACCCTTGACCATACAGATCAGTGATTCCCAACTGGGGGTACGTGGAACCAAGGGCGTAGGAACCGGGGGGGCGTGTCCCCTCCAATATTGGAGACAGACGCATTTGTCCCCCCCAAAAATTATACCACGACGAGAAAAATACTTGATTTTGAAATTGCTTTTATTTTGAAAGCGCAACACAGCTTCTTGTCACCGGCCCCCTGATTGTTTTTTTGTGTGCCCCGAATTGAGCCTTTAAGGCAGCGCACAGGAGTTAGGCATTCAGGCAGGGAGTGCCCATTGGAGTGCCTTAACCATAGATAGTATAATAACCTTGGCCTTAACGCAGCGCTGCCTAGAAGGCTGCGTTTGGGGCGCAAAACACCATCGACAGAACAGCGGCTCAGACTGTTTGGGAAGTCTCCCCTTTGCAGTTAGAACGCTACTGGCGACTTTTTTCACACGTTAACCTGTTCTTTATGTTAGTAAATGCTCTGCGCTAAAGCTCAATCGCTTTATCCAAACCGACTTAAACAGCTTTCTGTGTAACGTATCACTTATTTAAGCCTGTAAACAAGCCTAGTGCTGCTTCCGCCTCTCTCATGCTGGCATATCAGAGGTTTACTGCTCCTGAACGTTATTGTCCACTAGCTCTGCGGCTCTGCCCCTCAACATGTGCTCTCTAAAAGCCTTCTGTTCTATGGGCTCGGGCTGCCCACTGCAAATATGAGTTTTCAGGTTGATGCAAGGTGCGATTTTTAAAAGAAGAGAAGAAAAAAGGGTGGCGTTTTTATTCATGAAACATTTGGAAACTAAACTTGCAAGAATTAAATCTCCCACACAGTAACATTCAAAGTATGATTGCATATCATACCGTTGATTTTTTTCTTGTTATTTTACTACTTTTGTCTGGAAAATTCCTAAATATCAGTGTTTCTGCCAGCATAAGTGGATTTTTAATTCTTATACGGTGATATTTCATCAAGTTCTGAGGTGTCTTTGTGAAGGTTGTGAAGGGATTCAACATGTGTTGTGCAAATTATTCTGTATATTTTATCTATTTATTATTTTCAAAGCAAATTTGAAAATGGAATATTTTTGCTTTCCATGGAAGGTGGTTGGTTGTTATACTGATGTGGAACGCTTCTGGTAGTAGTGCTATCATGGTAAACCCCCATCACCCCTACAGCATTTGTGTGTCTAAAAGCTTACATTACAGAAGCTGTGCCAAAAAGCAAGCGCAGAGATCTTGCAAGGGCAAAAAAATTCCGCTCGCTTCCTTTATGTGTCCCCTCCAATGTCAAACTCATTCCTACGCCCCTGCGTGGAACCCTAGGAGTACTTCAGGGTATTGCATTGGGTATGCAGAATGATTAGAAATAAACCTACAATATTGTTCTGTTCCTCCCTCAGCGTGCTCCCCGTGAGTCTAAGATACGAAGGCGTGCACGCCTTCGTATGTTCTTGGCTTGACTATTGCAATTTTGATAATGTCTTTGATTTGTTGAGCAAAGGACAGGTTGGAGTCGAACTAGACACCAAGATTTCTTGCTGTTAAGCTTTGAGAAATACGCAATTTTCGGAATTAATTGTCAGTTCCTTGAGCTGATTTCTAACGTGTGCGGGATCAATTAATAACAATTAATTTTTTTTCTGAATTTAAGAGCAGAGATAGCAGCTTAGCGAGAAGGCTCCGTTCAATAGTGCACAATTTAACCTAAATACCCTAAAATATGCTGCTAACCCTTTGAAAACAACCTCGGTGGTGAGATGTCTGACCCTTCAGCAACCAAACACTGAAATTTTTACTCTGGGACGCAAGACAACTACTGAAATAACTTCGAACTCGGTCCAACCAAACTCGGCGACACAGAAGCTAGCGACATGGCTAGCTCAGCCATGGTGTTAAGCGCGCTGAAATCACTCCGGGCAGACTTCGGAACAAAGTTAGACAGTATTGAAACAGACTGACCGACATGGCAAACTCAATTGCTGCATTGGAATGCATATTGAGGAGGCTGAATGCTGCATACACGAGGCAGAAAAAACTGTGGAAATAACTGAAGTCGAGCGGGAGCCATCAAGAGAATCGCCTACCTTGACTCCAAACCTGATGACTTTGAAAGCCTGGGCAGGAGAAAGAACCTACGGCTCTTGGGCGTACGAGAGGAAGCCAAGGTCGACAGTCACTTTTCCAGTTTATCAACAGCAAGTATGGTATGGGTACTGAAAGAGCATTCACGGGTACACCGCACTGGGTACCGAAAGAGCATTCACGGGTACACCGCACTCTAGCATCTGACATTTTTCCTGCTTTTTTATTGATAGTGTTAAGAGACAGAGGTGAAATGAGGCATAGAGGGGAGTGGCATGCAGAGAACGACCACGGGCGGGAATCGTACCCGGGTCTGCTGCTGGGCCCGGCCCAGGCAACTGAGCTAAGGGCGCCCCCCACTTTAGCATCTGAGAAGCCTAACCAAAACAGAGAGATTCTCATCCGCTTCCTTTTCAAGAGAAGGAGTTTGTTTATCGGTAATCAAGGCGGCAAGACATCGTTCACGATGAGGCCAAGATCAGATTTGTGAAGGATATCACTGCGGAGACTGTCCAGATTTCAACACAAGCCCTGCAAGCTCCGAGTACTCCATAATGGAAGGATTAATTTATTTGCGACCAATGTGATCTCCACAGGTATGTGTGTGATTCAGAGATGTATATAATGTGCTGCTGTGCGGCCGCTCTCACGGCCATAGTCACTGGACTCCAACCGAAGCAGCTGACTCGCCGTGGGCATCAGCTGTTTAGCTGAGTTATGTGTGTAGGAGAACTCACATTTTCTTTCGATTGTGGCCTTTATTTATTTTTTGTTGAAATGTTTTATTAGCATAATGCTTTTGTTTAGGCTACATAGCAGCTGTGGTTACTTATAGTAGGCCTACTGAATATGATTGTTATCGCAAAGGCCAGGGTTTATATATAACCTAATATTATGTTTTGAAAGGGTGAATTTTCTTTCGATTGTGGCCTTTATTTCTATTTTGTTAAAATATTTTCGGCCGCATCATCGGCCTGTGACCTTCAGCTCTCATTGGATCGGTTTGCAGCCGAGTGTGAAGCGGTAGGGATGAGGATCAGCACCTCTAAATCGGAGGCCATGGTGCTCAGCAGGAAACCGATGGATTGTCTACTACAGGTAGGGAATGAGTCCTTACCCCAAGTGAAGGAGTTCAAGTACCTCGGGGTCTTGTTTGCGAGTGAGGGAACAATGGAGCGTGAGATTGGCCGTAGAATCGGAGCAGCAGGGGCGATTTTGCACTCGCTTTACCGCACTGTTGTGACGAAAAGAGAGCTGAGTCGTAAGGCAAAGCTTTCGATCTACCGGGCGATCTTTGTTCCTACCCTCACCTATGGTCATGAAGGCTGGGTAATGACCGAAAGAACGAGATCGCAGGTACAAGCGGCCGAAATGGGCTTTCTCAGGAGGGTGGCTGGCGTCTCCCTTAGAGATAGGGTGAGAAGCTCAGTCATTCGTGAGGAACTCGGGGCAGAGCCGCTACTCCTTTGCGTTGAAAGGAGCCAGTTGAGGTGGTTCGGGCATCTGGTAAGGATGCCCCCAGGGCGCCTCCCTAGGGAGGTGTTCCAGGAGCGTCCAGCTGGAAGGAGGCCTCGGGGAAGACCCAGGACTAGGTGGAGAGATTATATTTCCACGCTGGCCTGGGAACGCCTCGGGATCCCCCAGTCAGAGCTGGTTGAAGTTATTACGATTTCGACTTGAAAACGTCTAATCTAAATGAAAAGCTAGTATCAAAAGGTTTATTAGTTATGTCCTATCAAACCCATATTAACCAACTTGTAGCACAACGCTTTAATTAAGCACGGGTCCCCAGTGTCAACAGGGGACCCGTAATTATTACTATGCACCATACTTTATCTTCTTCTTACTTTTTATTCTGCCTCAAAATTCTAGCCGCTTCTCCTCCCACACCGTTGCATGTAGAAACGCAAAAATTTCACACAACGTGCGTCCCCACCCCGCGGGGTGTGCTATTATACAGTTTTTTGAATTTCCGCTAGGGGGCGCTGTTATGAAGTCCCGACTGAAAAAACTTTGAGAGGCCACGCCCCGCACTCCGTAACTCCGATTGACTTGAAATTTCTCACACAGGTGTATGTTAGGGTGCTCTACAAAAAAGCCTCTTGGACCATAAAAAGTGTTCTGGGAATATTTCCGGCTAATTAGCATAACGTGAAAAACAGCGTGTTATCCACAACTTTCTGAAATGTGACTGTATCAACACCAAATTTTGGAAACAAAGGAAAGGGGGGGGCAGAATTTCTCGTGAAGCCCCGGGGACTACAATAAACATACCCGTAAAAGATTAGTAGGACAACTTGAAAAACATGGCCGCCATTGACCAAAACGTTTACGCAGGGGCGGGGCATAATAACACGTTGGCCATAACTCCCTAACCGTAGGTTCTATCATCATCAAACTTGCTGGGTATGTGCAGAAGTCATGTGGTAGCATGTCCCTTCGAAGCTTATCGCGATTAACCCATAGGGGGCGCCACAAATGGGCGGGGCATAATAACACGTTGGCCCTAACTCCTTAACCATAGGTCCTATCATCATGAAACGTGCTGAGTATGTGCAGAAGTCATGTGGTAGCATGTCCATTGAAGCTTATCGAGATTAACCCAAAGGGGGTGCCACAAATGGGCGGGGCTTAATAACACGTTGGCCATAACTCCTTAACCATAGGTCCTATCATCATCAAACTTGCTGGGTATGTGCAAAAGTCATGTGGTAGCATGTCCTTTGACGCTTATCGAGATTAACCCATAGGGGGCGCCACAAATGGGCGGGGCTTAATAACACGTTGGCCATAACTCCTTAACCATAGGTCCTATCATCATGAAACTTGCTGGGTAGGTGCAGAAGTCATGTGGTAGCATGTCCCTTTGAAGCTTATCGCGATTAACCCATAGGGGGCGCCACAGGGGTGGGGCCTATCCACAAATTGGCCATAACTCCTTAACCGTAGGTCCTATCATCATCAAACTTGCTGGGCATGTGCAGAAATCATGTGGTAGCATGTCCCTCGAAGCTTATCGCAATTAACCCATAGGGGGCGCCACAGGGGCGGAGCCTATCCACAAATTGGCCATAACTCCTTAACCGTAGGTCCTATCATCATCAAACTTGCTGGGTATGTGAAGAAGTCATGTGGTAGCATGTCCCTCGAAGCTTATCGCGATTAACCCATAGGGGGCGCCACAGGGGCGGGGCCTATCCACAAATTGGCCATAACTCCTTAACCATAGGTCCTATCATCATCAAACTGTGGTAGCATGTCCCTCGAAGCGTATCGCGATTAACCCATAGGGGGCGCCACAGGGGCAGGGCCTATCCACAAATTGGCCATAACTCCTTAACCATAGGTCCTATCATCATCAAACTTGCTGGGTATGTGCAGAAGTCATGTGGTAGCATGTCCATTTACCACATTAGGCCCCTCCCCTTTACCACATTAGGCTCCTCCCCTTTATCACATTAAGCTCCTCCCCTTTACCACATTAGGCTCCTCCCCTTTATCACATTAAGCGCATCCCCTTTACCACATTAGACTCCTCCCCTTTACCAAATTAGGCTCCTCCCCTTTACCAAATTAGGCTCCTCCCCTTTACCACATTAGGCCCCTCCCCTTTGCCACATTAGGCTCCACCCCTTTACCACATTAGGCTCCTCCCCTTTACCACATTAGGCTCCTCCCCTTTACCACATTAAGCTCCTCCCCTTTACCACATTAGGCTCCTCCCCTCTACCACATTAGGCTCCTCCCCTTTACCGTATTAGGCTCCCCCCTTTACCACATTAAGCTCCTCCCCTTTACCACATTAGGCCCCTCCCCTTTCCCACATTAAGCTCCTCCCCTTTACCACATTAGGCTCCTCCCCTTTACCACATTAAGCTCTTCCCCTTTGCCAAATTAGGCTCCTCCCCTTTACCACATTAGGCTCCTCCCCTCTACCTTTATAGCCTCTCAGACCATAGGGGTCAGCCATGATTATTTTTTTTGACGCCATTGCCCAAAACGTTTACGCAGGGGCGGGGCTTATTAACAAGTTGGCCTGGGTATGTGCAGAAGTCATGTGGTAGCATGTCCCTCAAAGCTTATCGAGATTAACCCATAGGGGGCGCCACAGATGCTGTTATTAAGCCCCGACTGAAGAAAGCTTGAGAGGCCACGCCCCGCACACCGTAAGTCCGATTGACTTGAAATTTCTCCCACAGGTGTATTTTAGGGTGCTCTACAAAAAATCTTGGATCATTAAAGTCAACCTGGAAATATTTTCGCTAATTTGCATAAACTGAAAAACAGGGTTTTATCCACAACTTTGTCAAGTTTTACTTTATCAACACCAAATGTCTCAAGAAGGGCTTAATAACAAATTGGCCATAACTAATTGATCATAGGTCCTATCATCATGCAACTTGCAGGATATGTGCAGAAAACATGTGGTAGCATGGCCCTCTAAGCTTGTCGAGATTAACCCATAGGGGCCCCCACAAATGCGAAAACCATCATTCAAAAATGCAATGTTTGACAGGCCACGCCCCTCGCCCCTCGCCCCCCCTTCTTTCTTCCCTAACGTACATGACCTGATATACAGTGAAGTCACATTCACTCTGTGGATTTCCAACCTATCATCACCAAATTGTATACACAGCATCAGGGGACGACCACAACTCGGGACTGGAGTTCGGAAAGCCAGCGGCGGTGGTTCGTAGAAGCGTTCTGGCCCGACCGACGGGCTGGGGCGCGGCCGAAGCGGGGATTGGCGGCCTGCGCAGGGCTGCCCGTACTTTCAAAATCTCCGTGGGATTTTCTAGTTGTCTATTATTCCTTCTTAAAGAAGACTCTCCGCTCACCACCGTTCCTACAAGAGACGCGAACCCCGTCCTCTTTGTTTAATAGCGCTGGATTTACCCTCTTTACCACCTGAGTTTTACTTCTAAATAAAGTACAATATTCGATATATACCACCGTGTGTAAAGTTTCTATTTTATCAGAGCCCCCTCATCCTAGGATGAGGCCGACCTCCTCTAAACTATTAACCCTTTCTAATATTGCTTCAGAAAATCCTCCTGTTGTTTTCACGGAAGATATCATTCACAAGTTAATGCTTATAAGTTATATTTAACTTAGTTTGTAAACCACCCTTCTAATAAAATAGAACAGATATACTATTTTCAGAATATAAACATCTAGTTTAATCTGGGAAGGTATTTATAACCTATTCTTTTATTTTTAAAGATTATGTGTATCAACATATTCTCTCCTTACAGAGAGGTTAGTTGTATGAGGTTGTGTGTGTTTTAAATCAGTAATGTGCCGTTGTGTGGAATCACAGTACTTACCTCCCCAGGGACGAAACCATCTCTTTGAAGAAAAAACCCTATACCTAAAGTCCTTCTGTTCCAGTTATAAACTAATTCACAACTGAGGCTTTACAACATTTAAGGGATTTTATTTACAAAATACAAGAGAGTATAGGTATAATACATAAAATGGACAAGAAAGGAAAAGAAAAGAGGTTGTATGCCTATAACTCATTCAATAGAGCTATTTTGACTTGGTTCTCGTTTCTAAATTTGTTGTAGCTCGTGAAACAATACCCAAACACTTGCGTGAGTGCCTGTAAGTATCATTTTAAGCGCTACGAAAACTTTGTGCCGTGCAAGGGGTTAGACAGATATCCTTATCGCGCCTAGATAAAGAAAGGCATATCCCGTTGGCTAAAGGTCCCACAAAAATATCTGTCTATTTCCTTGCAACTCAGTCAGTTTTCCTATTTCTAAAAATCCTTGATCAAGTCATTCTTAGTGTCAAGAGGTTCAAAGATGTGTTTTTAAAAGACTTTGCCTCTAAGTATTTCGAAGTCCAAAATCTTTCAGAGTATTTTGGACTCACAAAGTTTTTCTAAGTTTTTCTTCTGCCTCCATGGTGGGAGACAGAGAGAGCTGGAACAGAGTAGTGTCTGCAAAAAACGGCCCCAAAAAAGCCCTCTCCTGCTTCAAACAGGCTCTTATATATTGAACTCACAACCAATGAGACTTAGGAGAGGGAGGAGTGAAAAAGGCAGAGCTGTGTGGGGGAACCCCGGTAGCCCCCTCCCTCTACTCCGTACTACTGTATGACCATATAAGGTCCTTCCCCCTACTTACTTCCTATGGCCCTATGGTCCTCCCCCTTCCTATGGTCAACTTTAACCTGATAAGCCTTCCATTCTATTCTGTTTCATTAAACATTTCCTACTTTTACTTATTGACAAAAAGAAATACAAATGTCACAATGTATGCACAAGTAATAAGTTGCATCAAGGTCACCTCACTCAACAAAGTGGCCCGGGAAAGAGAAGTTTGGGGTTCCCTGCTCAAGCTGCTGCCCCCGCGACCCGATTTCGGATAAGCGGTTGAAGATGATGATGATGATTTTTATAAGCAGATTTTTTTTTTGTTTAGGCTACATAGCAACTGTTGTTAATTATATTAAGCCTACTTTTTCTTTGTTTATACAGGTAAATCCCTTTGAGACTGGAGACTCTTTTTCAAAGAAGGCCTGTTCCCATGTACGTTACCATTCACACACACATTCATACACCGATAGCAGGTATGTCTTGCCCAGGGATTGATTCAATTTTATTTCAGACATATCAAAAAAAGAAAAGTTAAAAGCATGAAAATACAATAAAAAAATATGTTCAAATGATTTCACAAATTAAAATAAACAAATAACATATTGAATTGATATGACTGAAAAGGAGTAGGAAGAAGTATAAACTTATTTGATCCTACCCCTTTTCCACAGCTCAATAACTTTATAATAATTTTTTTTTTATTATTTTTTTTCTATATTTATACAATCCATATAATCATATATACTCGACGCCATTGCAAATGAGGGCCACCCCTCAATTGGTCTCCCGAGGATAAACAAAAATCAAACGCCTGAGGGGCCCTGCCTCCTATCCCTGCCTGAGGGGCCCTGCCCCTATCCCTGCCTGAGGGGCCCTGCCCCCTATCCCTGCCTGAGGGGCCCTGCCCCCTATCCCTGCCTGAGGGGTCCTGCCCCCTATCCCTGCTCGAGGGGGACCGCCCTTCGCTCCTGCCTGAGGGGGACCGCCCTCACCGCCGGCCTCCAGAAGGGGGATGTCGCCCTCGCCGCCGGCCTCCAGAAGGGGGATGTCGCCCTCGCCGCCGGCCTCCAGAAGGGGGATATCGCCTTTGCCGCCGGCCTCCAGGAGGGTTCCATCGCCATCTTCGTCGCCGAGGCCGGTCTCCAGAAGGGTTCCCTCGCCTTCATCTTCGTCGCCACCGGCCTCCTGAGTGGTTCCGCCCCTGCTGTCCTCCAGAAGGGGTTCCTCAATTTAACCTAAATACCCTAAAATATGCTGCTAACCCTTTGAAAACAACCTCGGTGGTGAGATGTCTGACCCTTCAGCAACCAAACACTGAAATTTTTACTCTGGGACGCAAGACAACTACTGAAATAACTTCGAACTCGGTCCAACCAAACTCGGCGACACAGAAGCTAGCGACATGGCTAGCTCAGCCATGGTGTTAAGCGCGCTGAAATCACTCCGGGCAGACTTCGGAACAAAGTTAGACAGTATTGAAACAGACTGACCGACATGGCAAACTCAATTGCTGCATTGGAATGCATATTGAGGAGGCTGAATGCTGCATACACGAGGCAGAAAAAACTGTGGAAATAACTGAAGTCGAGCGGGAGCCATCAAGAGAATCGCCTACCTTGACTCCAAACCTGATGACTTTGAAAGCCTGGGCAGGAGAAAGAACCTACGGCTCTTGGGCGTACGAGAGGAAGCCAAGGTCGACAGTCACTTTTCCAGTTTATCAACAGCAAGTATGGTATGGGTACTGAAAGAGCATTCACGGGTACACCGCACTGGGTACCGAAAGAGCATTCACGGGTACACCGCACTCTAGCATCTGACATTTTTCCTGCTTTTTTATTGATAGTGTTAAGAGACAGAGGTGAAATGAGGCATAGAGGGGAGTGGCATGCAGAGAACGACCACGGGCGGGAATCGTACCCGGGTCTGCTGCTGGGCCCGGCCCAGGCAACTGAGCTAAGGGCGCCCCCACTTTAGCATCTGAGAAGCCTAACCAAAACAGAGAGATTCTCATCCGCTTCCTTTTCAAGAGAAGGAGTTTGTTTATCGGTAATCAAGGCGGCAAGACATCGTTCACGATGAGGCCAAGATCAGATTTGTGAAGGATATCACTGCGGAGACTGTCCAGATTTCAACACAAGCCCTGCAAGCTCCGAGTACTCCATAATGGAAGGATTAATTTATTTACGACCAATGTGATCTCCACAGGTATGTGTGTGATTCAGAGATGTATATAATGTGCTGCTGTGCGGCCGCTCTCACGGCCATAGTCACTGGACTCCAACCGAAGCAGCTGACTCGCCGTGGGCATCAGCTGTTTAGCTGAGTTATGTGTGTAGGAGAACTCACATTTTCTTTCGATTGTGGCCTTTATTTATTTTTTGTTGAAATGTTTTATTAGCATAATGCTTTTGTTTAGGCTACATAGCAGCTGTGGTTACTTATAGTAGGCCTACTGAATATGATTGTTATCGCAAAGGCCAGGGTTTATATATAACCTAATATTATGTTTTGAAAGGGTGAATTTTCTTTCGATTGTGGCCTTTATTTCTATTTTGTTAAAATATTTTCGGCCGCATCATCGGCCTGTGACCTTCAGCTCTCATTGGATCGGTTTGCAGCCGAGTGTGAAGCGGTAGGGATGAGGATCAGCACCTCTAAATCGGAGGCCATGGTGCTCAGCAGGAAACCGATGGATTGTCTACTACAGGTAGGGAATGAGTCCTTACCCCAAGTGAAGGAGTTCAAGTACCTCGGGGTCTTGTTTGCGAGTGAGGGAACAATGGAGCGTGAGATTGGCCGTAGAATCGGAGCAGCAGGGGCGATTTTGCACTCGCTTTACCGCACTGTTGTGACGAAAGAGAGCTGAGTCGTAAGGCAAAGCTTTCGATCTACCGGGCGATCTTTGTTCCTACCCTCACCTATGGTCATGAAGGCTGGGTAATGACCGAAAGAACGAGATCGCAGGTACAAGCGGCCGAAATGGGCTTTCTCAGGAGGGTGGCTGGCGTCTCCCTTAGAGATAGGGTGAGAAGCTCAGTCATTCGTGAGGAACTCGGGGCAGAGCCGCTACTCCTTTGCGTTGAAAGGAGCCAGTTGAGGTGGTTCGGGCATCTGGTAAGGATGCCCCCAGGGCGCCTCCCTAGGGAGGTGTTCCAGGAGCGTCCAGCTGGAAGGAGGCCTCGGGGAAGACCCAGGACTAGGTGGAGAGATTATATTTCCACGCTGGCCTGGGAACGCCTCGGGATCCCCCAGTCAGAGCTGGTTGAAGTTATTACGATTTCGACTTGAAAACGTCTAATCTAAATGAAAAGCTAGTATCAAAAGGTTTATTAGTTATGTCCTATCAAACCCATATTAACCAACTTGTAGCACAACGCTTTAACACGGGTCCCCAGTGTCAACAGGGGACCCGTAATTATTACTATGCACCATACTTTATTAAGTACCTCCACCATACTTATTCTTCTTACTTCTTACTTCTTACTTCTTACTTCTTATTCTGCCTCAAATTTCTAGCTGCTTCTCCTCCCACACCGTTGCACGTAGAAACGCAAAAATTTCACACAACGTGCGTCCCCACCCCACGGGGTGTGCTATTATACAGTTTTTTGAATTTCTGCTAGGGGGCGCTGTTATGAAGTCCCGACTGAAAGAACTTTGAGAGGCCACGCCCCGCACACCGTAACTCCGATTGACTTGAAATTTCTCACACAGGTGTATGTTAGGGTGCTCTACAAAAAAGCCTCTGGGACCATAAAAATTCTTCTGGGAAGATTTCCCGCTAATTAGCATAAACTGAAAAACAGCGTGTTATCCACAACTTTCTGCAGTTTGACTGTATCAACACCAAATTTCTCGTGAAGCCCCGGGGGACTACAATAAACATACCCGTAAAAGATTAGTAGGACAACTTGAAAAACATGGCCGCCATTGACCAAAACGTTTACGCAGGGGCGGGGCATAATAACACGTTGGCCATAACTCCTTAACCATAGGTCCTATCATCATGAAACTTGCTGGGTATGTGCAGAAATCATGTGGTAGCATGTCCATCTAAGCATATCGAGATTAACCCAAAGGGGGCGCCACAAATGGGCGGGTCTTAATAACACGTTGGCCATAACTCCTTAACCATAGGTCCTATCATCATCAAACTTGCTGGGTGTGTGCAGAAGTCATGTGGTTGCATGTCCATCGAAGCATATCGAGATTAACCCAAAGGGGGCGCCACAAATGGGCGGGGCTTAATAACACGTTGGCCCTAACGTCTTAACCGTAGGTCCTATCATCATGAAACTTGCTGGGTGTGTGAAGAAGTCATGTGGTTGCATGTCCATCGAAGCTTATCGAGATCAACCCATAGGGAGCGCCACAAATGGGCGGGGCTTAATAACACGTTGGCCCTAACTCCTTAACCGTAGGTCCTATCATCATGAAACTTTCTGGGTATGTGCAGAAGTCATGTGGTTGCATGTCCATCGAAGCTTATCGCGATCAACCCATAGGGGGCGCCACAAAAGTCACCCGACTCCGATTGACTTGAAATTGATTACACATGTACAGCTCATGGTGCTCTACAATTTAGCCTCAAGGAATTTTTTTCTAATTTCCGCTAGGGGGCGCTGTTATTAATCCCCGACTGAAGAAAGTTCTAGAGGCCGCGCCCCGCACACCGTAAGTCCGATTGACTGGGCCGCCGACGCGGGGATTGGCGACCTGCGCAGGGCGACCCGTACTTTCAAAATCTCCGCGGGATTTTCTAGTCTTCTTCTTACTTTTTATTCTGCCTCAAAATTCTAGCCGCTTCTCCTCCCACACCGTTGCATGTAGAAACGCAAAAATTTCACACAACGTGCGTCCCCACCCCGCGGGGTGTGCTATTATACAGTTTTTTGAATTTCCGCTAGGGGGCGCTGTTATGAAGTCCCGACTGAAAAAACTTTGAGAGGCCACGCCCCGCACACCGTAACTCCGATTGACTTGAAATTTCTCACACAGGTGTATGTTAGGGTGCTCTACAAAAAAGCCTCTTGGACCATAAAAAGTGTTCTGGGAATATTTCCGGCTAATTAGCATAACGTGAAAAACAGCGTGTTATCCACAACTTTCTGAAATGTGACTGTATCAACACCAAATTTCTCGTGAAGCCCCGGGGACTACAATAAACATACCCGTAAAAGATTAGTAGGACAACTTGAAAAACATGGCCGCCATTGACCAAAACGTTTACGCAGGGGCGGGGCATAATAACACGTTGGCCATAACTCCCTAACCGTAGGTTCTATCATCATCAAACTTGCTGGGTATGTGCAGAAGTCATGTGGTAGCATGTCCCTTCGAAGCTTATCGCGATTAACCCATAGGGGGCGCCACAAATGGGCGGGGCATAATAACACGTTGGCCCTAACTCCTTAACCATAGGTCCTATCATCATGAAACGTGCTGAGTATGTGCAGAAGTCATGTGGTAGCATGTCCATTGAAGCTTATCGAGATTAACCCAAAGGGGGTGCCACAAATGGGCGGGGCTTAATAACACGTTGGCCATAACTCCTTAACCATAGGTCCTATCATCATCAAACTTGCTGGGTATGTGCAAAAGTCATGTGGTAGCATGTCCTTTGACGCTTATCGAGATTAACCCATAGGGGGCGCCACAAATGGGCGGGGCTTAATAACACGTTGGCCATAACTCCTTAACCATAGGTCCTATCATCATGAAACTTGCTGGGTAGGTGCAGAAGTCATGTGGTAGCATGTCCCTTTGAAGCTTATCGCGATTAACCCATAGGGGGCGCCACAGGGGTGGGGCCTATCCACAAATTGGCCATAACTCCTTAACCGTAGGTCCTATCATCATCAAACTTGCTGGGCATGTGCAGAAATCATGTGGTAGCATGTCCCTCGAAGCTTATCGCAATTAACCCATAGGGGGCGCCACAGGGGCGGAGCCTATCCACAAATTGGCCATAACTCCTTAACCGTAGGTCCTATCATCATCAAACTTGCTGGGTATGTGAAGAAGTCATGTGGTAGCATGTCCCTCGAAGCTTATCGCGATTAACCCATAGGGGGCGCCACAGGGGCGGGGCCTATCCACAAATTGGCCATAACTCCTTAACCATAGGTCCTATCATCATCAAACTGTGGTAGCATGTCCCTCGAAGCGTATCGCGATTAACCCATAGGGGGCGCCACAGGGGCAGGGCCTATCCACAAATTGGCCATAACTCCTTAACCATAGGTCCTATCATCATCAAACTTGCTGGGTATGTGCAGAAGTCATGTGGTAGCATGTCCATTTACCACATTAGGCCCCTCCCCTTTACCACATTAGGCTCCTCCCCTTTATCACATTAAGCTCCTCCCCTTTACCACATTAGGCTCCTCCCCTTTATCACATTAAGCGCATCCCCTTTACCACATTAGGCTCCTCCCCTTTACCAAATTAGGCTCCTCCCCTTTACCAAATTAGGCTCCTCCCCTTTACCACATTAGGCCCCTCCCCTTTGCCACATTAGGCTCCTCCCCTTTACCACATTAAGCTCCTCCCCTTTACCACATTAGGCTCCTCCCCTCTACCACATTAAGCTCCTCCCCTTTACCACATTAGGCTCCTCCCCTTTACCACATTAAGCTCCTCCCCTTTACCACATTAGGCTCCTCCCCTCTACCACATTAAGCTCCTCCCCTTTACCACATTAGGCTCCTCCCCTCTACCACATTAAGCTCCTCCCCTTTACCACATTAGGCTCCTCCCCTCTACCACATTAAGCTCCTCCCCTTTACCACATTAGGCTCCTCCCCTCTACCACATTAAGCTCCTCCCCTTTACCACATTAAGCTCCTCCCCTCTACAACATTAGGCTCCTCCCCTTTACCACATTAGGCTCCTCCCCTTTACCACATTAAGCTCCTCCCCTTTACCAAATTAGGCTCCTCCCCTTTACCGTATTAGGCTCCCCCCTTTACCACATTAAGCTCCTCCCCTTTACCACATTAGGCCCCTCCCCTTTCCCACATTAAGCTCCTCCCCTTTACCACATTAGGCTCCTCCCCTTTACCACATTAAGCTCTTCCCCTTTGCCAAATTAGGCTCCTCCCCTTTACCACATTAGGCTCCTCCCCTCTACCTCTATAGCCTCTCAGACCATAGGGGTCAGCCATGATTATTTTTTTTGACGCCATTGCCCAAAACGTTTACGCAGGGGCGGGGCTTATTAACAAGTTGGCCTGGGTATGTGCAGAAGTCATGTGGTAGCATGTCCCTCAAAGCTTATCGAGATTAACCCATAGGGGGCGCCACAGATGCTGTTATTAAGCCCCGACTGAAGAAAGCTTGAGAGGCCACGCCCCGCACACCGTAAGTCCGATTGACTTGAAATTTCTCCCACAGGTGTATTTTAGGGTGCTCTACAAAAAATCTTGGATCATTAAAGTCAACCTGGAAATATTTTCGCTAATTTGCATAAACTGAAAAACAGGGTTTTATCCACAACTTTGTCAAGTTTTACTTTATCAACACCAAATGTCTCAAGAAGGGCTTAATAACAAATTGGCCATAACTAATTGATCATAGGTCCTATCATCATGCAACTTGCAGGATATGTGCAGAAAACATGTGGTAGCATGGCCCTCTAAGCTCGTCGAGATTAACCCATAGGGGCCCCCACAAATGCGAAAACCATCATTCAAAAATGCAATGTTTGACAGGCCACGCCCCTCGCCCCCCCTTCTTTCTTCCCTAACGTACATGACCTGATATACAGTGAAGTCACATTCACTCTGTGGATTTCCAACCTATCATCACCAAATTGTATACACAGCATCAGGGGACGACCACAACTCGGGACTGGAGTTCGGAAAGCCAGCGGCGGTGGTTCGTAGAAGCGTTCTGGCCCGACCGACGGGCTGGGGCGCGGCCGAAGCGGGGATTGGCGGCCTGCGCAGGGCTGCCCGTACTTTCAAAATCTCCGTGGGATTTTCTAGTTGTCTATTATTCCTTCTTAAAGAAGACTCTCCGCTCACCACCGTTCCTACAAGAGACGCGAACCCCGTCCTCTTTGTTTAATAGCGCTGGATTTACCCTCTTTACCACCTGAGTTTTACTTCTAAATAAAGTACAATATTCGATATATACCACCGTGTGTAAAGTTTCTATTTTATCAGAGCCCCCTCATCCTAGGATGAGGCCGACCTCCTCTAAACTATTAACCCTTTCTAATATTGCTTCAGAAAATCCTCCTGTTGTTTTCACGGAAGATATCATTCACAAGTTATTGCTTATAAGTTATATTTAACTTAGTTTGTAAACCACCCTTCTAATAAAATAGAACAGATATACTATTTTCAGAATATAAACATCTAGTTTAATCTGGGAAGGTATTTATAACCTATTCTTTTATTTTTAAAGATTATGTGTATCAACATATTCTCTCCTTACAGAGAGGTTAGTTGTATGAGGTTGTGTGTGTTTTAAATCAGTAATGTGCCGTTGTGTGGAATCACAGTACTTACCTCCCCAGGGACGAAACCATCTCTTTGAAGAAAAAACCCTATACCTAAAGTCCTTCTGTTCCAGTTATAAACTAATTCACAACTGAGGCTTTACAACATTTAAGGGATTTTATTTACAAAATACAAGAGAGTATAGGTATAATACATAAAATGGACAAGAAAGGAAAAGAAAAGAGGTTGTATGCCTATAACTCATTCAATAGAGCTATTTTGACTTGGTTCTCGTTTCTAAATTTGTTGTAGCTCGTGAAACAATACCCAAACACTTGCGTGAGTGCCTGTAAGTATCATTTTAAGCGCTACGAAAACTTTGTGCCGTGCAAGGGGTTAGACAGATATCCTTATCGCGCCTAGATAAAGAAAGGCATATCCCGTTGGCTAAAGGTCCCACAAAAATATCTGTCTATTTCCTTGCAACTCAGTCAGTTTTCCTATTTCTAAAAATCCTTGATCAAGTCATTCTTAGTGTCAAGAGGTTCAAAGATGTGTTTTTAAAAGACTTTGCCTCTAAGTATTTCGAAGTCCAAAATCTTTCAGAGTATTTTGGACTCACAAAGTTTTTCTAAGTTTTTCTTCTGCCTCCATGGTGGGAGACAGAGAGAGCTGGAACAGAGTAGTGTCTGCAAAAAACGGCCCCAAAAAAGCCCTCTCCTGCTTCAAACAGGCTCTTATATATTGAACTCACAACCAATGAGACTTAGGAGAGGGAGGAGTGAAAAAGGCAGAGCTGTGTGGGGGAACCCCGGTAGCCCCCTCCCTCTACTCCGTACTACTGTATGACCATATAAGGTCCTTCCCCCTACTTACTTCCTATGGCCCTATGGTCCTCCCCCTTCCTATGGTCAACTTTAACCTGATAAGCCTTCCATTCTATTCTGTTTCATTAAACATTTCCTACTTTTACTTATTGACAAAAAGAAATACAAATGTCACAATGTATGCACAAGTAATAAGTTGCATCAAGGTCACCTCACTCAACAAAGTGGCCCGGGAAAGAGAAGTTTGGGGTTCCCTGCTCAAGCTGCTGCCCCCGCGACCCGATTTCGGATAAGCGGTTGAAGATGATGATGATGATTTTTATAAGCAGATTTTTTTTTTGTTTAGGCTACATAGCAACTGTTGTTAATTATATTAAGCCTACTTTTTCTTTGTTTATACAGGTAAATCCCTTTGAGACTGGAGACTCTTTTTCAAAGAAGGCCTGTTCCCATGTACGTTACCATTCACACACACATTCATACACCGATAGCAGGTATGTCTTGCCCAGGGATTGATTCAATTTTATTTCAGACATATCAAAAAAAGAAAAGTTAAAAGCATGAAAATACAATAAAAAAATATGTTCAAATGATTTCACAAATTAAAATAAACAAATAACATATTGAATTGATATGACTGAAAAGGAGTAGGAAGAAGTATAAACTTATTTGATCCTACCCCTTTTCCACAGCTCAATAACTTTATAATAATTTTTTTTTTATTATTTTTTTTCTATATTTATACAATCCATATAATCATATATACTCGACGCCATTGCAAATGAGGGCCACCCCTCAATTGGTCTCCCGAGGATAAACAAAAATCAAACGCCTGAGGGGCCCTGCCTCCTATCCCTGCCTGAGGGGCCCTGCCCCTATCCCTGCCTGAGGGGCCCTGCCCCCTATCCCTGCCTGAGGGGCCCTGCCCCCTATCCCTGCCTGAGGGGTCCTGCCCCCTATCCCTGCTCGAGGGGGACCGCCCTTCGCTCCTGCCTGAGGGGGACCGCCCTCACCGCCGGCCTCCAGAAGGGGGATGTCGCCCTCGCCGCCGGCCTCCAGAAGGGGGATGTCGCCCTCGCCGCCGGCCTCCAGAAGGGGGATATCGCCTTTGCCGCCGGCCTCCAGGAGGGTTCCATCGCCATCTTCGTCGCCGAGGCCGGTCTCCAGAAGGGTTCCCTCGCCTTCATCTTCGTCGCCACCGGCCTCCTGAGTGGTTCCGCCCCTGCTGTCCTCCAGAAGGGGTTCCTCGTCTTCGTCGCTGCAGGCCTCAAGAGGGACTGAGCCCTCACCGTCTAGGCCGTCCGCCTGAAGCTCCCTACCGTGCCCCTGCTTGCCCCCCAGGTCGGCCGCCTGACGCTCCCTGCCGTGTCCCTGCTTACCCCCCAAGTCGGCCGCCTGAAACCCCTCCATTCTGCCCCACTCCAGTTCCCTGTCCAGCTGGTCACCCCTGTGCTCTGCCCCAGGCCATGTTTTTTTTGTTTCCCTCCTCCTGGCTCCCCTCCACCCACCCTGGTTGGGTTTGACTTTTTTTTTTTCTTCCAGTGTGGTCGCCTGGAAGTCGACCTTTTAGGGGGGGGTACTGTCATGGTCCGTCTTGTCCTGTCTTGGTTTTTGTGGTTTCCTGTTTTATTTTGGTATCTCTGTCTTGTTTCCTCCCCATGTCCTGTCTAGCTTCCCTCTTGTTGATTGCTGTTCCCGCCCCTAATGTGTTTCACCTGTCTCTCGTTGTCTACCCTGTCTTGTGTGTGTATTTAACCCCCAGGGCCTATCCGAAAAGTCCAATCTCCTAACCTATAAGCCTCCTTTCCTATACCTTAACCCCTAAACGTCATCGGGGTTAAGGAGAGATGGAAGGTGCTTTCTATCGAACATAGGAAAGGACAGTGCTGTTTCAAATGAATTCGACTCCACTTTTCCTAACCGACGTCATTGCGCGACGGCGAGTATTGCTGACGTGAGTCACTAGCGTGAAACTTCACTATTCTCCGAAAATGGACTACAACAAGCGCTCGTTTGTTTAACTTCATTAAATGTGAAGTTGGTATTTTATTTTCTTATGGTGTAATTTATGTGCTACGAAAATAACTATTATGATGTTGGTCTTTTATGAGTTCTTTATTATCTTTAGCCTGTGTGTGTGGGGGGGGGGGAGTATTTTGTTTTAGCCGAGTTAAATCTTCCTCTCTTCTCTTCTCCTCTCCTCTCTTCTGTTTTACCTCTCGTTCGTATTCGTGTAGAGTCGGTAAACTCCGGCGGTGGCCTGTTGCTTTAAATCTTGCCGCCGTAAAGGATTATGGGATACCACTATCTCCTTTCCTTTAGCATAGGTTAGCCAGGAGTAACCTATGCTAAAGGAGGGTTAAAGGATGAATCGAGGCTCCTTTCCTATGCCTTTCCTAAGCATTTTGGTTATTCGGATCACCTATCTGCTGAGCACTTCCGGGTCATCTCGATAGGAAAGGAAATTTCCTATGCAAAAAAAAGTTTTCGGATAGGCCCCCAGTGTTTCTTTGTTCCCTGTCCGAGCATTGTATCCTGTTGGTGAGTCTGTCCCGTGCTTGTTCTATGTTTTCATGTTCTCCTGGATGTTCGCCTGTTGGCCTTTTTTTGTTAAGTTTTTGGACAATAAATATCTTTTAGTTTTACGTCGTGCATTTGGGTCCTGTTTTCCTGCCTGCCTGTCTGCCTCATCGTAACAAAAACATCCCGATGGAGATTTCTATAGAGTGATTTTGCTTCAAACTGTACAGGGACGCGTGTGACAGTGACAACTCTTTCTTCAGTCGGAGCTGCAGCGTAAAGTGAAAACAAATTCAGGGTAGGTCTAACCACCTCCCGAGCAGGTTAGACCCATGGCGTATGTTGCTGCAGTAACTGACTCTCGGTTGCGCTGAACCTGCTACCTGAAACGGAAAACCCAGAGTTTCCACCAACTGAATGACTGAATGGAAAAGCACCCTTCCCTTTTCTTTTTCTTTTTAAAGAAAGAGTTACCAAACAAATGTGGTAACCTAGAACACAGCTTAACTGCTTCTATCCACAAACAAAAAAGCTATAAGCTGGGACTAGGATGCCTAGAGAAAGAGGGTGTGGCAGGGCTGCACCTGAAAAAGGTGCTAGGCTGAGCCACTTCTGCATGAGGAGCATCGAGCCCCAGGCGAGCCAGAGCCGCACGGCTACCGCACCAGGTTGCAGGGTCAGGAGGAGCTCCTGTATTCTCACCATGTCGGACGACAAGCGATCCACCTTGGATGCTAGCTCGTTCCTAGCCCTTTTTGTGGGGGGCGGGGCTGCTCTACCCCGACGCCAAGACCGGTCGGGCTGAGCCGAAGGAAGTGGTGTCATTGAGGGAAGGTCGACAGCCGTCGGACGCTCCGCCGCTGCCAGTCTAGCCACCCTGAGTGCCAAGGGCATGGAGCCGCAGTTCATACAGGCCCTCTCAGTAAGGCCCTCCCGCAAATGCTCACAGCCGAGACACGAGGGGCAGCAATCATGGCCATCGTCAGGCTCTAGGAGGGCCACACAGGCACCACACACATGAGCCATCAGCAGAATACTGGGAGAGGGAGCGAAAGCACTGCCTTCACCAGTAAGGTACTTACTCAAAAAACACAAGACAGTGTTACCGGGAGAGGACGCGAGAGCGCAGTCTTCACCAGTAAGTGACTGAAAAAGAAATACACAACAGTGTTACCAGGAGCGGACGCGAGAGTGCAGCCTTCACTGGAAAGTGACTGAAAAGAGATACACGGCAGTGTTACCAGGAGCGGACGCGAGAGCCCAGCCTCCACCAGTAAGTGACCAGTGTTGGGAATAACGCCGTTGGGAATAACACCGTTTAAAATAACGGCGTTAGGTAACGCCGTTCTTTTTTCAGTAACGGCATAATCTAACCAATTACTTTTTCCGTCGTTACAACGCCGTTATCATTACTGAACGTTAAATGCAGTGTGTTACTATGAATTGATTGAATAAACTGTAGCACCCCTGGCTCCATACTACACAAACCAGCTAGTGAGGAGACCGGGTGGGTTAACGAGATAAGCGATTGTTATTTCTTATAGTGTTTTAAGATGTGTTTTATTCAGTGTGGATGACATTATAACTGTCAGCTAGCGCCGTCACATCAGTCAGCCGCGGAGCACTGTTTAGTGAAGTTTCTTTTTCTTTCTCTCTCTGTTGTGTGAGCGTGCGCGTTGCTGCAGTAACCACCTCTCAATCCACGGTTGAAACATGCTCTCCCTGAGTTTGTTTGCATCGCCCTTGTGAGTAAGTGCATGGAGTTTCCCGATCTCTATAAATTATAATTTATGCACGTTATTAAACAGCCGCGATTCGCCGGTTGCAACAGCTGTTTAGCGTGTCATCAGCCGAATATTGCTACTGTTATTTTCCTGGGATCTGTATGCTGCTGTGCATGTTAAAGAAGGAAATAAACATAGGATAAATCCTTACTCCTCCTCTCATGCTTCATAGTCTGACGTTTTTGGCCTTAAGTGGTGTTTTAGCCGACACCCCTGAAGTGAATCCAGTGATAGCAGATCAGCACGGTACATTCAGCAGTTTCCTCTACTACTTTTGTTGAGAACAAAATAGGCTAGGCCTACTTGAAGTGCAGGATAAACCTCTTGCTGTCTGTTGATGTGTCTGTTGATGTGCAATAAATATTGAAGGTTATGTAGCCTACAAGTAGGCCTACCTGTCTGTTCTACTCATTTCAACTGATTTGTGAAAACTGCTCAGAAAAATCCAAATTTGTTGACATACAGCAACTTTTTTTTTACAGTAGGCTAACACAAATAGTTACTTTCCCTAGTAACTAGTTACTTCTATTATAAAATAATTCAGTTACTAACTCAGTTACTTTTTGGAACAAGTAGTGAGTAACTATAACTAATTACTTTTTTAAAGTAACGTTCCCAACACTGTAAGTGACTGAGCTCAAATATACAGCAGTGTTACCAGGAGAGGACGCGAGAGCGCAGCCTTCACTGGAAAGTGACTGAAAAGAGACACACAGCAGTGTTACCAGGAGCGGACGCGAGAGCGCAGCCTTCACCAGTAAGTGACTGAGCTCAAATATACAGCAGTGTTACCAGGAGAGGACGCGAGAGCGCAGCCTTCACTGGAAAGTGACTGAAAAGAGATACACGGCAGTGTAACCAGGAGCGGACGCGAGAGCGCAGCCTTCACCAGTAAGTGACTGAGCTCAAATATACAGCAGTGTTACCAGGAGAGGACGCGAGAGCGCAACCTTCACCGATAAGTGACTGAACAGAATACACAGCAGTGTCGTGTTAACAACAAGTGTTAACCTTTAAGTTAAGCATTTCATAACTGTACACTTAAAAAGTTATATTATAATCAATACAAAGGGTGGGTTCCGAAAAACCACTCTGCAGTACTACCAGGAGAGGACGCGAGAGCGCTGCCTTCACTGGAGAGTGACTGAAAAAGAGATACACTGAACATCCTTTTTTTTTTTTTTTTAACAAAAATAGTTACTAAAAAAATGTGGTAACAATTATTTGTTTTTCACCCTTGAAAAATTCAGTTTGGGTCCTGTTTTCACTTCTTGGGTTAAATTATTATATGCATGCCCTTCTGCCTCAGTATTAACAAACAGCCGTTACTCAAGTAGTTTTGATCTGCACCGTGGGACCCGGCAGGGTTGTCCTTTGAGCCCGCTCCTTTTTGCTATTGCAATCGAACCACTTGCGATTGCCATTCGCGGTAACAAACAGATTCAGGGGATATGGAGGGGAGGAAGTGAACATAAGGTATCATTATACGCCGATGACTTACTTTTGTTTGTCGCCAAGCCAGCCACCTCTTTACCAGAGGCACTTTCTGTGTTGGAGGTCTTTAGTCAGTTTTCTGGCTATAAACTTAACTTGAGTAAGAGCAAACTCTTTCCGTTTAATAAAGAAGCTCTTAAACTTGATTATGTACAGCTCTCCCACTCAAAGTGGTGACAGATCATCTGAGTTACCAGAAATTTTAAAAACCTATTTAAATCGAACTTCCTCAAAATATTGGATCAGGCGAAGCAAATATTATCGAAGTGGTCTCCTCTGGCTTTCTCTCTTATAGGTAGAATAAATTCAATTAAAATGACATTACTACCAAAGTTCCTATATCTATTCCAATGTCTCCCCATCTTTCTCCCCAAATCCTTTTTTCAGGCCCTTGACTCTTTAATGATAAATTATATTTGGAATGGTAAACACCCTCAGTTACGGAAAGCTTTTCTTCAAAGACCCAAACAAACAGGTGGAATGGCCCTCCCTAATATCCAATACTATTACTGGGCTGCTAATATCCGTTCTTTAGTGTATTGGGTGCATTTTCACCTTGACGACTCAGCCCCAGTCTGGGTAACAATGGAGTCTAGCGCTATTAGCCCATTGTCTCTATCTGCCCTCTTAAGCGCCGCACTTCCACTCTCTTCGGCTATTCCCAACAGTAGTCCCGTGATTAAGCACTCCCTTCGAATCTGGACCCAATTTAGGAAGAATTTTGGAATGCAGACTTTTTCACTTTTCAGCCCAATTGCAGCTAATCACTTGTTTACTCCCTCGACGGTGGATGGTGCATTCAAGATCTGGCATAAAAATGGCTTAAAATGCATCGGTGATTTATTTATTAATGATCTATTTGCTAGTTTTTCTCAATTGACAAAACACTTTGGTATCGAAAAGACTAATTTTTGCCGATTTCTGCAAATCAGGCATTTTACGCAGAAGTTAATTCCCCAATTCCCTTATAAACCGCCAGCCAATCATGTTGATTTGTTTCTTTCTGAAAACCCCACATTAAAAGGCTCAATTTCTGTGTTTTTCAACCTTATTTCGCAGTTGCATAGCCCCTCATTAGCAGCTATAAGAACCCTGTGGGAGCAGGACCTAGGTTCTGCCTTCACAGATCACATGTGGGATTCAGTCCTGGATCGGATACACTCTACCTCCATGTGCGCCCGACATGCTCTTGTGCATTTTAAAGTAGTACATCGTATCCACATATCTAAAACCAAATTAGCTCGTATGTTCCCCGATGTAGACCCGACCTGTGATAGCTGTAAGAGCGCACCGGCATCACTTTTCACATGTACTGGTTGTGTCCCACCTTGACTGAGTTCTGGACATCAGTTTTTCAAACAATTTCTGAAGTACTTCAGCATCAAATTAAGCCGAACCCTTTCACTGCAATTTTTGGCATTGCACCAAATTCGGGCTTACCTAAAGTGAAGCTGAGAGTACTGGCCTTCACCTCATTACTTGCTCGCAGGGCTATCCTACTCAAGTGGAAAGATCCTGCTCCTCCTTCCCACTCACATTGGATTCGAGACAATATGGCATGTATGAATTTAGAGAAAATACGTTACACTACCTAGGGATCCGAGAATAAATTTGACCGAATTTGGCGCCCCTTCCTAAATTTAAAAAAAAAAACAATAACAACTATTGAAGAGTAGCTACCTCCCCCCCTTTTTTTATTTGATTTAATTTTATTTCTTTAAGTGTTTTTTTTTCATATTGATTGTTTATTTTTGTTTCTTGTAGTGTATCTTTCGTGTTGTTGGGTGTGAGGGTGGGATGTGGGTGGGGTATGTTCGGGAAAAAAAAGGGGAAAAAATTTGTACTAATTGTGCTACAATTTCTTTGTTACGAACATTTAATAAAAAAACCTTTGAAAGAAAGAAAAAATGTGGCAACAACCGAGCTGCTTCTATTAGCAAACAGGGAAGCTATAATAATAGCTACAAGCGCCGGAAGGGAGCAGACACGCTAAGCGCTGTACAGTGTTACCAGTATTTATTTATTTTATTTATTTAACTTTTATTTATCCTCGAGAGACCAATTGAGGGGTGATCCTCATTTTCAATGGTGTCGAGTTCAAACAAATTCCAAGGAAAAACAACAATGCATACACAATATTCAATGCAAATACATCAAATACACAACAACAGGTGAAGAGAAGAAAAAAACAAAAAGCAAAAAAACAATTGAAACATTTACATAGTGGTGAAGAGTGGCAGCAATTAAAATGAAATTAAATGGGTGAAAGTACAATATAGCCTAATTAAAACAGTTACAGGTAGAGTTTGGCAGATTTAAGATAGTTTGTTTAAATTGATTAAAGGATATGAAGGTATTTAGTTTAATTTGTTGCTGTAAGTTGTTCCAGGAGTCGGGGGCACTGAAGCTAAAAGCTGTCTTTCCCAGCTCAGACCCATGGACATATAAAGAAATGGACACCGTATTGAAACATGGCGCCCATTCATTCCTATGAAAGCTGCTCATAGGCGCAGAGAAGCAACAAGGAAGTATAATCCGGAAATTCCATACGGCCCAAAGCATGACGTAGCATAGACGTAGCGGCATTATGGACCTATCAAGAAAGAGGGCGGCAAGCGTAGCGGACTGGAGGCGGATGTCTCGTTCTGTAGCATCTAGCCTGGCGAAAACAAACTGAAAGCCGTTAAAAGCCGTTGGGCTAATAAAACGCTTGAGGTGGCGTTTTGAAATGAGAAAACTTACATTTTAATAGTATATGGTCTAAAGATAAGTATGAGCCTATGATTGATATCCAGAAAAAATGTGCAGAGACACAATCTTGTTCGCCGCTTGTACTGTGTGGACAGGGACATCTGCCTACGGGCCGCATGAAAATAGGCTCCACCCCTTACCATGCAATACCAATGGGTTGGCCACATGTCCATGCTGGCTGCTCGGAGAAGGCAGCATCCTGGGGGCCTGCTCAGACCGGGCTTGTGGGACATAAAGCATGAGCATGTCAGTGGAGCGGGTCTGATAAAGCCCATCTGAAATTTGCAACATTTCTGTTAAATAACGAGGAAGTAGCCTAAGTGACTGAACTCAAATATACAGCAGTGATACCAGGAGAGGACGCGAGAGCGCAGCCTTCACTGGAAAGCAACTGAAAATAGATTCTCTTTTTTTTTTTAAACGAAAAAGTTTACCAGACAAAACATGTGGCAATTCAGAAAACAGCCGAGCTGTCTCTATCAAGGATATCACAAGGGAAGCTATATCTTAGCGGCTACACACAGTGGGGGAAAGCCAATTAAGCTGACCCACCATCAAAGTAGCGGCGGTAGCTCCTTCAGCGCTACACAGCTAAACAGCCCCTGGAGGACGAGCTCACCTGTTACTCCGACCTCTTTGGTTGCGAGGCTGCACACCGTTAGCAGTTAGCCACAAACAATCGTCCGCACGCGGTACTCTTACTGCGTCGCGAGAAGATGAAAGGAACAGATCCTCTGTAGACACCGGGCTATATAGCCCTTCCGGTGTCACGAGGGTCTCAGGTGACTATTTTGATATAGGTACTCGAACTGCGCATGCGCTAGATGGATATATCCAGTGCTTAATGCACCGCCCATGGCGGTCAGTAAGGATGAAATAGAACTGTGTTCGATCTCTGGGTCTACTTCTGAAAGCTGTGGGCTGGCACTTAACAGAATGACTTACACCTGGCTTGACAAAGCGACCCCTTTTTATCCTGGATTGGCATTTATGCAACTGACTAATCCAAAGTGCCCAGGCTAGACTTTGTCAAGGCTGTCTTTATCAATCATCCTGGATATCTTAATACAACTTTTATGCAATAGGCCCCTGTACGCAGTCTAGCTTAGCGTAGCCTAGCTTTTCCACTTCATTGTACAACCCCTGTGCAGAAATACCATACCATACCATACGATATCATATCACAGTATTTTTTTTACTGCCAATGCGAGCAGTATCTGAAGGTTGTTGGGTAGAATATAACTTGTTTGTTTTAGATTGGCTTGGCTTGGTCTGTTTTGTTTTGTTTGTGTGTTTGTTTGATTTTTCTCCAGTGTAGGTAATTGATATTGTGTTACACACTCTTGTACGGTAGGTGGCGGTATGCACCTTTTAGTTGTTTGCGATGCGATGAGCAGCTCTTAGTGCGTCATCAGTCCGCGCCTAACTGGGGAAACGTGGAAAGAAGACGTAGCGAAGCAAAGTGAAGAGTCTCCACGTGAATCGGTGGGAGCATGGCGTCGCTACTGGAGCCAGAGATCCAGTTCGCCCAGAGATTAGCTTGCAACGAGAAGCCCATCCGAACCAAGGCTATAAAGAAGCTGAGGAAATACATCCGTGTCCGCTCTCAGCACGCGACAGGTACGTGTTCATCATGTCTGCGTTGGCTAGCTAGCTTTAGGGCTGGCTTAAAAAAAAAGCTAAATACTTAAGAAATCTTAACTTTGATTGAACATTGCAACAGTAGTTATGACCCCTTGATGCTTATTACCGACTGATTCCTTTTCAACAGACATTTCTGTTCGAAAGGGAACGGGTGCCAGTCTGACGCATGTTTGGGTGTTGATACACGTGCAGAGCGATGTGAAGGCGCATTTAGCTAATGTTACAGCGGCTCACCAATTAGCTTTAACACGATGCTACATGTATTTGTGGGACGTTAACAGTACACCAAGTCTGTGACTGCAGATCGTAGAAGACCCATCCTACAAATGGTTAAAAGAACCGCTGACCACTGCTAGCTAACATGTACTGACTGACTGAGGGGCATGTGTTGTTCACAGGTGGCTTTGGAAGTGAAGAGCTGCTGAAGCTTTGGAAAGGTCTCTTCTACTGCTTGTGGATGCAGGACAAACCGCTGCTCCAGGTATATTTCTACTGCACTCATGGAGTTAAGAAAAAAAGACATATCTCTGAACTAGGCTACCTATCAGGAAAAGATCTTTCCTATTTATTTTTTATCTTGGGTGTGATATTTTTCATTAAAGTGGTCTAACTAATAAAAGATACTCTGGGCATCATGGCCTTTTCAGACGGGAGGTGATTGACGTGTCTGGCAATACATTTTTAATGACATGGGGGCTCGGGTTTCTACAGGAGTGACAAGCGGCCGCAATCCCGTGAAATTGTCAAGTCTCTGCTCCTCAAACACACGTACATGCATGCTGGCATAGCTGAAAAGTGTTATACTTTTCTTCCCATTCGATGGTGATATTCACCATGCTCTAGGGCTGTCACTTTTTCCAAAGAATTGTAAATGACCTGCAGTGTTGTCTCTTTTAACATTAAAAATGGAAGCCATACCTGACTCCGTCTGGGGCAAATAATCTAATAATCTCTAACTCACACGGTGCTGTACACTGGCCGCTGCTCCACTCGTCCAAACTAGCGGGCAGCTCACAAATTGACTTCCACAAGAAGCTGCTCATATTTTTGGGTGATCGTCCTGGACTGCACTGCTCACCTTTGTCCATTTTGGTCGCCAAGCAACAAATAAACATCATGATTTAAAATTAGCTTGGGTTACCCTCTTGACCTTTCCGTGCCCTCACACTTTCAACACAGACATGCACTATATTGCGTCCTAATTATTTGACCCTTAAACTGGCACAAGCTAGAAAACAGCCCCAAAGGGGCCGCCAGCCGCCAAGGTTCCTCGTAGCCACTTTTAGGATACGATAGTAAACAAAGGCTGTTTCCATGGTTGCCACACAGCATTTCCTCGCGGAGCCTCCTCTCTCCACCTCCACAGACAAAACGTCTCCTCCCGTCTGAAAAGCCTTGAGATGACTTATTTTAGTGCCCTTAGTTCTAGCGCTTACATCCAGTCTGCCCTATATGGCTATAACCTACCCAAGGAATCACTCGGATGAGTACACGTTTGCGCACCATAAAGTATTAAAAAGACACTTCCTCTTTTAACACAATTTCCAGGGATTTCCTGGGAGGTGGCTCTATATTCCCGGGATTTAGAAACGGTACATTTTGGGAATTTTCAGCAACCCTAGTTGTTGTCACTGATGGCAAACAAAGTCCATGAATTGCACTTGAGAGGCTGGAACCAGTAAATATCTTTCATTTGAATAATTTTTACTTATATCAATCAATTGACTATTTGAGTCATTGGGAAAAAATTGTATACTAAATGTGTTTTTAGAAATATCAACTGAATTAATTTTTGGGACAACACAAGTCCCAATCCCAAGTCATTTGAATGTGGGTCAGAAAAGTTTTTAAATGTGATTGTGTTGAGTGAAGCAACCCTCTCCTCTGTATTTCTGCTCATGCTTCAGGAGGAGCTGTCAAACCAAATCTCCACCCTGATCCACAGCTTCCATAATATTGATGGCCGTAAGTTGCTTCCTTATGATTTCTTGAATGATTTTAATAATAGCAAGTAAAGGGGTTGATGGTGCAGGGAAAAGCCATGTCCATATGATGATGATGATGATGATGCTGTCTCCTGTAGAGTTGTTATACCTGGAGAGCTTCCTGCAGACATTGAAGAGAGAGTGGACGGGTATCGACAGGCTGCGCATGGACAAGTTCTTCCAGGTGAGTAGTGGCGCTTTTCCACCGCATGGTATCAGCTCAACTCGACTCGACTCAACTCGCATTTTTTTCGTTTCCACCGCAATTTCATGGTACCTGGTACCTGGTAGCGGCTGCTTTTTTGGTATCGCCTCACTCTAGGTTCCAAGCGAGCTGAGCCGATGCTAAAAGGTGACGTCGGCAGACGGCTGGCCACTGATTGGCCAGAGACTATTGTCTGGCCAATCAGTGGCCGGCCGTCTGCCGACGCTTCTGATTGGCCAGAGACTACCGGCTTCATTCTGTTGTTTATTCTCCCCAACTCTCCGGGACTTTTGAGTGTATTTACGCCGCGTGCAGCCTACTCTGGCTCTCTTTCATTTGATTTGCATCACAGATCCGATTTTTTTTTTCCATATATTTGCTAAGCTCACCCAGTGTTGGTTGTTGGGGAAGTTACTTTAAACATACGAGAGGAGACGTGTAGGGCAGCTTGCAGCCAGGCTAAATAGAATATAGTAGCCAGCTGGGACAGACATGATAGCGAGCGATGTACATTACAAGCCTCGGACTGAACTGATTACCTCAATAAAATATTCAGGCTGAGACACGGCTTGCATTTGAAAACACGTATCCTGAAACAAGTACTAAACAGTCAACTTTATCATGCCCGTGTTTACGTGCATAGGGATGTACGTGATGCATCCCTACAGCTGACTGTGTGGCAGAGTCACACATCGGGACAACAACCATCCCTTTTAATGGCCCGTAGCAATATTATTCTACTTCTTTTAGCAAACAGATACAAGGGGGGTATTTCTTAAACATTTTTCATCCGTGTTTTTGGTGGTTGGTTCAGTTAATAGTGCAACAACTGCTCGTAATTTCTGCTTTGCTACTTTGCTCCGGAGTAGGCTTTCAGCCCCTTACGATAACCCCGCACAAGAGGTACTATTTGCGGTGGAAAACGACCCGTGTTGCTACCAAACCGAGTTGAGTCGAGTCGAGCTACATGTGCGGTGGAAAAGCGGCATAGGAGGAGAATGTTCTTGTCGGTGGGTGAAAACATACAGTCCCTGACACAAGTCTTGTCACTTATCCATTTTGTAGAAACAACAGCTTATAAACCGACTTTTAATTAATCCATTGGTTTTAGAAATGTCTCATATGAAAGCTAAAACCCTCCCAAATTATGTTTAATATATTAAAATAAATTGACTTCACTGATAATTTAATAAACGCAAAGGTCAGATTTTGGCAAGACAAAAGTTGTCGCCTACAGAGAGTAATGTGAAAATTGAACAAATAACTTACTTCAAATACAAAAATATGTTGCATAACATCAGTGAATTAAGTAGTGGTGCTGTGAGATTAGGGCTGGGCGATATGGGCTAAAATCAATATCTCTATGTTTTTACTATATCTCGATACACGATATATATCTCGATATATTTCAAATCTCCTCTAGAGCACATCCTAAATGCTCAATTTAATCTATTTTTTGCATAACATCACACCAGTAATATGATTTAAATAGTCCTTCAAAATGTGTCTGCACTAACGATGCATTATTAGGCTACATGCAACAACATCTTGTTTATATTATTTAGTGCTTTCTATTGGAACAATTTGAAACTTGCACATGGCAAAGAGTTTGCACATTGTATTGATTATTCCACATCCTTCCACTCCCATACAATGGATCCAGCATTATTTTATTTGGAAACAGTTTTTTCCATCTTCTGTTAATCTGTAAACTGAGAAAACTAATTATGACTCATTACAACCACTCACTAATTGTTTATCACCACTAAGCCCCTGAAGATAGAAGCCACACTTTAAATGCAGAACAGGTTTTGCTCCATAATAGTAGTCAATGTGTATACAAGGCTCTGACATTTATGATGGTCACTGTCGCTTTAAGAGCAGTTGCTCCTAGTCTATAGTGTATAAATTAAGTTTAATTTTCTGCCTGTTAGTCCGAGAGAGATTCATGCGAGCGTAAACAGCAGGTGGCTCATCGTCCCTCTGTTACCTGCCTTATTGTTTAATTCTTCTGTATTGAGTTCATGAGAATAAAACTGGAAGACAATCAGAGGATTTAAATAAATACGGCTGAGAATGATATAGTCTAAAGAAAGCAAAGTCTCATCATCATTCCTTGCATTCTAACCGATGCACCATTCCTGGATGTTATTCATACCTATCTAGCCCTCCTGCATTATCACTAAAACACTATGTTTTATTTTATAAAAACACTCGCAAATGTAGCCTACTTTACATAGACTTTTAGTTAATAAACGGTGTGCACCTCCCTTGGTGCTGACATTGTAAGAGGCTGCCCGTAATAAATGTGATGCCGTGGTTGTGTGACGTTGGACCAAAAACTCTCCGTGAAGTCGGAGTAATCCGCCCCCGGCGCTCGTTCGCCTTCCTCTCATAAGGACCAGGCTCTGTACAGCGGCCGCTTATGCTGTCAAGCGCCCGCCTCCCCCGTTCTTTCGCATGTGTAGCCACTAGCATCCCTCTCATAAGGACCAGGGCAGGCTATGCTGTGTACAGCGGCCACTTATGCTGTCATGTGCGCCCGCCTCCCCCGGTCGTTCGTCTGTGTGCTTCTTCTCATAAGCATGGACCTACAAAAAAGGTCCATGCTATGAACGACGGCCACCATCGCCGTCATGTGCGCCCCCCTCCACCCGCCCGTTCGGCTGTCATAAGAACACAAGAGCCCTCGTCTTTTTTTCTCCCCCTCTCGTTGTTTTCACATGGCGATAAAAGTAACAGTAACACACACAGGGCGCACTGCAGACTACGTCACAGATGCGCGCCCAGGAGACTCTGGTTGGGAGGGGGGAGTGAGTGAGTTGCCAATGCATGTGAGTCTGTGAGGCAGAGAGCCACAGGAAAGAGCGAGAGAAGCGAACACAAGCGAGTTTGCCGGTGGCGGCTAAAAAAAAGCACATTATGTGCCAATTTGTATTCGATGGTCGCGATAGGGTCATTTTATACATCCCCTGGAGAACATCTCGCGATACATCGCATATATTCGATATATCGCCCAGCCCTATGTGAGATCCATATTTAATATCTTGTATGACATGAGCTTGAAAGACTGCATCCATGCGGTTCGACAATGATTCATACAATTTATTGAAGTCATTAGGAATAGCAAAGAAAGCAGCCTTACATGCCTCCCAGAGTTCATCAATATTCTTTGGTTTGGTCTTCCATGATTCCTCTTTCATTCTATCTGCTCTACAGTACATGTTCAATGATGTTCATGTCTGGCCAGTCCTGGAGCACCTTGATCTTCTTCGCCTTGAGGAACTTTGATGTAGAGATGGAAGTATGCGATGGAGCAACCATGTGATGTAATTCAACCAAAAATTCATCTGAGAAATCCACCTTCCTGGTCAAATCAGTGCCCAGAAACCAGCACTAAACAAAAGGCAATTAAGCAGGGGTTGACACTAAGGTTTCAAATGCACTTTCCCATAGGGCAAGTACAGGTAATGTTTTACTTGCCCGAACGTTGTGTTCACTTGCCCAAAAAAAAAACAAGAACACTGTTAAACAATGATATATACAGTATAGGCTAATTAAATTATACATTTTTAGCGAACCGTATCTCTTAAATGCTTACTTGTCTCATCCTGACCACATAAAACGAACAACAATTGATATAAGCCTATATATCATGACATCACACAACACCCAAGCGCTTGGTCCTGCTGCAGCATTGTGAAAGGACCTCTTTTTGCCATGCACCTTGCCCAGGGGCTCAGAAAACTCAGTCTAGCTCAGAGTCAAGCTGAATGTTTGCTTCCTCCGAAAAATTTAACTTATTTTACTTATTTAAAACGGTCACCTTGTGCCAAAACGTGATCGTGTGCCATAAAATGATTAAAGTCCACCATGTTAAAGCTATTGCCCAGTTACACTGTAAGTAGGGAGGGGGATCATTCATTTCTATTCATATTGATATTGATACCATTATAAAGACTCCACAATCCAAATCTTTATCGATACTTTTCTATTATTTTGTTTAAAGAGAACTGGTATTATTGCTTTAATTGCTTATAAGATGAGCAGAGTTCAGGATAGGACTTTAAGCATGTCATAATTCCATATTTAGGCCTACTATTTAGTTTATATTGCTGGGAAAACAAGTTTTTTACCCAAACTGTTGGCTATTATTCAAGCTTCCCGCGAAAAACTCAAATTTCTTATTTTCTTGATGTTACATTTGAACACATCATGTCATTTTATTGACCTTTGCCTAATAATCATTTTACTGAGCCGACCTGAACACATCACATTTGAACCGTTTTTTTTTAGCTAACTAGGTCTTATCCTGCAGATTTTAATATGAATTTAAAAACTATCCGATTTTTTAACTGCGGGACTTGCTACAGAGTCTCTCGTTTGTTGATCACCGCTGCATTGAATGAATGATGAGACGGTGCCGAGCCCGTCTGCAGCGGCTCAGCAGACAAGAGTTTTTTTTATTTTTTGGGAGACGGAGCGGGTTGAAGGAGTTTCTTCAAGACAGTCGAAGGTAGAACACTTTTACAGTCCATGATGCGGTCCAGTGATGGAATAATACGCTGAAGTAGGCCTAATTAGATGAAGATGACCCGACTCGATATTTAAAATTACATAATGTGACCTAGCCTACTGGACTCCATAGCGGTATCTATAAGCTCAAACGTTATTGATATCTGGGTTTTGAATATAGCGGAACCAGGTCCGTAGGATAGAGCCGGCTTTCGGAACGTAGACAGCGAAACTGCGCGCACACAGGCTGTGTGTGTGTGTGTGTGTGTGTGTGTGTGTGTGTGTGTGTGTGTGTGTGTGTGTGTGTGTGTGTGTGTGTGTGTGTGTGAGAGAGAGAGAGAGAGATAGAGAGATCGAGTGCGAGATAGGGACCGTGATGCTGCTGGCTGCCGCGCACAGCTGCTCAATTGCGAATATAGCCGATCTATTTTGTGTGAGTTAGCGGGAAAATAAATGTTTTGCAGACTGTAAAACACATGAATACATAGCCTAGACTACAGACAAACCCTCTAAAATCCACTTGCCCGTTCGGGCAACCAAAAAGCAATCTCAACTTGCCCAAACATTATTTTCAGTTGCCCCGGGCAAGCGGGCAACCGTTAGTGTCAACCACTGATTAAGGCCCACAGCCTGCTAAAAGGATGGACGCTGGAAAAGTGGCAGAAAGTGGATTTCTCAGATGAATCTTCGGTTGAATTCCATCACAGCCGCCGCAAATATTGCAGGAGACCTACTGGAGCCTGCATGGATCCGAGATTCACCCAGAAAACAGTTAAGTGGGGGGGGGGGGGGTAAATCATGGTCTGGGGTTACATCCAGTATGTGGGTGTGCGAGAGATTTGCAGGGTGGAAGGCAATATCAATAGCCTAAAATATCAAGAAGTATTAGCTACCTCTTACATTCCCAACCATAAAGGGGGTCAAATGTTGCAGCACGGTGGTGCTCCATCGTGTACTTCCATCTCTACATCAAAGTTCCTCAAGGCAAAGAAGATCAAGGTGCACCAGGACTGGCCAGCCCAGTCACCAGACGTGAACATCATTGAGCATGTCTGCAGGCATGCAAACTCGTCACCTTTCGGCGAAATTCGCCGTTTTGGAAACAAAATTGGCCATCTATGTGATTCGTGGAGATCCGTTGAGAAAATATTTTTGGAGGGGGGGGGGGGGGTCTGATGACCAGCCGTGTGTGTGTGTGTGTGTGTGTGTGTGTGTGTGTGTGTGTGTGTGTGTGTGGAGCGGACATGGAGTGACCATAGTGACTAACTATGATTGACGGATGTTAACTCCTATCATATGAGCTTTGACGGTCATTTGGCCAATCAGAAACAGTGTTTGTCATTGAGGGGCGGTGACATCAGTCAGTCAGAGCGTCTGCAGGAAAGTTAAATTTTTTTTCTCTCCGAGTCATCGGAGCGTTCAAGTAGCCGCAGTGACGTGCGGTCAGGGTAGGCAGGGTAGGCAGTGCCTACCTATCCTGGCGCCGTGTGCAAAAAAATAAAATAAAATAAAATATTTTTTTTATTTAATAAACTTATATTTGTATTACTGTTAATTATTTCGATCTTTACATGTAATCCGCGATTACTTTAAAAAAGTGTAGACGTTTTGATTCGAAACGTGGCAGTTAGTAAGTTACGCCAAACAAATATTGTGCCTTTGCTGTTTCCCATTCATTGTGTACGGCAAAGAATCAGTGCCTTTGCGCCTATTCATTGTGGACGGCAAGAAAAAAAGTTTTCGCGCATGCGCACTTGATTCTGTATTATTTACCATGTACGCAAATAAGCATAATTCTGTGCCTTTTTTACGTAAATGGTATGCCACATAAGCCTTTACGTTACATATCATTCATGGACCAATTAAAATCGAGATATTACTAGACATTTACGCAGCTTAGGCCAACGTCATTACGTTGGCTATGCTCATTCACGCCGCGTTACCCCCGCGGATTTTTAAGTCAACATTGCAGCTGCCGTGCCGTGCCCGCAGATATTTCAGACTGGAGGAATTTTAACAAATTGGATTATAATTTAAAAAGGAACAGAATGAATAGCAAGAGAAAGGCCTGCGCCAGCCTTGGACGGTGTACAGCAGCAACAGGGACAAACAATGTTCGAGCATTTCAAACGGACAGGTAGCCTACATGAACGGAAGGATGCTAGCTAGCTGTGCTGTCAGTCAGACTGTCACTGGATTACTATCGTCTTGCTTATTTCTACAGCCAGGGAGTCAGATTGGTGAGTCAGAAACTTTTTTGGGGTTTATTTAATAATAAAGTTGGATGAATTGATACCGAGTGCAATCCATTCTGCATTTTATATTCAATTGAGCAGTTGTGTTTTCATTGTTACTGACGGACAAACCTAAGCTCTGCAATGTGGATAAATGGTTACATTCTGATGCTGGACAGGTCCATGGGGCATATGCTACTGGTACTTTATCTATTAAGATAAAGTTTATGGAGTGGAGTTGCCATCAGTTATGCTGTAGTCCTACATAATGATGAATGCTGTCTTTTATTTTTAAGTTGAATAGAAGTAGTACCGGTAGTTTGAATCGGCGAAGGTTTGACTTGTTGCCTTACGTTTTTGCGGCCCTTTGGTGTGAGGGACGGGTCCGTTAAGTCGATGGATGCGATGTTTAATCATTTAGACCAAACTACAGTAGGCTACGGGCAAACCTGAAGTCACCGTCGTGACATTTCATATACGTCCCGTGTGTGTGTGTGTGTGTGTGTGTGTGTGTGTGTGTGTGACTGACTGAGTGAGAGAAAGGGAGGAACTTATTTGAAATCGGCCGTGCGTGCCTGTTTGTTGTTTATTGTTTTTGATTTAACAATATATAGGTTTAGAGAAATCTGGCTTTCAGAACTCAGTGCCTACCCACTCACTGACCTCACCGCACGTCACTGAGTAGCCGCAGTATTTTACCGTGTTAATGTAGCCTAATAATGGCAGAGCCCTCCGCCCCAAACATCAAGTGTCCCTTTTTTTTTCCTAAATCCAAGGTGGCAACCCTAGTGCCTACTCGGTTTATGTGAATCACTTTTTAAATAAATTCACAGAGTTTGCCAACCGTTGTTTTACAGCCATTTGCATTGCTTTATGCTCGCGCTGATTAACAGCCGCGGTTGGCAGATTGTCACTGCAGATTAACGTGTCACCTCAAGTTAATAATGTGCTTTTGTCTATTGCTGCTTTCACGGTTTTTGAATGGTGCGTGGTGTTCTGGCCGTGCATGTAGTGATTTTAGCAGATCAGCACCGAAACAACACACTCACCTGCTTCCTCCACTATCGTCTCATTTTGCACCATTATGCTCCTGCGCACAACTGAGGTGTGTGTGTGTGTGTGTGTGTGTGTGTGTGTGTGTGTGTGTGTGTGTGTGTGTGTGTGTGTGTGTGTGTGTGTGTGTGTGTGTGTGTGTGTGTGTGTGTGTGTGTGTGTGTGTGTGTGTGTGTGTGTGTGTGTGTGTGTGTGTGTGTGTGTGTGTGCTTGTGTGCGTGTGATTGAACACGAGATTACTATGGTGACAGAGTGTATTCTTATGTGTTATATTGATGGTTGTGTAACAAAGATAAGGCAAATCCTGTTTGCCATAATATAAATAGTTAGTTTATTGTAAGGGAATTTGGTGTGATTGATTTGAGGCTCCATGTTATTTTCTGTCTTATTTAAAGCTGGTTTTGCCAGCATTTTTAACTGTTTTTCTAAGCTGTTTTTAACCGTTCTTCTTGGTAAATAGGCTACCTACACACTTTGTATCGGAAACGTCAAGAAGGTTGGCTGACTAACTTGTTTTGCTCATTTTACTATTCATCTGACAGCGTTTTTTTTGTCCTTAATTCTCTTCACCAGAATACACCAAATTGCTTCTCTTAAATGTTCAAATCACAAAAAAAATCTTCTGGGGGGGGGATGCCCCTAGACCCCCCAAGACCCCCCACCGGTGTTTGTTTTTGGGCTTCTCACCTTTTTCATGGCTCATGAGTTTGCATGCCTGTGTCTGGAGTAGAATGAAAGAGGAAGCATTGAAGACCAAACCAAAGAATCTTGATGAACTCTGGGAGGCATGTAAGACTGCTTTCTTTGCTATTCTTGATGACTTCATCAATGAATTGTATGAATCATTGTCAAACCGCATGGATGCAGTCCTTCAAGCTCATGGAAGTCATACAAGATATTAAATATGGATCTCACAGCACCACTACTTAATTCACTGATGTTTTGCAACATATTTTTGTATTTGAAGTAAATTATTTGTTCAATTTTCACATTACTGTCTGTAGGCGACAAGTCGTGCCAAAATCTGACCTTTCTGTGTTCATGAAATAATCAATATTTCTTGAGTGAAGCAAATTTATTTTAGTATATCAAACATCATTTGGGAGGGTTTTAGCTTTCATATGAGCCATTTCTAAAACAAATGGATTAATTAAAAGTCGGGTTATAAGCTGTTTCTACAAAATGGATAAGTGACAAGACTTTTGTCAGGGACTGTATATAGGGCTTCAACTAACGATTATTTTGATAATCGATTAATCTGTCGATTATTTTCTCGATTAATCGATTAGTGTTTTAGTCCGTAAAATGTTGATAAATTTTCCAAAGCCCATGTTGACGTCCTGAAATGTATTATGTCCAAAACACACAGATATTTCAGTTTACTGTTATAATAGGATTAAAGAAACCAGAAAATATTCACATATGAGAAGCTGAAATCAGAGAATTTGGAAATTTTTTATAAAAAAAAATATTCGAAACAATTAATCGATTATCAAAATAGTTGGCGATTATTTTAATAATCGATTTGTTGATTAATCGTTGCAGCTCTAACTATTTACTTTCATGTTGAATGATTTTCTTATAACATTTTTGAACACTAGCCTGCTGTTTTCAAAATAAATAACAAATCAAATGTTTTTCTCCTTGAAAATAATAATTATGCATTGGATTTATATAGCGCTTTTCTAGGCACTCAAAGTACTTTACAGGGTGCTCCATTCATTCTCACACACACACACACACACACACACACACACACACACACACACACACACACACACACACACACACACACACACACACACACACACACACAGACAGTCATTTCAGTGGTGGCAAATTACGACAGTAGCCAAAGCTGCCACTGGGACAGACTGACGGAAGCATGGCTGCCATTCAGCGCCTACGAAGTGAAGTGTCTTGCCTTATATGAATATAGAAATGATATAAGAATTTAAACTTTGATCACTGGGGGAACATGTATTGGTTATAAATCAATCAGGCTCTTCAATTTAAACTGTCGCCCAATATGATAAAGTCATTCACTCTCCATTTAAAAGGATTTACAGTCTGTTCACTGTGAATGATTTAAGAACCGCTTCCCTAAATATTTTATATAAGGCAAATACAATGCGCTGTCGGCAGTGTCGTGCCAGACCAGCTCCTATTTTTTTCACTGCTGATGAAGGTCGTGACCACTAGGGCTGGCCCGAATTCCATTTTTCAGGCTTCGGGTATTCGTTGGTTTTTCCGAGCGAATATTCGGATATTCGTTCCAGAAAAACACACCATCAAACCAACATTAATAATGCCAATGTACTCACTGAAACCGAGTGTGTGAGCCGAGACAGCAAGCTGCGTAGTTTGTTGATGCTTTAATAACTTTCGAACGGTAGTAAAGTTGGAGTTCTACATAGACTTCAGTGCAGGTTTAAAAGAAAAAAATTCTGATTTATGGATTCCATATTTCTTTTAACAGCTGGTTCGCTTCATGTTCAGACAAACCTTTGAGATGCTGAAGAGGAAGAACTGGGAGAGCAGGTAATGTATTCCAGCTTTTTGGTGACGTCCATGTTCTGCTTGGTCATTCTGAAGTGAGTAACATTTGACTGTCTCAGTGAGGTGGAGCGCTTTGTCAAGCTGTTGACGGCACAGCTCCTACACAGTGGCAGTGAAGCTCCCTGTGGCCTGCAGCTCCACATCCTGGACCTTTACATGACTGAACTGGCTGTGGTGGGATCTGCAGAGGTACAGTACTGCTTCAACATACACTTGGCATTTCTGATTTAAAAAAAGAAAGAAAAAAAAGCAGAAAACAGTGACATTCATAAAGAGTTTTTGCCCACTCTGATTTCAGAGGCATATTCAGTCATTGTAGATTAACCCAAACTTAGATCTTTGCCCTGTGGTGCTGTAGCTTGAGACTATTTTTTTCAATTTAGCAGCAGGTATTCAGGGAGGAATTATATTAAATTTATTTTTCTTTGTTTTTACTCCAGTATAACTAAGTTCATCCTTTGTTATGTGGAAATACCTTAACAATGTTCCCTGTGCTCTTCTTTTTGTTACAGCTCACTGCTGATCAGAACTTGATATTCATCGAGCCGTTCTGCAAAACCGCAGCCAAAACAAAAGAGTGAGTCCACCGCGTCACAGTTAGTTTAACGCTCTCTCTTCCACTACAAATGTCTGATAACTAATGTTACCAAGCAGTTGGGAAAGGGAAATGCCAGTCATATGGAACGGCTTTTAGTTTTTTTGTATTGCATGTTGTCTTTGAAGTGACAGTCCTTGGAGTTCTTGTGAGTAATGTCTGGTTAAATAAATTTACCAAAAACCTGACAACTGTCCTATACTGTTTTGCATTTCAAAGTAGCTGTGCAGTTTCTCATTGACTACAGTGGATATCTAGCACAATTTGCTACACAACATAGATGTTAGTTTGTAATCTCAAGGACTTCATTCAGGTATGTTGCAGGGGCGGATCTACCGGGGTGGCATGGGGTGGCAACTGCCACCCTAAAAAAAGCCTTGCCACCCCAGTTGGCAGCACCAAATTAAACATTTATTTTTGGCTGTTAAGAGACATTTACGAGCGCGAGTTTCAAATGTCCGACTGCAAGTGAATGTAGCCAGGTAATATTGCCCCACCCCGATCCCCCGCGACCCACTCCCGAGACTCCTAACCGCTCCTAACGGCACTGATTTTGAATACAAGGAAGGCGTGCGAGAGACGGATCCAAACCTCTCTAGACTAACGAAGCAAGCAGCACAGGAGAGACTACACTCTCCAGGTATTACTAATCAACTGTCTATCTATGAAAAATTACAATAATGAGAAAAGAGCAGGGCTAATGGAGTTGTAGTTTTCCTATAAAGTTAATATGCTGCTGTGTGGTGACAATGACTAGAGGTTAATAATAACGTTAGGAACTCGGGAATGCCTCGGAAAAACTACAATAACGTTCACATCAGCGAAGATTGTGCACTACTGTAAGCTACTGATCCAAATTCCACAACTCATTACTTGTGTTACAGTTTAGTAGGCTACAATATTTATTCATTTATAGTTGGTTGCTCCACCTTAAGTCAGCCCAGGCAGGACAGGATAGTTAAGTTTCAGTTTCGTTTTTCATCTCTGAGCAGACAGCGCGAGTCAGTCTAAAAGTCAGCGAGGATCACGCTCACAAATCAAAAAGCTAAATTATAAAATAAAGCTATCTCTTCCTCCCTCTGTCCACTGCACACTTAGTCACTAGTAGCTTAAAGGAAATACATGAGGATTAAAACTCATTTTGCACTTTATTATTTTTGAATAATTGAAGATTGCATGCAAGTAAAATACCACAAGCCACTACATTCTCAATGATAGACGTGAATAATCACTTCTTCTTTTTTTTCTAAACCAATTTGTTTTTAACAATAGAGGAGAATAAATATTTGAAAGCAATACAGAATGCATGATATTACTGCATTGTATTCTATTCTACTGTTGTCACTGGGAACCTAAATGTTGTCAATTACTTTACATAAACTTGATGCAAACAAATTCACCAGAATGCAGGAAATGAAGTGATGAATGCTCAAAAATTTATGGGGGGGTACCCCCAGACCCCCCATTTAAAAGGTGTCCTAAACCAAGGTTTAATCATAACCTATACCCTTGAAATTCATTAATTATTTTGTTTAATTTTATCTATAGTCCTTTGTATAAGGATATACTTCCTAATTCTTATCACACTATTTTAAATTAAAGTCTTAGGTTGTGCTTATCAATTGCTCATAATAACCAGTAGGCCTATTTCTGTGTTGGACATTACTGAACCTCTTCCCATTTACAGTGTGTTTAACAGGTCACTGTTTGTGACCAAACATAGGAAAATGCCACACAATATTTATATGAATGATTTTATCTGTATTGTATGTAAATTACTAGAATATTTGAATAACTTGATATTTGCACTCAAGTTAGACTGATGATTGACATCTGATGGGAGTATCTCACATTAACACAGACAAATACCAAAGACTCACTGTTAACTAAGTAGGGGAGAACGGGGTAAGTAGGCACACTTTTTACTCTAGTGAGAATTGCTCATCACCAAAACATCTGTCAATAGCCATTCCTACATTAAATTGAAGCTTAAGGTGTTGGCTTGAAATGTGTGTCTCTCTTTTTTTCCAACTTATTGTAATGAAGAAGTAATTTATCATCAAAGACACTCTGACACATTGTGACAACCAACCCCATCAAGGGGTCGGTTGTCACACACTATGGGGTTGTTTGTCACAATGTTATCTTAATGGGAAAAATCTTAAGAAGAAGGCAATGAGGCAGAACCAAATTTGAAAGTTTAATTGCATTGTCAAGTTGACAAATAGGCCTACATAACTTACTGTAGCCTTGGCAGCTGGTCTAGTTTGGGATGCACTGGGTTGTTTTGATTTTGTTGCCCTTTTTTCTTTTGCTTGCTAGCTGCATTTTCCTGCTCTATTCTTTCCTTCTCTGGGGTGTCAGTGAGGATACAGCTTGACAATTTCTTTCGTTATTGGGTTCCTTTTCTGGCTGCAGCCTTGAGATAACATGTGACAACCAACCCCCCAAAAAATTTGACGACCAACCCCAACCTGAATTTCTTGCTAGCATCAAGGCCAACAACCATCTGACAACTAATTAGCTTGCTAACAACAATCTAAACTATAGCTTACCCTTCACACTTTCTGAGGGTAACAAGTGTTTTGTTATAAACCCATTGTGTAAAAGCCTAGAAGAAAAATACTGAGAAGCAAAATATTTTGAATTTGACATGAAAAACACAAAACATCCTCTCACCTGAAATGCAGCTGTCTTCCTCCAAGGAAGTCTATGTATGTGACCTCTGATCCCAATTCTGGACCTTTTTTATATCAACATTTCAGAGCTAGCGCGCTCTGGTGGCGAGATATAACGAATGTGACATCCAACCCATGTGACAAATTACCCCGTTCTCCCCTACTTATTGCAGCCCTATTTGCATAGCTTTTGAGCCCCATGCTGGTGTATTAGTACAGGTGTTTGTTGTGAGGCAGGTAATGTAGTAATTATTCAGTAATAATAATCTTTAAAATTGTCTGACACCTTTTATGTTTAAATGTAAGGCTTCACTCGTGCTACAATACATTAAGTATTATGTTATTTAGTCAACATATCTAAATGTGGGGGCTTTCCCAAGTACATATTTATTTATATGGCTTTAATTAAATCGGCATACTGTATATACATCCGCCACAGGTTGCCACCCCTTAAAATCTCTTGCCACCCCATGAATATTTTTCTAGATCCGCCCCTGGTATGTTGCATAGTACGAAAACATGGAAATCACTTCAAAGTGAAATGAATTGTATTGATTGAATATTACTGTGCTGTGTGCATGCAATGGCCTGGTACTTCAGCATTACCTAGTTCTGCTTTCACACTGAATACTTGCGCTTCCTTTGGTTTTGAACCCAAGTTGATGCTATAGTTTGCTGCTACAGTAGCATGGATTTGTTAACTTGATTACTCACCAGTTTGCAGACAACTGTGACCCCAAACTCTGAACATAAACTCCTTGGAGCAAGTAAGGGCTGTGCATAAGTTACCATGGTGATAAAGACAGGTTAGAGGAGCTGGCTCTATAATCAACATCCAGTACTTACCCAGATCTCTCTGACCCTGAAGCACATTGAGTTGTGTTGCATCCAGCTTGACCCATTCTGTTTGTGTGTCCCCAGTGCGACTCTGTTCAGAGCCATCTGCAGCAGCATCTTCAGCTCCATCATAGAGCAGGCTCCCTTTGCTATAGAGGAGCTGCTCTCTGAGGTGAAGGCAGAGCACAGCTCAGACTGTGACTCCGACCAGGCTTCTGAAGAGGACATTCCAGAGACGGACAGTCCAGAGACAAGCAGCAGCAAAGGGACATGGAAGCAGATGAACGGTACGACTCTACAGACATTATAATATCGACTGGATGCTTGTTGATCAATAATTACCCACATCTCCAATATCCCAATACTTTAATCTAGCTTTAGATACTGCATGTTTATTGAAATCTACTGTGGTCAGCCACAACCAAACATACAATACAATTTATTAAGTTGGTAAACAACAGGGCCTGTGCTAAAACCAAATGATTAATAGACACTATTTCAAAATCAATGGAGCTTAAAGGCCTACTTCACCGGTTTGAATATGAAGGTGTATTGAATTCTGAGATCCTATGTAGTATAAATGTACTTTATAAATATTACTGTGGTGTCACAGTAAAAGACATCACAGTAATATTTACAAAGTAAGTTTTTTTTTTTAACCCTGTATTTCTCTTTCTGTGATGTCACGAGAAAGAGAAATATAGGGTTAAAAAAACACTTTTTCTGCCTTTTCTCAGGCTAGGATGAACCGATTTCAATTTTTTTCGCACATTTATACTACATAGGAGGATCTCAGAATTCAATACACCTTCATATTCAAACAGGTGAAGTAGGCCTTTAAAGAGGAGCTATTATGCTATTTTTTACTAGCCTGGAAATCCAGACCTGCCGCTAGGCGCTGGCAAATTAAATTTGCTGCGCCTGTTGGTCTTGACACTCGCCATTGAAGCTCATTAAATATGTCAAGAAATCCTGAGCTACGTTTCAATTGTTTCTATCTGCTATGGGCAGGCCAGAGCCCTATGTATGGTGCTAAGGGGCGGACGTAACAGGATGATGACAGCGACGTGCAGGCACCAGCCGTGATAGTAAACATCAAAGATGGCTGCGGATATGTTGTTTGAGTTTGAGACGGCTTTGGCCTCGACCCTTTACGATTTGGAAGACGCAAGGGATGTCCATGGTTAACTGGTTAACCGTTAAGAAGATCTTTAACCGGTTAATACTAAAGTTTAAATGGTTAAAACTAAATCACCTTAATTTCTCTCAAATCCAGACTCTTATTTTGATATCGCTAAACCGGATGTAAGAATGCCAACTGTCGGTAAAGAATGAAAAGAGTCGTGTAGGCTACTCTCAACTTTATAATAGCTCCATGGTACGCTCCCAGAAAGATAGCCAGCCACAAGTATGGTCACAACACTCCCCTGCCATGTGTTTGTATAATTTAATTAACAGCGTGGGCTCCCGCTAGCTTAACATAGCGCTAGCATTAGCCTTCTTGAGGTGGATGCCGTCCTGCATCTATCACCGTCTCAGTGAGTGTGAGAGAGTGACAGATAGGCAGTGAGTGCCCCTGCACAGACACAGAGAGGTCTGCCATGCTTGTGTGCGAGGACCAATAGCGAAAATCCGTCATAAACAAAAGCGTAAAGTACCGTTATGCTGTACTGATAACGTCGGAGCTTATCAATACTACGGCCTTTCAAAATGTTGCCCCGTGCTCAGCACTACTTAGCACCGGGTTTCAGTAGGCTACCCATCCCCTAAGCCTGTGTGTGTAAATGTCCCTTTTCAGTCACTTATTTCACTTTCTGCTCCTACATTCGCATAATAGACCTCTTCTCACAACAGACAATGTGCCGTGTGAATGTCAACATGTATGTTAAATTAATATGCAGGTCTTTGGAAGAAAAAAAGGTCGGGAGCCCTGCTATTATTATATAGAAAGTAATAAAAACAGCCTACCACACCACAAAGAATGATCAGACCTTCATCTCTTTTTTTTTTTTTTATGTTTGAACATGACTTCTGCAGGTGAACTATTCATTAAACTGCCCAAATTCAAGAATAAAAACAACCATCAAACTGCTGGACTTTAAAATACTGGCCCACTCTTTCAACATACTTTCAGTTGTAGGCTTCAAATTCAATATGTTTGCCTGGTTTTATATTATGTGAATGAGCAATATCAACATTTCATATAATTAACTAAAAGAAAAATAACCAAATCTAAAGGAAATATCTATACTGTTACAGTATAGATATTCCCTTTAGATCTGGTTATTTTTTTATTTTTCTAATACAGGTATTATAATTATTGACACTAAATTATGAAGAAAAAAAAAGTGTGTGCAGGGCCAGTAAAACTCGGATCCACTGGAAAAAAAGTTATGTTGAACCCTGTAGACAGAAACGAACGGAGGGACTCTACTCACTGGACAGTTCCTATAGTCGTGCAGTTTGTCTGCCGACATGGCTCTGTGTTTTCATGATCTACAATCAGATCGCGGAAGTCTTTCCCATTGAAATCGCTAACGGGGCGGAATATCCCCGGTTATTATTTTAGCCACAAAACCCGCAGTTCTTCTGCGCGGCGGCTCACTCACTGGCGAGATCTCACGTAGGCCTTTCACACCGCCGCAAAATCGGTGCTAGTTCTGGGCTAGTTCGGAGTTAGAGCCAGTGTTTTGGTTTCACACCGCCAGAAAGCCTGCTCCGGGCCGTAAAAACCGGTTCAACTCATACCCCAGGATTGAGCAGGGTTTGAAGTGAACCGCTTGCGCCAGCGGCCGGGGGAGGGATTATCCTGACCAACCAGACCAACTAAAACCTCATGCCCGCCATGTTTAAAAACACCGCTACTACGAGACGTAAACATAACATAATTACCGAACGTAGCGATCAAATTGACCGGCGAGAATACGCTGTATGGGTCCTGTTTGGTTAAGAAAGCAAAGCGAGAGCTAACGCGTGTAAAAATAAGACGTATTCGCCGCTGTTGTTGTGCTTAAAGCTAGCGGTAGCTTTAGCGTTAGCCACAAGAGCAGCGGCGTCGGGCGACGTACACACACGTTTACAGTGACGTCATGACGTTGCTCTCTTGCCGGCTCCATGGCTGTCTCCGGTCGATGTGAAACCAACTGGTTCATAACTGGGATAAGGCTGGAACCAGTTTTGAACTGACCCCAACACCAGCCTGGAACTGACTCTTGGTTCATTTTGGTGTGAAAGGCCTAACGGTGAAACGCTGCTTTGCTCGGACGAAGGCATTGTAATAAAATCGGTTCCTAGCGTCACTCCTCTTGCAAACTCTGTCCAGCATGATTGACTATCTCCACACCTGGTCAGTCAAGAGGTAGTTAACTTACGTGACACAGCCTCCATGACCACTAGTCCCCATGCATCTAGCGCCCCCTCCAGGCCTGGAACATCCATTACTATAAAAACTCACCCAATCCCTGTATGTCAGTCTGTCAGATCATCATTAATCCCTCCTCATAGATCATACAGGTCACGCCAGAGACCACTTGGGATTACAAGTAACTTGAAAACTGTACCTATTATGTGTAATAGGTCAATTGTGTTGGACCACCCCGCTGTTGATAACCCGGACATAAGCATATCAGAGCTAAACTCACCAAACATCCTCAAATCAAGAAAGGGTTTGGGTTTTCTTCACTTAAACATAAGAAGTTTGCTTCAGCACAATAAATTAGACAATGTTAACATCTTAGTATCTCAGGCTGACCCAGATGTCTTGGTTCTGACTGAATCATGGTTGAAGAGCAGTACACATGACTCTATGGTGGCAATAAATGATTATAGTTTATTCAGAATAGACAGGACCACACGGGGTGGGGGACTGGCTGTCTATGTTAAATCACATTATTCTGTATCATTACTACATGCTGTCTCTGTTCGAAGCTGCTTTGAATTTATTGCTTTCGAATTGTCATTATTGTCCAATGATTGTGTTATTGTAATTGGTGTGTACAGGCCCCCTTCAGCGGTAACTAGCTCCTTGAGTGAGCTAGCACATTTAATCTCTCCATATGTAAATAGAGAGGTCATTATGATGGGTGATTTTAACATTGACTGGCTTTCTGGTGCTTCTGAACCTTTTAAAGAAATCTGTAGCAACCTAAATCTTACACAAATAATAACTGAGCCCACAAGACCTAATCTAAAAAACCCAGCAAAATCAACTTTGATCGATTTAATATTATCAAAGCAATAAAATAGTTTCTGCTGGTGTCTTTGAGCTTGGAATCAGTGATCACTGCCCGGTGGCCTGTATCAGAAGTATTCATCTTAAAAAATCTCAACCCAAAATCATTATTAAGCATAATTTTAAAGGTTTTAACGAGCAAGCATTTTTAAATGAACTCTATCAAAGTGACATTCATCTCACAAGTGAAATATCTGATGTGGAATTGGCCTTAGAATTTTTCACCAATACTTTCTCCTCCATTTTGAACAAGCATGCACTCCTTAAAAAGCACAGAGTAAAAAATAGATCAAACCCCTGGTTCACAAATGAATTGTCCGATGTATTTGCAGAGAGAAATAAAGCATGGTCCCTAGCTAGACACTCTGGTGAAAACTCTAAGTGGACTGCTTTCAGACAAATCAGAAATAGGTGCATATCCATGGTTAGGAAAGCTAAATCAGATTACTACCTCGAACTAATTTCCAACTGCTACTCCAACCCTGCACTATTTTGGAAGGCTGTGAATTATAACAAAAATAATTCTAGCACTGTTCCCAGTCAGTTAAAAATAAATGATCAGACTTTAAATGATCAGAAAGAAATTGGTTTAGCTTTCAATAAACACTTTTTAGCTGCTGGTAAACTCTTTCACAATGGAGTATCTACGCCTTCCACCACCAGAAATAAAAATAGCATACCACCTGTCTCTAAAACTCCTCTTTTCAGCCTTGTTCAAGTTCCAACAAGTATTGTTGTAGATGCGCTTCTTGCCATCAACCCCAGGAAGTACATGGGAGAGGACAATTTGGACCCATTTTCAATAAATCTCTCTGCACTTATCATATCAAAACAAATAACCCATATTTTTAATCTTTCCATCTCCTCTGGTATTGTTCCTAAAGTCTGGAAAAAAGCTCACGTCATTCCATTACATAAAGGGGGTGGCAAAAGTGATCTCAATAATTACAGGCCAATTTCCAAACTCCCATGCCTGGCAAAAATTCTAGAATCAGTCATTAATACTCAGTTGAAAACCTTTTTATCCAGTGCTTCCATTTTGAGTCCATTTCAATCTGGTTTTAGGGCAGGCCACAGTACTGTATCTGCTGTCACTTTGGTCTTAGACAACATTGTTACAACTATCAATAAAAAAAAAATGCACTGTGCAACACTTTTTGTTGATCTGTCAAAAGCTTTTGATACTTTAGATCACCATTTGCTTTTAGAGAGGCTGCATGAAATTGGTTTTTATTATTCTACATGTAGCTGGTTTAGGGACTATCTCTCTGATAGACAGCAGTCAGTAAAACTGGGAAGCTACCAAACTGAATGCTGCTTATTTCAGATGGGATTTATCAAACCCGCTCAACTGACATGCTCATGTTATATGTTCCCTATGCCCGGTCTGAGCTTGTTAAAACCGCTTTTAGCCATAGTGCCCCTGACTCCTGGAACAGCCTACAACATACAATTAAAATAAATACACTCATAACTGTTAACCAATTTAAAATTATTATTTTGAATCAGCCCCTCTACACTTGTAACTGTTTTAATTAGGCTATTGTCTCTTTCATTCAATTGATCTGAATTTTTTAAATTGTTGTGTGTGTGTGTGTGTGTGTGTGTAAACTAATTAAACTAAGTAATGTATTCTCATTGTATATTGTGTATCTGTACAAACTCGACGTCATTATAAAAGAGGGTCACCCCTCAATTGATCTTTCGAGGTTAAATAAAGGAAAATTAAATGAAAATTGTGTGTTTCTAAAGGCCAGGACACACCAGTCCGACTACCGGAAAATGGAGACTGTCGATTCATGGAGCTCCAGTCTTCCCGTCGCAGCCGAAAAAGTGCAAAGAACACACCAAACCGACTGCTGACTTTCCGTACGCTCTGCACTTGCGCTGGAAGTAATGTCTCCATAACAGCAGGCGGCGCTAATCTGTATTGTGGCCCGAAAAAATACGGAAGCCGGAAATGATGGGACGGCTCTCTAGACCAGTGGTTCCCAACCTTTTTTCCCTGAGGACCCCCGTGTCAGGGTCCAAGACAAGCAAGGACCCCCAACCCTAACTCCGACCCACATACACACAATAAAATAATAGAGTGATTAATAACTTTTATTTGCAAAAAAAATAAACAGGTACTGATTTACAGAGCTCCGTGGCTCTGTGTAAATCAGTACCTGCTTTTTCAAAAGCTTTTCTGATGTCCGTGGATCTTCTTGATAGTGCCAATTGCTTCTTTCTCTCAAAATATTCTCGACTTTCACCAATAGTCTCGGGGTGTTTGGTCTCCTGGTGTCGTTTCAGTTTGCATGGTTTCAAGCTTTGATTAGCTAGCTTCTCGCCACAAATGACGCATTCTGGCTGAAAACTGTCCTGTTCTTCCATAAAACCAAAATCGATGTATCTCTGGAGATATTGCTTTGTTTTCATCTTTGGTACAGACGAACCATCTGTACATTTACGTTTCACAGACATTTTTTTTTTCTGTGTAAAGTGAGGCTGACCGCAGCGAAACAATCAGCATTGCCCGCCACCCACAAGCCGACCGGAAGGTTGCTTACGCAAGTTCAGAGGTCATATAATAATTAATTTAAATGTGGACCAATAATATGTTTTAATTAGCATTAAACATCGTTTTGATTATCCAATTGGATGTTATTGAAGTTTTATGAATTTAATGTTTTGGCGACTGTGGCTCAGTTGGTTGAGCGGGTCGGCCGATGATCAAAGGGTTGGAGGTTCGATCCCTGCCCTGCCACCTGTGTCATAGTTGTTGTGTCCTTGGGCAAGACACTTCACCCACCTTGCCTCGTGTGAATGTCGATAGTTAGCCTGCTATCGGTGTATGAATGTGTGTGTGAATGGTAACGTGTAAATGGGAACAGGTCTCCCTTGCAAAAGAGTCTTCGGACTCAATGGGATATACCTGTATAAATAAAGGTAAAAAAAAAAAATGCAATTTTTTTTTTTTTTTTTTCACAAGTCACAACCTCAGCACAGACAAACTTGTGCGCCCCCCATGCGATCTCTGGCGCCCCCTGCTGGGGGGCGCGGACCCCAGGTTGGGAACCACTGCTCTAGACCATAAACATAGATAGAAATACGTATTTATATTTATGGACCATAAAGAGCACCATTTTTAGCAGAGAGTGTCGAGCATGGTGTCGAGCAGTCAACAAGGGTTGATGCATGTGAGTACTCGCTGAACGAAACAAACAAACACATTAAAACGATGGCTAACTGTTGTTAGCTGTTTGTGCTACCTACGACATCTACGACGACCGATTTCACGGCACACACCAAACAGATTCGTGTCCCCGCCCCCTCCCGACTCTACGACAGCGATTATCGGGCCGGTGTGTCCTGGCCTTCAGGTGATTTAACATCATAGCCTTAGACGAGCGTTTAACATTATGCTGCATATTTTCCACTGCATTGTTTTTTATCAATTGTTTGAAAAAATTGTCCCACACCAGACTCTTAATGTGAAGCTGACACTTCATTTAGAACGCTAGTGACGCTCCTGCAGCGCGCTCACGACCAGAAGTGAACTCGCATTCATGGTGAAATCTCCCATTTAAAAAAAAAAACGGCATAACCTTCTGATTTTCGGATTTCTATTTTTACGTCAACTTGAGCGCAAGTGGAAAACCGGTCATTGGTTTGACACATTCACATCCCTAATGCATAGAGAAAGTAGTAAACACTACCTACCACACCCAGGGTGTCCGCGGAAGTCTTAAAAAGTCTTAAATTCATAAATCTAAAATTAAGGCCTGAAAAAGTCTTAAATTCATTAAAAATGTGATATGCTGGTCTTAAATCCATTAGTCAAAGGTCTTAAATTTGTTGGGGCAGGACTATTCAATGTTATATATATATTTTTTCTTCCGGGACTTTCCAAGAAGGAGATGTAGAGAGGCTACTTTCTAACTAACTGCTCATATAAAAGTCCGACACTACTTTAGAGGCAGTACGGCCGTGTGTGGCTGTGATCCGCATATAAACGTAGCATAGAAGAAGAATGTGTGTCCCCTGCCTCCGAATTTGAAGTCGGTCGCGTGAAAGCAAGTAAGGGGAGAACTACCTAGCGAAATGCATGCCCTGCTATTATAAATTCAGTGAGAGTTGGAGGGTGGACGACAAATATCATGGCTAGCTTTATTCCCCCCGCGACCACACACTGCCGCTACTCCGTAGGTGTGCAACCACCCGCCCGCTGGCGATGTAGGTAGGCTACTGACCCAAACTAATTAATAGCTGCCTTGTCGTGAGCTCACAGAGTGAGACGCGATCTCTGCTTCTCTCTCTGTCTGTCGCTTTCTTTCTCTCCACTCCGCCCTCGCTCTCTGACGGCTAGTTAAGAACTATTGCCGATCGTCCCGTCAATCGCAGACAGTAGCCTACATTTCCATCACTATTCGGTACAACCCTAATACCCGCAGTTTATTAGCTGCCTGCAACAATATGAAGAAAATAAAACATTTCGCAAATTACCGTATTCGGTACAACCCTAATACCCGCAGTTTATTAGCTGCCTGCAACAATATGAAGAAAATAAAACATTTCGCAAATTACCGCAGGTCCCGTGGGCATCCCCCGGTTATGTAAACCTGTATACAGTAGGCTATGCTATGCCTACTTTACAGTAGCCTATTTCCCGATTTTGAAAGTGCAAAAACATTCACCTGTGGAACCAATTTTAAATAGTTTCTGCCATAAGTTCTGAAAAATAAAGTTAATGGACTAAGTTTGTTGTTTATTGAATAAGTAGGCTAATTAAAATTTGAAGGACATTCTTTCCCATAAATTACCAGATTTTTGTATTTCATTCTAATACTGCATGCTGCAGCTAACACATTTTCTTTATTGATTAAACTGTTCTTGTGACTCGATTAATCAGAAAATGTCAATCAATTGATACAGCTCTGTAATGGGTTGAAAAGGTGGTAATGATGGGTTTTCACGTTGCCTTTACAGTGATCTTTTATTTATTTGATGGTAAATGCGGGAGGACATTGTCTTCATTCAGACTGCTGAACATTTTTTATTTTATGTAATTAGACAGCAGTTGTTAGCTAAAATGCATTGAATATTTGATATTCAAACTTCATAAAACTTTTTACAGAGCATATACTGTAGTGTAGTTTGTAGATTTGCCAAGGCATTGGTGTTCATTAGAGGTCTTAAAATGTGCAGATACCCTGAGAGAGGCTACTTTCTTCCTAGCTTCTGATATAAATGAGCGTCACTTTATGTTCAATAAACAGACAAAAAGTAAACTTGAATGTGTCTCATTGAGTGACACACAAGCTATGCTTGGGTTGTAATACAGCTGGACCCCCCAAATATCGCCTATATGTATTGTGTTTTAGGTCTTACATTTCATTCAAGGTGGTATTAAAAAGGTCTTAAAAAGTCTTAAATTTGACATGCTGAAACCTGCAGATACCCTGACACCACAACGACTGATCAGACCTTCATCTCTTTTTTCTTTTTTTTTATGTTTGAACATGATTTCTGCAGGTGAACTATTCATTAAACTGCCCAAATTCAAGAATAAAAACAATCATCAAACTTCTGGACTTTAAAATACTGGCCGACTCCTTCCACATACTTTCAGTTGTAGGCTTCAAATTCAATATGTTTGGCTGGTTTTATATTATGTGTATGAGCAATATCAATATTTCTTATCATTAACTAAAAGAAAAATAACCAAATATAAAGCGAATATCTATACTGTTACAGTATTAGATATTCCCTTTTAGATTTGGTTATTTTTCTAATATAGGTATTATAATTATTCACACTAAATTTTGAAGAAGAAAAAAAGTGTGTGCAGGGCCAGTGAAAATGTACATGGGGCCAGTAAAACTCAGATCCACTGGCCCGGCGGGCCAGTAGGAAAAAAAAGTTATGTTGAACCCTGCAAGTAGACTAATAATAACATTAATAAACTAGAACTGCAAGCAGTTGTGAACGGGGGCCAAGCCTCCCATGCGACCCGGGATCGGGCGGCGGCGTCCGCGGCGCCGGCCCCTCGCTTCACGGAATCCGGGGATGTAAAGCTTTTGAATGTGGGATGTTTGGTTTGGGAGTTATAGACCAAAAGGCAAAAAAATTGCAGAGAAAGATGCTCAAGTGTGTTTTTGGCGCCCCCCTTTGGAGCAATTTAAGGAAAAAGTAGAACCAACCTGAGAACCATAGGACAAACAAAGTTTGGTGTTAATAGGATGAATCGTTTTGGATTTAGGAGAAGTTTGGTACAAGGTAGCTAATGTGCAAATATTTAAAGCGCTACCGTTGGGTCTCCCGACATTCTTTATACAACTTTTGCTCGTGGGAGTCAGTAGAGCATAATGCTTTTGGTTTCGTCCAAATCGGACAAAAACTGTTGGAGTGTGTTTTGTTGACTGACACAGTTTTTGCGATGTAGCGAAAAAAAATCCCATACGCAAGATGCAGCTGACTTGTGGGCATCTATGGATATAAAGTGTTTGACTGTGGGATGTTCGGTGTGGAAGTTATAGCCCCAAACGCGTTTTCTTTGCTTTTTGTGGTTTTGGTGCCCCCTATGGATGACATTCGCAAAACTACGTTAGATAGAAAGATGCAGCTCAATGTACCAAACAAGTGGATGTCAAGTTTTTGAATGTGCGATGGTTGGTTGGGGAGTTATGAGCAAAATCAAATTGTCAACCTCTCCATTGTAAAGACAATATGGCCAAGAAATTCCTATGTATGCCGGACTTATTAAACAAATTAATAAGTCCGGCATACATAGGAATTTCTGAATTTGAGCTACGGATATGAGTTTCTTGCAAGAAGGCTATTTCTGATGAGATGTGAAAAAACTAGGGCTGTCAAGCGATTAAAAAAAATAATCTAATTAATTACAGGCTCTGATAAACGGCTGCTTGTCTCTCTCTCTCTCTCTCTCTCTCCCCCCCCTACCCCCCCCCCCCCCCCCACACACACACACACACACACAACAGGCAGCGCTGCACTGCCACAGATGCCGATTCATTCACCATCATCGTACTCATAGGCAAAAATATTGACACACACGGGGCGGGTTTACGCGGGAGACGAGACAGCTAGCAAACAAAATTGAGATACACGAAGGAAGATTGAGAGATACTTTTAAATCAATAATGCACAGACACTGCGGAGAATAAAGTAAGATGTCTTCCTACCTTCATGCTTATTTACCCCAAAGCATCCCATAAACCGTTCATAGAGCCCTCGGCCCCGCCCTTTCCCCTGCTTCTCTCTTTACTTTTCTCCCTTTCACCCGTGCGGGCTGAGCTACAGGTGCAGCTCGGTGCAGCTGCGCACCACTTTTGCACCGTGTCAAAGGGAATTATAGAAGTGCGATTAATCTGCGTTAATTTTTTTTTATCGCGTTAATTTTTCTGTGATTAATTAATCGAAATTAACGCGTTAATTTGACAGCCCTAGAAAAAACCTTTCTTATTTTAACAGGGTGGTTTAAACCTTTGACATTCCAGCTTACTATATTGAGTAGGGCCCGACCGATATAGATTTTTGGGTGCCGATGCCGATTATTGTTACGATAACGATTAAATCGGCCAATAATTTTTTTTTTATCCCATAAGTATATATTGAGAAAATTTACTTTTTTTAACCCTTAAATATATACAAATACTTTTTACTGTCAATAGGTGTACAGGAACTTTTTTTTATTGAAATATGCATTATCTAAAAAAAAATAAAGTGTTAAAAATATGTCTAAATTGACATGACGCAGACATTAAAGGTGAAGTAAGTGGTTTATTTATGTTAATATAAGTATAAAATTGCTCTTTATTCATACAGTGATCACTTACATAATGTGCACGTTTCATAAAGCCGATCTCTCAGTCAGCTGCTTTGCATGTAATCGGCAAATAAACTTATTGTAGTATCCCGACATTTTTATCCAATCAGAAGAGAGAATGCTACAAACCGACACTCGTCTCACTGATTTATAGTATATACACTCCATGGTCTCACTGCCGGTGCACGCCAGAGCAACAGATGGTGAATGTATATGCGCCTACATTGGCGGAGCAGGTAAAAATCCTTCCCAATGTCTGTTTTGATGGTTTTTATCATGTTTTATCACCCTTATGGATCTGAGATTATGCTAGATAACTTGCTGCTAGAAGATCGCAGTGCATTAATGTGGTGACGTAGGGACGAGCGAGGGGACTGCTAACTGCAGTAACTGACAGGAAGTTAGCTAAAAGAACCATTCTGCTTACAGCACCTTTAAGCATTTTATGTAACTGCACCCAACCCTCTGGAACTCCCTCCCTCCAAACATCAGCATCTCGGACTAAATAAACTCATTCAAAAGTCAACTCAAAACTCACCTCTTTAAGAAAGCATAATTACACCGGACTCTACTCCAAACCTTATCTTTAATTTGTCTGTATTTTGTATATTTCTTTTTCTATAAGTATGATTTTCTATATGTTTGATGTAAAGTGTCTTTGAATGACCTCCAATAAAGCACTATATAAATTCTATATAATAACTATAGTAATATCAATTACTATTAACAGTCAAGAGATGACCAATGACTCTGCTATTGGTGTCAGGGGGAACTGTTCAACCATTCACAGAACTTCAGAATAAATTCAAACTGTCAAACCAAGAATCGTTTAGATATTTACAGTTAAAAAACTGGATAATGGAAAACTTTAATTTACAATATGATTTGGTTCAAGGACCATTTGAGGAGGTTATGTTTAAAAAAGGAAAGAAGAAACAGTTAATTGGTAGCATATATAATATTATTTTGAATGAAGAATCTACTCAATGCATAAGCTCTATGAAAAATGGAATAAAGATCTCCAATTCAAAGACGCCAATATAAAATGGAAGAAATGCTTGTATCTTACAAATAAAATTACCACAAATGAAAATCTTAGGTTAATACAATATAAACTGATGACAAGAATATATTATACTAGAGATAAATTACATAAGTTTTATGCTGACTCCTCTGACCAGTGTGTGAAGTGTGGCTCTCAAGACTCCCTCATACACGCCTTTTGGCATTGTATGAAAGTGAACAAAGGTTGGAATGAAATCCAAGAATGGATATCAACCATTTGTAAAACAAAAATGCAGTTCTCAGCTCAGCTGTGCATTTTTCAGAACCCCGAGGGTGTAAGGTACCCTATGGGATGGCAAATTATGTTTTCTTCCCTTGTTTACAAGAAACTAATTTTAAAATACTGGAAAGATGCAGAGGCCCCTACATTAAAGAACTGGAAAGAACTTATGAAATATTATCTGACCATAGAAAATACATTATCCGAAGACAACAACAAAACAAATCAATTTAATGAAGTATGGAAACGCATCTATGAGGCACTATGAGTAATAAAGCTTGTAGCATTGCTGAGAAGGAAGGGGGGAACTACGGTGGAGATCACAGGACATGGATTTTTCTTTTTCTTTTTGTGTCTTTAAATGTTACGTGTGTGTGTGTGTGAGTGATCATGCAATAATGAACAACATACACATTTGTCCTTTTTCTTATTTTTCTTATTTTCTCTCTCTTTTCTTAGTTTGTATGTATTGTCTGGTGTTGTTTGTTTGATTATTGTTACAAAAAAAACAAAATAAAAAGAATTATACAAAAAAAAAACAGATCTATGAAAATATGACTGCAGCTTTAAATGTACGGCTGTAAACATCATAAAAAAGCCGAAGCTAGAACACCACAGCGTGCATACAGGGCCAGACGACATGCGGCAACAGCACACCGCCCCAAAACAAAATGAACACCGTCTGGACATAGTTTCTAATTTAAAATACACGTATATTTGAGTGTAGCCATTGTATACAGCCTGTACCTTTTTTAGTATAGACAAAACACCCGTATAAGGGCGCACAATCAGCTGTGTAGCAAGACACAGAGCCAACTGAAAGCTGCACGTCTGTGTCCTATGGCTACAGTGTTACCTCTCATCCAGTGGATTAGGCGTCCTTAAACAGTGTCTTTATGGGGGTTTGGGGGACTTGTCGATGTATTTCTGCGCCTTCTGGGGTGAGTTTATCGACTTTCTGGCTCCGTCAGCCATCGTGACACAGAGTCGCGCTGGGTATAGAAGTGCAGGTCTCAGTCCCAGTTTGTAAAGCTCTGCCATGGCGTCCCGGTTTCCTGCACGCTGGCTCTGCACCTCGGGGCTATAGTCCTCCACGATCCGAATAGGCTTGCCATGAAACTCGAGCTGACCCCTCCGTCGTGAGGAAATCTTTCGTCTAGTATCTATACAGGCACAAAATGACTGGTCGCTGGCCGGGAGCAGGTTTAGCTTTGAGGGAGCGATGGGCTCTATCAACTTCTGGGGGCTCTGGCAACATCTCGCTCCCGAAAACCTCCTGCAGCAAATCCGAGAAAAACTCAATTGGTCGTCCGCCCTCAGTGGATTCAGGTAAACTGAGAATTCGTATGTTTTGACGTCGGCTCCGTCCATCCAAGTCGGCTACTTTAGCTGTTAGCTTTGTGTTGTCACCACGCAGAGTGGAACAAACGGTCTCGAGGTCGTTGACGCGCTGACTCAGGTCCTCAGCAGAAAGCTCCAGAGACGAGAGGCATTGACCATGGTCCTCCACTGTCAGTGTAATCTGGTCTAACTTTGCGTCGAGCTGAGCGAATGATTTTTTAAACTCAGCGGTCAATGCCTTCTGGAGCTTCTCAATTAGCGTGGTTATCATGGCCTCTACAGCTCCCAAGCTAACGTTAGCATTAGCGTCCTCTTTTTCACTCGGAGTTGGCTTTTTTTCCCTTAGAGCCATTTAGAGAGACGACTGTACTTCTCTAAAGGAGTGTTTGACAGAAACAAAAAAAAACTGAAGCAGTTTTGGTGTGATAGTATGAGTGCATCCACTCCATCTAAGTCTCCAACTGGAAGTCATCCAAATTCGATTTTTTTTTAAAGCTTATTGAGACACCCAACTTGATATTTTATATTGCTTTTTACTAGACCAGGTTTACAGAGTCTTAAAGAGTGATTTTAAATAAAGGTGGGGAAAATATATCTTAGCATAATCTTGACTAAAACAACCAGATTTCATGCAAGTTGCACATAGCACACTGCTAACTGCAGGGATACTGAGGCCACGCCCCCTACATGCACTGTGCATTCCTCCATCACATGGGGGGGGATTTACTTAATTTATTGAATGGGTTGGGTCAGACAGATGAGTTATGTTTTACTCAACATTCATCTTTTTGTTGTTCAGTGAAATTATTGATTGTTCATAAAATAATCAAAACTTGATAAAGTTCTACTTAAAAATAAATCTGTTCAAATGTAATGTTTTTTTTTATTGTATTAGTTTGCATGGATGTCTGCCTATGACAAAACATAGTGTTTATATGTTTAGATTTATGTTTGGATATGGAAAAAAAAATCATTTAAATGACCGCCATTTAGTTACCGTACTTTTCGGCCTATAAGCCGCAACTTTTTCCCCGTTTTTCGACCCTGTTATTACACAGCACAGTATATGTTCTGTAGCTACTAGGGATGGGCGTTAGTAATCGAGTACTCCTCGTTTCAAATGATCTCGATTGGTGGATGAGGAAAATCGTTTTTTAATTTTTTTAGTGTTTGCAGCCTTTAGGCCGGCCGGCCGGCCGGCCGCCCCTATTTTAAAATGTTATATACGTGTACAAAACGGCACAAAACGGATAAAATAAAGTTTAACAAAATTAAATAGTTTGATCCAAGTTAAATAAACTAAGCGCTGTGTCAAACAGCAACCACAAATAACTGCCACCTCCGTGCAGCGCAGCCAGTGTGTGGTCTCCACAGCACGGCGGAGCTGAATGCGTTGCTGGAAAACTTGGAAAGTCACGTAAAGAAGCCAAGCTGACTTCGGGCACATTCGAGCAAACGACAGTTAAGAAGCCTTTATTATGGAATATAGGATTGAGATTCAAAAGCCGACCGGTGCAACGTTCCGTTAACGAGGAATTAGTCGCGGTAATTAGTCACGGACACGGAGTGGGCATTACGCGGTTGGATATACAACTACTGCTTCTACTGCTTCGGAGAGTTATTTAGCCTATCTATGTGTTTAAATTGTAGGACAATAATTTTATTGTAGCCTATTTGCTGCCCTTATTTTAAATGGTGTCTATTTTGATTGTTAGCCAAATACAGCCCATGCTTTTTTTCTCTCTCTTTTTTTTCTCTCCACCGCAGACCTACTCGATCGGTTTAAATTGTGGCCCGCTTATTTAATTACTTTCAGTTAGGAAAATGTGTTTTAAACTTGTGGAAAATAAATCCTTACAATCATATGGCAACTGTGACTGTTTGACAAGAAGCATTAAGCGCAGGTTATTGGCTTTATTGCAATGCACCGTTATTCTGCAGACAGATGCGCTGCGATCTAAAAATTTAAAAAAGTTTAACGAGGAATCGATTGATCCTCGAGGAATGCAAGCGATCACACGAGTAGTGAAAACACTCGTGTCCATCCCTAGCTATTGCACTAAATGGTAACACTTGAATACGTTATGCAAATATGCAACTTGTTTGTTGAAATGTTAATAAATGGGAGCTCAAGCAGCCATCTCTTTCCCGACAATCCCCTCTGTGCACGAACTCTTACATATGGTAATTAAACATTATAACACCTGCGGCTTATAGTCCAGTGCGCCTTATAGGCCGGAAAGTACGGTAATTCCTATAATTCCCAATTTTGAATATTCCCAAAATTCCCGTGGAAAGTTTCCACCCCTTTTTTTCCTTCTTCAAAAAACTTTTTTTTTTTTTTTTTTTTTTTTTTTTTTTTGCAAAAGTAGCTCAAACTGCAACATATTTTGTCAGTGGTGTCACACATACAAAGATGATTTAATCCGGCCCGCGACTTGTGAGCCTGTCAAAAAAAAAAGTAAGTCTCTAGCCCATTCCTGTGAGGAGTTATGAATTGAAGAAATAACCAAAATGCTCACTCCAGCCGCTAGGGGCAGCCAACATTTTTAAAAAAGCACATTTTAGCAACATTGGAAATGGTATATGGCAATCTTGCTTCACCGCTACTAATGTTTCCTCCAGTGCTTTATGGCAAAAAAATTTTTTACTAGCAAGCGCTGTGTGTCTGCGGTTCTGCGCGCGCGTAACGAGCAGGAGCATGCTAGTGTAGGCCTACAAGATTTATTTCCTCATTTTCAATGCTGCTTTATTTTTATGTTTAAATTGGGGAACAACTTATTCCAAAACAACCACAAAGCTCTGTATTTAAAAATAAATTAAAACAGTAGAAGTTGCACTTTTATTTAATTGTATTTTCTACTGCATGTTTGCACAAAATGTGTCCCTGTACATAGCAAACAAAATTGCACAACTGTAAGGTCAGTGTCTGTTGTATTTTTGTATTCAAATAAACAGTTGTTTATTGCATTAGTGCGTATTGGCATCTTTGAGCAAAAAACCCCCAAAATTTTGCTGCAGCGCCGCACCTCCTATTCCCATGGCCAGCAGCAACCTTTACTAAGACATTTCCTGGGGGGAACACTGAATCTCTTGTGATCCCTGATAATGTAGGTTACAAATGTAGGCTTTATCACTCAGCTGTAGGCTGTGATAAAGCATATTACTGAAAAACAAAGCTAAAGATTGGAGTTGACATATGTATGTTATTTTGCCATTATTTTACTGGTCCGGCCCACTTGAGATCAGAGAGGCTGTATGTGGCCCTCGAACCAAAATGTGTTTGACACCCCTGTTATACAGCAATTGTGAAATACAAATTTAAACCTTCATCAGCCATAGGACATATCGGTGTGTTAGCCACCGAGGGGCGCCCTTAGCTCAGTAGGTAGGGCAGCAGACCCGATTCCCGCCCGGGCCGTTCTCCCCTCTCTGCCCCATTTCACCTATGTCTCTTCACACTGTCAATAAAGCATGAAAAATGCCAAAAAATATCTTTAATAAAATAAAAAAAGTGTTGGCCACCGAGCTAACCAAGCTAACCCCAGTCAAGGAAGTGGAGGCTACTGCCCTGCAAAGTATCAGGGAGGAGCTTGGTTGTAGCTTAGACCTGAGTCTTCTGTTTACAAAACAATACCAACTAATGCTCCTATGTAAAATACAGCCAGAGAGAGGAGGACTGAGCAGATTAACACACCACCACATATTCTAGTGGGGCAGAAGTGATCATTGAGAGGGATATTTTTGTGTGACTCAATAATTTTATTTTTTCATTAAAATGTTGCAAAGTCTGCCTTTTTAACCTTGGTAACAAAGCTCTGTGCCAGTGTTGTGGCTGAATAGAGCAGTGTTTCTCAATCCTCGCCTGTCCTCTTGTCCTGGACATGTTAGACCTATCCTGCTTCAACTGCTGATTTACAGCAATCTGTGCTAAACTAATATATTTAGAAATGGAGAATCGAAACGTGACCTAAAATTGAAAACCAAATCGAGGATTTGGTGAATGGTGACGCCCCTAGTGATGAGCCAGCGTTTATGCACACTGAATGTCCACAAGTCCAAGCCTCATCCCATCATTAATATTTGGTCTTCCCTCATTGATATGACAATAGAACTGTTCTATTTACTCATGCAACATTTGTATCAAAGAAGTGCTCTACATCTTGTAATATAAGTTGTTTTAGTATTTATTCAATAATTAAAAGTATCTGCTTTTCTTCTTTTAGGCAACACATCAGATGATGATGATGAGTGTTACTCACAGGAGCCAGGTGAAGATGACATTGGACCAGTCCTACAGGTGAAGGCTTCCTCGTGGGATTTGACTTGTTTATTTTCATACATGCCATTGTGTTTTATGCTTCACTTGTAAGTCAAGCTCCCTGCATGAACTTAGCAGCAGTTGAGGTGGGGCCAAGTCTGGAAGCTTGTTTACAAAACACAACCGACAAATCCTACCTATGCGAAATACATCTTTAAATTCTGTCTTTCCAGAAAAAATTAGGGATGCACCGAACATTCAGCCACCGAAAAAGTTTGACCGAAAATGGCAAAATAAGTCATTTTCGGTTTTTAAAAGAGCTGCACGCTTGTAAACCAGGAAATGGCAGTAAAGAGAGATGTATGCGAGTCCACGTCTCTTTGTGAGCGCGCAGCAGGAGCAGTTTGCTGCGTGCATGAAAATATCAGACTCCAGTGTGGGAGCATTTTTACAAACTGGATGAAACACGGCGCAGACTAGGGCTGTGTCAAAAAATCGATATATCGCGATACTTAGTTTCCCGATATCAGTAGGGGAAGGTGGGGTGATTTGTGCAACTTTTTACTCAAAGTGATTTTAAAGTCAGGCCTTGACAGTTATGTCTCCAACTCAAATATGTACATATATTTCAGGATGTTGTGCATCCCTGGCAATAAAAACTTTGGATCTGGAATAAACTGTTTAAGAAATATAGCTTTCGGAAAAAAAGTTGTCTTGTCGCACAAATCACCCCACTACGTGGGGTGATTTGTGCGTCATTGTGTCACAATGACAAAGTCACCATCATCATCTTTCTGGCCATCTGAACTCTCATCAGTGGTGTCGTTAAGTGGAATTGAGATGTCACCCTCTTCTGAGCTACTGTAGACAATCACTTTCTTTTGGTGACCAGCGTATACAGCCATGCCACTGGCACAACTCTCAGAAATGTACTTTGCACTAGTTGCTCCGTGCTTGTGGAACCAACTGCCACCTGACAAATGTGATTCCCCCTACATTTCTGCCTTTAAATCAAGGCTCAAAACCCATATGTACACCCTGGTGTTTCCTCCCCATTAACCTCTGCACTACTTACTTACCTCTGCACTACTATCTGTGTTTATGTGGATGTATGGGCTTTACGTCTTTTATTTTGGTTATTGTTATTTTACCTTCATTGTTTACCTACTGAATGCACTATGTACAGCACTTTGGACAGTGCAAACTGTCATAAATGTGCTTTTATAAATACATTTTACTTACTTACTTACTTATAACTCACCCAGGCCCTTGCGCACAAATCACCCCATCCCCAGAATTTTGGATAATAGGCATGATGCAGCAATTTAGGGTTGACATTGTGCTAACTATATAGACTCAAAGTATAGCATACCAAAGCACTAAAACATGTGTCAAATGTTTTCAAACGTGTCTATAATTGTTCAGACACAATAATCAAAAAACCTTGATCATGGAAATTTTACTTTGAAAGGCAAAACACAGTTTTTTGAGCTTAAATGTGCTTATATCTTATTCCTTGTGTCTCCCTTCTTTACAGGATGAGTCAAATGGATGGCTCTTCTTAAATATGTGGTCACATTTCCAATTTCTTCCACGGTTTTCTAGAAACAAGGGGTTTTGCAACTTCCAAAATGCACAAATCACCCCACCTTCCCCTATCGATTTTTATATCAAAATATCGTTTTTTTTTTTTTTTTTTTTGCTTTTCAAGGCTTTATTGACAGTGCAGAGATACAGATATGAAGTGGGGCAGAGAGGGAATGAAACAACCATGGGTCAGATTCAAACCCATGTCTGCTGTCAGGCCTGAGCCTCTAGGATACTGACTATTGAAGTTAGATCAGTTTTGTTTATAAAAATACTTAAGATTCACTGTGTCACAAAAGCACACTGATGTGTTTTCATTTTCATTGTGTCCTGTACAGTTAGTACAAGAGTGAATTGGATTTGTTATTTTGATGTTAAGCAGCTGTAGCAGTGTTTGATCATTTGCCAAAACCAAAAAAAAGGAAGAAAAATAGTAAAGGAAGTTGTGAATGAAATAGTTTTGACTTCATTTGTCTGTGCAACTATCAATATATTGTGCTGTTATGTTTGACAAGGCAACTAGTAAATAATAACCGGAGATATCCTGTCCGTTAGCGCTGTTGGGGGGAAAAGGCTCCTACGGTCTGATTGCATTTCTCGAGCCTAAATACACAGCCATGTCGGCAAACTGACAGCGCGACTAAATATGTCCAGCGAGCCGCCTCCCCGTTAGTTTCAGTCTACAGACGAAAAAGTTACAATCGCCTCCTAAGCATGGACATAGTTTAAAGCCTCTCATTGTTATGATCAGGGCTGTGATGCAAATTCTGAAGTCTGAACATTACCGTGGGAGCTGTATTACGGTGGGAGCTGTGGTGCAGTTTTTTTTTTACTCAACCTGCACTGCAAAAAATGGAAAAAGGCAATAAGTCGATCTTTTTGTAGATTCATCCTCATATAAGTCAAGGTAAAAATCAGTGAGTGGTTCACAAATTAATTCCTAGTAAAATATTAATTTTACTTTTAGATTAGAAGGTTTTACTGTTTATTTATTTATTTAGGGTTGCTTTTTAGTTGTAGGCTATCTTTGAGGAGAACATTTGGGAGTTCATGTATGCAATGTTGAAATAATTGGCAAAATAATAAACAAAACTGCAAAAGCCTCTTCTGGTATTCGGTTTCGGCCAACCGTTTAATTTTATTCGGTTTCGGTTTCGGCCAAGAATTTTCATTTCGGTGCGTCCCTAGAAAAAATGGATTTTGGAAAAAGTAAAAGCCTTCCTTACTTAAGCGGTATGATCAATGATTCTGGCAAATCAAGTTGTAAAATAACATGGTTCCTGCGGGTCCTTAAAAAGTCTTAAATTAATTTTGTGAGAGCTAAATTTTATTTTCTATCAAAAAAAAATTTTTCCGGCATTTTTAGGGTCTTAATTTAAATTTTTGGTGGTCTTTAAAAGGTCTTAAAATGTTTTAAATTTGACTTTAAAAATGGTGCAAGAACCCTGAATAAGTTATCCATTGGCCAGTTGTGATTTTCTGTCTGTCAGTGACACATGTAATGGTGCTAAATGAGTTGTGTTTCTAACCTGTGTGTGTGTGTGTGTGTGTGTGTGTGTGTGTGTGTGTGTGTGGCAGTTTGACTATGCTGCCCTAGCAGACAAGCTGTTTGACTTAGCCAGTCGGAGCAGCACACCCAGCCACAACAGACAGAGACTCTACAAAATCATCAAAGTGTGAGTAGAAGGTTTAACACTATCCTTTGTGTGACTATGGTGTGAGCTAGTGGGAACAGAAGAGGTCACATGAATTTGAGCATGTTAAGTTGGATTTCTTCCAGTCTCACCTGTGTCTCTAGATGTGATCCAGGTGTAATGTGTTAATGTGAGCTCAGTGTGACATGCTGCGACAGGAGTTATTCAAACAGTAGCCTCCATGTTTCCTTTCCTCCCTCTGATAGCAGACAAAGCAGCATTATAGGGGACATATTATGAAAAGCTGACTCTCTCTGTGTTTGGATTGTTGGTGTCCCTACCAGCCCACAAAAGCCGAAATAAGACAACTTTGCATGTTGCTTTTGGGCTGTTCAGAAAATGTGTGAATCGAGCAGGCGGTTCAAATAAGCTGTAGTGTGACTTAACACCAGAGATGGACACTTAAATCCCTAAATGAGCATAATTGTTCCCCCTTAAATTTGGAGATAATGGCATGGTTGACTGTCCTGCTAGACCTATTGTTAAAACATAATGGCTAATTACATTTACAATTTGTCCACCGTGCACAATATTATCTATCATTATATAATATATATAATATATATTATATATTATTAATATTACTGCATCGATAATATTAATATTACTGCATCGATAACCTGCCACCTTACCTGAAAAGCAATTTTCTTGAATTCACTGTAGTCTACTGTAGGTGAATGTAAATTGAAGATTGGCACGAGTGATCAATTACTCCAGTAGTCCTTGTTTCAAATGAATTCAAATGGTAAACAAGTACACAATTATAATTTTCTCATGTGCGTTTATTTTAAAACCTTTTCACATGTAAAACACCGATTCAAGCGTCTGTGCACCGTCAACAACCCACATTCAATAATCTGTCCAGACAGCAAGGTTTTCTTTAATCACTAGCCCCTTTTACACAGCCAGTGAAAGCCGGGAATATGCCGGAATTTCGGCCCTCCGCCCTGCTGTTTAAATGCGACCGTTGCGGAACGAGGGAAGAAAGGTGCAAGAGATTGTTCCGGGAATTTTTCTACCTCGGGGGTAGTAATGGCGCTTTTCGTAAGGGGCTTTTCGTAATGTCGTAAGGGGCTGAAAGCCTACTCCGGAGCAAAGTAGCAAAGCAGAAATTACGAGCAGTTGTTGCACTATTAACTGAACCAACCGCCAAAAACACGGATGAAAAATGTTTAAGAAATACCCCCCTTGTTGTTTGCTAAAAGAAGTAGAATAATATTGCTACGGGCCATTAAAAGGGATGGTTGTTGTCCCGATGTGTGACTCTGCCACACAGTCAGCTGTAGGGATGCGTCACGTACATCCCTATGCACGTAAACACGGACATGATAAAGTTGTTGTAGTGCTTGTTTCAGGATACGTGTTTTCAAATGCAAGCCGTGTCTCAGCCTGAATATTTTATTGAGGTAATCAGTTCAGTCCGAGGCTTGTAATGTAATCGCTCGCTATCATGTCTGTCCCAGCTGGCTATATTCTATTTAGCCTAGCTGCTAGCTGCCCTACATGTCTCGTCTCGTATGTTAAAAGTAACTTCCCCAACAACCAACACTGGGTGAGCTTAGAGAATATATGGAAAAAAAATCGGATCTGTGATGCAAATCAAATGAAAGAGGGCCAGAGTAGGCTGCACGCGGCGTAAATACACTCAAAAGTCCCGGAGAGTTGGGCAGAATAAACGACAGACTGAAGCTGGTAGTCTCTGGCCAATCAGAAGCGTCGGCAGACGGCCGGCCACTGATTGGCCAGACAATAATCTCCGGCCAATCAGTGGCCGGCCATCTGCCGACGTCACCTTTTAGCATCGGCTCAGCTCGCTTGGAACCTAGAGCGAGGCGATACCTAAAAAGCAGCCGCTACCAGGCACCATGAAATTGCGGTGGAAACGCCAAAAATGCGAGTCGAGTTGAGCTGATACCATGCGGTGGAAAAGCGCCATAAGATTCCCGACACAATCAGTTCCGCCTCTCTGTTTAAATGCTCCAGCTTGTTGTTGCGGAACAGGGGGGCGTTTGACGTTCCATAGCCTATGTTCTAAACATGCGACCATGTTAGCAGTTGAAGGACGTGTGTTTAACATTAATCACGGCGGCCTGATGTCCCGTAAAAATCACCAAATAAAAGGAACGGCGTATAATCTAGTTGATCATAAGTAGGGCCCTAGGATTTCCGCGATAACGAAAGCGCGGACGGATTCACGGAATCGGACCATTAAAACGGAATCTACGGATAAACACGGAATGCCACGGAATTCGCCATTATTTTGGTGAAATTCAGTTTCGAGGGAAAAGGGAAACAACACGGGTGACATTAACGTCACGCAATGTTTAGCAGTCACTCCCACAACAGTGTTGGAAGAAAAAAAAAACAATTCCCCTGTCCACCGCCCCAGCCTAGGTGGCGGGAATGCAAACAATAGGCCTCGCTCCCGCTTCTAAAAAGAAGCAGAAGAAGAAGCAGGAAGTTGAGGCGGCTGACTGCTGAAATGCCCAAATCTGCAAAAAAGCTTCGTAATTCGGCTCTTACCCCCAAATTCAGAGCCGAACAATAACCAAATGACTACTATCACTCAGGCAATCAACTGTTTTGTAGAGTATGTCAACATTCTATCGATTGGAAACGCAAAGATACGTGCGATGACCACCTGGAAGTCAAAAAATCATATAAAAAACCACGACAAACGCCGCAACCATGGCACGCCCCTTCAAACCACAATTCCGGCTACAATCAGCTCATCAGATTCAAGAATGGAGTTTATTGAGGACTTTTTTATTCACAGTTATGATTTGTTAAAATGAAGTACAGCTTATAAGCACTTTTTATTGTTACAAAAACCTCAAGTCCTCAGTTATGCATGTTTTACACATTAAGGACACTGTGAAAAGTTTATAAGCACTTTATTATTTATGTAAAAAAAAAAACTGAAGTGGTTAACTTGAAGCACAAAATGTCCTAATCTTCTATTATACAAATCTGACAGTCATGTTATTATTTGAAGCACTAAAAACAGTGCAATGTTTTGATGTTTTAATAAATTCAGTCTTGTATCCGATTAAATTGTAAGAATTGTATTTGTTTGCACTTACTTGACACTTGTTGTGATGATTTAATCAGCTTAAAGTGTAAAAAACGGAATTCATGAAATTAAAACGGAAAAAACGGAATTTGGGAAAAAATTAAACGGATTTCATAGGGCCCTACATAAGGTCCGTTGCTCAATCCAAACCCCTGCGCCTCATTTTGCAGAGTGTATGAGTCTATTTCTGCCCAGGAGAAGTTGTACAATGGGAAAGCTAGGCTAGGCTAAGTAAGGGATAAAGTATAGCGAACGAGTCACTTGCTAGAAATAAAGACCGACAAGCTGAAGCAGCTTGAAGGTCTTTATTTCTAGCAAGTGACCCGTTCGCTATACTTTATCCCGCTTATTACATGGCTACTACAAAAAATAAAGCAATTTATTGAAGCAACATGTTGTTTTAACAGCCAAAAACAGTCCGCTACACGGTCGGAACTCACTCAGTAGCAACGGTTACTATGTCAAGCTGCGGCCAACCTAGAAGAGTTTAACAAAAACAACTTGTTTCCCCAGCAACCCTGAGACCTTATATAATATAATAACTGGAATAGTCATTGCAAACCCACTAGGTTCTTATGTAACTAAAACATAGTTCAGTACGCCAGTAAATAGGAACGACCAAGGATACGACCTAGTAACGGGGGAATAGTCTGCTCGCCCTGCTAGACTGTCTGCTTCAGCTGACTGAAGACTCCGGCCCAGCTGTTAGCCACAGAGCTACTGTTTTGCTAACACAACTCAAGACTCGCACACTCTACAAATAATAATTCTAATTGGCCAATATGTTTAACAAGAGCTCCATCTAGCTAACAAAGCATTATCCCCCAACATAAATAACACAATTCACGGAGAAAATTACTGCAGAACATTTACATTGCGGGCTGCAGCCTGAAGTTACTGTCTAACTGTCAATATGCGGCCAAACGTACTCACGCCGTCTTGACTGGATTCCTGTCGGACATTAACCATGACTCCTGTGTTCCCTGCTCTCCTGATACATGCAAAGTCATGTTGAAAAAGTATTCCATTGTTTTCTGAACGAGTAGTAGCCCTGTTTGTAGACGTCTATCCATCAAAACTATGACGTAGATCCTTAGCAACGGTCATTATACCCTTGACAGCGGTCTGTCTTGCTGGAAATAACAGACCTGTAGAATGCTGTGATTTACATAGGATTCTCAAAGTGCCATGTAATAAGCAAGGCTAAGCTAGGCGGCGACCGGATTGCCGCCGCTATTATTATCCTAAGTCTGAGCGTATATCCACACTTTATTTCTGCCTACAGTAACGTGACTTCACACACTGTGTGTATGTTTATGTCTGATTGGCAGATCTCTGCCCTCACAAAGAGACTCGCTCACAACCAACCTGTCACACACACACACACACACACACACACACTCACAGGTGAAGCGGATTGATTTTGTCAGTTTGGTTAACAGTCCTAGTGATGTTGGACTCAACAATAAGATCAACTCAAGATCAACTGGCACATCGTGGGGACAGTAAAATACGGCCCTCTTACTGCAAGCTCCAGCACTTCTGCTCTCAATTCACCTGCCAGTGTTGTTGTTGTAAAGCAGCTGACCGGCGCGGCGCCAAATGTTTACGTCACACCTGACGCTGTTTACTAGCACCTCTTTCATTCCGGAACGCTGTGTAAAAGGAGCTACTGATGCGCCAGCAGGCCGGCGTTGCTTGGTTCTGTATAAATAACACAGAAGCAAGCAAAGCATTTGAGTGATGTTGTTCCGTCAATATGCCGCAATCTCTGTGTAAAAGGGGCTTCCGTTGCTGTCATCGGCTCTGTTCTCCGGTGCTTACGTAGCACTAGTAGGCTTAAAATGCATCAAAATAGGCTATATGACTCCTGCAGAAGTACTGACTTAAATCAATTCAGCACCAACTGTTTCAGAGTTCCCATATGGACTAGGGCTGGGTATCGTCAAGGACTTCGCGATACGATACGTATCACGATACACTGGTCACGATACGATATATCACGATATATTGCGTATCTTGATATATCACGATATATTGCGATATTCCATAAACAAGTTGCCTTGTCAAACATAACAGTACAATATAGTGATCATTGCACAGACAAATTAAGTCAAAACTATTTCATTCACAACTTCCTTTACTATTTTTCTTCCTTTTTTTGGTTTTGGCAAATTATCAAACACTGCTGCAGCTGCCATAACAAAATAACAATAATCAAAATAACAAATCCAATTCACTCTTGTACTAACTGTACAGGACACAATGAAAATGAAAACACATCAGTGTGCTTTTGTGACACAGCGAATCTTAAGTATTTTTATAAACAAAACTGATCTAACTTCAATAGTCAGTATCCTAGAGGCTCAGGCCTGACAGCAGACATGGGTTTGAATCTGACCCGTGGTTGTTTCATTCCCTCTCTACCCCACTTCATATCTGTATCTCTGCACTGTCAGTAAAGCCTTGAAAAGCAAAAATCGATATTTTGATATAAAAATCGATACTGATATCGGGAAACTAAGTATCGCGATATATCGATATTTCGATTTTTTGACACAGCCCTAATATGGACGTTGTACTTGTAGATGAAGATTTGCCTGGAAGGAATCTATCATGAGATTAACCAGTGGCTGCTTTTCCAGAAAAGTTCCAGCTCTGCTCTATAACTGCCAAACAGCATTCAGTAATCCCAGTCACATGTAAGGCTGCTCCTGATTGGCCCTAACCCCTTCAATGATGAACCTTTGCTCTAACTAAAGCTCCTGAAGAAAATGATTGATCCTTGGTAGTTTACCCTCCTACATGAATGATCTCTGCTTGAATCCAAACTCATGTTGTCTCTTCTTCTTGGTTTTGTTTTTCACTGCAGACTGCGTGACCTCAATGAAGGTAAGCATCATTCTGCTTAAACCTGCAGTGTGTAGAATTTTGGGATTTCCGAACCGCTCCCATCCGACCCGCTCTACTCGGTGGAAACAAGGCAATAGAGACCAACTATTGTGATGACTTCATATTACACACTGCACCTTTTAATTATCTATGAAAACACAATCATTTTTGTACACCTTTCATCTATCTGTGTCTGTCTATCTCACTGTCTCACTCTGTGTGGCTCAATGTCTGTCTTATGCCTCGTTTCCACCGAGTAGAGCGGGTTGGATCGGAACGGTTCGGTCCGGGTAGTTTGGCGTTTCATTTGCCAAAAGTTGGGTAGGGTACGGTTTAAGCGCACCTAACCGCTCTGAGCCGCTCCAAATCTCAGTACTCCTCCGTAGGGGTACTAGCCGCCTGAAAGGGTGCCTAAAAGGCGGAGCTACACACTGCCGTCATTTGATTGGTCGAAAGAATCATTTCCGCCAAGTGTAGTCATCTCGACAAGAGTGAAGATAGTCTTGTGTTTTGGCGAAAATGTGAGCACAGCTCTGTTTATTGTGTGGTGTTGTTCCTCGTCAATAAATTAATCAGTTGGTTACACTGTGTCCCATAGTCACGTAGCTGCCGCAGCCAGCACTGTTCGCTCACTGTCTCTATGAGTTGCGCCGAGCCGTCTCTGTGTGTTTACGCCATAGTAGTAAATACACGCTCACAACAACACGGGGGGGAATAAATAAAGAAGCGGCTGGTTTGAATCATTTCCGCCAATTGTAGTCACCTCGGCTAGAGTGAAGAGAGTTTTGGCGAAAATGTGAGCGCGGCACTGTTTACTGTGTGGTGTTTTTCCTCGTCATTAATGAATCAGTTGGCTACACTGTGTAACGTAGCTGCCGCAGCCAGCGCTGTTCGCTCACTGTCTCTATCAATTGCACCGAGCCGTCTCTGCGCTCACAACACGGGGGGAATAAATAAAGACCAATGGTTTGACCAAGCAAAAACAAGAGACCGCTGGCTTGACCACAGTTGTTCCACAGCCCGATAGTTTGACCCACATTCTGGCGGCGGCTATCGCAGTCCAGCCTAAACCCCGCCCTACCAGTAAGGGTAGGGTCGGCGGTGGAAACAATACCGAGATTCTTAAAAGTGAGCTGTCCCGCTCTGAGCCGCTCCGATCCGACCCGCTCTACTCGGTGGAAACGAGGCATTACTGTGTGTGTGTCTCGCCGTCTGTCTCTCACTGCCTGCCTCGCTGTCTGTTTCACTGTCTTACTGTGTGTGTCTCACTGTCTGTATCACTGCCTGTCTTACTGTGTGCCTATCTTACTGTGTGTGTGTCTCGCCGTCTGTCTCTCACTGCCTGCCTCACTGTCTGTTTCACTGTCTCACTGTGTGTGTCTCACGGCCTGTCTCACTGTGTGTCTCAGGCGTCTTTCCTCAGGTTGAGTATCCAGAGGAAGTCTCTACAGATGAGGATGATGAAATGTTTGGCAGCAGGAAAAGGATGAAGAGAAGAAGAAATCGCATGGAGAACGTTGAGGAAGTGGTACCTGCAACTAAGAAAAGCAAAGGTACCTCATGTTGGCCCATTCACCACATCCCTAGGAAAGCTTTTCAAATCTGCTGTGAAATGTATTGAGCCCTCAAAACTGACAAGCTGTTAAAGATGGGCCTATCACGATATAAAATGTAGTTGGAGTTATACAGTGTCCCACAAAAGTGAGTACACCCCTCACATTTCTTCAAGTATTTCATTATATCTTTACATGGAACAACACTGAAGAAATGTCACTTTGATACAATGTAAAGTAGTCAGTGTACAGCTTGTATAACGGTGTACATTTACTGTCCCCTCAAAATAACTCAACACACAGCCATTAATGTCAAAGTGTTGGCAACAAAAGTGAGTACACCCCTAAGTGAAAATGTCCAAATTTGGCCCAAAGTGTCAATATTTTGCGCGGCCACCATTATTTTGTTATGTTATATAATTGCAGTAGCTCATACCTTGATAAGATTAGATTAATTGTGCCGCACTACACTTAATATTACATTTAATATGACAAGATACATTTCAGGTGCACTGTTGCAACCAGTGAAAATATCTAGGCGCACTCCACAGATTTTTGGGCGCATGTGCACTTATTTTGTCTTCTGCAAGAAGTGTTTTCCATGAGACAAGAAAGTGACCTGTATATCTGCTACTTAAGGTTCATCCACACTCCAGCAAGACAAGGAGGATGAAGCAGCTGACTTGATGGAGAGTCCTGAAAAGAACAAGAAGAGGAAGAAAAAGAAGAAGAAAACAGTTCAGGGTCTTGAGGACAACACAGAGACCTCCCAACAGGACTGTGTGCTGGCTCAAGCTCAGAGTGCAGCTGAAGGGAGTGAAGGGGGTCTGGAGGCTTCACAAGCCAAAGCAATGACTCAAAGCTGCATATCATCTGGGGAAGTCTCAGAGGTTCAGTCACCAACTCCACTCATCTCTGAACCTGTCATCAAGCCTGATCCATGCAGCACCGATGCTACAGTCTCAGCAAAGACTAGAAAGAAAGGCAAGAAGGTTAAGCTAGCAACAGAATCAAAGGTAGAACAAGATGCAGAAATCACATTAAGTAGTACAGCTGATTCCACTGGCCCTGCCAAGAAGGGCCTGAAGCCAGAGGAGAGTTTCCAGAAGCTCCATGGTCAGTCACATGTCAACGGTGTGAGAACAGAAGCAGATCTCCCAACAACACTATGTGAGGATTCAGTGGAAGATGATCCAACCACATTACTGGAGAAAGCAAGAGATTGTGATGGTGAGGAAGCATCAGAAGATGCCCCAGCACCGAAACTGAAGAAGAAGAAAATGAAAGGCAAGCAGGAGGATCCAACCATAGATGCTGGAACCATTCTCAAGAAGAAGAGGAAAAATCCCAAAGCATGTCCAGAGAAGATGCAGTGTGAGAGCGGCGTGGAAACACCAGCCAAGAAGAAGAAGCTGGCAGTGGACAGGATGGATGGCAGTGGAGATGTAGAGCTTCAACTGAATGGAAGTTCCTCTGGGAAAGCAGCAGTTCACAGGAGAAAGATCATCCCGGTGGAGTTTGAATATGAGGCAGAAGAAGTGACAACATTAGGCAGTGTGAGTACTTCATTAGGGAAAATGATTGCGACATCTGATAACAATGAGGTTCTAATGTGATTTTGAATTTTTAGGATGTTGGAGAGCCGTCCACAACTCTGACCACTAAGAAGTCCAAGAAGGCTAAGACTCTGTCATCATTCATCACCTTCCAGAGCAACGCTGCAGTCCCAACACCTCTCTTTTGCAAAACTAAGGGAAGCCTTAGCACCCCACGGTCCACCAAGAAGGTAAGAGACACAGATTACAACAGTGTAGTTCAGGTGTTTCTCCATATCTGTGCAAATTAGTTCCCACCTCTTTTTTCTTAAGTATCAAAGTGGTTCAGTGTTGCACAGCACGCCTTTTATTTGTGCTTCCACTCTCAAATGTTGGAAAGGGTCCCAAAATTCCGTGTGCGTTGCTACCCGCCAGTTAGTAACCTGAAAGAAATGCCAGCAAGGCTACAGATTGAGCACCTTTCCTTCAAGCATTCAGGTCCCCCAGCACTTCGTAATAGTTCACTAAAGATTAAGAAACAAATATATGGGTATAACCCCAGGGCTCAACAATAAGGATTGCCCGACGTCCCGGGGCAAGTAAAATGCCATGTCGGGCCAGTAACTATGACAACTGGCATGCCCGACCGGGCAACCGGGAGGTTCCGCTGAAATTCTTGAATAATAATAAAAAAAAATCATATTTCTTATTTTATTTTATTTTTTAATCGCCAAATACACGTAATCTATCTATGGTCTATTTTCATATTTAACTGGTGCTAATTATTACATTAACGCTAATTTTTGTGCGCGTAGTGTCTGCTACGTTGCATCTCTCCTCTCCTCTCTGCTCCGTTTTGTGAAAGGGGGGCGTGGCTCCACTGCCGATACACACACACACGCAGACTCGGCACAACACCGGTGAGCACACACACCCAGAGAGGTAGAGAAGAGAACTACACGCAGTAGGTTGATGTGACAGAAAGTCCAAAAGCCAACGAGTACATTATAAATGGAGTGAAGTTGACCCCGACCGTCTGAAAACCAGCGAAAATATCCACGTTTTTTAAATGCATTATGCACCCAACGTGAATCTAGTAGTAGTGAGGATGCTAACGTTAGCTCTGCCTACTACCAGTTAATGTGCAGTTCAACACAAACATCAGCAACAGTTATCAGAGGAGCATCTTTACAGCCTGCATAGATCTCAATAAATGGCCCAGAGGTGTCTGACTTCACATACCATGAGGCAGTGAAAGCTTAAAAGTAAGCTACTGGAAAAGTGTTCAAAACAGCCTGGCCTGAGCCAAATTTTGAGATTTTGAATCCAATCACTCATACACACATTAAAATAATAGCCTATAGTAAAAAAAAACAACAACTTTAAAACAGATTGTTGTAGGCCTAAAAAAATGTTTGCAGAAAGAAGTTTTAAAGAATTGCTGTTGTAAAAGGAATAAGGTAAAACAAATAAAAATAAGTGCTGTTAGAGTTCTTTACATGATTTGTTTGCATAAAACATTACTCGTTTGCAGTTATTGTCGGTTTAGAAACGAAAAAATTACAAATGTTCCAACTCAAATAATATTTGACTAATAGCCTCCACTTTCAGTATGACCCTTAACTCATCTAAAATACTGTCCATGATTTGTTTATACATTGTCAATACAGAGCAAATATAACAATTATTTGAACACGACTAATAGAAAAAAAATTGTATTGGGGCCAGTAAAAATTGACTTTGGGCAAGTAGAATTCAGATCCACTTGCCCGACCGGGCAAGTGAAAAAAAACCTTAGCGTTGAGCCCTGAACCCTATTGTCTAAAACCCTTTGAAAGTATGGTCTCAGGTGTTATCTGTTTTGAAAGCCCCAAACGTATTTCTAGACACCCCGATATGCTCCAATCATGCATTCAAACCAGGTTATGAGGATTTGGTTTTACACAGGTGGAGAGATAAGGATATTATTTCTCTAGGAGCTTTCTAAATAAATAATCACATTGCCTAAATTTTAACAACTCCAGCAGGCGTTTTAACTCCAAACCTCACACTTTTCCCCTTGTGTGAAATTTTCTAAGAGCTCATGTCCCACTCTTTGAGCAGAGACCTTACTTATCTTGCAACATTTGAGCAGCCAATCATCAAATTATTTTAGAGAAAACTGGCAGAATAAATTGGTGTAGAAATCACTGACAATGTGGGCAACCTGTATTAATGGTCACATATTATGCTAAATGCACTTTTTAAATGTGTTCCAACATATCCATGGGTCCACGGTGTGCCTAGAGACTGCCAAAACATAAAAAAAAATAACAATCTCTCCTTTTCTCATTCTCCCCCTTTCTGAAACCCTCCCCCCCAATATACTCGTGTCAGAATTCTCGCCGACTATTACGTCACAATCGGCACAGCCACATCCCCATATTTTCTTCTTATGTCCATGCTTCCCCCCCACATTAGTAACCAGAAACTTCCACCATGCAGTAGTCTATGATAACCCCCCCCCCCATTTCTTATTGGTCCACGGCCCCGAGATCCGATGGAAAAAATTTCGAGCAACAGCCATGTTGCTTTCCCCGCTAAGCGACAAGATGCTCATAGTACAGCCTGAATGTTACATACATCAACACAGAATGCTTTTGCTCATACTCTAGGGCCCTATGAAATCCGTTTTATTTTTTTCCAAATTCCGTTTTATTTTTTCACAAATTCCGTTTTTTCCGTTTTAATCTCATGACTTCCGTTTTTTTTACAATTATCACTCATTTCGTCATCAGAACGAGTGTCTAATTATTGCGAACAAATAATATTCTAACAATTTAATCAGATATAAGGCTAAATTTAAAATACATCACAACATTGCACTGTTTTTAGTGCTTAAAAAAGCGAAAAAACAAATTTGTTGGGTATAGGCTATAACAGAAAATAAAGCCATTCATGTTGTGCTTCAAGTGAAACATTAAATATTATTTTTTCATAAATAATAAAGTTAACTTATTAAGTTATTTAGTTATTAACTTTGCAAGAAGCTGGACTAGAGTGAAAATTGGACAGGGCTCTATAAGTCCATGGCTTTTACCTGTGGGACAGCGCTTCACCCAACAGCGGGCTGCAACACCAACATACAGTCTATTGTGCGACGGAGAGCTAGTTATTATTAGCATCAGCGTTAGCCGACATCACGGCAACAGCTGAATAATGTAACACATTACACAAGTTACACTACATGAAAACAACGGGCTGTAGACGCTAGAGTTATAATTGCGTATAGGAAACATTGTTGAGACTGGAATTTCGTACCACAGCGGCCGTTCCATAATACAACACTCCCTTTAGCAATGGCTGAATATAAGACCTCCCTGTGCTGTGTATCTGCGGGAGCGAGTGGCATTAATAACTTAAAAACAGTAAACGTTTAACATGATTGCGTGCTTTTAAATGCTTTAATCATATGCCGAATTTATAAACAGACCATATTATTAACAATAAATTGAGTTATGTACATGTCAGAGTTACGTACATGGATACATTCATAAGTAAACATTGAATAGACAGATTTGTGAAAGGGGTTTGGCGCTGAGTGTTACATTAGCGATCCTGCAGCCAGGCTCTACTTTTCACGGCAGTAGTTTGGTCTTTAGATGTCGCCAAACCAAAATTCCTCCCTAGTTCTGCTTTAATTTCAACCGTGTTGTTTTCCTTTGCATTGGAAATTGAATTTCACCAAAATAATGGCAAATTCCATGACATTCCGTGTTAACAAGAAGATTCTGTTTTTATTGCCCGATTCCATGATTCCGTCCGTGTTTTCTTTATCGCGGAAGTCATAGGGCCCTAATACTCCACTAATTTATCTTAACCACAGCAGTCTCTTAATGCCTCGTTTTTAATAACACAACGGATAGGAAGCTACTTGTGCTTTTTTTTAAACGGTGAAACTAAAATAATTGTTTTTATTGGTATTTTTGCCTGCCTGGTGTATAGCTATTAGCTTTGGGACAAGCAACCAGCTTTTGCTCATAACACGCTGTTTATATTCCCCACAGCAGTCTGACAAAGCCTCGTTTTTAGCAAGACAAAGCATAGGAAGGTAATAGAGTCGAAGTCTAGCTTTGAAGCTAATTTTTTCACTGATTTTCGTGATATTTTTAGCCGTTAGCTTCCGAGCTAGCTTCGGGAAAAGCATTGATATTTTGCCCATAACAAGCTCTTTATATTCTCCACAGCAGTCTGAAAATGCCTCGTTTTTAGCCAGACAAAGCATAGGAAGGTAATAGAGTTTAAGTCTAACTTTGAAGCTAATTTTTTCACTGATTTTCGTGATATTTTTAGCCGTTAGCTTCCGTGCTAACATTCAGTACAGGCACTGTGGACAGGCTACTACTTCAGGCTATGGACCCGTCGCTTCCAGAGAGGGGCGGGGGAAGCTCATAGATTGTATATTTACGAGGGGAGCTTCAGCTCTGTTTAAAAAATAGGCCATCGTGAGATTAGCTGAACATCAGGGTATAGAGCAGGGGTGGCCAACCTGCGGCTCGCGAGCCTCATGCGGCTCTTTGCCTTGCTTCGTGCGGCTCTTCAGTTCATATCAAATTTTGTGATTATAATTTTTTATATTTTTTTGCTATACTTTCTTTTTGTGTGGGCCTATGTGTGTGCATGTTCGCAAACGTTTCATGCGGCTCTTACGTTCGTTTTACATGTTGTTTATTATTTAATTTTTTATTTTGTTAATGTGTATGTGTATGCCTGTTCGCAAATGTTTAATTGAGGACGCAACATAAAGTTCGGAAACGTTTGGTGTGGACGCAACCTAAAAGTGCCCGCTCAGCTTGGAGGGAGGTTTTCCGTGAGTAAACAATTTGTGTCAAGTTCGCTCCGACACAGAGTGGGAGAGTTTATATTTTTAGTTGAACGTTATACCAAGCCATTCTGCCTTATATGCCAGGCGTCATTAGCGCATTTCAAGGCTTCAAATCTTCAGCGCTACTTCAGCTCACTCCATGCTAAAAGTAAGTCCCACTAAGCAACATGCATAGTAAGAGAAAAACGCTATTGTAAATTGTTATATTTTTGTTTGTGGACTTGGTTGAACTGAGAGTTTGTGCGTGAAGCAGTGCACACAATGTTAATTGTTGAAAATGACTGGCCTGTCGTCTTAGTACTGTAGGAGTCCAGTTCTGTCATTATCACAGGGGTGGCCTTAACGATCTGGGGGCCCGTTTCAAGTCCTAGTGTGGGGCTCCCCGTTTTTTTTTTTTTTTTTTTTTTAAATAATGCAAAAATTAAAAAGATTGTGGAATACAGTTGGTTCTTCGACGGATTATGAGATAATAGGCCCCTGGACCAAGACTCTCAAAGGGCCCCCCCACTCCTACCTATCCAGTCAGTTACACTGACTTTTCCGCACAGATACAATTATTGGCAAAAAACATATCAAGAAAGTCAGTGTTTCCCAGATGATTTTGGGACACTGGGAGGGACCCTGGTCCTTGTTGGGGGGTCAGGGGGCATTGCACACTGGAAGAAAATGTGTACCGTTTTAAAGTAAAATGCATCAATCTGATGCACTTGGAGAGGAAAATTTAGAGGCTAAATCAAATCTTGAGCTGCAGAAGGAACATTATTTTTCTGATTTTTCTTAAGCGGGCACCATCCTTTACTCTGCAACTGCAAAAACAGTAGATTGGTCTGCAGACCCATGGTATATGATGGAGAGACCCATTTCAACAGATAAAGGGTGGATAGCTACTTTTTATGAACAGTATAGAATTTACACATAGAAAGTTTATTCCTGTATGTGTGGGGGCCTTAGAGGCCCCTCATGAAGCCCCTAAGACAGAGCTAATAATGCTGTTGCTTTACAATTGCTTTTGTATTTCTCCCCTACTAGTTGAGGGGCCCATGATGGTTTATTTCCTTATATTTAGGCTATTCCTTTTTGGAACCTTTTATTGACATGAGTGACTGAGCTCTTTGACTATAAGACATGTAAAGTTATCAGTACCTTAGCTTAGGGCCCCCTTGAGCCCTTGTGCCCCTGGGCCTGGTAGCATGCACAAGCATTATTTATTTAAAAAATAATAATAATACAAAATTCAACTGAAACGGGTGAAACATAGTTAAGGCCGTTACTGCATTATCATTTTGGTTGTGACATTTACAGTAAATCTGACTGAGCAGAGGTCTGTCTCTGTGTGTGTGTGTGTGTGTGTAAGGGATGGGGGGATGTTCGTGTGTACCCGTGTGTACGATGTGGCTCTTTGCAGTAACACAGTAAAAAATGTGGCTCTTAGTCTCTGACTGGTTGGCCATCCCTGGTATAGAGGCATACTACAATAAATGATCTGAACGGTTTTTTCAGCAAACAACTAAAGAAAAACGTATTAGGGACCTCTAAGACCATATAATATTGACAGAAAAGTGTATAATATGTGAGCTTTAACATATAAAGTGGTCCACAGATTGCACTTTTCCCCCACTAGATTACACAAAATATTTGAAGACTCTTCACCTCTGGGTTAAGTGCACAATAGATCAAGGGATGCTGTCTCATATACTCATACAATGTCAAAGGTTGCAAACTTTTTGGGGTCATCTATTTGATTTTCTTTCCAAAGCGTTTAACAAAGAGTTTTCCCCTGACCCCTTAACTACACTTTTTGTGGTGGACAAGTAATGGCGCTTTTCCACTACAGCTCAACTCGCTTTGTCCATATATTTGCTAAGCTCACCCAGTTGTGTTGGATGTTGGGGATTTTACTTTCAACATACTGAACACGACTCAAGAGGAGACATGTAGGGCTCCTAACCTTGTAGCCAGCAGGGACAGAAATTATAGCGACCGATTACATTACTTGTAAGCCTCGGACTGCACCGATTACTTCAATAAATTATTCAGGCTGAGACACGGCTTGCATTTGAAAACACGTATCCTAAAACAAGCACTAAACAGTACATTGTATGATGCCTGTGCAGTGTTTCCCTCAGGAAATGTCTTAGTCAAGGTGGTCAGTGCCCAGGGTTACAGGAAGCGTGGCGAAAATGTTGGGGGTATTTTGCTCAAAGATGCCAATAGGCACTAAAGAAATAGAAAAATTCTGTTTGCTATGTGCAGGTATACATTTTGTGCAAACATGTAGACAGTACAAAACACAATTAAAGAAAAATTCTACTGTTTTGGTCCAATAATATGCAGACACACAAAATATAAATAATGGACCATACACTTAACATGTGTATATGCACATCAAAGTGAAAATCCAACTTTTTAAAGTTCCTTTTTGGATGGAGGGCTGTTGTGCGATTATTGTGGACAATAGGCCTACTGTGATGTGATAGCCTATAATTCATTAATGGTTATTATTAAGGCCAGGACACACCAGTCCGACACGTTCCGACTACCTAAAAACTGGAGTCGCCGTTTCAGGAAGCTCCAGTCTTCCCGTCGCGGCCACAAAACACACCGAGACGACTGTTTATCTTTCCGTACGCTCTGTGCTTGCGCGGGACGTAATGTCTCCACAACAGCAGGCGGCGCTAATCTGTATTGTGGCCCGAAAAAATACGAAAGCCGGAAATGATGGGACAGCTCTCTAGAGCATAAACATAGATAGAAATACGTATTTATATTTATGGACCATAAGAGCACAATTTTTAGCAGAGAGTGTCGAGCATGGTGTCGAGCAGTCAACAAGGGTTGATGCATGTGAGTACTCGCAAAACGAAACGAACAAACACATTAAAACGATGGCTAGTTGTTGTTAGCTGTTTGTGCTACCCGCCTCACTTCCGGGCTTCACTGATTCGCTAGCCCTCCACCAATCAAATTGCTCCAAATGAAAGACGGTCGGCAAAACAAGCCCGACGACCTCTACGTCGGCCGACGTCACGGCACACACCAAACAGATTCGTGTCCCGATCCCCTACCGACACTACGACGGCGATTATCTGGCCGGTGTGTCCTGGCCTTTAGACTACTTGCTTGACTCTTTTTAAATACAGAGGTTATTGGTAGTTTTGGAACATGTATTTCCCAATTTAAAACATGAAAATAAAGCAGTATTGAAAATTCAGAAAATAAATCTTCTAGGCCTACACTAGCATGCTGTTTTACAAATAACTCAATAGTTGAAATAAATACATACAATGTCTATTTTCCCCTTAAAATGACAATGCATTTCAAAGACAGTGACAGTGTGGCACTTCTGTAAACTTCCTGAAACTTGTCTGGGCCATCACACTCATGCATTAATCAGACTTTTCTCTGTGCTGTCTGAGCTGATAACTTGTGTTGCCACGGTCAGTGATGTGGAGTCTTAGGTTAGCTTTGCACAGCACTTCTTTCTGTTCAGCTAAATATCCCCATAGAATAGCGTTACGTTTATTTTCGCCACCAGTTCAATAACGGCTTGCTAGTACATTAATGGTACAGCACAAATAATAATAATAATAATTAATTTAATTTAATTTTTATTTTATTTGTCGGGCAGTAGCGGCCGCCTTAGCCATAAAGCATTGAGGGAAACACTGCTGTGTTTACGTGCATATGGATGTACGTGATGCATCCCTACAGCTGACTGAGACCCTTTTTCCATTTGTCTTTAACATGCGGTTTTTGTGATCGGATCACGTGAATACAGCTCAAACTACAGGTGAACACTCAAGACGCATTGAGATCGGATCACAAAAACCACATTCGGAGGTGTCTGATGTGTCTGCATTAATTTGGTAGTGGAAACAGCAAAGTGACTTGTCCACATTAGGGACCTCCTACTCAACTGCCGCCACCTGCCTGAGCGGAAATACGTTGAAAATGCATCACTTGCGTTCATGCAGCTTTTATAGAAGCCTCATGAACGTTGGTTGCATCCGCCAGTATTGCAAATGACAAGCTTTCTGTTTTCATTTCACTGCGTAAATCTGAAAACACGGAAATCGCTGCTATTGACTGGAGAGCTGCAAGGCATCGACTTCCTGTTATCTGCTTAAAAATAAGTCAACTCGCATTTGACTAGTAACAGGCTTTTAATGTGAAGGCGCACAGGAAATATTCTATTCGCATATGCAGTAACTTAACTGCATATAGCACAAGGACTAATCTGTGGGAGCCTGAATTCTTTATAATTGGTAGGGGATCAAATACTTTTTTCACTCAATGAAATGCAAAATAATTTATATATATATATATATTATGTGATTTTCTGGATTTTCCTTTGGATATTCTGTCCATCACTGTTAAAATAAACCTAGCTTTAAAATTATGGACCGCTCATTTTTAAGTGGGCAAACTTGCAAAACCGGTGAGGGATCAAATACTTATTTCATCCACTGTACATAGGCTACTGCTGCTAGGCAGAGAGGGATTTGTGGCAAACTAATCTTAACAGTTAACCAACCAGCTTTTCTAGCATGTTTGTAACAATCAGCTGTTACTTGTTTATGCAGGTTGAACAGGTGTAGTCTATTGATAGTGTTGGCTTTTACCGGGTGATGGTTTTATTCTGCTCACAGTAAGGAGCTTAGTTGGTGTCAACTGGTAACGTTAACGTAGTCATGCTGCGGGCATGCACACATACTTGCGCTATCCCACAAATGGGGCCTCAGAAGTGCTTTTTTTATTGATCCAGAGATTTTTATTCTCAAAAATAAACAGACTTGATTGCAATAGTAAAACACAACACCGCTCTCACCTTGTGGTATTTTATTGTACACTTTAAAATGGCCTAGGTATGTCATCAAAATAGCTTGATGGAAAACAAGGAAGGGAAATGCCCTTAATTTTGTCTGCTATATTCAATGTTGCCTGCAGTGTGCAATCACCAATAAGAGTATTCATAATTTTGTTCTATATCGTCATAAATATCATAATCGCAAATTTTCTTGAAATATTATGATATAATTTTCAGGCCATATCGCCCACTCCCGTTTTTTTTTTTTTTTTTTTTTTTTTGTAATTCAAGTTTGTTTATTGAATTTTCGCTTTGGTGCATGACAGTACAAAGTTACACATACAGAGACATTTGTTATTACAGTACAAATATAATCTTTGTCATAAAAAATAGAAATAAAAATAAATACTTGTATCTGTAAAATCAAGAGATAACAAAAGCAGCACTAGGGGCACATTCATATTGGAGTGACTAGAATGGTTATCCATACAACATTCAAGAGCATCATTACATTCCATCAACTTTGTTCAGGTTACAGGTTTATCGGTCAGTGTGATATATGTCCCACCCCTGTTTTTTAACTTTTATAATGGTTTGATGATCATTAAAAACATGCTATAAAACAAAAGATCCATTGACTTGGTTTGTTTTGCATGGACAGTTCATTTGAAAAATAACTTGTTTATTGGGCGTTTCTGTGTTGTACTGTATGTAACCCTGTCTCAATTCTGTTGTGTTTATTCCACAGAACAGTCAAACTCCCAAATCAGAATCCAAGAAGGTGACCTTCGGTCTCAAGAATAATAAGACGGCTGGTAAGAAAAAAGACACAATTTGATATTGATTTAAAAAAAAAAAAAAAAGTAGGGCTTTTAGTAGTAAACTAGTAGCTAGTAAGAATTGTAATCAGATTAATCACAGGGTAGCTGTGTATTAAACACGATTAATTCTACCTTTCGAAATATGCCCAACATTTTTTTATTTTCTCTGTAGGGGAGAGTGGCCTAAGTTGTGCAGTTAGGAAAGTGTGCCATCCCTTGTTTCTAGAAAACCATAGAAGAAATTGGAAATGTGACCACATATTTAAGAAGAGCCATCCATTTGACTCATCCTGTAAAGAAGGGAGAAACATGGAATACAATTTAAGCTCAAAAAATAGTTTTTTGCCTTTCAAAGTAAAATTTCCATGATCATGGTGTTTTGATTATTTTCTGAACAATTATAGACACGTTTGAAAACATTTGGCACATGTTTTTGTGCTTTAGTATGCTACACTTTGTGTCTATATAGTTAGTACGATGTCAGCCCTAAACTGCTGCATCATGCCTATTATCAAATTCTGGGGTTGGGGTGATTTGTGCCAAAGGGCCTATGTGAGTTATAAGTAAGTAAAATATATTTATAAAAGCACATTTATGACAGTTTGCACTGTCCAAAGTGCTGTACATAGTGCATTCAGTAGATAAACAATGAAGGTACAATAACAAAAATAAAAGACATAAAGCCCATACATCCACAAATATAAACAAAGATAGTAGTGCAGAGGTAAGATAATGGGGAGTAAAATCCAGGGTGTAAAGTTGGGTTTTGAGCCTTGATTTAAAGGCAGAATTGGAGGGGGAATCACATTTGTCAGGTGGCAGTCACAAGCACGGAGCAACTAGTGCGAAGTACATTTCTGAGAGTTGTGCCAGTGGCATGGCTGTATACGCTGGTCACCAAAAAGAAAGAATGACATCTCCATTCCACTTAACGACACTACTGATGAGAGTTCAGATGGCCAGAAAGAGGATAATGGTGACTTTGTCATTGTGAGCTTTGCAGGCAAAACCACCTAGATCTGCTAGGCCTTGTTTAAGAAAATTGACCTTCAATCTTTGTAAAATATTTACTTTATTTACTTTATATAAACCTTAAATAAGTAATTGTCTTATGGATTTGTCTTGCATTCCAGTTTATGAGATATATATCAGCAGTGTTGGGAGTAACGCGTTACAGGAAGTAATGCATTACTGTAATGCATTACGTTTTGCTGTAACGCGGTAATGTAAGGCATTACAGCAAAAAAAATGGTAATATGTAACGCGGTACATAGCTCAGAAACGTGCGTTACAATGCATTTTAAACCCGAAATTGACTGGTTTGTTGTTTTTATACAAATTGGCCAACACCGTGAGTTTCGCAGAGGAGAAAAAAAACCACGCTAATGTTACTGCTAGAGGAGAAGAAAACTCGATTTGCTGCTACAATTGATTCCAAAGATGCGCTAGCCTACTGGCTTCCGTCTCACTGCCCAAGTTATTGAAAACTTTTGTGGTGTTTGGAGACTCTGACGTGAAAGCACGTATCACTCTGTGCTCAACGAGCAGCGGGTGCTGCCGCGAGCCCCTCCCCGTCTAAGAGGACTCGGAGGCGGTCAGTCTCGGAGCAGCCCCTCGGAGCGAGTCCCTGCCTGCTGTCAGAGGAGAGAGGTGACACACCTCCGCGTCCAGGCTGCAAATGAATCGCGCTGTTGTTAGGTGCGAAATCGGAGATAGTGTGCCACGAAGCTATTTATGCTGAAGCGGTATTGCTGGATTTAGGAGTTATTTAGAGATATGGCAAGCAAAAAGTTGACGAGTAGGGAGTTGGTGTTCACTCTTTCTACGGCCCCGGTCACGGTGCGTCCATGCGCAGCAGTGGTGCAGCCATGCGACCCAGCATTATATATATATTAATATTATCATATCATAATGATAATAATGATGATAATAGTATTAATGCAGAATAGAAGAAAAAAGGAAACAAAAATGGTGGTGGGTAAAAAAAAATCATAAAAAACGCCTACTGTTTACATGAGTTTTGTGGTGTAGTTCTAGTTCTAGTTTACAACTGTTGGCTTACAACAAAGTGGACATCATTACAAATGGATGGAGGGGTGAATCTGATTAAATAAGTTCAACTCTCTTTCAAAATATCAGGTATTTCATGGAAATTACATAATAGCCTACAACATGGCCGCCACCATATGACGTCATAATATGCTAATTAGATGGGAAAATGTACTATTCTCAATATTTGTCTCATTTACACTTTGTCTCTATCTCAAACCACTTTCAATCCAGAGCCTTCTGAAATTTAAGTGTCAAAATCTAGTATTTTTAAAAATAAAACCCGGCGCCTAAAGGGTTTGCTTTGATGCAAATTATGAAATCTTAACATAACGGCGGCAATGATGGTGCGTAAAGGACAGCGCAGTTGGCAAGCTCTCCTCAGCACTAAAAGTGCTGCAGCAAAAAAGTCACAATAAGAGTTGATCGCTTTGTCGATTCATGCCTCTGAAACATACGTCGACTCCCAACATAATGAGTGGATGATTTGAATTAGCAAAGGAGATATATTAAGGCTACTATTGTTATTATAAAATGTCACGCAAGAGAGACGATAAACAAACATAATGGGCTGTTATCATTTAGATTAGATGGTAAGATGATAAGGCAGATTCTTTGGAACAACTAAAAAAGGCAAAAGTTGATGATGATGTGAACAACTTGTTTGTGCTTTTAAGTCGCCAGAACGCAAGAAACAAATCTTTGAGGCTCAATTTACTTTTTCAATCTACAGTAGTAGGCTCTAGCTCTATTGATATTAATATAGGCTAAATAAATACCTAAAGATACAGTATTTCTATTATAAAATGTATTGCACCATGAGCCATAACTGTGGCCATTATATTATATAGCATAGGCCTACTTGTGTTAGCCTTAAGCCTAGCTCAGTCATTATGCCATACCATGTCACCTCCTGCTGTGTAATGAGCTGCATTGAACACAAGAAGATCTATTGAGAACACCAAATCCATATTTCATGTTATTTTGGTGAAAGTAATGCAAAAGTAATGTAAAAGTAGTGTAATGCCTTACAATTCAAAGACAGTAATATTGTAATGTAACTAACTACTTTGAAATTCCAGTAATAAGTAATAAATACCGCATTACGCTTTTGAAGTAACTTGCCCAACACTGTATATCAGTGGCACAATTTACCCCATGGTATTCTCTCTTGTGGCACAACTTACACCACACCGGGGGCAAGTTGTGCCACAAGACAACTTTTTATCCGAAAGCTATATTTCTTAAACAGTTTATTCCAGATCCAAAGTTTTTATTGCCAGGGATGCACAACATCCTGAAATATATGTACATATTTGAGTTGGAGACATAACTGTCAAGGCCTCACTTTAAAATCACTTTGAGTAAAAAGTTGCACAACTTAGTCCACTCTCCCCTATATTGTTGTAAGAATGGAAAGATAAATAACAAAGTGGATATATACATTGAACATTTGTTTTTTTATTCATGGCAAATCCAAATTATGGTGTGAATACTTCATCCCATATTTGAATGACATTAAATCCAAACATTTCTGGCCAGGTTTTGCATTCCTGAAAACTCAGGAATGCAGTCTGTGTGTGGTAAATCAGCCAACGTTCTGGGAGACAGTTAATTTATGCCGAGGTTATGTTGTCACTAATTAATCACACATACCTCTAATAGTGCTCTAGAGTGGCCTGCCAGCATTCTAGGCCTGAGTCCCATTGGAAATGTGCGGCACATTATGAAGCGCATAACACATAAACTGATCCTACACTGCATTCATTGGCTTCCGGGAAGAGTGGAGTGCACTGTGCTCTCTATCAGGGTTTCACAACTTTTATGTAAATCCTAGTTTAAATGTTTTGAAACCACCTTAAACTACTGGAGAATTAGTTTACACCTCTAAACACAAATATGCAGAGGAAAGCTGCAAAACGCCCAACCAAAAAGCCAGAAACCTTAAAGTCAAAGTCAAAATGTGTGAATGTCAATAGTAAGCCTGCTATTGGTGTATGAATGGTAACGTGGGAATGGGAACAGATCTCCCTTGAAAAAGAGTCTCCGGTCTCAAAGGGATTTACCTGTATAAATAAAGGTTAAAAAAAATTAAAATAAACAACTATTCGCTACAAGACGTGAGCTTCACAACTAGCCCGGAGAGCAAGGAAGGCTGCTGTAAGTGTGCGCCTTTTTTTAAAGAGGGTCGAAAATAAATTGATATTGCACATAGGGCTGTTGCGATAACCGCACAAATGAAATACTGCAATATTTTCAAGCCAATCACAGTGCATGTGGGCGGTCACCGCAACAACCGCACGTGACGTCCATGAACCGGTTTATAAAAGGTGACGAACCCCCTTTTTTCAAAACTCATATTTAGAAAAAAGATTTGAAGACCAGATCTTGTTTTTAAAAGGAAATTAATTTTATTTATTAAAAGCATATACGAACATTTAATAAAACACTTTCCTTCATTGCAAATGAACAGTAGTACAAATAGACCGAACTCTGATGTGTTTACTACAGACTTTATTCCTCTGCTCCGCTGTGATCGCTCTCGCTGTCATCTCTCTATGCTCTGGTTCGGTCATCCTCGCTGCTGTCCTCGGCATCTGAGACGCAACATTTATTTAATGCTCATAGTTAATCACACAGCCTAGTGCTGAAACGAAAGCTATCAACGCCGTGGTTTAAGGCTGAAATGATAACCGGGGCACGTTACAGTTGTCGTTTGGAAGGCTTCCGTGATCTCCGTTGGTTTCAGTTTACAGCCGATAAAGTTACAATCACAACGACCGCATGGACAGCTTTTAAATAAAGCCTCTTATTCTTATTATCATTAGGGCTTTGATGCAAATGATATCTAAACACTGTGGTGTGCGTAAAAGGAAAAGCGCAGTTGGCAATCTGATCTCTCCTTACTGCCACAGTAAAAGTCGATCGCACAGCCGATTCCTGCCTCTGACACTTTGACTCGCAACGTAATGATTTGAGGCTTTGCATTGGCTTTTGCGATGTCCCGTGCCTCTTGTTTTCTCTCCACACAAAGCGTTCTCTCTCCCATTGCACACACGCATGCCCAGGCCGCTTCCAGACAGTGTTGGTTCCAACTAGGGCTGTGTCAAAAAATCGAAATATCGATATATCGCGATACTTTGTTTCCCGATATCAGTATCGATTTTTATATCAAAATATCGATTTTTTTTTAATTAAATTTTTTATGATTTTTTTTTTTTTTTTTTTTTTTTTTTTTTTTCCCAAGGCTTTATTGACAGTGCAGAGATACAGATATTAAATGGGGCAGAGAGGGAATGAAACAACCACGGGTCAGATTCAAACCCATGTCTGCTGTCAGACCTGAGCCTCTAGGATACTGACTATTGAAGTTAGATCAGTTTTGTTTATAAGAATTCTTAATTAAGATTCACTGTGTCACAAAAGCACACTGATGTGTTTTCATTTTCATTGTGTCCTGTACAGTTAGTACAAGAGTGAATTGGATTTGTTATTTTGATGTTATGGCAGCTGCAGCCGTGTTTGATAATTTGCCATAACCAAAAAAAAGGACGAAAAATAGTAAAGGAAGTTGTGAATGAAATAGTTTTGACTTCATTTGTCTGTGCAATTATCAATATATTGTGCTGTTATGTTTGACAAGGCAACTTGTTTATGGAATATCGCAATATATCGTGATATATCAAGATACGCAATATATTGTAGAAATACGCTGTATATATTAAATACAACCTATTATTATTATTATTATTATTATTATTATTATTAAGCTGAATGAACCCCGTCTTATATTCGGACCAATACGGTATAAACAAGTTGGCTTAATAAATGTAGACCTATAATTAGGCCTAAAAAGGGGGTGGAGCAATTATATCGCATACCACACTGTCTAGCCACCCTGACTCACCGCACGGGTATTCCTTCATCGCGATAGCCCTAGTTGCACAGCTTATTGACATAAGACTATTTATGAAGCTTAATTCTCTTCCGGATAGGTAAATAGTTTATTAATATTCTTTGTTGCGTTGACTGAACTTCCCCATTTAAGAAGAGAGACGTAGTGAGCCGCAGCAGACAGATTGCAAGTCTGGGTTAGAGTTAGAGTTGATCCCAGCTTGTATTCATTGAGCTGTATTGCTGCAGCTCAATGCGCTGACCGCCAGCCCCGCATCGGCGACGCCCATCGGCCGGGCTCAAACTGATAAGAGGTTGGAAATCCATAAAGGAAATGTCACGTGACTGTTTTTCAGGTTATGCAAATTCGGGGGGCGGAATGATGTCTGACCCCTATGGTCCAAGAGGCTTTATTGTAGAGCACCATGAGCTGTACATGTGTAAGAAATGTCAAGTCAATCAGAGTTAGGGGGAAAGGGGCGTGGCCTGTCAAACATTGCATTTCTTTATTGTGGTTTTTGCATTTGTGGCGCCCCCTATGGGTTAATCTCGAAAAGACTCTGGGGGCATGCTACGACACTTGTTCTGCACATATCCAGTAAGTTTTATGATGACAACGAGCGCACAGAACAGCTTGGCGAGCAGGAGAGCTTCAATCGCGAGGAGCAATTCTCACTGGGCTGTGAGTGACGAGCGTAAGCCTGGCCCTCTCTAGGCGACAAATGTGCAGCATCACAACTCTATTCCTGAGATCTTCTGAGATTTTTTAACCTTTTAGCATGTCTGACCTGTATGGGTTCAGTTTGGTGGGCCTAAACTGACCTGGTTTTATCCGTGTTTTATCTAGTGGCGCCCAATTTCTTCCCTAAAGATCTCTCATTACATTGGTCTATTTCATCAATCAATTTGGCCCACCTGATTGTGTTTACCTTGCTCGATTTAAGCAATGCAGCTTAGGGTTCACAAACTTTTGCACATACAACATTTGTCAAATAATTTGTTTTATCTATTTTAACAATTGATTTCTGGAAAAGAAAAATGTTGAATTGATAAACAAACATCTGTTATTTCATATAGAAAATACTGGTATTGAAAAAAAATGAATTAATAATGGTTAACATAAATAAAATTCCAAAAGGCTCAAGGGGTTCACAAACTTTCGCACGACAATGTATGCCTTTTTTCTCTCTCTCTCTCTGTCTCTCTCTCTCTCTCTCGTGGTCGCGTATGTCACGTGACTCGCATGTCCACGCGTGACATCTTACACATTATTTTAGTTTGTTGTGAGTCTGATGTGTTTTCAGACAACACAATTAGTTTTACCTTTTATTCTCGTCATCTAGAAGTTTTTCAAAACACCCGGTAATGCGCAACATCTCCCTCCTACTAGCCTCGTTCGACTTGGAGCCGTCTTGCTCAGACCTGCGCAACTATGACGCGCGTCTTGCTGAGCGCACAACAAAAATGCTGTGCTCAGCAAGCCGAGCGCCATAATTGCGCAGGTCTAACTATCAGGTGAGGGAGGGGCCGAGCGAGCACACGGCTCGGCTGAAAGGGTTCGCTGCATTTAAAAGCCTGCATGCCCCGGCGTGCGGAACAATGATAGTTTAATAACGATTTTTTTTTTTCATGATTGGGGAAAGCCGTAATAGTAATCGAAAAGGAAATTCAAGTTATTGCCCAGCCCCTCAAGAAGGATGACTTAAATTGGGCTGAATTTGGAGATGTTTTAAATAGCTATATTTATTCTCAATCTTTATCATTTTGGCGTCCCTGATATTCCTTTGGCGCTGGATAAATCCGCTTTGGCGCGCGCCAAAACTTTCTCTATGCAGGAAAAACCCTGCAATATAGTGTCACTCGTAAGTGCGTTTACATGCAGACTCATAATCGGGTAAATAAACAAATAAGATTTTAACAAGACTTGTAAAATGCATGTAAACACCTTTATCAGATCTACTTCGCACACAAATAGGCACATTAACGGGCAAGCGAAGACGGATAAGAACACCTTTATTATTAATAATAATAAATTGTATTTATTATTAATAATAATAATAATAAATTGTATTTATATAGCACTTTTCTCGCACTCAGAGCGCTTATAGTCGACATTCTACCTGCATGTATACACAGGGTGTCCGTGGAAGTCTTAAAAGTCTTAAAAAGTCTTAAATTCAAGTATCTAAAATTAAGGCCTTAAAAAGTCTTAAATTCATTAAAAATGTGATATGCTGGTCTTAAATCCATTACTCAAAGGTCTTAAATTTGTCGGGGCAGGACTATTCAATGTTATATTTTTTTTTTCTTCCGCGACTTTCCGAGAAGGAGATGTAGAGAGGCTACTTTTAACTAACTGCTCATATAAAAGTCCGACACTACGCTAGAGGCAGTACGGCCGTGTGTGGCTGTGATCCGCATATAAACGTAGAAGAAGAATGTGTGTCCCCTGCCTCCAAATTTGAAGTCGGTCGCGTGAAAGCAAGAAAGGGGAGAACGACCATGAGAACGACCCAGCGAAATGCATGAACTGCTATTATAAATTCAGTGAGAGGTGAATTCAGTGAGAGGTGGAGGGTGGACGACAAAATATCATGGCTGGCTTTATTCACCCCGCGACCACACACTGCCGCTACTCCGTAGGTGTGCAACCGCCCGCTGGCGATCTAGGTAGGCTATTGACCCAAACGCAACTCACACAGAAACAAACAGATTTATTGTGTTTAGTAAATTTTTTTATGTATCTATATTTATTAATTAATAGCTGCTCATCAGACGGTCATTCGGGTCGCGTTGCCGTGAGCTCACAGAGTGAGACGCGAGTCTCTGCTTCTCTCTGTCTGTCGCTTTCTTTCTCTCGCTCTCTGACGGCTAGTTAAGAACTATTGCCGATCGTCCCGTCAATCTTAGACAGTAGCCTACATTTCCATCACCATTTGGTACAACTCTAGTACCCGCAGTTTATTAACCTGGCTGCCTGTAACAATATGAAGAAAATAAAACATTTCGGATTTTCAAATTACCGCAAACCTGTATAGCCTACAGTAGCCTATGCTATGCCTACTTTACAGTGGCCTATTTCCCGATTTTGAAAGTGCAAAAACATTCACCCGTGGAACCAATTTTTAAATAGTTTCTGCCATAAGTTCTGAAAAATAAAGTTAATGGACTAAGTTTGTTGTTTATTGAATAATTAGGCTAATTAAAATTTGAAGGACATTCTTCCCCATAAATTACCAGATTTTTGTATTTCATTCTAATACTGCATGCTGCAGCTAACACATTTTCTTTATTGATTAAACTGTTCTTGTGACTCGATTAATCAGAAAATGTCAATCAATTGATACAGCTCTATAATAGGTTGAAAAGGTGGTAATGATGGGTTTTCACGTTGCCTTTACAGTGATCTTATATTTATTTGATGGTAAATGCGGGGGGACATTGTCTTCATTCAGACTGCTGAACATTTTTTATTTTCTGTAATTAGACAGCAGTTGTTAGCTAAAGTACATTGAATATTTGATATTCAAACTTAATAAAACTCTACAGAGCATATAATGTAGTGTAGTTTGTTGATTTATGTTGCCAAGGTATTGGTGTTCATTAGAGGTCTTCAAATGTGCAGATACCGTGAGATAGGCTACTTTCTTCCTAGCTTCTGATATAAATGAGTATCACTTTATGTTCAATAAACAGACAAAAAGTAAACTTGAATGAGTCTCATTGAGTGACACACAAGCTATTCTTGGGTTGTAATACAGCTGGACCCCCCAAATATCGCCTATATGTATTGTGTCTTAGGTCTTAAATTTAATTCAAGGTGGTATTAAAAAGGTCTTAAAAAGTCTTAAATTTGACATGCTGAAACCTGCAGATACCCTGATACAGGATCTCGTATCGGAGTTTGCGTTCAGCGCTTGCTCAAAAATCACTGCGGAGGATTTCTCAAGGAAGTGGAAGGAGACAACGTAATAAATAGTAATGTTGTTGCCGGAAAAGGAACCCAACGTGGGTCTATAACCACTTGTTGAAAGGGCTATAGCGCCACCTAACATAGCGGAGTCTGCACCCTTTACGGTTTGGGCTGTGCACACAGTTTTAGGTGACTACAAATAATAACTAGAACTGCGAGCAGTTGTGATCGGGGGCCAATCCCCCCACGCGACTCGGGATCGGTCGTCGTCCGCGGCGCCGGCCCCTCGCTTCATGGAATCCGGGGATGTAAAGTTTTTGAATGTGGGATGTTTGGTTTGGGAGTTATAGACCAAAAGGCAAAACAATTGCTGAGAAAGATGCTCAAGTGTGTTTTTGGCGCCCCCTTTTGGAGCAATTTAAGGAAAAAGTAGAACCTACCTGAGAACCATAGGACAAACACATGTGTGAAGTTTGGTGTTAACAGGATGAATCGTGTTGGATTTAAGAGCAGTTTGGTACAAGGTAGCTAATGTGCAAATCTTTAAAGCGCTACCGTTTGGTCGTAGAAAAAATATTTATACAACTTTTGCTCGTGGGAGTCGGTAGAGCATAATGCTTTTGGTTTCGTCCAAATCGGGCAAAAACTGTAGGAGGAGTGTGTTTTGGTGACTGACACAGTTTTTGCGATGTAGCAAAAAAAAATCCCATACGCAAATGGGCGTGGCCTATCTCAAAAGATGCAGCTGACTTGTGGGCATCTGTGGATATAAAGTGTTTAACTGTGGGATGTTCGGTGTGGAAGTTATAGCCCCAAACGTGTTTTCTTTGCTTTTTGTGGTTTTGGCGCCCCCTATGGATGACATTCGCAAAACTTTGTTAGATAGAAAGATGCAGCTCAAAGTGGATGTCAAGTTTTTGAATGTGCGATGTTTGGTTGGGGAGTTATGAGCAAAATCAAATTGTCAGACTCTCCATTGTAAAGACACTTTTTGAATTTTCCCGTCTAAAGACTTAGGAAATGGCGAGAAAAAAAAATTGAAAAACTCTTTTTTTTAATAAGTCCGGCCCACATAGGAATTTCTTGCCCATATGTTTGCCATAGGCTCAGGTATGCCCCATGATAGTCTCCCTTCAGTTTCAAGAAAATACCCTTTTTTTTTTTTTTTTTTTTTTTTTTTTTAAGGAATTTACGCGAATCTTTAAAGCGCTACCGTTTGGTCTTCCGATGGTCTTCCGATGGTCGTAGAAAAATTATTTATCCTACTTTTACTCGTGGGAGTCGGTAGAGCATAGTGCTTTTGGTTTCGTCCAAATCGGGTGAAAACTGTAGGAGGAGTGTGTTTTGGTGACTGACACAGTTTTTGCGATGTAGCAAAAAAAAATCCCATACGCAAATGGGCGTGGCCTATCTCAAAAGATGCAGCTGACTTGTGGGCATCTGTGGATATAAAGTGTTTAACTGTGGGATGTTCGGTGTGGAAGTTATAGCCCCAAACGTGTTTTCTTTGCTTTTTGTGGTTTTGGCGCCCCCTATGGATGACATTCGCAAAACTTTGTTAGATAGAAAGATGCAGCTCAAAGTGGATGTCAAGTTTTTGAATGTGCGATGTTTGGTTGGGGAGTTATGAGCAAAATCAAATTGTCAAACTCTCCATTGTAAAGACACTTTTTGAATTTTCCCGTCTAAAGACTTAGGAAATGGCGAGAAAAAAAAATTGAAAAACTCTTTTTTTTAATAAGTCCGGCCCACATAGGAATTTCTTGCCCATATGTTTGCCATAGGCTCAGGTATGCCCCATGATAGTCTCCCTTCAGTTTCAAGAAAATACCTTTTTCTTTTTTTTTTTTTTTTTTTTTTAAGGAATTTACGCGAATCTTTAAAGCGCTACCGTTTGGTCTTCCGATGGTCTTCCGATGGTCGTAGAAAAATTATTTATCCTACTTTTGCTCGTGGGAGTCGGTAGAGCATAGTGCTTTTGGTTTCGTCCAAATCGGGTGAAAACTGTAGGAGGAATATGTTTTGGTGACTGACACAGTTTTTGGGATGTAGCGAAAAATGGATATATACGCAAATGGGCGTGGCCTATCTCAATAGATGCAGCTGACTTGTGTGCATCTGTGGATATACATGTTTTGACTGTCGGACTTTCGGTGTGGAAGTTATAGGCCGAAACGCGGTTTTTGTTGTTGTAGCGCCACCTAGTGGCCGGCATGTCTGAATTGTTTTGTCTGCGTACCAGGCACGGACCTGGATAAGCCATGCAAGTGGCATGTCCCAACCCTTTACGGTTTGGGCTGCAGCACCAATTTTACGTATGGAATAATAGGAAGAATAATCCCAGCAAAAACAATAGGGTTCCCTGCCCAGGAGGGCTATGGAACCGCGTTGCTCTGCAAAACGCGGCCCCAGGCCCTTCTCGGGCTTGGCCCCCTAATAATCCCAGCAAAAACAATAGGGTTCCCTGCCCAGTAGGGCTTGGGAACCGCGTTGCTCTGCAAAACGCGGTCCCAGGCCCTACTCGGGCTTGGCCCCCTAATAATAATAATCCCAGCAAAAACAATAGGGTTCCCTGCCCAGAAGGGCTATGGAACCACGTTGCTCTGCAAAACGCGTCCCCAGGCCCTTCTCGGGCTTGGCCCCCTAATAATCCCAGCAAAAACAATAGGGTTCCCTGCCCAGTAGGGCTTGGGAACCGCGTTGCTCTGCAAAACGTGGTCCCAGGCCCTACTCGGGCTTGGCCCCCTAATAATAATAATCCCAGCAAAAACAATAGGGTTCCCTGCCCAGCAGGGCTTGGGAACCGCGTTGCTCTGCACAACGCGGCCCCAGCTCCTGCTCGGGCTTGGCCCCCTAATAACATTTAAGAATTTTCCAAAGTATCCTTATAGCCTTTTTTTTAAAATCCTGAATTTGAAGGACGTAGGTTTTGATTAAACATTGGGTTGTGACAATTTGTAAGTGGGGGTCTGGGGGTACCCCCCCCCCCATAATTTTAAGGATTAAATGCTTAATTTCCTGCATTCTGGTGAATTTGTATTCACCAATTTGTTCCTTTTCTGCATACATTTGTATTCTTGAGCCCCGCAGTGATCGGTGAATGATAACCGGGGTAGTGCACGTCACGAGGGGAAGGCTTCCGCGATCTCCGTTAGTTTCCGTTTACAGCGCATGGACAGCATTTTAATGAAGCCTCTCATTCCTATTATCATAAGGGCGTTGAAGCAAATGGTGAAATTAAACATTACGGCGGCCCTGGTGGTCCGTGAAAGGACAGCGCAGTGGGCAATCTCTCCTCAGCAGTGCAAACCACAGTGAAAGTCCATTGCACAGCCGATTCCTTCCTCTGATATGTTGACTCGCAACATAATAACTCGAGGCTTTGCATTGGCTTTGGCGATTTCCCGTGCCTATTTTTTCTCCACACAAAGCGTTATCTCTCCCATTGCACACATGCATGCCCCGGGCCCCTTCTGAGAGCACAGCCAGTGTTGGTTCCACCCGAAAAAATTAAATAAACACAACTTGGACACAGGCCCTGAAGCTGAATGACCGCTCTGGTAACGGGCAGTCCATTACTGGACGCAGAACGACCGACTTTTTTACGACCTTATGAAGTGTTAATATGTTCGCCTTTACTTGATGCATGCCTGCTCACCGGCCGGCGGGGACACATTTCTTATCAGCGGTTACTTGGCACGATACCGGCACACACCTTGGAGGAGCAGCTGCGCAGGTGAACGTTGCATCCTGTCAGCGCGTCTTTCTCTCTCTTTCTCTTTCTCTCTCCCCCCTGTATAGGGCGTTTAGCAAACTGCATTTTTAATGATAACCTAATGCTCATTAGTTCGCGCCCCTCAGCACTCTACCGAAGTGCGCATGGGAAGGCGGGGCACAACCGTAATCTCGTCCTGGGCACGGTGAAGAAATACGACGGGCATATAAATGTAATCTAGCCTATATAGTATATAGCGTATAAACTATATTATAGTGATTATGATCTGTCAAGTTGATGTGAGGGAGCAGGAGATGGGAAAGAGGACATAGGCTATGAGATTGTTTACAGAGCAATCGTGGGAGCACAGGGCAAAGTGTAGGGGGACGGAGAGGGGGTGCAGGCGGTGGTGAGGGGGGGTGCGGCCGCACCTCCCGCACCCCTACTTCCAACGTCCCTGTGTAATGGATATACTTTGATGTGATGATTGCAAGGGACTTTTCAAGAGTTCTGTTTAACTACCGTATTGGTCCGAATATAACACAACCCTGATTATAAGACGACCCCCAGTTTTTCAAAACTGATATTTTGAAATAAGATTTGAAAACCAGATCTTGTTTTTGTAAAGACATCAATTTTATTTATTAAAATAATATAAGCTACGAAAATAAAAAATAAATGCATTGAATAAAACACTTTTTTTCATTGCAAATAAACAGTAGGCTAGTGCAAATAGGCCGAACTCTGATGTGTTCACCACACGCACATTCCTCTGCCCCGCTATGATCGCTGTCATCTTTCCTATTCTCTGGTTCGGTCGTGGCATAGCGGGTCATCCTCGCTGCTGTCCTCTTCATTTGAGAGGCAGCATTTATTTAAAGAGGACCTATTATGCTACTTTTCTGGTCTTAATTTCTTGTTTTACACTGCTATAGAGCAACCTGACAAGAATCACATCACAGAAAACTATGTAGATTTTCGGGAAGCTCTTTCTCTTATTTTGGCGATCCAGCACATCCTGTCAACACTTGAGTGTGTGTGCTTCGGCTCCCTCCGCCTGTGCTTCGGCCATCTCCGCTCCCCTCCCCCCCCTCCTGCAAACCCCACTCCGTTGTGATTGGTTACCTTCCTTCCGGAACACTTTCAGTGGCGGGAAGCGCGAGCATGGACCTATAAGGGCGCGAGGCAGACGCGAACAGGGAAGTGACAGCATTACCATACATGGAAACATCCGTGTGGAGACGTCACAAAGTTTTATGCGACGTCACAAATTATGAAAGGGTAGACCGCTTTGAAGACGTGACTTCTCGACTGGCTAGAATAGTGTTTAGTGCTCTGCACAGACACCCCAGACGGTCAGCAGGGAATATGTCGAAATGCATGTAAGTCATTATTTGATAATTTAGTATGGTTAAGCATGACTATGAATCATCATAACAACGTTTATAGGTCATAAAAGTCAAAAAGCATCATAGGTCCTCTTTAATGCTCATAGTTAATCACACAGCCAGGTGCTGAAACGAAAGCTATCAACGTCATGGTTTAAGGCGGAAATGATAACCGGGGCACGTTAACGTTGTCGAGTGGAAAGGCTTCCGCGATCTCCGTTAGTTTCAGCCTACAGCCGACAAAATTGTAATCGCCTCCACCACATGGACAGCGTTTAAATAAAGCCTCTTATTCTTATAATCATTAGGGCTTTGATGCAACTGCTGCAGCAAAAAAGGCACAGTAAAATTCGATCGCTCTGCCTATCATGCCACTGACACGATGACTCGCAACATAAGTCGAGGCTTTGAATTGGCTTTGGAGATTTCCCGTACCTCTTTTTTCTCTCCACTAATGAATATAGCCGGTATCCCTTCACCAGATTAAAACACCCCTAAATTAATATCAGGATGTTTTCATGTAAATATAGCCCGCCAAGTTTATTTGTTCCTTGAATAAACCTGTTCCACTATAAAGTTTGTGTTCATCGACCCCTGCACTTTTATATGGCAAAAAAAGACCAAAAGCCGATTTACACAATTTTCAAAAGGTTTTACTTTTCACCAAAAACCTTCACACCATATATTACCTTAAAGGCTCTGGTTTTAAAGCATGTGACCCTTTTGACCCCTGCCTATCTCCAGATCTCCCCCTGTGTTGATCCCCTAATGACCCTTACAATTTTTACTTCTAATTTTATCCTAGGTTAAATCCAGTTTTCAGACCTTTTATCCTAGATACGTTTTTAGAAAGGAGGAGATTAGATAATAGGTTTTTAATTATTCTGGTGGATGAATACCTCACATTTACCCCTGGCTTCAAAAGACTACCGTTAAGTCCTCACTAAGTTCATACACCTGGATGAGCTAGGCCAATAGATAAATGCAAATCCCTCCTAATTCAAGGAGGGTGTTTATGGGATGTGTATTCTTTGTTATCAGTAGTGTAGCCGTAGTGTAGGTTTGAATTGCTTACCTCAGAGGCGCCGCGATCTCTTTAAAGGAAAACCCTAATTAGGTCCTTGTTCCCAACACTAAACTAAAGATTCAGGCCAAAGATTTTTAACGTTTTCAAGAAATTTTATTTAACCAATATAAAAAGATTATACGTTCACAATATAGAAAAAAAAAAATAAATAAAATGAAAGGAAGGAAAATAAGTACCTACACTCCCATTAATGTGATTATTATATGTAGAGAAGTATAAGACTTAACTTATGTGTTGTATGTCTTTTGTTCACATTGAATTTAGTTCATGAGTTCTCCCATTTATCCACAAGAGATCAGGAGTATTCTCATCTTCAGGTTTTTTAAAACTATACTGTTTACACAACTTCAATAGTTCTGCGTGGTGGCCGAACTTTCAATCTTGTCATATATATTTGAATATCTTCAAATGCAATGACAAGTTTGATTTTGCGACACAACAGTCAGGAAAAGTTGGTTCAACAGTTTATTTAGTTGATCCACAAGAGATCAGGAGTAAAAGTTTGTCCACTGTCTACACAACTTCAATAGTTCTGCGTGGTGGCCGAACTTTCAATCTTGTCATATATATTTGAATATCTTCAAATTCTATGACAAGTTTGATTTTGCGACACAACAGTCAGGAAAAGTTGGTTCAACAGTTTTTCAACCTCAACTCCATGCTATTTTACAACCTGGTTCATTAATTAGTTCCCATCAATAACCCAAATGGTTCCTTACCAAAGTTCTCAGAATAGAAAAAGAAGAAATGGTTCTGAGCCTCTTTCCCTTCTTGAAAAGAAAAAATAACTGCCTTTTCTCTGCCAAAAACCCCTGCTTATATAGGGAGAACAGGGTGCATGTGGGCTGGCCAAATGAGGAGGGGTTAGGGTTACAGCCCCCCCCCCCCCCTTCCCTCCCTCCACATGCTCATAAAATTCGGACATGTTCGGACATGTCCTTGCACTATAAGGAAGACCACATATATGTATGTCCTTTAATACAATCTTAAAATATAAAAAGAGAGAGGAAAAAATTAACATTAAAATTTAAAATAATAATACATCCCTCAACCCCCTCTAGACAGCAAAAGTACACAACCCAAAGTTACACAAAGTTCACCTATCTCAACACCACACACGGCATTCTCTCTCCCATTGCATACACGTATGCCACGGCCGCTTCCGAGAACACAGCCAGTGTTCCACCCGAGAGAAAAAAAAGAAAATAAACACAACTTGGAAATAAATTAAATTCGGACCAATACGCTAGTAGAATATCACACATGATTGGTTCTATGTCTGCCCTCTACAGGATATGTCGCATATAATTACTGACGTTTTAAGATAATTTTGCTCCTGAGTTTGAAACTTTCCTCAGAGGTTTTGGTCCATATTGACATGATAGCATCACACAGATTGTTGCAGATCTGGCAGCTGCACATCCACGATGCAAATCTCTGGTTACACCACATCCCAAAGGGGCTCTATTGGGTTGAGATCTGGTGACTGTGCAGGCCATTGGAGTACAGTCAACTCATTGTCATGTTCAAGAAACCAGTTTGAGATGATTTGAGCTTTGTGACATGGTGCATTATCCTGCTTGAAGTAGCCATATGAAGATGGGTACACTGTGGTGTGGTGTTTAAAAGATGCTCAATTGGTACTAAGGGGTCCCCAAGTGTGCAAAGAAAATATCCCCCACACCATTTCACCACCACCCCCAACCCCACCAGCCTGAACCGTTGATACAAGGCAGGATGGATCCATGCTTTCATGTTGTTTACACCAAATTCTGACCCTACCATCTGAATGTCGCCACTGAAATCCAGACTCATCAGACCAGGCAAGATTTTTCCAATCTTCTATTGTCCAAATTTGGTGAGCCTGTGCGAATTGTAGCCTTAGTTTCCTGTTTTTAGCTGACAGGAGTGGCACCCGGTGGGGTCTTCTGCTGCTGTGCCCATCTGCTTCAAGGTTGGACTTGTTGTGCGTTCAGAGATGGTATTCTGCATACCTTGGTTTGTAACAAGTAGTTATTTTATTGATTGTTGCCATTCTAGGATCTCTGCCCATTCTCCTCTGACATCAACCAGGCATTTTCGTCCGCACTACAGCAACTCACAGGATATTTTTTCTTTTGGACCATTCTCTGTAAACCCTAGAGATGGTAGTGTGTGAAAATCTCAGATCAGCAGTTTCTGAAGTTCTCAGACCAGCCCGTCTGGCACCAAGAACCATGCCACATTCTATTGCCTCTTTTCCACCGAGCAGAGCGGGTCGGAGCGGGACAGCTCGCTTTTAACAAAGTGTGGTGTTTCCACCGCCGACCCTATACCCTTATGGTAGGGCGGGGTTTAGTCTGGACGGCGATAGCCGGTGCCAGAATGTGGGTCAAACTATCGGGCTGTTGAACAACTGCGGTCAAGCCAGCTGCTTCTCGTTTTTGCTTGGTCAGACCAGCCGCTTCTATATTTATTCCCCGTGTTGTCAGAGTATTACGCCTGTACCTCTCAAAAATAAGGGGCGTTTCACTCCTTATTTTAGGACTCCTAACTTTTTAAGATAAGTGTAATTCACAAAGCATTTTAGCGCTAAAATTAGCTCCTAAATCTATGAAAAGCTAAGTCACTAAGTAAATCACAGACAACCATGTGATGGTGTTTTGGAGCGATGTAATGCTAGTGAGCTTTACAAAAGGTACCTTAATAGCTGTAAGGGTTTAATGATCTTAGTAAAGCTATATTTAGAAAGTATAGACACATTTATATTTATATAAAAAATGATTTATTAAAGCTAGGTTGATAATTTTTTCATTGTAATATTTGGCTGTCATAACTGTCATAATAGCCATTCAGCTATATGTAGGTAAAGTGGTCTGAAAATATTTTGTCATCACTTTGCTCCCCCCTGCCTGTGTGCTGCCCCCCAAAAATTGCCACCGCTCATGTTAATTTTGACCAATGAGAGCAAGGTCAGATTCTCCGTTCTTATTGCTGTGGGACCTTGGCAACGACGTTGATGCGTCAGTTGCGTGAGCGTTCATGACCCTAGCAGTCTGACACGACTGTTTGGCACTAGCCTACTACGGCGGACAGCGAGTAGCAATGTCTTCACAAACGAACCCTCAATTTACCATTCCCCGGATACCAATAACTAACACCGCTAAAACAGCAAAAAAAAAACGGGTAAAGACGAATTTTGAAAAGTTAACTGCTAAAAGGGAAACGGAGAGAGCTCGAAATAAAACCAGGGTAAATAATTGATTGGATTTATATAGCGCTTTATTTCGATGTTGTTGACTCAAAGCGCTTTACAGGGTTCCAGGTTCAATTCGTTCACACACAGTCATACCGGTGGTGGTAAACTACGATAGTAGCCACAGCTGCCCACACCGGCCATGTCTTCTTGCCCTATCACGTCAAGACCTCGTCCCCTTCCTCTGTCCTTAGGCTGCCTGCCGCTAGCAGCAGGACGTCCGCTGGCCCTATATATCCCTCGTCCTGTGCTCAGTGTTGCCAACTCATAGCGATTTTGTCGCTATATTTAGCGACTTTTCAGCCCCCCTGGCGACTTTTTTTTCAGCCAACAGCGACAAATCTAGCTTTTTTTCTGGTGTTATTGGTGACTTTTTTTCGCCAAAGCAAGTATCACCTCTTCTCAACGAGCAGCGGGAGCCTCCCGGCCCCTCCCCCGTCACAGAGCACTGACAGACGGCCCGGTCCTCGTGCAGCAGCCCCTCCCAGCTGCGGTCAGAGCAGGAGATACACACCTCTCCGCTCTGTTAAGGCCAGGACACACCAGTCCGACTACCCGAAAATGGTGACTGCCGATTCAGGGAGCTCCAGTCTTCCCGTCGCGGCCGAAAAAGTGCAAAGAACACACCAAACCGACTGTTGCCTTTCCGTACGCTCTGCGCTTGTGCGGGACGTAATGTCTCCATACCAGCAGGCGGCGCTAATCTGTATTGTGGCCCAAAAAAATACGGAAGCCGGAAATGATGGGACAACTCGCTAGACCATAAACATAGATATAAATACGTATTTATATTTATGGACCGCAAAGAGTGTGGAGCATGGTGTCGAGCAGTCAACAAGGGTTGATGCATGTGAGTACTCACTGAACGAAACAAACACATTAAAACGATGGCTAACTGTTGTTAGCTGTTTGTGCTACCCGCCTCACTTCCGGGCTTCACTGATTTGCTAGCCCTCCACAAATCAAATTGCTCAAACTGAAAAACTGCCCGACGACATCAACTACGACCGATTTCACGGTACACACCAAACAGATTCGTGTCTCCGTCCCCTCGAAACTCTACGACGGCGATTATCGGGCCGGTGTGTCCTGGCCTTTACAGTTACAATTAGTTTGCTATGTTGCCTGGCTGTTACAGCTACTTTTCTTAGGCCTACCAGCACACTTACAATGATTTTAAGCTAACATACATGGTATGTCTGTGATTAAAATGTAGATGCTCAATATGTACGTACGTATGTAGTTATCATTACTAATGTTTAATCACCTCGGAATCGGACATGGTGTTTGTCTCCTGGCAATGTAACTGAATTCACATGAACGCGCATAGCTGTCGTTCGGAGGGAGGAACTTCAACAGGTAGAGCGTTGAGAAAACAGCCGTTGGAATCCCAACGGCTGTTCTATCTCAAACTCTCAACCCCAGCTTTAAGTTCCTTTTCCTGCAGTTGCTTTGGGTTTCTGATGCACTGAAAGTTACTGTTGATGTCCCGTTTGGGTTTAATTTCCTACTAGAGTAGGCCTATATGTGGCGCTTCCATCTCCTCCGTTCCACAGGTCCGCTATTGTATAGTTGCGCGTCTCGCCTTTTTTCTTCTGCATGCACTTTACGATTTCACCGGCTGTTGTTTCTAAATTGTGAATTTCCTGGTTTGTCGCTGTCTGATATTGCTGAGAGAAATACAGTGAGAGTGCATGGCGTGCAGCTGTTCAATGAGGATATTTTTTCCGATTCAAATCATTGTAAAAATTTTAAATGAATAGACCTATGTGGCGCTATTTTAGGTTAATTGTGAACGAATGTGTGGGAAACCCTGCAGTATCTTGGTTTCATGTTAAATCAGTGTCACTTGCCATTAATTGTATATAAAAACTCTTTAATCAGTGTCACTTGTCATTAATTGTATATAAAAACTCTTTAATCAGTGTCACTTGTCATTAATTGTATATAAAAACTCTATAGATATCTCCCACAGTGTTTCTATCATAAATTCATTCTTAGCTCTCATTCCCTGTCAGCCAATCACTGTGGGCATAGAAGGTATGAACATGTCATCATCCATAGCAACAGGGTCAACACCGCCCTCTAGTCCCTCCCATTCCTTAGTAAAAGTTGGTCTTATCAGCTTTGTGAATAGGTTTTAAGAAATCACTCCTTACTAAGAACTTTTAGTGCTCCTTAGGAGTACTCTTAGCGCTAAGATAAAATGTTTTGGGAATACGGCCCCGGGTCTACATGCCTAAATGCATTGAGTTGCTGTGATTTGATTGGCTGATTAGTTATGTGTAAACAAGAAATGAAACCGGTGTACCTAATAAAGTGGCCAGTTAGTGTATGCCTTGTCTTATAAACATGTTTTTAAAAAAGGAATAAAAAAATTATCCTACTCAGTTTAGCAGTCGTATATCAAGTCAGACTTAAATGCCCTGGCAACACAAATGCACTTAGTACTCCTATGTTATTTGGAGAGTAATCTGAATGCTAGTATTCATCTTAAGAGTTAGGCATATTTGTCGATACATAGTAAAAATATTGTCATTTCAGTTTGAGTTACAGAAATTCTGTTTTTAAAAGGAGGGATTATGCTTTACACATGAAACATTATGAACCCGAACCAGCAGTTCTCTGCCCAAACATTCCATGACTGAGTGACTGTTGCCACGTAGACCCTTTGATACATGAGCCTGGTTGCCAAGCCCACACAGTCCTGGCAAACGTTGTAGACAACAAAAAGAAAAAGCTTATTTTTACACCAAGTTTCACTTCTAACCTCAGATGAGTGTTTCAGCCAGTTGTTTTTGGTTCTGTAATATGTATAACCTCAGAATGACTAATATAAAATGTCTTCTTTCTTTCGCCATCTTCCGGTGCAGAGTTTAGGAAGAGTGATCGCAGCCTGCTGGTGAGTCCAGACGGCTCGTCCAGAGTGCCCTTTGACCCAAAGCAGAAGCCCAAGGTTGGGGTGTTAAAGTCTCCGGCCAAAGCACACACTGCTAATGTCAAGAAGAAGAAAAATATGAAGAGCCGCACCAATATTCCAAAGAACAGTCCTAAAGTACGGCCCTCTGCAGCAGACTTCTTCTAACATCCCTCTGTAAAGACAGATAGAAGTTCATCTGTTATAGACTGATTTAAAACAAATCCTGTTTTGGTGAAAAATATAAAACAGTATTTTTATGTTTATCCTATTTCAGTATTGCTTTTTGTGTCTTTAAATTACTCGACTTTTTAATAAAGTCAGTTTTCCAATTTTGTCACATTTTTAGTTTGTTTTTGAGTTGAATTTCAGATACTTCAGAGTCTATTTGATATAGAGAAATCGAATTTTGAGTATAAATGTTCTAATAATTTAAGGATTAAAAAAAATGAGGGCGACTGTGCTACAGCGACCACTGACATACCATGTTGTCATGGCACATGCCGTTTTTTTCTGCTGGCATGCCACTTATCTAAAATGCTATGTGCCATTTAGCTCATTGATAAGTTAGACTTGCTCAAGTGGCTAGGCTAACTACAGTCAGAAGAGCAAGTCCTGGGGCCTCTACGAATAGTCAAATCTCCTAACCTTTAAGCCTCCTTTACTATACCTTAACCCTAAAAGTCATCGGGTCAAAGACGGATGAAAAGGTGCTTCCTTTTCGAACATAGGAAAAGTGGAGTCGAACTCCTTTTAAACAGTGCTGTCTTTTCCTAACTGACGTCATTGCATGACTGCGAGTATTGCTGACGTGAGTAGTGTGAAACTACACTATTTTCTGAAAATGGACTACAAGCGCTCGTTCGCAAACATTTTCTAGATATCGATCAAAGGCTTATACTTATTAGACCATGTACTAATAAAGTTTTCTCTTTTCAAAGTGCCACCGCAAACGTTTAATACACATTTTATTTTCAGTTTTAGCCGTTAGCCCGAGGAGGTGTGGGGACTACAACTTCTAGCTTACAATGCTACAGAACGAGAATACTTCTACATCCGGAACTTCATGCTTTAGGGGCGTGTTAAGCCCAGTTCAGACCAAAGATTCGCCTTGCAACTGCTTGCGACGAGACGGTTTTAGAACGTCATGGGGGATAAATCGCAGCAGTGTGAACTCCTCGTTGCAGCGCGTTGCAAGCCGTTGCAAGGCGTCGCAGAAGATTCAACATGTCAAATCGCAAGGTCCAGTTTTAGAACGTTTCGGCGGTCTCGTCGCAAGGAGTTGCAGTTGCAAGTAGTTGCAAGGCGAATCTTTGGTCTGAACTGGGCTTTAGGCACCCATGATGAGGAAGAAAATTCTGATCCTGTATGTCGCGCTGCGCCAATGAGCAGCTTTCATAGGAATGAATGGGCGCCATGTTTCAATCTGGTGTCCATTTCTTTATAGGTCCATGGGAGCTATGCTAAAGGAGGGTTTAAAGATGCATCGAGGCACCTTTCCTAAGCATTTTTAGAATTCGAACCAGCTTTCGTAAAGGCCCCAGCTGTTTTTAAAAAACATCTGTTGTACACCAACGACTGAGGAAAAACTTGTACTGCCCTTGGCGGGCCATGGCTTTCCTAGATGCTATGCAGTGAGTATAGCCGAAGTAATATGGTGTGTTTATGCGGTTAGGCAGTCAGCCCACTGTTCTTCACTTTATTTCCATCCTTGCCAAATGCATCCGAACATTACATTGAAGTCAGTGGTAGCAGAGGAGCATGCAGAGTTACGAAGAGGAGCCTCACAACCAGACACGGACCGTCTGATAACCCTTGGAGGGCCCTTGTTTTGGGTAAAGGGGTGCAATGTTCAGGTTCAAATGCACTTTGTTTTGTTACTATTATAGGGGTATTTGTGTTTAGTCATCACCACTGTGTAGCCCAAATGCTTTTGATATATGGTTGTGATATATGCAGCTATGTCTTCTCAAATAAGGTCCATGCGTCTCTCCACAATGGACTGGTAACCCAATTAAGAAAAAAAAAGATAATGAATTCTCTTACAGTTTTTTTTCGATTGCTAACCCACAGTGGGCACAACTGTAGCTCAATGTGCAAAACTCTTACAGTCTGCACTACCAACAGTCACTGGAGCTGAACAGTTCACTTCACCTGCAAAACAGGTTCAGTGCAGCAAACACTATGAACCTGCCTCATTGAGATAACACACACTGTCACTCAGAATATGCTCAGAGTACAAACGCTAGCATCAAACCCCAATACATAAATTACAAAATTTTAATCTTTACAGTTTGAATAATTTGAGTTATTTCACACAAATTACGTAATATTTTCTTTGATGAAAGGGTGAAATTCTTTCACATGAAATTGTTTATTTTATAACATACCAGTTTTTTTAGAAAAACAAAAATAAATGAAAATCAGAAGTTTGCTTCAATAGATACACATTTTGTATATTTTATTGAAAACATTTCCAAATGTAGTATTTATCTGTGTAAATATTCTATAATTGTAATACAGAAATCTATCCTGTAATGTTGTCATTTACTGTAAGTATGTTCCAGCAAACAAACAGTCTAAGTTGTTTGCTGGAAAATTCGTATTACAGATGCAACTTTTTTGCAGATTGGGTTGCACTCTCAACCCTGCCTCTCTCAATGAGAGACCATGATTCACAACAGGGTCTATCAGTGTAGCCCTTACTGTATTTCATCAGACAATACTCATATTCATCAGTCTTCCTCCCAGGGCTGTACGCTTATTTTTTTAGGTGGTAGCACTGGTGCTAGCAAGCAAAAAAATTCAGTAGCACAAAAATAAATTTGGTAGCACACAAAGTATGATCGAAAACTTGCATAACCTTAACCATTGCATTTCACTGTAATTACCTTTGAGCCTGTCATCTTGGTCTCCTTTGAGATTCTCAATTAATATTATATCCTAGTCGGGTGCAGTAATAATTGTAGAAGAATGAATAGGGGTGCACTGATTGCAATTTAGACAATATAATCTAACCTGCCAATTGTAATTTTTTGCTGATTCAGAATTATTTTTCCCCATAAAAATATCTATATCTATATATGTTTTGTATTTACATATAATTATTATATTAATAATAATATTTTCTTTTAGAAAATGTCTTATGTTAATTTAAACCAAACTTTAAAACATTAAACATAGCCTATTAAATAAATAAGTATACATATTGGTACAATTTAGGATAAATTAAATAGTTTGTTGTGAATGTGTTGGCAGTTGTTCTTCAGTGGCTTATTTCAAACTTTGTTTTTAGACTACTGTTGACTTTTCTCTGCAGCTGAATGAGTTGCCTTTCTAGCTATAGCACTGCAGGGCTGTGAAGTGCTAACTTCCTGTTCTTGTCGGCTTCAAAATAAAAGTTAACTCACGTTTGGCTAGTAACAGGCTTTTAACGTGAAGGCGCACAGGAAATGTTCTGTTTGCACACGCGCTAACTTAACTGCGGTAATCTCCTTCCGGTTATTACCGTTGGTGAAGTTGTTATACGGTAGAACCGCCGCACGAGCACAGATCCCGAGGACACATATCTTTCACCAGCCGAAGTGGAGGGTGGACAGTGGTGGGCAGAGTCAGGGGCGCCCATAAGGGGTAGAAAGTGGGAAAGCTTTCTAGGGCCCAGCCACCAGGGAGGGCCCAGAGGAAAAAAAGATTTTTTTTTCTTTTCTTTTTTTTTACAATTACCTAATTTAGCCAACATTTATTATGAACGCTATATTCGCAAGAGAACTTTCTATAAAAGAAAACATTTTATTCATTGTTACTTAAAATATATCACATTTTATATTGAAAAACTAAAAGTATCATGGGTTGTTTTTTCATGCAGCAGGTCAACCAAACAAGCGTTAGCTATGTATTGATGATGAGCAAGCTAACCTATCAAGTTGAGGTGTCTCTGTGAGGGTGTTCTGCAAATTATTCTGTATATTATTTTATCTATTATTTTCTAAGAAAATCTGAAAATAACATAGCGTTTTTAGCCTTTAAATGAAGGTGGCAGATGGTTGTCATACTGATGAGGAAAGCTTCTGGTAGCAGTGCTATCATGGTAAACCCTCCTACAGCATTGGTGTCTTTAAAAGCTTACATTACAGTAAATGTTACAGTAAATGTGCCAAAAAGTAGGTACAGAGATTTTGCAGAGCAAAACATTTCTACGCACGCTCGCATCGTCGCTTTCAATGCCCACTATTATTGCCAGTAGCCCACCCTAATCTAACTGGCTAGAACCGGCCCTGTGTACAGGTATGTGTTTATGTAGGAATAAGCGCATCATGCACATTGATACAAGTTCAGTATGAGTAAAGGGGGCCCAATGACTGGACCTTTTCAGGGGCCCAGTCATTTGTCTGGGCGGGCCTGGGCAGAGTTGCCAAACAATTTACTCAAGTAAAAGTAAGTTACTTTAAGATTATAATTACCCAAGTAGAAGTAAAAGTAAAAATTATTACTCGAGTAAGAGTAAAAAAGTATGCAGCGAAAAGACTACTCAAGAGTACAAGTAGGCCTACTGAATTACTCCGGATTTATTTTCGAAATATACAGAGCAACACAAACGGTACAGAATAGACACGAACATAATATAAAACAGCAATGTTCAAATAAATATATGTTAAATAACATAATTTTAAATAAAACAATAAATAAGGTATTTAAAAATCAAATTAATAACCCTTGAACTCAAACAATGATAAATTAATTATCTGCCAAATTAAATACATCACCCTTCAAATAAAATTATAATAAATTAGGCTTGTCCAAAATTATATTAATTAAAACCAATACACTTATAACACTGTTGCAATTGTTTTGCACATTTTAAAACAAATTCCTACAATATGTCACTGGCCCTGAGAAAATTATCTAGGTTGTGTTTAGCCCCAAAAATATAAAACACAAAATTAAACTTCGTTACACATCAAAACCTGCTGGCACACTCACTTAACGTATGAAACTACAGAGTGGCTGAACAAAGAGACCACTCTCAGACTCTCACACAGCCAAACTGGGGCATGCGAAGTGAGTAGGCTACAGGGAGAACAGGACATGTGTCAAAGAAGAACAGTTTCTCTGTAATTGCGAGTGTGTGGGAGTCTGTAGCTTCATTCCAATAGTAGTTGCACTTCCCCTCGTTCATTTACCCTCAGCCCTTGGTATGACGTAACAGCATACGTTGCACGGAGGGAACTTGGAGAGCTGAGGGAGACTGGGCGGGGGAGGAGCGGAGGATTTAAATGGAACTCACTTGCCTTTGTAGTCGCAATGGACCGTCAGTTACATAGGTAAATCTGAATGCAAATAATACAGAACTATAACATTCTGCTAAGGTAGCCTATGTTGCAGAAAGCCATTTCCATAGCATAACAAACATTGAATTTCGACACGGTAACTCAGATTATCAAGATATTGTCACTTACACATGTAAATTGTTTGCGCCGACATATTTTCTTAATTATGTTAGCTTCAACCAAAAACATGTTTTAAATAGTCCTCTAATTGGCAGCCATCTGTGTTATAGCAGCAATGTGAACTACAATACTATAATTTATTCACTGGATTGTTCGTATGGAAATAGGATAGCCTAATTGAGGCGTTTTGGAATATATTTATATATATATATTTGTCCTGCGGGTGGCCGCGATGTCCCTATAAGCATACAGTCTACCGGAAAATAAAAGGAGAAGAAGAAGAAGACGAACTGCAATGCACTGTGGGTGATATCCACCGGGTCTATATCACTAAGTTCACTTCAGTTTCCAGACAATTGGAACGACACTTAAGATGGCGGCGGGGATTCCCCGAGGGCAAGTGCCAGGGCAAGTGAACGAGGGCATGTTGAACGGGTATTGGAACGCAGGGTGTGTCACTGTGATTGTGTGAGTGTGTATTTGAGGCCAGGGGTGTGGCTATTGCTCCTCGGAATCAGCGGTTTCTTCCATTTTCTCGACTCACCCAGATAGTCGGTAAAATATGCGTTTAACCTACATGGCACGGCCACAACATCGGTGCGGAACCGCAGCCTTTAAAAAAGTCCGCGGACATTGTTGAGCCCATGGTTGTGCCCGTTGAGCCCTATGACAACATGACAACACTTGTCATGTGACTGAAGTGGCTGCATTTGATTGGCAAGCTTTTGTAACGTGGTTTTTATTGGTTGAAATAGTCACGTGATAGAGATGTTGGCTGAAGACGTCCCCGGGGAGAGAAATCATGAGAGAAATAGCTCTCGCATGTAATAAATAAAATATATAAAACAATAAAGTAACGACCGTCACGTAGCCAAATGGAACGGCGTAAAAGTACCGTTCTTTCTTCAAATATTTACTCAAGTAAAAGTAAAAGTATGTTGCAATAAAACTACTCCTAAAATTACAATTTATTCAAAAAGTTACTCAAGTATTTGTAACGGAGTAAATGTAGCGCGTTACGACCCACCTCTGAGGGTGGACTCAATAACTTACTTGCCTACATTCACCCCCATTTGGAGTGTTAATGTAGAGCCCTCTAAGCAGTGTTGTGCATCTCTCCTCTGTGTTTCAAAGACAGCCTCTCCTCAACTAGCACTAGTGCGAATGGACTTGTATTCATCATCGCACGTGATCAATTTCAGTAGCAAATGCGATCAAAACTGTTGCACTGTACAGCCCTGAACTTCCTCCACACATCCACACTCTCACTGCCACTCTTCTCCCTCCAACAACCCGTCTTCATTGGTCCATTTATAAAAAATATATATTGTTGAGCTTTCCCTTTATACTGTATATGTTCACTAACAAGTCTAAAACAAGACACCTTCTTAGTGTTTCAGTTGAAATTGCAATCCGCAGTGTTTGAAATGCACTAGGCATTCATTCTGTTTTGAATGTGTGTTTTACAGTTGTGGCAGTAGTGTGTTGTGCAGGTTGTGGTTAAGCCATGAGATAGGTATGTAGAGTTTTGAAAATTTTGTTTAATCAATGAAAAATGAGCTAGAGTTTGGCCCGAATGAACCGCTGCTGTGCATACTGTTGTTATAGTTTTGCACATGTCGCTCCAGTTGTGCCCACTGTGGTTTAGCAATCGAAAAAACTGTAAGAGCAAAACGTTTGATGTGGTATTTCTCCAAGAAACGCATGTCATCGGAGGAGTCTAAAAAACTTCTTGGAGGTTGGGTTGCACATGTATTTTACAGTGTAGGCTCCAGTAACAGCAAGGGTGTCATCACTCTAATAAGTAAACATTTACAATTTAAATGTCTTAAAGAGATTAAAGATACCTCGGGTAAGATTATTATTGTGCTGGCTGAAATACAGTCCCAGAAGCTGATTTTGGCTAATATATGCGCACCTAATTTGGATGATCCCAACTTTTTTATAGACCTTAAAAGTAAATTGCAAGCTGTGGTGAACCATGCTACTGTTCTTGGTGGCGTTTTTAAAGGCCTACTTCACCGGTTTGAATATGAAGGTGTATTGAATTCTGAGATCCTATGTAGTATAAATGTGCGAAAAAAAATTAAATCGGTTCATCATAGCCTGAGAAAAGGCAGAAAGAGTGTTTTTTTTAACCCTATATTTTTCTTTCTCGTGACATCACAGAAAGAGAAATATAGGGTTAAAAAAAAACTTACTTTGTAAATATTACTGTGATGTCTTTTACTGTGATCCCGTGCTTGACCACAGTGGGGCAGCATTGCATAAGGTACCAAGGGCCTCTCTGATACTGCAACAGGGTTGCAAGGCTTTGGGATTAGTATACATTTGTAGGATCATGAACCCCTCTGGCAGGGATTAAACTTTTTTTTTCTCCAGTACACAACATTTGCAGTAGACTAGATTTCTTTTTGATATTCAAAGCCCTTATCTCTTCTGCTGTGGGTGCATTTGAACCTGAAATAGGTTGTATTGTGATATCTGACCACGCTTGGATTGGCTTGGACCTGTTGCCTCAAAGTGAAAGGACACTCTTTTAGATGGCGCCTTGACTCCTCCGTTCTACAGGATTCCGTAAACGTAGGTTGGCTAAGGACAGAATTAAAGAACTATCTAGAGATCAATTGGCTATCTGGGGAGGCTCTAAAAGCTGTGATTAGGGGTCGCATTATCCAACACACCTCATTTAGAAAAAAGTTTAATACACAAGAGCAGCAAGAATTGTAAAATAAAATAAAAAATTCTGAAACAGAGCTGAAGCGACAAATGACACAAAATGCTCTGAGAAACCTGACTCATTTAAAATACCAGTATAACAATATATTATCCAAGAAGGTTCAATTTTATTTATTTAGGGCTAGACAGTCACATTTTGAGTCAGGAAAGCTGCTCGCTAGTTATATAAGACAGAGAGAGTTGTCCTCCACTATTCCTGCAGTTAGGTCACCAGCGGGGGAGCCATTCAACGCAACAGTAGATATAAACAAAACATTTAAAGAATTTTACTGTAATCTCAATAACTCAAAATCTATTTCTACCGAAGAGGAAATTCATAATTTTGTAGAACTGCTAGGGCTCCCTAAATTGACAGACGAACAGGACGAACGAGGGATTTCCTTGACTCGGATATCACTATTGAAGAACCTAAAGCGGTAACACGTGCCCTACCTACGGGAAGGCACCTGGGCCGGATGGCTTTAACGGATAATTCTTCAAGAGCTTTGCCACAGATTTGGCCCCACCTTTATTGGAGGTGTATAAAGAGGCGTTTGGTGGTACATAAATTGCTTCTTTATTATGCTGACAACATTTTATTACTGATGTCCGACCCTGGCAGGGCTGTACCATGTCTCCTTGTCCTGGCCCCGCTTTCACCCCGCAAACCTTATCAAATTGAGTAAAGAAGCAAAAACACACCCATCTCTCACTTGAAATTGATTTGGACTAAAGTAGCTCGGATGTTTAGTTTGGACCCCTTTCTAAATACAGTGCTGCTTGGAAGTATGTGAACCCCTTTAGCATTTTGGAATTTTATTCAGTTTAACCATTAATCATAAATTTTTGAAATTACCAGTATTTTTTATATGAAATAACAGATTTCAGATTTCTTTATTTAGAAGGGACAGCGCACATTGATAAACATGAGCACCAAAGTTCTACATGTAAATGTGCCAGATTTAGCCATGCAGGCAAATTTTCCCCTGTAGTCCCTGGCAGGTAGAAAGCTTCAAAGAAACATTAAGAAAAGAAAAATACAACACAAAAACAAAATGACACAAGCATAGACAAGTAAAATCATACAATCATTTTTCCAGCACATAACAGGTTGGTGACGTGTGAAAAATATGTAACAAGTAGCATACAGACAGATAAAAGTGCATGAACATATGGCACGATTAAAACAAATAAGCATTTAAAGAAAGACAAAAAGCACAGACAAGGAGCATACAAGTGGCATGAATGCAGACAAAAACACATAAGCACAAACAAGGGTATACAAACAAGGAGCATAAACTCAGACACAAACACAATTAGTAAACACAAAGAAAAACACACTATCCCAGATTATTATGGACGCATATTTGATTTGTCAGTAACCAGTTTTTTATAGATTTTGAGAAGGATTTGAGTGATGTAATGTTCCTTAGTTCTGTGGGTATGGTATTCCAACTATGTGCTGCTCGATAGGAAAAGGCTGACTGCCCAAAATAACTTTTTCTATATGGTATTTTACAATCCCCTCTTGTGGATGCTCTGGTGGAAGAGTTTATATTTTGTTTAACAAATTCCTTTAGCGGAGGGGGAGCCATACCATGAAAGATTTTATATACAAGTAGAATGTCTGCCAACTTAATCATGTTTTCCCAGTTTAACAAATCATATTTTATCAAGATTTGTTAACAGATGTTTATCAATTCAACATTTTTATTTTCCAGAAATCGATTGTTAAAACAGATAAAACAAATTATTTGTCAACTATTGTATGTGTGAGGGGACGCCCTTAGCTCAGTTGGTAGTCGGCCAGCAACGGACCCGGGTTCGATTCCAGCCCGCGGTAGTTCTCTGCATGTCACTCTGCCCCATGTCAACTCTGTCTCTACACTATCAATAAAGCATAAAAATGCCAAGAAAATATCTTTAAAAAAAAAACTATTGTATGTGCAAAAGTTTGTGAACCCTGAGCTGCATTGCTTAAATCGAGCAGGTAAACACAATCAGGTGGGCCAAATTGAGTGATGAAATGGACCAATGTAATAAGAGATCTTTAGGGAAGAAATTGGGCGGCACTAGATAAAACCAGGTCAGTTTAGGCCCACCAAAGTGAACCCATACAGGTCAACATGCCAAAAGGCAAAGAAAATCTCAGAGGATCTCAGGAAGAGTTGTGATGAAAAAAAAGTTTGAGCTCCATCACCATGAGGCAAATCATATACAAATGGAAAGCTTTAAGAGTGACTGATCATCTGCCTAGAAGTGGACTTCATTCAAAAATATCCTCAAACACCTCAAGAAAAGTGATTTTTCTGGTAAAGGCCAACCCAAACATTACATCTGGAGATTTGCAGATCATTTGCCACCACTATTCTTCACTTGGGAGAAGGTTGTTTTGGTGGTAGGCCGAGTTGCTTTTTCGCCCAAACATGGTGGTTTTGAATATGATCAAACAGATACAATTTGTACTAATCTGTCCATGAAATAGACTTCCAGAAGACTTCAGGTATCTTCAGGTGCTCTCTGGCAAAGTTGTGACAAGCAGTTGTGTCCTTTTTTGAGAGCAGAGGCTTCTTCAGCAACCCTCCCATGAAAGTGACAGGAAAAATATATTTTAAATATCATATACTCAACAAAAATATAAACGCAACACTTTTGTTTTTGCTCCCATTTTTCATGAGATGGACTTAAAGATCTAAAATTCATTCCAGATACACAATATTACCATTTCTCTCAAACATTGTTCACAAATCTGTCTAAATGTGTGATAGTGAGCACTTCTGCTTTGCTGAGATAATCCATCCCACCTCACAGGTGTGCCACATCAAGATGCTGATCTGACATCATGATTAGTGCACAGGTGTGCCTTAGACTATCCACAATAAAAGGCCACCCTGAAATGTGCAGTTTTGTCTCACAGCAAAATGCCACAAGCATTGAGGGAGCGTGCGATTGGCATGCTGACAGCAGGAATGTCAACCAGATCTGTTGCTCGTGCATTGAATGTTCATTTCTCCACCATAAGCCGTCTCCAAAGGCGTTTCAGAGAATATGGCAGTACATCCAACCGGCTGGACCAACATTCCACAGGCCAGAATTGACAATCTGATAAACTCTATGCGAAGAAGATGTGTTGCACTGCATGAGGCAAATGGTGGTCACACCAGATACTGACTGGTTCTGAGTCCCCAGACCTCCAATAAAGCAAAAACATGCACATTTCAGAGTGGCCTTTTTTTGTGGACAGTCAAAGGCACACCTGTGCACTAATCATGATGTCAGATCAGCATCTTGATGTGGCACACCTGTGAGGTGGGATGGATTAACTCAGCAAAGCAGAAGTGCTCACTATCACACATTTAGACAGATTTGTGAACAATGTTCGAGAGAAATGGTAATATTGTGTATCTGGAATGAATTTTAGATCTTTAAGTCCATCTCATGAAAAATGGGAGCAAAAACAAAAGTGTTGCGTTTATATTTTTGTTGAGTGTAAGTTAAAAAAAAATCCCTATTAGCCCACCCCCATTCGCAGTGGTTCTGATTTGCTCTATGTCGGCCCCCTGTGGCTTTCCAGCAGCTAGTTGACCAGGTTGTCCACCCAGGTTGGGATCCTGGAAGGTCCTGGATATCATTTCTGGTGAACAACCTTTTAAAAAAAAAGGGGTTTTGCCCCCTAGGTAATAACTTGCACAATTAGTAGATGTTTAGTTGATATTCAACAGTGAGTTAGTTGACACTCAACAGAACTGTCAACAAACATGTAACATGCATTCAACTAAGTGTTAGTTAACTATATGATCATTTTATTTTGTTAATTTCTTTTTACAAAAACAGTCTGTAACAGACATTATAATTTTTACTACATGTTCTTTACAAATATTCAACTATCAGTTGAGTGTCAACTTCTAGTAAGTTGACTATCAACTGCGGTTGTTAACCAATACTCAACCTACGTTTCATATGGATCAACTTTCCCCCCACTCACAAGGAACACGTCTAATGAATGAACATTCAACCCTCTTTTGATCATATATGTTCATTGTAAAATAAAGATGAGAATATTTTATCAATAGGCGGTTAGCGCACTAGCTATATTAGCACCGTTAGCATGAGCCTAGAGCTGTCTAGCTTCACACTGTCTAAATAAATTGTGTTTATAGACACTAAACTGTATGTGAATACATGTTTGCATATTCCATATTCATAGTGCATGTTGCTATTTCAGGCTAAAGTGAGCTAAAACTGAGTCTATGCATGTGGTGTTGTGTAGAATGGTCATAGAGATTATATGTTTTTTTAATTAAAAAATAATGTTAATTTGTATAAGGTTCAGTGAGAATTTTATTTGATTAGGGTACCAAATATATTTCATTTAAGCAATACAAAGCATTATGTTATCTAATGTATAACCATAATGCTATAATGATTTGGATAAAGGAAACCAAAATGCATTTGAACTATTTTGTGGTAATTCTCAGGTCATTTCTTTCTATGTTCTATCAACTGGGTGATAGGACAAGATTCCTGGATTCTTCAGCCTAACTGCTTCGATTGGAGAGGAGTAGGCTACAGCAGGCCTGGAGAGTGACCAGCAAACCCAAGAACCGGATCTAAAGAGAGCGAAAAATTATTCCAATGTGCTCATTGAAATAACAGTGGCAGGACCAGGTTAAACTAGTTTTTAGTCACAAGAGAGTGATAATTATGTTGTTTTATCTTCAGTCTATAATTAAAAATGGCACTGTTGTGTTTTTTTTATTTTTTTAATGTTGCACTGAGAAACAACCATGATATACACTTCAAGGAAGAGAGAGTAGAGAATATATATTTTACATTTACTTGTCCAACCTAACTGCTGAATCAGTGTGTCTTGTTTCACCATTTCAGTAATCAATTTTCTCCCAAGCGACCTGGAGCTTCTGATATTCTGGTCCACAACGAAATTATATATTTTTTTCTTACCATATAGCGTTTTATGAGAACTGATGTTATACATATGTTTGCTCAGTATCATAACTAGGGGTACTGGGTGTTATGGTAAACTTTACTGAGCTTTTTGAATGTCAATTTTTGGACGATATGTGGTTAAGAAATTGCCGAAATGACACCTAAATAAATACATGTATTAGTTTTATTGTCTTTTTTTGAGGTATTGATGGTACTTGCTGTGTACCTACTTGTTCTGTAACTACTGAAAAAAGTTCAATTTACTTCAAATAAATGTGCTTTCCTGCTCAGATATTCTGCCTATATTTTTTAACTTTACTCTGGGGTCATCCAGTGTTACTCGTCAGTTGAGCAAAACTTGTCTCTATTTTGTACTGTTACTAGTTCGTAGAGTGTCTACTGTTCTCAACTGTTTTCACTTTAATTTGACAGTCCTAAGACCTCTCTACTAATGCTTAGTTGAATAGCGACTGATAGTTTGTTGAGAATCAACTATTTTCTCTGTTTTGCTCTGTTAATAGTGTGTAGACACTAAACTGTTTTCACTTTAATTTGACAGTCCTAAGACCTCTCTACTAATGCTAATGCGGGGCTTACACTACACGACTTTTCACACGATTTGACAGTCGCAGACAATCTTCCAATGTCGGACAGAAATCACCGGAGTCGTGCTGGAGTTGTGGCGAGCGCACGTAATCTCAGTCGTTTGGTGTATGGTGGTCTTCCAACCCGATTTCAGCCAGTCTTCTTCCCGTCTTGATTATCAAACATGTTTTATATTATCGCTAGTCTTAAGGGGTTGGCTCAAACGAAATGACGTAAACACTGTCACACTCTCGCATGCACCAAGCACGACACAGGAGGAGCGGCATTAGTCGCGACCTGTGTCCGCCTGGTGAGGCACTTATTTCGGATACTTTTTCATAGAAGCCTCGGTGGAGAACCAGGCTGACAGCCGCGCAACCTGAACACTCTACCGTCAAATACAGGGTTAGGAGTTAAAGTTATTGGGGTATGAGATCAGTAAATAAAGTTGGTCAAATAACTAAAGGAAGTCCCCCGCTCGGAATATTGAATTAACTTATTTTTAATTAAATAATCACAATCGCGTTTGCGGTTATGATATTAATCTCAAAAGGAATCTAGTTGTAGTCTTGCAATATGAGACCCCTGTCTTTTCAAAATCACACTCTGTGACTGAAAATTAATGACTAGTTGTCTTCAGGTGTGAGTTCATTGTCTTCAGATGTAAGAGGGTTTCAGTCTTCAGTCTTTTCAAAGTCTTTTAAAAGTCCTCTAGTGTAAACCCAGCATTAGTTGAACATCAATTGATACTTTGTTGAGAATCAACTGATAGTCAACTATTTACTCTGTTTTGCTCTGTTAATAGTGTGTAGACACTAAACAGTTTTCACTTTAATTTGATAGTCCTAAGACCTGTCTACTTATGCTTAGTTGAATATTGACTGATAGTTTGTTGACAGTCATAACAGATAGTCACCTACACAGGGTGCCTATTGATAAAATATTCTCATCTTTATTTTACAATGAACATATATGATCAACAGAGGGTTGATTGTTCATTCATTAGACGTGTTCCTTGTGAGTGGGGGGAAAGTTGATCCATATGAAAGGTAGGTTGAGTATTGGTTAATAACAGCAGTTGATAGTCAACTTACTAGAAGTTGACACTCAACTGATAGTTGAATATTTGTAAAGAACATGTAGTAAAAATTATGTCTGTTGCAGACTGTTTTTGTAAAAGGAAATTAACAAATTAAAATTATCCTATAGTTAACTAACACTTAGTTGAATGCATGTTACATGTTTGTTGACAGCTCACTGTTGAATATCAACTAAACATCTACTAATTATGCAACTTATAGTTAACTTACAGTTAGTTGAATGCATGTTTCTTATTTGTTGAATAAGCTCTGTTGAATATCAACTAACCATCTACTAATAGTGCAACTTATAGTTAACTTACAGTTAGTTGAATACATGTTACTTATCTGTTGAGATAGTTCTGTTGAATATCAACTCATTCACTGTTGACATGCAACTGCATATCTACTGATGGCTTGTTGAGTGTCAACAGTGGACTATCAAACTAAAGTGTTACCAATTATTTTTCAGGATATTAAAATATTTTACAGATCACTAACACATGCAAAAATGCTACCAAGCATGCTCAATTTGGAACACATGATTGGCACAGTAGTTCTAGTAATTGTAAAGCAGTTTAGCCTATATTTCTAGGCTACAGTATGAAAAATCACTTATTACAGTTTTTGCCAAATGCTTAAACATGCTTAATGCTATGACCAGAGTATCAAAACCTCTAACTTTGGTGACCATTCCCTAAACACAAGCACCAACCCTACAAACACAATATATGCTTTGCACTGTTTGAAATTCTGCAACACACTTCTTGCAACACACTACACACATTTTCTTTTACACAATTTTATTACACAATTACACATTGTTCAAAAAGGAAATTTCCTGCAATCATTGGGAAAACTCAACTATCTATTATTTTTCTTCTTTTTTGTATTCATGTGAACTGTACTGGATCAATCTTTAAAACAAATTCTGAAAACAAGCGGGTTTTGCATAAAGCTCATCTGTGTGCTGTTGCATGTGTGTATTGTTTTGATGCTAAAAACAGTTTTGAAATGGGATTGTTAGGTTTTGATTAAAGAGTTTCATTTTGCCATAGAAGTGAGACGTTTATCTCCTCTTCGACTGTGTGTTAGGTTGACACAGTGGGCCAAATTCTGCAACATGTGTCTAAGCATTGGGCGAAAACTGTGAAGAAAAATAATATGTAAGGGAACTATGGGATCCAGGGTCAAATGTTATTGAGAAGAGATTAATATAATTTCCTTAATCTATAACATGATTTTATCTAACGAAATAAACCCTACCATTTCTGTTCATATTTTCACTTTGTACAAAATTACTTTTTCACATTGTCTTAAATATAATTGCTCTCCCGCTGGCCATACACAAGCACACTTATCTATACAGAGCAATTAGATTCAGTTGAAATGTATTCAAACATGTATAGGCCTACTGATAAGTAGTCTTCATATAACTGCATAATAACACTTTCTGCATAGAAACTTGCGATAAACACCAACATTTGCAGTGAAAAACGCTCACGCACATTTCATCCCTGTACACACAAAGTTTTAGTGTGATTTATAAATGAGGCCCCTGGTGAGTGGTTAAATCTTTTCATTAGCTGGAGTGAATGCTAAATGCAGATCAGACAGTCTTCCTCCCAGCAACAGGAGTTTTAACTTCAGAACAAGTCGTCTGGGCTAATGCAGGAAATGACATCACAGCGCTCCTCACTGGGGCTGGGGCAGATGGGATTGTGATGCTCAAGAAAAGGCTCCGAGATCAACTGGAGGAGAAACACAACGTTACAGTCTACCTTAATCATGAATATACCTTCCTTCTTTATTCTAGGGACACTGGTTCATAACATTTCTTTTTGTTTTGTTGGTTGTGTTCAGATGGACAACCCACCCAGTCCAACTTTTAATTAGGGATGTGCATTGCAAGACAGTAAAATAAAATCCACTAAATGTGTGACGATTGAAATCAGTGAGATGAGTAATAGCCAATGTATATGGAAAGTATTCACAGCGCTTCACTTTTTCCACATTTCGTTATGTTACAGCCTGGAATAAAGCTGGATAACATTTTTTTAAAATCCTCAATATTCTACGCATAATTCCCCATAATGAAAACTTAAAAAAAGTTTGTTTGAGATTTTTGCCAATTTATTAAAAATAAAAAATTATGAAATCACTTATACTTTATGTATTCACAGCCTTTGGGATCAAGCTGTAAATTGAGCTCAGGTCCATTCTGTTTCCACTGATCATCCTTGAGATGTTTCTACAGCTTAAAGCTGGGGTGGGTAACTTTTTCACTGTAATATTTGGCAACAATATCATATTAGCCATTCAGCTCATGAGCGGTGGCAATTTTTGGGGGCGGCACACAGAGGCAGGGGAGAGCAAAGTGATGAGTAGATATGTAGTGGTCTGAGAATATCTACTCATCACTTTGCTCTCCCCTGCCTCTGTGTGCACTTTGACCAATCAATCAGAGCGAGGCTCCGATTCTCCGTTCTTATTGGCTGTTGGGACTGTCCATTGACTTTGGCACCAACGTTGTTGCGTCAGTTGCGTGAGCGTTCACGACCCTAGCAGTCTGCCACATCAGAATCAGGGACTGTTGTGGAGGGCCGGACCAAAAGGCTCAACTCAATTCTGGTCAATATTAGAATAAGTAAAGTATATGGTTTTGATAAGCTGCAGTAAATGTTATGGCAAAGAAAAAGCCATAAAAAGCCATGAAAATGCCAACATTATTCCACTTAATCAACATTTACCATAGCAATTGTGAACAAAACGTGCAAGAAGCAGGGGAACCTTGGCCATACTTTCCAATTTAGAGATCTTGTTATTCCGAAACCAAGTTGAGGGATTTGGGGGTCAACCCCCAGAAAATGTGAGCTTCAAAGCCATTGTTTCCTGCATTATAGTGACTTTAAAATAATGGAAATAACAAATAAAAATAAGTATCCTACACTGCAACACAATTTTTGTTCATTATTATCTACACTCAACAAAAATATAAACGCAACACTTTTGTTTTTGCTCCCATTTTTCATGAGATGGACTTAAATATCTAAAATTCATTCCAGATACACAATATTACCATTTCTCTCAAACATTGTTCACAAATCTGTCTAAATGTGTGATAGTGAGCACTTCTGCTTTGCTGAGATAATCCATCCCACCTCACAGGTGTGCCACATTTAGATGCTGATCTGACATCATGATTAGTGCACAGGTGTGCCTTAGACTGTCCACAATAAAAGGCCACTCTGAAATGTGCATTTTTTTGCTTTATTGGGGGTCTGGGGACTCAGAACCAGTCAGTATCTGGTGTGACCACCATTTGCGTACAGATACAGATTGTGTACAGATCCTTGCAACATGGGGCCGTGCATTATCTTGCTGAAACGTGAGGTGATGTTCATGGATGTAAGGCACAACAATGGGCCTCAGGATCTCATCATCACGGTATCTCTGTGCATTCAAAATGCCATCAATAAAATGCACCTGTGTTCTTCGTCCATAAAAGATGCCTGCCCATACCATAACCCCACCACCACCATGGGCCACTCGATCCACAACATTGACATCAGCAAAGCGCTCACCCACACGACGCCACACACGCTGTCTGCCATCTGCCCTGAACAATGTAAACCGAGATTCATCCGTGAAGAGAACACCTCTCCAACGTGCCAGACGCCATCGAATGTGAGCATTTGCCCACTCAAGTCTGTTACGGCGACGAGCTGGAGTCAGGTCAAGACCCCGATGAGGACGACGAGCATGCAGTTGAGCTTCCCTGAGACGGTTTCTGACAGTTTGTGCAGAAATTGTTTGGTTATGCAAACCAATTGTTTCAGCAGCTGTCTCAGTGGCTGGTCTCAGACGATCTTGGAGGTGAACCTGCTGGATGTGGAGGTCCTGGGCTGGTGTGGTTACACGTGGTCTGCGGTTGTGAGGCCGGTTGGATGTACTGCCATATTCTCTGAAACGCCTTTGGAGACGGCTTATGGTGGAGAAATGAACATTCAATGCACGAGCAACAGATCTGGTTGACATTCCTGCAGTCAGCATGCCAATTGCACGCTCCCTCAATGCTTGTGGCATCTGTGGCATTTTGCTGTGAGACAAAACTGCACATTTCAGGGTGGCCTTTTATTGTGGACAGTCTAAGGCACACCTGTGCACTAATCATGATGTCAGATCAGCATCTTGATGTGGCACACCTGTGAGGTGGGATGGATTATCTCAGCAAAGCAGAAGTGCTCACTATCACACATTTAGACAGATTTGTGAACAATGTTTGAGAGAAATGATAATATTGTGTATCTGGAATGAATTTTAGATCTTTAAGTCCATGAAAAATGGGAGCAAAAACAAAAGTGTTGCGTTTATATTTTTGTTGAGTGTATTACTTGTATTGTCCTCTGTACAGGATACAACAATCCACCGAGCACATCCTGCCCCCCCCCCCATTACATTTTGATTATTATTATTATTGGGCTATTATTTACATTTTAAGGTTAAATGTCTCAATCTGGTAAACTTTGAGAGGAAGTTTAAATCTGATGATTGTTGTGCTCTGTAAACAACTGTCTCCTGTGTGTCCTGCATGTCTTGTAGTCTGTAATTTGAAGATAATGGCTGACATCATTTAGCCTTCTGGGAGCTGGATTTTCAACAGAAACATGAATATAAATAAATTAGGCACTAAAATATAAAAGGGTGTGTCCTGCGTGACCTGTTTGTTCGCCCGTTACAATCGCGCACCCCTCACGTACATTCACACGTGGGAGAGGGGAGAGCCACACACACAGCCACACACACAGCCAACCTCCACTTTGGGAATCGGCGCTCGGGGAGTGGGAAGGGGGGGCGATAATATCAGACAAGTGAACGTACAAGCAGGTTGTCTGTCTGATATTATCGCCCCCCTACCCCTTCCCCTTCCTCGAGCGCCGATCCCCGAGTGCGGAGGTTGACTGTGTAGCTTGCTCTGAGCTTTTTTCAGCGCACAGCTCACGGCAGCGCACTTAAAGCTCACATATTATGCACTTTGCTGTCAATTTTATATGGTGTAAGTAGTCCCTAATACTTATTTTTTTAGATGTTTGCTGAAAAACCCGTTCAGATCATTTATTGTAGCAAGCCTCTATACCCTGATGTTCCTCTGGTCTCCGGATGACCTATATTGGTGCGATCTGGCTAGCCCCTCCCACCGTCTCTGCCGGGCTTTCTTTATATGGGCTCTCCCACCGTCTCTGCCGTGCTCTCGCGATACTAGAGAGACACAGCGTGACTTCGGCCGGTAAACACCTGGCCGAAGCGAAGCCATACTTTGACATAACAGTTTGACATGATTAAAACCAATGAAAACAGTAGCCTCACAGTTTGATTTATACAGGAATAACTTCCCACCCTTTGTGGTGTTAAAAACGAGTCATTATTAAACTCCAATGGGAAAGCTAAGTTAGTGCAATAGGCGCAAACGTTGGATGCTAAATCCGAAGCTACATGCGCGCTAACGGCTAAAAATACCCCTCAAAATCAGTGAAAACAGTAGCCTCACAGTTTGATTTATACAGGAATAACTTCTCACCCTTTGTAGTGTTAAAAACGAGGCATTATTAAACTGCAATGTGAAAGCTAAGTTAGTGTAATAGGCGCAAACGTTGGATGCTGAATCCGAAGCTACATGTGCACTAACGGCTAAAAATAACCCTCAAAATCAGAGAAAACAGTAGCCTCACAGTTTGATTTATACAGGAATAACTTCCCACCCTTTGTGGTGTTAAAAACGAGGCATTATTAAACTCCAATGGGAAAGCTAAGTTAGTGTAATAGGTGCAAACGTTGGGTGCTACTCCCGAAGCTACATGCTACACTAGGTAAATAACAGGCAAACAACCATTGAGGAGATTCCTTTTAGTTTCACCGATGGAATTACTACACAAGTAGTTCCCTAAGCTTTGTCTCGTTATAAACGCAGCATTATTAAGATTGCTGTGATTAAGATAAATGAGTGGATTATGAGCAGAATGCTTCTGTGTTGGTTTATGCAACACTCTGCATGGTTTGCTGCACTATGGGGATCTTGTCGCTTAGCGGGGAAAACAACATGGCAGCCATCCATCGGATCTCGGAGCCGTGGACCAATAAGAAATGGGGGGGTGGGGTTATCAGACTTTTTTTTTAGACAACTGCACGGTGGACTTCACTAATGTGGGGGGGGAAGCATCGGAAGCATGGACATATAAAGAAAATATGGGGATGTGGCTGTGCCGGCTGTGACGACATAGCCGGCGAGAATTCTGACTGGAGTAAATTGGGGGGAGGGGTGGGGGTTTCAGAAAGGGGGAGAGTGAGAAAAGGAGAGATTGTTATTTTTTTTGATATTTTGGCAGTCTCTAGGCACACCGTGGCCCCATGGATATGTTAGAACACATTTAAAAAGTGCATTTAGCATAATATGGGACCTTTAAACAGCGCACATACAAGCTTCTTCTCCTTTTTTTGAATTGCGACTTACAACCAGTGAAGACTGGAGTAAGCTGCATACGCTCGCGCCTTCAAAATAAAAGCAATGCAGTTGTATTCCATGCATGATTTAAACTTATTTATTGTTGATTCTTAATTTTCCATTGACCTCACGCAGGCCAGTCAGAGACATCCAGCGGGCCGGACGTGGCCCGCGGGCCACACAATACCCAGGTCTGTTCTAAACTGAGTGATCGGGGGAGAAGGGCTTGTGTTAGGGAGGTGGCCAATAACCCGATGGTCACTCTGACAGAGCTCCAGGGTTCCTCTGTGGAGAGAGGAGAACCTTCCGGAAGGACCACCATCGCTGCAGCACTCCACCCATCAGGCCAGTATGGTAGAGTGGCCAGACAGAAGCCACAGCCCGCCTGGAGTTCACCAAAAGGCCCCTGAAAGACTCTCAGACCATGAGAAACAAAATTGAATGTCAACCGTTATGTTGGGAGGAAACCAGGCACTGCTCATCACCTGGCCAATACCATCCCTACAGTGAAGCATGGTGGTGGCAGCATCATGCTGTGATAGGGCTGCTCAATTATGGCAAAAAACATACTCACGATTATATTGATTGCTCTTGTAATCACGATTATTAAAGACGATTATTCATTGTAGGGATGCCCCGAAATGAAAATTCCGAAACCGAAAACAACAGTTGGCCGAAGGCCGAATACCAAATACCGAATGTGGCTTTTGCATTTTATTTTTATTTTTTTTGCCAATTCTTTCAACATTGCATTATTTAAACTCCCAAATGTGCTTCACAAACATAGCCTACAACTAAATAGTAACCATGAATAAATAAACAGTAAAACTAAAATCTAAGAGTAAAATGTATGTTTTACTAGGGACGTGATTGTGAACAACTTATTGATTTGCACGTTGACATATATGAATCTCCAAAAAGATTGACTTATTTTTCTTTTTTGCAGTGCAGGTTGAGTTGCGGAAAAAAAAACTGCACTGCAACCGTAATGTTCAGACTCCAGAGTTTGCATCAAAGCACAAGTGATCATTAAAATGAGAGGCTTTATTTAAATTATGTCCATGCAAGGTGGTGATAGTAATTTTTTCGGCTGTAGACTGAAACTAATGGAGTGGGCAGCTCACTGTACATTTTCTCTATTTGATTCTCGGATTCCAGCTGCTTCATTTGGAGAGGAGTACCCAGGCCTGGAGTTGCCAGCAAACCCAAGAGCTGGATCGAAAGAGAGCAAGAGATTATAAATGAGGGTCACCCCTCAACTGATCTTTCAAGTATAAATAAAGGTTAAATGAAATACATATGTGCTCATTCAAATAACAGTGATGGGCCAGGTTAAACTAGTGTTTAGTCGCAATAGAGAGATCATTATTTTGTTTTATCTTCAGTCCATAATTAAAAATGGAACTGTTATGTTCTTAGTGTATTTTATTTTTGTTTATGTTGGAACAATGATATACACTTTAAGGAAGAGAGTAGAAAATACATATATTTTACATTTACCTGTTAAACCTAACTGCTAAACCTAACGTCTGAGTCAGTGTGTCTTGTTTCACCATTGATATTAGTGATCCATTTCCTCCTGTTTGTTCCTTTCAGAGAAAATCATTTTAAACTGTATATAATTTGTTGAAGAAACTATTTTGGAGTTCTTTGACGGTATCTTTTATGTCAAATGTGAGAGCCATGTTTCCAAATAAAACTAAAGATTCTAAATAAAATAACATTTTCTTTATTTTTTAAATTGTGACGGAATTGTGTTGATAACAGATTGTTGTCATGAATTGATTTCCAGTTGGGAATATTTTTGTATTTTCAGTATGTTTAATATTGTTATTATAGAGAATGTACACGGGTCACAAAAAGCATTGTTGATTGATGGATTGTACTTAGATAATCCTTATTCAGCACAATTTTGCATTTAAGTGTAACAAGTGATAAATGGTTCCCACTTTACAATAAGGGTCACAAATAACATTAAGAAAAGGTTAATTATGCTTAAGTGACGCGTAATCAGCACTAGTATGCCTTTATTAAGTGTTAATTTGTGAGAATTATTTCCCACTTTACAGTAAGGGTCACTAAGTCCATTAATAAATGGTTAATTACACTTAAGTAATGCCTATTAAGGTTAATTATACTTCAGTAATGCCTATTCAGCACTGGTGTGCATTTATTAAGTGTCACTTAATGGATAAACTGTTCCCACTTTACAATAAGGGTCACAAAGAGCATTAATAAATGGTTAATTATGCTTAAGTAATGTTACAAAAATGACATTTGTTAACAGTTAATTAATGCTTATTATTATATTAATCAACTTTTGGCTCATGGTTAATTAATGTATTAACTAGGGTTAATATAGGATATTTATAAACATTAAATAATGTATTAATTAATACCTAACATGAACACCATTAGTAAATGCTTACTAGACACATTAGTTAACAGTTAACTAATGGTTAGTTAACCCTTATTAAGCATTAACTAACCATTAATTAATGTACCCTTATTGTAAAGTGTTACCAATAAATCAATATTAATCAAACCTAGTCAAATTATCACTCTATAACATCTAATAATAAATCAATTCTTATTGAGCTTATAAATCTGATAATATGACCAATACCGAAAGTTAATTAATCTTGACGTGTCAGCGGTTAACGTACCACAAAATATTCACACAAATGAATGACAGAAACTTCTAGTTACAAAAAGAAAATGCATGTAATTTATTAACAGAAAGTAAATAAAATCAACACATTTAAAATCACTAAAACTAAGCACACAGTGTGTGTGTGTGTGGGTGTCTGCAGGTATTTGGATGCAAATTAGCTTTCAAGTGTGTGTGTGTGTGTGTGTGTGTGTGTGTGTGTGTGTGTGTGAAAAACCTTTGTCTGTGGGGGGAGAGCTTGAGGCTTAGTTTAAGGCCAGGACACACCAGTCCGACTATCCGAAAATGGAGACTTCCGATTCAGGGGGCTCCAGTCTTCCCGTCGCGGCCGAAAAAGTGCAAAGAACACACCAAACCGACTGCTGACTTTCCGTACGCTCTGCGCTTGCGCGGGACGTAATGTCTTCATAACAGCAGGTGGCGCTAATCTGTATTGTGGCCCAAAAAAATACGGAAGCCGGAAATGATGGGACGGCTCTCTAGACCATAAACATAAGATAGAAATACGTATTTATATTTATGGACCATAAAGAGCACCATTTTTAGCAGAGAGTGTTGAGAATGGTGTCGAGCAGTCAGCAAGGGTTGATGCATGTGAGTACTCGCTGAACGAAACAAACAAACACATTAAAACGATGGCTAACTGTTGTTAGCTTGTTTGTGCTACCCGCCTCACTTCCGGGCTTCACCAATTCGCTAGCCCTCCACAAATCAAATTGCTCCAACTGAAAGACTGCCCATGTTCAATCGGCTCCAAAGAAGCCTGACGACATCTACGACGACCGATTTCACGGCACACACCAAACAGATTCGTGTCCCCGCCCCCTCCCGACTCTACGACGGCGATTATCGGGCCGGTGTGTCCTAGCCTGTGTGTTCCCTAAGGTTAAGGTATAAAAGTATGTAAACCCAATTACAAAACAACAATGAATAGTTCAAATCAATAAATATCAATTTCCAAGTAAACAGTCTTTTAAGCCATGTGTTCTAAGCTAACTGCCCAGCAGTAAAGGAACACCAGGCTTATATCAAAAGCCATATGAGACTTCTTGACCAATGGCAGAAGGGGAGGGGGGGCTCATTCCAGCTTGGCTGACCAGGCACCCCCACCTGAGTTCAAAGGTGTGAACCAAGACAATGCCTTGGTTTCAGGCCCTGTTCTCACGGCAACACGAAACGGTGCAAACGCGGAAAAATTCCCGCGGTTGCACTATATCATGTACATGAAAACAGCAAACGCAGGCATGAAAACGCAAGTTTTTAAGATCACCTCGCAGGGAGGATTTTTGGGAAAACACAAAGGTTTTGGTTTCTTGTAAACACCGAAACCATTTCCCCTGGTAACGCAGACGCCACGGCTCCACCCTCACACATGCGTTTGGAGATAAATGGGCATGCGCCGTCTTTGTAGGTCCATGTGCGCCAGTTGGAAAACAACAACAACGATGGCGGATCACCGAGCTGTATTCGCTGTGCTGTTGCTGATGAGTTTGTTATCGTGCCGACAACAAAATATGGAATTTCTGCACCAATGCTGTGAACAGCGGTCACGCCATGTTTGTTGTTGTTTTTCACAGAGCTGAGAAAAAGAATCGTTCTTGCGCAGACGTGCCTTTTTATTAAATTCTTACAGCCGACACCGGATGCACCGGAAATGCTATTTACTACTACCTTGTACCGCCAACTGCTGGCCTGGCATGCTTACTACATTGATTTCGTCCTGTTTCCTCTGAAAACATGTGTACGGGTGAAGATGTCAGATAAATTGTGTCTGAACGGGGTTTTTAAAAAAAACAAAAACGGGAAAACTGTCACGTTTTCACCGTGAGAACAGGGCCTCAGGCAGGCAGGAAGAGGGTTTGTGTGGGCTCTTGATTAAACAGAGTGACTAAATCATTGTGGCTTCCCACAGGAAGAATGTCTGGGGGGGGGGGGGGGTTTGACAAAACACTATCCGTATTTAAAGTCACAAGGCCAGTGAATGAAATACATGTACACATTCACTACATAGCTTAAGTGAGTGCTTCGGTGGCAGGAGTCCAGGAGCTTTTAATCTTTTAGGTGTTTTGTTCCTTCACTGCCTCACTTCCGAGTCAGACTCCTCGAAACCGAAGTGTTTCCACACAACATAATTTGTTTTACCTTTCTTCTCGACCAAAGGCTGCCTTTCTTCTACACGTTTTTCCAAACACCCACCGGCAAAACACACCGGCTTGGCTGAAGGCGAAGTTGTTCAGGCGGAGCGAGTGCACAGGTAAGCCAAAATCGTAATCGAAATTCAATTAATCGCTCAGACCTATGCTGAGGGGATGTTTTTCAGCGGCAGGAACTGGGAGACTACTCAGGATTGAGGGAAAGATGAACCTGCTCTAGAGCGGTCTTGACCTCAGACTTGAGCGACGGTTCATCTTTCAACAGGACAATGACCTTAAGCACACAGCCAAGATATCAAAGGAGTGGCTTCAGGACCTAGAGTGGCCCAGCCGGAGCCCAGACTTGAATCCCATTGATCTGAAAATGGCTGTGCACCAACGTCCCCATCCAACCTGATGGAACTCGAGAGGTTCTGTAAAGAGGATTGGGCGAATCTGGCAAAAAATTGTTGTGCCAAGCTTGTGGCTTCATATTCCCAAAGACTTGAGGCTGTAATTGCTGCAAAAGGTGCCACAACAAAGTATTGAGCATAGGATGGGAATACTTATGTACATATTATATTTTCTTTATTTATTTCTAATAAATTTGCAAACATTTAAAAAAACTTTTTAAAGTTGTCATTATGGGGTATTATGTGTAGAATTTTGATTTATTTTTTTTTAATCCAGCCTTATTCCACATTACGAAATTCACATTACGAAAAGTGGAAAAAGGAAGCGCTGTGAATACTTTCCCTATGCACTGTATATACAATGTGTATTAGTGTTTGTGCTCACGTTTTGTGGGATCTGGTATGGTGGTCGCAGACACCGTTTGATTCTCCCACGAAGAGAGATCAAGAGGACGACCATCAGTGACAGAATAACCATGACGATGACAACCACCACAGCTACTATTACCCCTGTTTGTTTTGGGGGGTTTCCTGGGAAATGCAAGACACACACAAGCGATTTAAAAAATGTATCTAATTAATTACAGGCTCTGTGATTAATTAATCTAAATTAATCGCATACTTTTATGACACTTTTATACCTGTTTATAAACAGCTGTATAGCCTGCTACAGTTTGTTTCTCTTTCTCTCTTGCTCTCCGTCTCTCGTAACATCTGTCTCCACAACAGACAGCGCTGCACTGCCACATATGCCTATGCCGATTCATTCACCATCGTCATACTCACAGGCAAAAATATTGACACATACACACACACACGGGGCAGGCGGCGGGAGACGAGACAGCTAGCAAACAAAATTGAGACACACAGATGAAGATTGAGAGATAGGCTACTGTTTTGAACCTATATTGTTGCACCACTAAATCAATAATGCCCAGACACTGCGGAGAATAAAGTAAGATGTCTTCCTACCTTCATGCTTATTTTCCATAGAGCCCTCGGCCCCGCCCTTTCCTCTGCTTCTCTCTCCCTTTCACCCGTGCGGGCTGTAAGCTACAGGTGCAGCTCGGTGCAGCTCACCGAGCTGCGCACCACTTTTGCAACGGGTCAAAGGGCATTATAGAAGTGTGATTAATCTGCGTTAATTTTTTTTAATCGCGTTAATTTTTCTGTGATTAATTAATCGAAATGAACACGTTAATTTGACAGCCCTAATTAAAACTTATATCACGTTCTGACTAAATTTTTTTTTTTAAATAGTTAGAAACTAATTAGGGATGCCGTTTATGCCCTTTTTGGTAAGAGGAAATGAGGCAGAGTAAAATTTAACAAGATGGCGATGCGCATAGGCCAGGTCGATTGGATGAGATCAGCCTGGATGCTAAACCCATTGTATACACAATCTATGGTATAGAAGCCACATCCAATGTGTGTGCTCCGTGTGGTTTGACTCCCGGGTGACCTGGTGCTGTGATGTTTCCCTCAATGTTTGTAGCCTATCATGTAGCTGTGTGAAGCAATGAATGAACCAAGCGATCATCTCCGGTTTGCAGTCCGTTTATTTGCTCACCATGACACCAATTACTGTACATGTGAATACGGAATATGTTCCTTTAGTTCCTCAGTGATATCAACAACTTTGACAATTGAGCTTCTAGCGGTCAAAAACCATATGCCCTTCCGGGGTCAAACAACAGAGGTAACCCAAATGACGTACCCTTTAACCTGTGCCTGCAGTAGGGCACAGCAACACTCAGTGGTCAAAACAGACATTACAACACAAATGGCAAACAGGAAAATGGCTTTTACATATGGTTTGAATCCAAAATATTGCCAAATAGGCGCATTTGCTTTCCACGTTAAAACCACCATGGTCATGTTGGTAAACTCTCCTCTCGTTGCGAGAGGCTCTGTTGTTCTGTGAGGCCACTCGGCTCTGCACTGTGTGAGCAGACACTTTAATTTTTTTTCAAGATATTTTTTGGGCATTTTTATAATAATAATAATTGATTGGATTTATATAGCGCTTTATTCCCTTAGGACTCAAAGCACTTACAGGGTTCCAGGTTCAATTCGTTCACACACAGTCATTTTCATTTTCATTTAACTTTTATTTATCCTCGAGAGACCAATTGAGGGGTGACCCTCATTTTCAATGGTGTCGAGTCAAAACAAATTCAAAACAACAATACATACAAAATATTCAATGCAAATACATCAAATACACAACAAGTGAAGAGAAGAGAAAAAAAACAAAAAAACAATTGAAACATTTACAAAGTGGTGAAGAGTGGCAGCAATTAAAAGGAATAAAGTACAATATAGCCTAATTAAAACAGTTACAAGTAGAGTTTGGCAGATCCAAGATAGTCTGTTTAAATTGGCCAAAGGATATGAATGTATTTAGTTTAATTTGTTGCTGTAAGTTGTTCCAGGAGTCGGGGGCACAGAAGCTAAAAGCTGTCTTTCCCAGCTCAGACCGGGCTTGTGGGACATAAAGCATAAGCATGTCAGTGGAGCGGGTTTGATAAAGCCCATCTGAAATGTGCAGCATTTCAGTTAAATAACGAGGAAGCTTCCCGGTCAAGGCTTTGTAAATAAAAATGTGCCAATGTGCGTCACGTCTCTCTTTAAGGGAGGACCACCCAACCTTTTCATATAAGAGACAATGGTGTGTATCATAAGCATCTCCTGTGATGAATCTTAAAGCAGAGTGAAAAACAGAGTCTAGGAGTTTAACCCATTGATGACTATGGCAATCTAAGATGCATGTCCTTAATGCCTGAGGGTTTTCTGAAAAAATAGTACGAATTGTCAAGTCTACCAAAACCTTAATATCTAAGCCTGTGTAGCACATAGAAACATGAACTAAAATACATTTAAAAGTTAAGGTTCACAGGTTGTATTTAAACATGCTCCCTTAGCGCTTACACACCAACAAATATTTCTAAAAATCATCAAAATGAGATGAATTAGAAAATTATTAAATATTGTTAATAAATAGATGCAATGTGTTGTGTGATTTTCGTCAGTAGTCTATAGTAGACCTTGATTCTGCGCACCAAACGCCACTAACTGTTCTGTCGCCGACATAGCCGGCGTATTTTTTTTATTACTTTGTTTTATTTTATTTTATTTTATTTTTTTGATTGACATGATTTTCGGCAAACCACACAACTTTTGGGTGGTCACGTGGTCTTAAAAAATCAACAAAACCCACCTCATGTGTATTTGAACCAATGACAGTGCATTCTATGCTGGGAATGCCATGAAAATTAGATAAAGTAATAATGCTGCGCGACGCAGCATCAGGCAGGAGAGCCAATGTGGCATCGCGCATCAGCCGTCATCAATGGGTTAAGACATGAATGTGATGCATGCCGGTAGACCACATCACCGTAATCAAGGACAGACATGAAAACTGCCTCAATAATCCTTTTCCTACTAAATAAAGGGAAGGTGGTTTTATTCCTATAAAAATAGCCAATTTTTTGTCGTAGTCGACAAACAAGATTATTTATATGAAAATGAAAAGTGAGTTTATCATCTAACCAGATGCCGAGATATTTATACTCTGTGACTCTTTCAATTAAAAATCCATTCTTTGTAAACATATTAAAATCATTAAAATGTCATACCGTTGGTGGTAAACTACGAGAGTAGCCACAGCTGCCCTAGGGCAGACTGACGGAAGCGTGGCTGCCATTCAGTGCCAACGGCCCCTCCGACCACCACCTCAAACATACAGCAATCATAAACATTCACACAAGACAAGGTGGGTGAAGTGTCTTGCCCAAGGACACAACAACCATGACACAGGTGGCCGGGCGGGGATTGAACCGCCAACCCTTGGATCGTTGGCCAACCCGCTTAACCACCTGAGCCACAGTCTTTATTGACAGTGCAGAGAGACAGAGGTGAAATGGGGCAGAGAGGGGAGTGACATGCAGAGAACGACCGCGGGCGGGAATGGAACCCAGGTCTGCTGCTGGGCCCGGCCCGGGGGGGGACGCCCTACCAACTGAGCTAAGGGCGCCCCAGCAGACACTTTTATTGTTTTATTGGGTATTAACCCAATAAAACACTGAAAATAGCCTACTGTGTGGCCGGTGGTCAAGTGATGTAATTGGAGTGAGCCTATCCAGCGAGTAACACCGGTGACACCTACTACCGCAGCAACCCATATACTAATTTATCGTAATAAAAAAAAAATAAAATAAAAAATTCATGTTGTAGCACACTAAAGAATACTCCACCAAAAGGAATCAATCTGCTTCAATTAGCCTCATTCATTATTTACATCCTTACCACATCTGCAGGGATTGATTCAAACAATTTTTTTTATGCGTCATGAAGCTCTCCAATATTCAATGTTAAAGGGAAAGTTGCCAAACACAACCTAAAAAAGGGAGAGTAAACACCAAGTCAAGTCAAATCATCCTAAAATTTGATATCCTTTATTATATGAAATGCTTTGTAGCAGCCAGCTCTAAAATGTTGGATGTCAGTTTTTGGTTAAATACAGCATCATAATAGACTTTGTATAATTTTTCATTTTGCAGCTGCATTAATATGCACTAAGGCAGGGGTGTCAAGTCCATTTTCACAAAGGGCCACTGTACGAAATGAGAATCTCACTTAGGGCCAAACATGTTGTTTACTGACATGCCTTCTTTTTAATCCCAAAGTAAAAACAACGGGGGCACCCTTAGCTCAGTTGGTAGGGCGTTCCCCCGGATCACCTGGCTGACGCGCTTGTTTTCACTTCACTATTTGCTTTCTTGTGTTGTAAATAATCTCATCCGAACTTGCCGACTTCACAGATGTGCAACTTCTGATGCATTAGTTCAAATTATGGTTTAAGAATGCACACATTTTGTGCATGTTCTCAGATGGAACACGGGTGTGCAAATGTGTTTTGCACCAACTGCGCTGCAATGATTGTAGCATAAGTGTCAAGTGCATGACTCTTTGAAGTTGTGATGCACAGGATAGGATTTGTGCACCTGTAACAAAGGACTTGTGAAGTCGTAGCCCCTATTTTATGTTTACACCTTACCAGTGGCGTGCACAGGTAGACCTGAAGTGGTGCTGAAGCACCTGCCCTTTTCCCCTGGCCCAATCAAGTGCCCTTTTGAAAAAAACAAAAAACAAATCTGAAAGTTTTTTCTTTCTTTTTTACAGTGTATGTGGCCCATGCCGACATTATCATCTATAAATGCTCAACGATTAAAAACGTTTGACAATAATGCCCCAATAAATATGCCCCCTCCTCCGCACACACTTCCTTTGTCAACGTGAACGCGCAGAGTGGACACAAACGCATTGCCGCAGCAGTTCGCCACACACACACACACACACACACACACATACCCCGGCCTGCCCTGCCCCACCAGCGAGGTAACACATACATTGAATGGAGTCAAGAGTGTATTGTTTGCCCCCTAAGCCTCAGTTACCAAGCTATAACTTGCATTTATTTGTCTCTGTTTTAAAGTAGCCTCTATCATGCAGTGCCACACAGCTGAGCATAAATTAGCCGACTGTCCTGTTAAACAAGCTAGCCCCCCCCCCCCCCCCAAAAAAAAATAGATATGACGTGATGAACACCACTAATGTCGGCGGAGTTTGTCATTGGTACAGCATGTGAATCTATCAGTATGCTGAATATTTAGTGTTGTTTAGGTTTACTTTAGGCTATATAATTAACACATGCAAATTACAAACAAAAACAAATTACAAACAGGCAATTCCCAATTGCCTGCAGAAAAAGTAGCCTTGTGCCTGGTTGTAATGTAACCAAGCAGTCTTATTTTATATGGTTGGTCTCTTTTTATTTACAAATTGCAGTATAATGCCTAGAAAGGAGAGGTTAAAAAAGGAAAAAGAAAGGGAGCTACAGCAGGCAGCCCAGTGGAGCAGCTCTCTGCTCTCCTGGATGAAAGCATCCACCAGCAGCAAGGAGGAAGATGAAGATGAAAGGTCAGAGTCAAGACCAGAGTCATGTTAACTGTTCAGGGCCTTTTAAAGCTCAGATTTTAATGTTGAACTGTTCCTCAAATGTTATTGAAATATCTTAAAAGCTGTCCACACATTTTATTTTAACTACGCAAAGTGGGTTGGTGGTACTAAATCAGTCATGAAGCTATATGGCTAATTATATGATGTTAAATGATGTTATGAACAAACAATCATGCAAACTCTATGCCCAATTAGAGAGTTTGTCCATCACCCTGCAGAGTTTGGGGAAAACCTGCATTTTCTCCGGTCCCACCCCCACTCTGTCTAAAAGCCCAGAGCGCTTCAGTCGCCTCCTGAGTCTTCATGACTGGCTGAAGTCCTTCTGCTCTGCAAACATGCTGGGCTTCATCAGCAACTTTGACTCTTTTTGGACCAGACACGAGCTCTTTAAATCTGACGGCCTCCATCCAAACACCAAAGGTGTAAGAGAACTAACCAATAACTTCATTCAGCACATTGCATTTAATTTGGACTGATATTCACCACAGCATGACACCATCAGAAGAACCTCCATTAAAAAAGATCCCCCCCGGAGTCCTGCTCAACATGAATTATACTCCCCTTCCATCTGTGCTGCAAACCTTCCTCCAGCTCTGGACATCACATCTGACTGCCCTCTCTCACCTCCAACGGCCCTTCCACCTGCTGCTTCTAACGCTGGCTCCCTCTACAGGCACAAACCTGTATTGTATGACCCTGAAAAACAAGCCATGCTTCCTAGCTGTAAGCTAAATTCCCCAAAATTCTCAAATCAAGAAAGGGCTTGGGTTTTCTACATTTAATTATTAGAAGTTTATTGCAGCATGATAAATTAGACCATGTAAAGATTTTAGTGTCCCAGGCAGATCCAGATGTTTTGATTCTGACTGAATCCTGGTTAAAGAAGAGTACAGATGACTCTATTGTGCCAATAAATGATTATAACTTATTCAGAATAGACAGAAACACTAGGGGTGGGGGAGTGGCTGTCTATGTAAAATCCTGTTATTCTGTAACACTTTTACATGCTGTCTCTGTTCCAAATTGCTTTGAATTTCTCGCGCTAGAATTATCTTTATCGTCAAATGATTCTTTTGTTGTAATTGGTGTGTATAGGCCCCCTTCAGCTGTAACTAGCTCCTTAAACGATCTAGCACATATGCTCTCCAGCTATGTAAATAGAGAGGTAATTGTGATGGGTGATTTTACCGTTGACTGGCTTTCTGGTGCCTCTGAACCTTTCAAAGAAATCTGTAGCAGCGTTAATCTTACACAATTAATAATTGAGCCCACAAGACCTAATCTAAAAAACCCAGCAAAATCAACTTTAATCGATTTAATCCTATCAAATAAAATAAATAAAATAGTCTCAGCTGGTGTTTTTGATCTTGGGATTAGTGATCACTGCCCAGTGGCCTGTAGCAGAAGTATTCATTTAAAAAGATCTCAACCTAAAATCATTATTAAACGTAATTTTAAAAAAATTAATGAACAAGCCTTTTTAAGTGATCTCCGTCATAGTGACATTCAACTCACTACAGAAATTTCGGATGTTGAGTTAGCCTTAGACTATTTCATCAATACTTTCACCTCAATTATAAACAAGCATGCGCCCCTTAAAAAGCATAGAGTAAAAAATAGATCAAACCCCTGGTTTACAAGTGAACTGTCTGATTTATTTTCCGAAAGAAATAAAGCATGGTCTGTAGCTAGACGCTCTGGAGATAATACCAATTGGACAATTTTTAGACAATTTAGGAATAAGTGCACAGCCATGGTCAGGAAAGCCAAATCCGAATATTACCTTGAATTAATCTCAAACTGCTACTCTAACCCTGCACTATTTTGGAAAGCTGTGAACTATAATAAAAACAATTCTAGCACAATTCCCACTCAGATCAAATTAAATGGTCACACTCTCAATGATCAAAAAGAGATTGGCTTAGCTTTTAATAAACATTTTGTAGCTGCTGGTCAACTCTTTCAGAATGGAGGATATACGCCTTCTACCACCAGTAGTAACGTACCGCCTGTCTCTCAAACTCCTATTTTCAGCCTTGATCTTCTTCCCACAAGTGTTGTTGTAGATGCGCTCCTCGCCATCAACCCCAAGAAGTACATGGGAGAGGACAACTTGGATCCGTTTTCAATCAAGCTTTCGACACATATAATATCAAAACAAATTACCCATATTTTTAATCTTTCCATCTCCTCTGGAATAGTTCCTAAAATTTGGAAAATAGCTCATGTAATTCCTTTACAAAAATGATCTTAATAACTACAGGCCAATTTCCAAACTCCCATGCCTGGCAAAAATTATAGAATCACTTATTAATAATCAGTTAAAAACATTTCTAACTAGTGCTTCCATTTTGAGCCCATTCCAATCTGGCTTTAGGGCAGGCCACAGTACTGTCTCTGCTGTGACTTTGGTTGTAGACAACATTGTTACAGCATTAGACAAGAAAAAGCACTGTGCAGCACTTTTTATTGATCTTTCAAAGGCCTTTGATACTGTTGACCACCATTTGCTTTTACAGAGGCTGCATGACATTGGCTTTGATCAGTCTGCATGTAGCTGGTTTAGGGATTATCTCTCTGATAGACAGCAGTCAGTTAAACTCGGAAGATACCAATCTGAGTTCTTAACTGTTACAAATGGTGTCCCACAGGGCTCAATTTAAGGTCCAGTTCTTTTCACAATTTATATAAATAACATTGTTTCATCGCTAAAAAACTGTCATGCCCATCTATACGCTGACGACACAGTACTGTATTGCATTTCCGATTCGGTGCACCAATCTATTCAGAACCTACAAAGCTTTTTTAACACCCTGCAGGACTGTCTAGTGGACCTCAGGCTGGTTCTAAATACAGACAAAACCAAATATATGTGTTTCTCCAGAGCAAGAACTACAACTTTTAATGATTTTAATATTTTTACAAAGAATGGATTTTTAATTGAAAGAGTCAGAGTACAAATATCTCGGCATCTGGTTAGATGATAAACTCACTTTTAATTTCCATAAAAAAAATCTTGTTTGTCGACTACGACAAAAAAATTGGCTATTTTTATAGGAACAAAACCACCTTCCCTTTATTTAGTAGGAAAAGGATTATTGAGGCAGTTTTTATGTCTGTCCTTGATTACGGTGATGTGGTTTACCGGCATGCATCTCATTCATGTCTTAAACTCCTAGACTCTGTTTTTCCACTCTGCTTTAAGGTTCATCACAGGAGATGCTTATGACACACACCATTGTCTTTTATATGAAAAGGTTGGGTGGTACTCCCTTAAAGAGAGACGTGATGCACATTGGCATATTTTTATTTACAAAGCCTTGACCGGGAAGCTTCCTCGTTATTTAACAGAAATGTTGCAAATTTCAGATGGGCTTTATCAGACCCGCTCCACTGACATGCTCATGCTTTATGTCCCACAAGCCCGGTCTGAGCTGGGAAAGACAGCTTTTAGCTTCAGTGCCCCGACTCCTGGAACAACTGACAGCAACAAATTAAACTAAATACCTTCATGTCCTTTAATCAATTTAAACAAACTATCTTAAATCTGCCAAACTCTACCTGTAACTGTTTTAATTAGGCTATATTGGTACTTTCACCCATTTCATTTTAATTGCTGCCACTCTTCACCACTATGTAAATGTTTCAATTGTTTTTTTTTTTTCTCTCTTCACCTGTTGTTGTGTATTTGATGTATTTGCATTGAATATTGTGTATGTATTGTTGTTTTTCCTTGGAATTTATTTACTCGACATCATTGTAAATGAGGGTCACCCCTCAATTGGTCTCTCGAGGATAAATAAAAGTTAAATGAAATGAAAATGAAAATATTATTTTGTCCCAACCATAAATTATTTCTATGTTACAAGACTTGCAGTAATCTTGTATTTACCTTAGTAGGATATTATTAGTATGGAGATCAGGGGCCTAACGAAGACTTCAAAGAGAGAATTCGGGATAAGGGATTATTTAAAGAAATCCGAAGCTGACTGGTTTTTTTTCCACACATGAACATTCTTTCTTTCTGCTTTTTGGTAATTCTGTGTCTCCAAATTATTCCAGAAAATAGTACTAAATAGCCCACATTGACACAGGTGATTAAGCCTTAGCTTTCTTCTCAAAGTGCACCTGATTGATGAATTTTACTTTAAAAGGGCCAGGGTCCCAAACACAGTCTCCCAAATTCCTTTAAGAAACACTCAATGTGTGGCCGGGTATTAAAAGTCATTAGACAAGGGGGGGATTTTGTACAAGTACCCTTAAAATGATTTGGTCATTCATTGATATATTGTGCCCTTTTTTTTGCAATGAGCACCTGCCCCCCAAAATGTCTATGTACGCCACTGCACCTTACCCACTGAGCTACGGGTGCCCCCGATTTTGGTGGACTTCTATCCACCAATCTGCCTTTTCTGCATCAGTTTATGGTGAAAATGTCTTTATTTTTGTAAAGGAAAAGACAATATTCATGTTCCTGGTGAAACAATTATAATGGAATATTTATTCTCCTGGATTTTTCAAAACATATCAAATGTTTTTTTGGAATCATGACTTGGCACCAGTGTTAACTATTTATGACACTTTACATTGGTAATATAAAGTCACCTTTGGAAATGAAAAGTGTGGGCTATCAGCAGCTAGCTAACGTTAGCTATATTGGAACTTAAAGCCACTACGAGTAAGATGGCACGTTGGCATCCCCTTTGGACAAAAGCGGTAGTATTTTTACGACGCCCGCTGTCGCAAAGCTGTTTACTAGCGCGTGACAGGCGTGCGAGTGTGAACTGAGAAGGGCGCAATATAGTGCATGTCTGTGTGTTGAAAGTGTGAGGACTCTTTTCGGCTCCGCGAGAGTGGTTTTGACACTGCATCAACTAATGCCAGTCACTGCCACACACACCTGATTGCAATGAGTAGATGCAGCAGCGTCACCTAACTACTCTCTCTCACGGAGCTGAAAGACGTATCCTCACAGAAAGCGAATGAACGAGAGACGGCAGTTAGTATGGATCACGATGAGGTAATGTGTTTGTGTTGTTGATGTAAATAATGACTATTTCAGATAGTGGTTATCTGATGATGGTGAAGCAAAGCAAACTGTGTGTAGTACCAACCGCTCATTCATTTAGGGGTAAACACTGCAGTCTAGTTTCGCTCTCGTGAAATTGTATACACGTTGCTTGGCAACGCCCTCGTCCCCGCCGTAGCCTATATCACTCTCCCTTTTAGCTTTTCTTCATTGCATTTTAATTTTGTTCTTTGATGGTTCAGCCCCGTTATCAGTCATTATGACGACAAATAACTGTCTCAAACAAGGCTCCCGCTCCCCTTCCGTCACCTGGAGGGATAGGCTTCTCAAATCACGTTGCTGCGCCACACTGAAATCTGCGACCAATATGGATATGTGACCATAGAGCCTGCACGAGCGAACCGAAAATCGGACTGGGTGTGCGACCAGACCAAAAGCAGTAATAAAAACTATTTAAAAACGTCTTTCTTTGCACTGATGGTCTCGTTTGCTGTTAAAGGTCATTTATGATTATCAGAGGAAACATGAGGCAGTTTAAAAGATATTTAAATGTTACTCGTAGCCGCTTTAAGCCAAAAGGTAGAAACCAGATAATCTTAGCATTCATCCTTAGACACTTGACTCAATCAATCATAATTAATAGCATGCTATTAAGCCACATAGATTGGCCTATTTACAGCCCTCCGAAAAATTACATATTTTCTTCGATGCAAGTTCATAAATTCATGGCTCATTTGATTTTTTCATGAACGTTCCACAAAAAAACATCTTAGCTGCAGCAGCAACTCCAAACATGGTCTTACCTGACTCAGGGATGAGCTCACATTGGGTACAGCTGGCCAGTCCAACCAATGTATTGAAGTAAATATACTGCACTTTGGTACAGTAACGCTGTCCCTCCTGCAGTTTATCGATGGACACTGAGGAGGCAGTATCTTTAAACTCCTGTTGAAGAGTGGAAGGCATTTGGGTAACATTAACACATTTTACAGATGTCAGTCCTATATTTCTTAATTACTTTATACCGTATACTCTGTGCTGCTCTGACTACCGTACTAACATTAAGGAGAAAATACTTTGTGTCAATAAAATAGTATAAATACGTTTGAGGATATTTCATATCTTCATTAAACATGAGCAATGATGTGAGCAACCTGTTTCCTCAATCCATTTCAACAGCACAACCAGAACAGTTTACCAGTGTGGATCAAACGAGTTGCAGCGCATCAAAGGACTTGTTCAACTGGTATTGTTAACACAACTCTTGAAAGCACAGCATTAGCTTACACACAGGTAAGCATAAGATTGTTTAACCTGTAAATGTGCATATATTGGTTTGGCTTCTTACTCACTGAGCTTAGTTGATTTGATGTTTTCATAGTAAGGTTAGCCGCTGCTAAGTTAATAGTAGTTTTACTTGACGCACATGCCCACAGAGCCTGCAGTAACCACTATCTTGCATGTAAACCAACCATGGCACAGTTATCCTACTCTGATTAAATACACAACTATTTGAATTGGCTTACCACAGACCAAAAAGAGGAGCAGATGCTCAGACTTTCTGCTTCATTACTCCATGTGAGGCCAAGTGTGTTCCTGTAAGTCACGTTCTGAGCTTGTTGTGCTGGACATAGTTCACCTATTCACTTCTTTTCAGTTCCAATCCCATATCTGGGTTTTGTAAATCAGCCGATACTGTCCAATATCATAAGTGGTGATATTTTGGAATTTGGATTATTATTTTTTTTTTAAATCGGACTACAATATATGGACTTTAAATTGGATTATGTTTGGTGTATTAAATTCCTGTTTCTTAGGGGGACTTTACACGACAACACGAAACGGTGCAAACGCGGAAATATTCCCGCGGTTCCACTATATCATGTACATGAAAACAGCAAACGCAGGCATGAAACCGCAAGTTTTTGAGATCACCTCCCAGGGAGGATTTTTTGAAAAACACAACGGTTTTGGTTTCTTGTAAACACCGAAACCATTTTCCCTGGTAACCCTGACGTCACAGCTCCACTTCACGTATGCATAGTCTATAACATTTGCTGTCAAAATACCCACACGCGAGTTATAAAGTTAGAAGACAACATAACATGCACGGTGTCTCCGCGGCACCATCACTGTGATCAGCGGAGAGTGTCGTGCAGGGCTTAAATAGGCCTATAACACTCACCAATTTAGTCAATTTAGTCTATTAGTAAGTTATTGATACCATGCACCGGCCACTTTGTCTGGGGAAAGATTTGTGCTCTGCTGGTTTTTCTAGCAAAATAAACGTGTGTAGCTTCTATATGCCAGGGACACGGCTCTCTCTACATTAAAAAACACTATCCATAGTTCAGCGCGCAGCGGTTAAGTTACTGTTCGACAAAAGGAGAAGTTAAGGCTACGGCTTCACAGTAAAAGCATTTCACTGGCTAAACATTAATAGCATTTCACTGGACAAACGTGAGTTGACTTTTATTTTGAAGTACGCCTAACAGGAAAGTAGCCGATCACAAAGCCCCTTCACTACCAGCATGTCTTCTGTTTTCACGAGTTCAATGCGGTGAAATAAGAGGACAGAAAGCTTGTCATTTACAATACTTGTAACCCCAAGCTTACACCAACCGCTTTATGAACGTTAGTGGCATTAATTTTCGGTTACAGTAAGGTTTTATGCATCAAATTGTACCGGAAAAGCTATCTACCTTGTACCGCCAACTGCTGGCCTGGCATGTTTTAAATGTTTTAATTCTTTTATTTAAATGTTGTATTTTTATCCATGTTTTAAATTTGTTCCTTTTTTTTTGTATTTGTATTCTTATTTGATTTTAACCCTGTGAAGCACCTTGAGTGGCCCTGTGCCTGAAATGTGCTCTATAAATAAAATTGCTTTGCCTTGCCTTGCCTTGCTTACTACAGCGATTTCGTCCCGTTTCCTCTGAAAACATGTGTACAAGTGAAGATGTCAGATAAATTGTTGTCTGAACGGGTTTTTTTTTTTTTTAAACCAAAAACGGGAAAACTGTCACGTTTTCACCGTGTAAAGTGCCCCTTAACATGTGTTACTATAGCATCGTTCACAGCGCAGGAACTAGTTCCCTGAACAAGGAACCTTTACAGGAACTATTTGTGTTTCCACTGCAGGAACTAGGGTCTAAACTGTAGACCAGGGGTTTTCAAAGTGTGAAAGAGTGAGCCCCCCCTCAGAGAACAAATTTCAGCGGAGCCCCCCCACCCCCCAACATTTGTTCAAAATCCCTGTGTGTTTTGAAAGATCTTTTCATTATTTTACACATTTTAAAACAACTCTGTTCCTATTTCACACATTCTAAACATCTTTGTGCATTTTTAAACACATGTTTTTAAACATTTTAACATCTTTATCTAAGTATGTTTTTGTTTTGCTTTTTTAAAATACATTTGAACATCTTAATCCAGTGTTTTAATCCTGCTTCCTTTAAGCATGGATAGTAGTGACAGAGTGTGCAGTGGAGTGAGAAAGATAGGCAGAAAGACTTGCCCAAATTATTGACTACTGTTACTGCGCGCCCCACAGTTTGAAAACCACTGCTGTAGACCATAACTGAACTATGATTACCCCAGAAAATCCCGTTTAGCGAGCGTCTCATTTCCTAGTTTGAATTTAATCCATTTGTGATCGTTTGAGTTGTAATAAAAAGCTAACAGCAACAGCACAACATGAGCGTCCTCTGTACCATCGCCGGGCCACATATAATGCATCTGCTACGCTTGTGTTTGCCTTTTCTTTTTCTCTCTCAGCGATTGTGTTTTATATTATAGCGAAACAGAGAAATTGTCTGTCCGCTGCCCGTGTTAATAGACCAGAGCAGCCACACAGCGCACCTCGCCAGCGCCACTATTCATTTCACCAGTCTCTCTCCTTTTCTTTTTTTCACCTGACGATTGCGTATCTCTGCTAAAATAGATAGAAAAATAATAATATCAACATTTATTAAGTGTAGCCTATCATAAAAAGACGTGCATTTCAGATACTTTTACTGCTTCTCCATACGTCATCGGCCTGATATGTTTAACCTCCCAGGAACTAAAGGCTCATGATCGAGGAGTTCCTAGAAGTTCCTGAGGTGGTGAAAACGCGGCTTATCTCTTGATGTGGTCATTCTGGTTTTAGTTATTAACTATGAAATAAGATTTCTCACCTTTAAGGGCTCTCCTTCCTTGCCATAATAAACCCGGTGTATTGCATGGTCCCCATATTCCAGAGCCAAACCGTGGCTCCTATTCAAATGTACAGTTAGGGATCCAGGCTGTGCCGTCAGGCTTATTTCAGGAGTACAGGAGTCACCTGATAGGAACAGAAAAAATTTCACAAGACATTTCTGAGAATTTGAAGTGTGATTGCTGACTGTTGCAGAGCAGTCTCACATCTGAGATGTGAGCTGCACACAGCCATTTAACTCACTGCAGCTTAGAAAATTATAGAAATGATCATGTGTATGATGTATGTTTATTAGACACTTAAAAAGGTTTTAAACATTGCTACTTGCTGCTATAGGCCAGTTGAATTAATGATCTCAACTGAAATGTTCTGTGTTTTAAGAGATGGCATAGTGTAGTGTATGCGTTTTGACAAATACGTGTGTATTGACACTGAAATCCATATTGAAAAAACACAAATATTTTTATTAACAGGCGAAATTTCACAAAATGCCTTGTACAGTTAATTCATTTATTATCCAGACATTGGTTAATTTGATTATCGTAGCCCTGACGACCAAACACACACAAAGTGGAATATGGAGAATTGGCTTAAGTCAGGAAAATGATTTTCTGTGAACTCCTTCAGCATTAATAATGGCTCATGTTGCTGGCTCGGTGAATTCAAATTATATCACCAGATCCTTACACTCACCAGCCACTTCATTAGATACACCGGTTCAATTTCTTGTTAACACAAACTGATAAACTAATCAGCCAATCACATGGCAGCAGCTCAATCCATTTAGGCGTGTAGACCTGGACAGGACAACTTGTTGAAGTTCGAACTGAGCATCAGAATGGGGAAGAAAGGGGTTTAAGTGACTTTGAACATGGCATGGTTGATGGTGCCAGACGGGCTGGTTGGAGTATTTCAGAAAAAAATTTAAATATTGCTCTGCGCTGCACGGCTCCTCTCCTCTCTTCTTTCCTCGCAAAAAATAAAATCAATAAATCACTCGGACTACAACAAGAGGAGTAGTCAACAGCTGGGCTACAGCGGGCCTGCCCACCATAGACTACACATAGGCCTTTCACACCGCCGCAAAATCGGTGCTAGTTCTGGGCTAGTTCGGAGTTAGAGCCAGTGTTTTGGTTTCACACCGCCAGAGAGCCTGCTCCGGGCCGTAAAAACCGGTTCAACTCATACCCCAGGATTGAGCAGGGTTTGAAGTGAACCGCTTGCGCCAGCGGCCGGGGGGAGGGATTATCCTGACCAACCAGACCAACTAAAACCTCATGCCCGCCATGTTTAAAAACATCGCTACTACGAGACGTAAACATAACATAATTACCGAACGTAGCGATCAAATTGACCGGCGAGAATACGCTGTATGGGTCCTGTTTGGTTAAGAAAGCAAAGCGAGAGCTAACACGTGTAAAAATAAGACGCATTCGCCGCTGTTGTTGTGCTTAAAGCTAGCGGTAGCTTTAGCGTTAGCCACAAGAGCAGCGGCGTCGGGCGACGTACACACATTTACAGTGACGTCATGACGTTGCTCTCTTGCCGGCTCCATGGCTGTCTCCGGTCGATGTGAAACCAACCGGTTCATAACTGGGATAAGGCTGGAACCAGTTTTGAACTGACCCCAACACCAGCCTGGAACTGACTCTTGGTTCATTTTGGTGTGAAAGGCCTAACAGAGGAGTAGGTTACTGAGTGCCTGTAGGTGGGGCCACAGAGGGCCTGTAGGTGAGGCTACAGAGGGCCTGTAGGTGGGGCTGTAGGTGAGGCTACAGAGGGCCTGTAGGTGGGGCTACAGAGAGGCTGTAGGTGAGGCTACAGAGAGGCTGTAGGTGAGGCTACAGAGAGGCTGTAGGTGAGGCTACAGAGAGGCTGTAGGTGAGGCTACAGAGAGGCTGTAGGTGAGGCTGCAGAGAGGCTGTAGGTGAGGCTGCAGAGAGGCTGTAGGTGAGGCTAAAGAGAGGCTGTAGGTGAGGCTAAAGAGAGGCTGTAGGTGAGGCTACAGAGAGGCTGTAGGTGAGGCTACAGAGAGGCTGTAGGTGAGGCTACAGAGAGGCTGTAGGTGAGGCTACAGAGGGCCTGTAGGTGAGGCTACAGATAGGCTGTAGGTGAGGCTACAGGTGAGGCTATAGAGAGGCTGTAGGTGAGGCTACAGAGGGCCTATAGGTGAGGCTACAGAGGGCCTGTAGGTGAGGCTACAGAGGGCCTGTAGGTGGGGCAGAGATAGCGATAGAAGAGAAAAGAGAGGAGCAGAGCAGAGCAGTTCAGTGCAGAGCGACCTTTTTCGTCTTCTTTTTTTATGCCCCACTGCTATGTATCAATCCTCTGTCAATGCATGAACAGAGCTAGAAGCTTTATCAAGCACCCATCACCCTGGTAACCCTTTTTGTCAGACCTTGGTCAGGCAAAAGCCTGTGCTGTTACATAGTATGTCAAGGCTGGGTTTCTTACCATGTCTGTTACACACCTGGGCTGGATCTGAGGTCAGCCCCCATCTCCCTGCTTGTACACGCAGCATAACACATCCATGCTCCGCCTCAGCTTTGGTTGACTCAACGTGACAGTACATCCAATTTATCTGGACACAGGCTTCTACATTTCTCCACACTGTTGAATCAAAGCTGTCAAGTCAAGGAAGAGAAACAAGAGATTTACATTTAACAGCAGGGTTGTCAATCTTTTGGAATCCCACGATTCGATTAAGATTCTTGTGGTCACAATTTGATTCAAAATCGATTTTTCGATTCAAACGATTCCCCATTAAAAATGTATTTTTTAATTCAGATCAAAAGGAGGATTTCAGGATTTGTCCAGTGCATGTCTTATTTATCTTCATTTAAGTCTTAATGTGAAGCTTGTAATGCATGTGATTTTAAGGCAAGTCAACGTTACAGGCAGCAGCAAAATACATACATACAATCTAAAAATATATATACATTCCCCTCCAAATGTATTGGAACATTGAGGCCATTTCCTTTATTTTTGCTGTAGACTGGAAACATTTGGGTTTGACACCAAAATATGAATATGAGACAATAGATCAACATTTCATCTTTCATTTCCACGTATTTACATCTGGATCTGATACACAACTGTGAAGAAAGCATTATTTGTAAAGGAACACCACATTTTTAGGTGAGCAAAAGTATTGGTACAGATAGACTTAAAATAAATTTAAGTGAATAAGACTTAATATTTTGTTGCAAATCCTTCGCTTGCAATAACTGCATCAAGCCTGTGACCCATTGACATCACAAAACTTTTGCATTCTTCTTTTGTGATGTTTTTCCAGGCTTTCACCGCAGCCTCATTCAGTTGCTGTTTGTTTTGGGGGCTTACTCTCTTCGGTCTCCTCTTTAGCAGGTAAAATGCATAGGGTTTAAGTCTGGAGATTGACTTAGCCCGTCTTAAACCTTCCATTTCTTGCCCCTGATGAACTCCTTTGTTGTTTTTGCAGTTTTTTGGATCATTATCTTGCTACATGATGAAGGATCTTCCAATCAGATTGGTTGCATCTTTCTTTAAATTGGCAAACAAATTGTTTTTGTAGACTTCTGAGTTAATTTTGCGGTTGCCATCATGTGTTACTGTGTTGTTGTCAAGATGAACCTTTACCAAAGTGATGGAAAGGCAAAAGTTTGGAGAAAGAAAGGATCTGCTCATGACCCCAAGCAAACAAGTTCCTCTGTGACACACGGTGGAGGCAATGTCATGGCTTGGGCTTGCATGGCTTCTTCTCGGATGGGCTCATTAATCTTCATTGATGACGTAACACATGATGGCAACAGCAATGAACTCAGTTTACAGAAACATTTTGTCTACCAATTTAAAGAAAGATGCAACCAAACTGATTGGAAGATCATTCATCATCAGTGTTGCCACAGTTACTTTGAAAAAGTAATCCGATTACTGATTACTAGTTACTCATTGAAATAGTAACTTAGTTACTTTACTGATTACTTGATGTTAAAAGTAACTAAGTTAGATAACAAGTCACTTTAAACGTTACTTTACAGGTTTTGAAACCCATATATCTCAATTTAAAACATGCACATATTAAGAATCATTGAAAATATATAAAATAAAGCTTGTAGGCTAGTAGCCTATAGGCATACTGTTTTCAAAATAATACAAATTCTGGTTTGAAAAATGTAATAAAAAAAAACTTTTTCCCCCCATGAAAATAAATGCATTCCTCCAAAGTGCAAAGACAGTAGCAGTGTCTGTAAAGTTAACGTGATTGGCCCTTCACTCTCATGCATTAATTTGACTTTTCTCTACGATGTCTCATGTGTTGATAGACTGGGTGTGTGCAGCCACCGGTCGCCACGTGACTATAAGTTTCCAAGTTTTAAACACTTCTATCTCTTCATCATCACCGTACCCGAATCCTAAATATCCCCATAGCAGACGCTATATTTCATGGGGGGGGGGGAACGTTTGTTTTGCGCCACAGTTCAGCTTAGACTCGGCCGTAATGCTACTGCACACACACAGACACACACACAAAGGCACACACACACGCTGCATGTCAGAGACGAGGGGCGCTACCAAAAAGACGAGAGGAGCGGTTGGAGAAGTTGGAGCGTTTAGAGACACATGCGCGCACATTTATTTACATTAAATCGCAATCATTTGTGCATTTATGTAAAATGTTTCACTAAGGAAAATGACAGAAAAAGTAACGCACAGTGAGTTTGATGAGTAACTTTAATCTGATTACTGGTTTGGAGATAGTAACGCGTTAGATTACTCGTTACTGAAAAAAAGAGGTCCGATGCCGGTAACGCGTTACTAAGTAACGCGTTACCGGCATCACTGTTCATCATGCAGCAAGATAATGACCCAAAACACACTGCAAAAACAAAAAAAGTTGAGTTAATCAGGGGCAAGAAATGGAAGGTTTCAGACTGGCCAAGTCTATCTCCAGAGTTAAACCCTATAGAGAATGCATTTTACCTGCTAAAGAGGAGACTGATGAGAGTAAACAAACAACAACTGAAAGAGGCTGCAGTGAAAGCCTGGAAAAGCATCACAAAAGAAGAATGCAAAAGTTGTGTGATGTCAATGGTTCACAGTGTTGATGCAGTTATTGCAAGCAAAGGATTTGCAACAAAATATTAAGTCTTATTCACTTAAATTTATTTTAAGTCTATCTGTTCCAATACTTTTGCTCACCTCAAAATGTGGTGTTACTTTACAAATAATGCTATCTTCTCAGTTGGGTATCAGATCCAGATGTAAATACCTGGAAATGAAAGCTGAAATGTTGATCTCATATTCATATTTTGGTGTCAAACCCAAATGTTTCCAGTCTACAGCAAAAATAAAGGAATTGGCCTAACTGTTCCAATAATTTTGGAGGGGACTGTATATTTATTTTTATTTTCTTAAATCGATTTTGGCAAATTATAAATCACATGAGATGGGATCACGATTTTTAAATTAATGGATTTTTTTCACTTTCCCTCTTTAACAGCTTCTACCACATTTCACATATTAAATGGAAATATAGTGTGTGAGGGAAATAACTGTTATAATCATGTGCATTCGTAATATGATCAAATGTTAAAGTGTTCTATTTCATCCTTACTGACCGCCAGAGGCGGTGCATTAAGCACTGGATATATCCATTTAGCGCATGCGCAGTTTGAGTACCTATATCAACAAAGTCACCTGTGACCCTCGTGACACCGGAAGGGCTATATAGCCCGGTGTCTACAGAGGATCTGTTCCTTTCATCTTCTCGCAGACGCAGTAAGAGTACCGCGTGTGGATAATTGTTTGCTTTTTTGAAAGGATCGTGCTTCGGACAGTGTGCAGCTTCGTGACCAAAGAGGTCGGAGTAAACGGGTGAGCTCGTCCTTCAGGGGCTGTTTAGCCGTGAAGCGCGGAAGGAGCTATTGCCGCTACTTTGCTGGTGGGTCAGCTCCAAGGCGGCACTACATTTCACACATGATTGCTTAAAAAAATAAATAATAAAAAATCGGCAAAAATCAACAAAAAAACAGTCGATGCCGATAATTCCGAAATATGCGAAAATCGGCCGATAAATCGGTCGGGCCCTACTTTAGAGCTCACCTGCGGTACTGCACTGTGTAGTTGACTGGTCCCTCCTCAGTGGCAGGAGTCCATGTTAGATTCCACTTATCAACATGGATGTTTTGTGGCGGTGCTGGTGGCGCCTCGGACAGAACTGGGAAACATGGGAAGGAAAAATTCAGGTTTGACACAGCAAATTTCCTACAACTGTCTTGGGTCAATCTGACCTCTCTCCTTTATAATAACCACTAATATCTGCTGGTATGGTATGCTTTTGTTTGCTTATTCTCTTTGTTTTGGTGTCATTTTGAGCATTGTGAGGCATGAATCAATGGTCTATGGTCTTAATTAATAATGAATTCCAATTTAAACTGTTAACCTCGGATTCACAATCGCACTGAACACAGACATTGTAATCAGTCCTTGACATTAAGCATGCCCAACAATAAAACATACTTGCCCGAAATGGAAAATATAGGCCTATTAAAAATTACATTAAACTACCATGAACCTCTAGTTTGCTCTGAAGGACTTAGTGTCAACATACAGGGAGGATGTACTGTAATAAGAATAAAATCAACATGGTTAATGATAGGCAGTGTTTCCAACATTATTTTAAGAGGCTGCAAACTTTCTAGGGGGTTTCAGGGGCATGCAACCTAGTACCTATATGAGCCCATTATTTAGGCATGTGTAAATTTGATGCTTTGTAATATTGTTTTATACATTCATGCCAGTAAAGCTTGTTGAATTGAAACTGAGAAAATATTTTTCCATGGTGATTTTGAATATCACTTCAACTTAAGTCTGCTGTTGTCGGGAATTTCCGGCAAGTGGAGGAAGAAATCTCATCTTATCTCTGTCATGATCGTCATGAGGGATGGGCATTTTAAGAAATGTCATTGATCGATCATCGGGAAAATTAACGCTCAATTATCGATTTATGCAGTATGTAATATGAAATCATCACAACAGTTGGTCTCTATGGCTCCCGTTCAGAGAAGCAACATAAATTATTCAAGAACATTCCAACTGATGGACACTGTGTGGCCAACTGTTCTATTCTGTGCTTCTGTAAACTGATAACATTCTAACTATGACGCTTCCAAAATGGCGGCGCCCATGCCTTGGTCCATGGTATGGAGAAATACGGAGATATAAGAGACCCTTTCTAAGGGAAAAAATAATAATTCTAAAAAAAATAATCAGCTATTATGCACTAAATTAAACGTACTTATGGATATTATAATTATTTTCTACCAAGTCTGCTATGAAAAAAATCCCAAAATTCTACGCACTGCAGGTTTAATCATTATTAGGTTATCATTTTTACATATTAAAAAATGCCAACAGAACATTCAAAACACAGCGTTTTTTACCATAGACTGTATACAAGAGGTTTTTACCCAATTACATCTTTATTCCAAGATTTTCTAGGCAAACAACAATCCATTAAGACAAGGCAACTTTTAAAAATAAAATAATAATAAAATGCGGCGCTGGTTAAAGCCCGAGGCTATGAGCCAACAAGGAGGCAATGCTACGATACCTTTAAAGGGGACATATTATGAAAAACCAAACATTGCCGGTGTTTGGGCACACTTTCTAGGTTATTGGGGTCCCAACCAGCACACACTGTTCCAAAAAACACCGACTGATGGCGAAATTGGTCGGTTTTCATTATCATAAATACTCCCACGGGAAAGCTCGCCAGAAACTCGGCAGTTGATTGGCAAATCAAGACGCTCCGTTGGTAACCACACACACCTGGCTGAGCCTCCACTCGCTCATGCAACAACAGAGCAGAAGCAAGCTGCAGTGTTAGCTCATCCTCAAGCTACCATCACACCCCAGCCTCAAAGCAGACCGGGGCTGAATGGATTTACTTAATTTTTTGTTAGGCTATGCCCAGCAAAGGTTGGCAATCTAGTGTGATCTGCCGTTATACTGGAGTGTGGAGGAGATTGTGCCTGGAAGACTGAGAGACACCATCTCTCCTCTGGAAATGTAAGTAGTTAAAAAACAAATCTGTCCGTTTATGAGTTCGATGTGTGTAATGTGCTTTAATTTATCCCTCCTGTAACGCCGACTGAAACGAGATAATGCCGCTGGGTTAAGTAGTTAGCGTTAGCGTCTGCTAGCTTAACCGTTAGCTTTATGCTAACGTTTAGATCTGTGAGTCTGTCCGTGACAGCCCCTGTGTGAAAAACAGACGGGGAAACTGTACGGTGTGTTCGAAACTGAATAGTATTTGTTTGTTGTTGACAGTGTGTAGTAATGCAAGCTCTCGTGGTACATGCAGCAGTAGGCCTATTACATCTCCAGTGTTTATGTACACTTACAACAACATACCACTTTCCCCACACACTCCAAAGGACACATTCTGGACTTAATCTGCTGCTCTGGTGTCACCCCTTTTGATCTCACAGCTGATGAACTCCCCATAACTGACCATTTTCTCCTCTCATTTACATTTAAACTCGCTCTCTCCATCTCAAAAAAACCCCTCCATATTTCATTTCGTAATATAAAGAATATTGACCCTGCCACTCTCACTTCAAGAATCCACTCCTCCTGCCTCCCTGACATTCGCAATCTATCCACCCCTGATGAACTGGTCTCTCATTACAACACTGGACTCAATAATATCCTTAATTCCCTTGCCCCATTAAAAACCAGATCTGTTTCCTTTTCCATCTCTGCCCCTTGGTTCACTCCCAATCTCCGTTTAATGAAAGCCAAAGGTCGGCAACTTGAATGTCTTCAGAGGAAAACTGGTCTCAGTATTCACAAAGAGATGTACAAGAACCACATCTTGCATTATTGGTCTCTCGAGGATAAATAAAAGTTAAATGAAAATGAAATTATAAAGACTCTTGCCAGCACTAAAACCCACTACTACTCCAATATGATCACTGCCAACAAAGGAAACTCTAAGTCACTCTTTTCCCTACTTAACAAAATTACCCAACCCCAGGATTCTCTCCCCCCTCACCTGTACACAACCTCCTTCTGCAACTCCATGATGTCCTTTTTCATCGATAAAATCAAAAACATTCACCAGCACCTTGGATCAACCCCTCATCTCAATATATCAGCCGACTTTCACCCTTCCACACACTCATTCTCCTCCTTCCAGCTCCCTACTATCTCAGAAATCACTGAACTCATTCGGAAATCCAAGCCATCCACCTGTCAACTTGACCCCCTACCCACACATCTGGTTAAGGCCTCCCTCCCCTCCCTAGTTCCTCTCATTTCTGCAATCATCCACTCCTCTCTTACTACTGGAACTGTCCCTACATCCTTCAAAACTGCTGCCATCACCCCAATTCTGAAAAAACCTGGTGCAGACCCCTCCAACTTCAACAACTTCCGTCCCATATCCAATCTTCCCTTCATCTCCAAAATCCTGGAAAAGACAGTGGCCTCCCAACTCCATTTTCAACTATCTGACAATAACCTTTATGAACAGTTCCAGTCCGGATTCCGCCCACTCCATAGCACTGAAACTGCACTCATCAAAATCACCAATGACCTCCTTATGGCAGCTGATTCTGGACTACTCACCATCCTCATCCTCCTGGACCTGAGTGCAGCCTTTGACACCATCTGTCACACTACCCTGCTCAACAGACTATCCTCCATTGGCATCACCAACACTCCATTAGATTGGTTCACATCTTATCTTTCTGGCAGTACTCAATTTGTTCAAGTAAAGTCTTTTAAATCCATCCCCTCCCCCGTCACCTCAGGTGTTCCCCAGGGCTCGGCCCTGGGGCCCCTACTCTTCATCATTTACCTCCTTCCCCTCGGCCATATCTTCCGCAAATTTGACATTAATTTCCACTGTTATGCTGATGACACCCAGCTCTACCTCGCTACAAAGCCCTCGTCCACTCTCCCGCCCACTTCCCTTACTGATTGCATCTCAGAAATAAAAACCTGGTTCACTCAAAACTTCCTGAAATTAAACAGCAGCAAAACCGAGGTTCTCCTCATTGGCACCAAATCTACATTATCCAAAACCGACAGCTTTTCTCTCACCATTGATAACTCCACTGTTCACCCCTCCCCCCAGGTTAAGAGCCTGGGTGTCATCCTCGACACCACACTATCATTTCAACCCCACATTAATAACATTACCCGGACTGCCTACTTCCACCTTCGAAACATCAACCGCCTCCGCCCCTCCCTTACCCCCCACACTGCCACCATCCTTGTCCACAGTCTGGTCACTTCCCGCATCGACTATTGTAACTCCCTCCTCTTCGGTCTCCCCCTCAAGTCCATCCGTAAACTCCAACTGGTCCAGAACTCTGCTGCTCGCATCATCACCAGAACCCCCTCCATTAATCACATCACCCCTGTCCTTCAGCAGCTTCACTGGCTCCCGGTCAAAACCCGCATCAACTTTAAGATTCTGCTCCTCACCTTCAAGGCCCTCCACAACCTCGCCCCTCCATACATATGTGACCTCCTGCACACCAACACACCCACCCGCACTCTCCGGTACTCCTCTTCCATTCAATTCACTGTTCCACCCACCCGCCTGGTTACCATGGGGTCCAGGGCATACAGCCGATCTGCCCCCCACCTCTGGAACACCCTCCCACCTGACATCCGTAATTCTGACACTCTTTCCACTTTTAAGTCCCGTCTCAAAACACATCTTTTTAATCTGACATATTCCATTTAACCCATTTCACCCCACTTATGTAAATTGTTCAATGTATCTTGTTCTTGTGTTTTTTATGATTGCTGATTTTGTTTGTTTTGTTTTTAAACTGCCCTGTAAGGTGACCTTGGGTGCTAAGAAAGGCGCACTCTAAATAAAATGAATTATTATTATTATTATAATAGACAGCAGTGGTTGACCTAACGGTTGCCCGCTTGCCCGGGGCAACTGAAAATAATGTTTGGGCAAGTTGAGATTGCTTCTTGGTTGCCCAGACGGGCAAGTGGATTTTAGAGGGTTTGTCTGTAGTCTAGGCTATGTGTATTCATGTGTTTTACAGTCTGCAAAACATTTTTTTTCCGCTAACTCACACAAAATAGATCGGCTATATTCGCAATTGAGCAGCTGCGCGCGGCAGCCAGCAGCATCACGGTCGCTCTTTCGCACTCGATCTCTCACTCACACACACACACACACACACACACACACACACACACACACACACACACACACACACACACACACACACACACACACACACACACACACACACACACACACACACACACACACACACACACACACACACACACAAATAACGTTTGAGCTTGTCGATACCGCTATGGAGTCCAGTAGGCTAGGTCATATTATATAATTATAAATATCGAGTCGGGTCATCTTCATCTAATTAGGCCTACTTCAGCGTATTATTCCATCACTGGACCGCATCATGGACTGTAAAAGTGTTCTACCTTCGACTGTCTTGAAGAAACACCTTCAAACCGCTCCGTCTAAAAAAAAAAAAAAAAAAAAAAACTCTAGTCTGCTGAGCCGCTGCCGCTGCAGACGGGCTCCGCACCGTCTCATCATTCATTCAATGCAGTGGTGATCAACAAATGAGAGACTGTAGCAAGTCCCGCAGTTCAAAAATCGGATAGTTTTTAAATGCATATTAAAATCTGCAGGATAAGACCTAGTTAGCTAAAAAAAAATCGCAAACGGTTCAAATGTGATGTGTTCAGGTCGGCTCAGTAAAATGATTATTAGGCAAAGGTCAATAAAATGACATCATGATGTGTTCAAATGTAACATGAAGAAAATAAGAAATTTGAGTTTTTCGCGGGAAGCTTGAATAATAGCCTACAGTTTGGGTAAAAAACTTGTTTTCCCAGCAATATAAACTAAATAGTAGGCCTAAATGTGGAATTATGACCTGCTTAAAGTCCTATCCTGAGCTCTGCTCATCTTATAAGCAATTAAAGCAATAATACCAGTTCTCTTTAAACAAAATAATAGAAAGATATCGATAAAGATTTGGATTGTGGAGTCTTTATAATGGTATCAATATGAATAGAAATGAATGATCCCCCTCCTTACTTACAGTATAACTGGGCAATAGCTTTAACATCTTGGACTTTAATCATTTTATGGCACACGATCACTTTTTGGCACAATGTGACCGTTTTAAATAAGTAAAAATGTTCTGTGGAAGCTAACATTCAGCTTGACTCTGAGCTAGACTGAGTTTTCTGAGCCCCTGGGCAAGGTGCATGGCAAAAAAAGGCCCTTTCAATATGCTGCAGCAGGACCAAGCGCTTGGTGTAGTGTGTGATGTCATGATATCTAGGCTTATATGAATTGTTGTTAGTTTTATGTGGTCAGGATGAGACTAGTAAGCAGTGTTTGCATTTAAGAGATAAGAGATCGCTAAAATGTATAATTCAATTAGCCTATACTGTATATATCATTGTTTAACAGTTTTTTTTATTTTTTTTGGGCAAGTGAACACAACATTCGGGCAAGTAAAACATTACCTGTAATTGCCCTATGGGCAAGTGCATTTGAAACCTTAGTGTCAACCCCTGGACAGGAAGAATAGCCTACTGTAAGTTGCCTCTGCTGCTGTTTGTTTCCTGTCCATATTTAAAAAAGCACACAGTATCACTCAGAACTCGATGCTTCTTGAGCAAAGGCTATACTGAACTTATTAGTAGCCTATCTTATTTAATAATGGAAGAAAAATATATTTTCATTAGTTTGTAGCTTTGCCATAACTACAGATGTATGATATATATTTCAGCTAGGCTACATGATATAACATGTTGCATGTTTTACAGATATGAGTGACCTGACGGACCACATTATCTGTTCCATCAGGGGGGACTGTTCAATGGGTGGGACAGGTGGTCTTCTGCAGGGCCCACCAGCAACAACTGGACAGTTACATACAAGTTATGGCTTTGCTTCTGTTTGATATGTACACTTTATATTTCCATTTCACTGGCTATGAATAAACTGCTTGATTTTTAAGTATGGTTTTGGTCTTTTTAAAATGTAATGATACTGTTTTATAAGAAATCTTCAGAGATAAAGGGTTGAATTAAAAAAAACGTATAAGTAAATGAATGTAGATCGGTCAGAAAACTAGTCCAACATGCTGACTATAAAAATGTGAGTTTCAAGTAATCCTCTACTACACGAAGCAAACAGTGACAGTAAGCAACACAATACATTTAACAGTAAAACTTTATTATAAATGAGTGATCACAATACAAATGATACATTATCTACTAGATATTGAAAGGGTGTCAGATAATTTGCAGCTCTGACTAATTATTTCTATACTTTTTTTTTTTTTTTTACAAAAGATAATGGCTTTCCAGTGAATCTTGGCCTGATACATTCCTTTCCTGCCTCGTTACTGTACATGCTTACATGTTACCTCAGCATGGCTTCACAACCAAAGCTTTTTCACTCCACTGGGTTGTAGATCATTCCCCAGTTCAGCCTGTAGAGACATACATAAAACGTTGTATGTTACAAGTTAGGAGGTTTTTGGATAAATACTTAGCTCATATTCTGTTATTGACTGTGACATATTTAAACTGTATTTACCTGATGATAATGTCAGGGAAACCAGAAATCTTGATGCAATTTTCACAGTTTTCAGCTCAGACTCCTGCTTGACCAGGTTCAGTTGTAAAGCTTTTGGTTTAGAAGTGGTAAGTGTGCTGACATTTGCTGTAGAAATTAAGCTAAACATGGTAACATCGATCTCCATGCTACATTGGCCAAAAAGTAAACAAAACTGACAGCTGGGCGTGTGCCATGCCCATATAAGTTGGTATAGAGTAAATGAGCAGGGCGGTGCATGCACGCCCAGGTAGATCTGATCAGTCAGAGCAGACTAGGATTTTTGCGAAGGGGGGTAGATGTCAAAATCAACCTTTTGAGATAGAGAGCAGAAGAGGCTGGAAAAGGCAATGAAGAAATGGGTAATGGTAGAAAACTAATGGTTTTTTTGAACAATAAACCATTGAAACCTCATTTAAACCCGAGTTTTTGCATAATATGTCCCCTTTAAACACATATTCGCCTCCTAAGATGCTGCCAAAGACTGCATAAGGGAACGGCACGTTTCTCTGAGTGGTAAAGGACCTAACGTTACTTCATCTATAACAAAATGTGCAAATTAGTTCCCTGATGAAGGAAGTAGTTAAGCATAGACGGACGCTAAAGTTAACCGCTAATGCTAGCGGCGCTAACGTGACACGTTAAACAGGGTCAGATATAGGCTTCAATGTACAAGTGGTACATAATTCGGTTTGTTGAGGTGTTGCGCTTAACAAGGTTTCATTATGTTTAATGAACTTAGTTATTTTCGGTTCTAAAGCTGTCCGATGCCAAACTTCGCCTAGACTTCTTCATGTTTCTGTTTTGACATCTACGGCAGCTCGCAGGCTGCTGCCTGAGTCTGTTCTGTTGTCTCCTACTACTAGTTAGTTATCGCCCCCTGCTAGTAGGATGTATAATGGCATACAGTCTATGGTGCTGCCACATAGTACAAATCTATTGCTGTGCTGCGGGACTCACACTGTGCGACACAACAGCTATATGATCGAAAACAATTTCACATGATCGACAAAATTCTTAACGATCACTGATCGATCAACGATTAATTATGCCCATCCTAATCGTCATGACATACCCATAGAAACTGCTGCTCAGACAAACTTTTTATTACTCTTACTATTTTTGCTTCAAAGCCTAGAGATCCACAGGACTAGTCGGTTGACTCATTACAGCACCAGCATGCTTTTAGCCTAAAGTTAAATTTGTTAGGGAAGACCAGGGACAGTTGTAACACTTTATGCAATTTTTCTAATAACTGAAAAACCATATACACTGGATCACAGTTCTGGAACTTCGCAGCAATCTCTCTTTTGCTCCATATAATGACTGATTGCGCGATGAGCAGTTTCCTGCCGGTATGCAGAGCCATGTAAAGAGAGAGTCGCTAATCCATACAGTCAGGGACGTTGGAACTACTTTCTTAGGGGGGGTGCTGTAAATTTGCCGAGGTGCAGCGCTATCAGACAAAGCAGTAGGCTACTGGTAAAATGAGCAATCTATAACCATGATAAAATAGCCAATTTGTATCTAAAATAATTTGATTAGAATTAAGCTATTAAAACAAACTCTAAAAGCAAATAACATTTAAGAGTTTTCCAAAGTATCCTTATAGCCTTTTTTTTATCCTGAATTTGAAGGACGTAGGTTTTGATTAAACATTGGGTTGTGACCATCTCTAAGTGGGGGTCTGGGGGTACTCCCCCAGAATTTTTTGAGCATTATGCTTAATTTCCTGCATTCTGGTGAATTTTTATTCACCAATTTGTTCCTTTTCAGCATACATTTGTATTCTTGAGATCGGTGAATGATAACCGGGGCAGTGCACGTCACGTTGTCGAGGGGAAGGCTTCCGCGATCTCCGTTAGTTTCAGTTTACAGCCGACAAAGTTACAATCACAACGACCGCATAGACAGCGCATAGACAGCGTTTTAATGAAGCCTCTCATTCTTATTATCTCTCCACACGAAGCGTTCTCTCTCCCATTGCACACACGCATGCCCTGGCCGCTTCTGAGAGCACAGCCAGTGTTGGTTCCACTCGTAAAAATAAAATAAACACAACTTGGACACAGGCCCTGAAGCTGAATGACCGCTCTGGTAACGGGCAGTCCATTACTGGACGCCGAATACTAGGCCCCGAATATAAGACGACCCGACTTTTTACGACCTTATGAAGTGTTAATATGTTCGCCTTTACTTGATGCATGCGCGCTAACCGGCCGGCGGGGAAACACTTATTATCAGCGGTTACTTGGCACGATACCGGTACACACCTTGGAGGAGCAGGTGCGCAGGTGAACGTTGCATCCTGTCAGCGCGTCTCTCTCTCTTTCTCTTTCTCTCTCCCCCCTGTGGTAGGGCGCTTAGCAGACTGGATTTTTAATGATAACCTATAACCTAATGCTCATTAGTGCGCGCCCTTCAGCACTCTGACTCCACTGAAGTGCGCATGGGAAGGCGGGGCACAACCGTAATCTCGTCCTGGGCACGGTGAAGAAATGCGACGGGCATATGTAATCTAGCCTATATAGTATACTGTATAGCCGATAAACTATATATATTATAGTGTTATGCTCTGTCAAGTTGATGTGAGGGAGCAGGAGATGGGAAAGAGGACTTAGGCTATGAGATTGTTTACAGAGCAATCGCGGGAGCACAGGGCAAAGTGTAAGGGGGCGGAGAGGGGGTGCAGGCGGTGGTGAGGGGGGGTGCGGCCGCACCCCCCGCACCCCTCCTTCCAACGTCCATGCATACAGTTCTGGATCTTCATAGCCATCTCTCTTCTGCTTTGTATAATCACTAACGTTTTTTTTTTACTTAGGCTATAGAGAAGCCCAAGTCCATTTTCCTACAGGTGTGCATTTGACTCTATTTAGTGATGTCGTAAAGTTTATCTTCTTGCTGCAGCGGAGGCATGCTATTGCTCCTCTTAGCTACCAGTGCTAGAGCTAAGATAAACCGGATAAGCGACCTATGCCCCTAACTTCATCAAAAATGCACGCACAGTTACAGGGAAGGTTTGTGTCGCCTTATATTGAGTGTGGCAAATTGCTAAAAAGTAACATTTTGAACATTTTAAACCTTTAAAAGGGGTTTTATGAAATATGTACAGGCTGCAAAATTGATCTAAATATGGTCACTCCACTGTTGTAATTTATGTAAAATATATGTAATTTATCATTCAAATACTAAAACGAGAGATTACTTATCATTCACAATATTGTAACAACAGTAGGAATCAAAATGATTCAACCTAAACCTAATTTTGCCAATAAACCTAATTCAAAATTAGGTTTATTGGCAAAATGTGCAAAGTTAAGCTGTTTGCAATAAATGCAAAATGCCACTTTTAATGACTATTGCAGTCTCAAAATGATTTAAACCCCTTGAGAGAATCCTATATAAGAGCACTTTTTCCAATTAGGTGTCGTCTCAATCAAGCCAGGGTTTATTAGCTTCGTTAGGTGTGCTTGAGATGGAATACATACATCACATTTAATTTGAGATAGGCCTATTATCCTGATATTTAATCCGACAAATTAAATGTTTACCTATAAAAAAACACACTTTTGGGGGCGCCTTTAGCTCAGTTGGTAAGGCGTCCCCCCCCACTGGGCCTAGGCCAGCAGCGGACCCGGGTTCGATTCCAGCCCGCGGTCGTTCTCAGCGTGTCACTCCTCTCTCTGCGCCATTTCAACTCTGTCTCTACACTATCAATAAAGCATAAAAATGCCAAAAAAGTTGTCTCCTTTTTTTGATAGCAGGCCAGGCAGGCAGACAGTGCAACTGTTACGGAGCATAATGAGTTTCTGTGTTGAGAACTGAAGGGTGTTTCAACCGTCCCAGGTCTCCCCTACGACACCAAAATGCTAATAAAGCAAGCACAGCGTAAACCTGGTAATGTTTTACTTATTTCGCGATTTATTGACATCAAAGTTATCTATGGTGGAGTCACGCTGATTTTACCACAATGCCGATATGAGTCAATTATAGAATTCGTCAGACTAGTTGATTTTCAACTCTTAAAATAAAAGGAAACTTTAAAAGGCGTTGATTTTTTGTCTAAAACTCGTAGCTTGTGTTATACTTGTGTTCGCCATACAACAAAAGAAGCGGCTGTTAGTTTAGACTACTAGAGGCTTGCTACGTGTATTAGCTGAGGTTTAGTAAGAACACTTTCGTTTGTGTGTGTGTCACACACACACACACACACACACACAAACAACAGACGCAGAGTATATTTTCCTCAGACCTAGCACACCGAGCTAACTAGATAAGCTTGCTCAAATCGTCCCTCTAACCTGCTCTAACTTATTACCTTTGACGGCGACTTGAACGCACAGCACAAAGAAAAGCATCGTGTCAGCATCATTTTTCAGGCTGCGACGAGTCCTCGGATAGATTTGTATCCATAGCAGCCTTCATAAGTCTGTTGTACTAAAATGGAATTTACATTAAACTAATCGAGACTTCCTCAAATATTGGAATGAAGATTGGGAAATGGCTCCTTCTTCTTTGAGGTTGAACCATGGGTTGAACGGTAGCTTGGGTGGGCGCTACTGCCATCTATTGGAATTACTTATATTAGGTCTGTAGCCTACATTAGCTCCTGGGTCAATGCTGTAGGGTGCCTTTCAACCCTCACACTATTTTAAAATGTTGGTCTTAAATGCCCATATCCTTTATGCTTTATTAAAAAAAAGTGGAAATATGTATTTTTTTTCAGGTAATTATGACCTTATTATCAGAGGAATGAGTGTAAGATATGTCCACCCTGTTGAGGACATATCCTACATTACTGCTAAATATGTATTTTATTTGAAAACTACATTTTATAAAAGGTATGATGTCCCTTTCCTAAACAAGGACTTTGTTTGATTTCTATGGAAGATTTTATTGGACTTTATTATCTGTGAAAGCAAAACAGTTTTGTAAAAGCACAGAAGACAATTGACAAGTGTGTATCATGATTCACACGTATTTCACTACCCACAAACCTGTAATTTTTGACTTGCAAATATGTATAACTTACTCTGAAAATACAAAGTCATATTTACGCATTTACGGATCCGTTTCTGCTTGTGAAAAAGGGTTTGCATATTTGTCGATTGCCTCCTGTGAGTTTGTGAGCCACATTACATTTTCACATAATTTTGTCCAATTTCTACCACCGAGATCTGTAGAACAAGCTTTACAAATGTGAAGTGCAATCATTTGTAACTGTGTAATTGTGTTTTGTAAAGTTATATCCACACAAATAAAAAGTGATTTGCAAATATGTAAAATTTAGGCTGTAAATGTGTATTTTAATTTGCATTATTCTAATTACTAGTTACTCCTTAAAATAGTAAATTAGTTACTTTACTGATTACTTGATCTTAAAAAGTAACTGAATTAGATTACAAGTTACTGTAAACGTAACTTTACAGGTTTTGAAATCCATATATCTCAATTTAAAACATGCATTAAGGGACTTCCGGGTTACAGAGCATGGGGTAGGCACGATCGCTCTATAGCTCCCACAAAATATTTCAGACCTAACTGATTAAACCCTATTCTCGTCGATTTTTTTGTGCTTGTGTTGCCGGTAACACTGATACTGTTTTGGAGATATGCCTAGAAGCAAGAAAAACGCAAAAAGAGATTCGGCAGAGTCAGATATGTCCTCGGACAGCGTGGTTAGCATGGACGTTGGTGCTAGCTCAGTGGCTTCCATTCCGGGGCTGCTTGAACAGCACAGAGCAGCGATAGCTGCCGAGTTTAAATCAGCTTTCGCCAGCATGGACGCTAAACTGGACAGCATCCAGGCCGTGGTCTCAAGCCAGGGGAAACGTATAACCGATCTCGAGGATAATGCAGAAACTGTTTGCGGACGCCTGGAGCAACTTGAGGCTACGTCCTCCTCACTGCAGGAAGATAACAAGCTGTTAAAAGCTAAACTGTCGGATTTGGAAGGGAGGAGCAGGAGACAGAACGTTCGTATCGTGGGTTTACCAGAATCACTGGAGGGTGCGCGCCCCACCGTCTTTTTCTCTGAGCTCCTCGTTGAGGTGTTTGGTGGTCAAGTACTCCCTTCTCCCCCGGAGCTGGACAGGGCTCACCGCACTCTGGCACCCAAACCGGGCCCGCATGAGAGGCCGAGATCCGTCGTTATCCGCTTTCACCGATACCAGACTAAAGACCTGATCATGACGGAGGCACGTAAACAGGGCGAGCTGGAGTACCACGGCCACAAGCTCCGGTTCTACGAGGACTACAGCGCGGAGGTCGTGAAGCAGCGGGCTGAATACAAGCGGGTCATGGCTGAGCTTTATCAGCGCGGTCTCCGCCCCTCTCTCCTCTTCCCTGCGAGGCTTCGCATTACTCTCCAGAGCGGCGAGAGAAAGTGGCTGCGGTCTGTCTCTGAAGCATCTAACTACTTATCTACACTGGGTGTGAGTCCGTAGTAAATACGATTGCCTGCTGTGAGTATACAATGTGGACAAATGCTCTTTTCATATCCCCAGCCAAACTCTCAGACTGATGGTACTATATGCAATTTTATTTTTATTTTGAATGAGTAAAGTAGCTGGGTGAACGTGACATTTTTGTTGCTTGTCATTTTGACGTATTGTCTAGTTCACTCGCTTTTTTATTTTTTATTTTGTATCTCTATTTCAAAACGGCTCGATAAGCGTGTCTGTTCTTTATTTTTTATTTATTTTTTTGCCATTTGGACAGATTGTCTAACTCACGCCTTGTTCTTTTTTTTTGTATTTCGAATTTGTTGGTTGAGCACGGTATGCTTGTTCAGTGTGTTGTCATTTTGACAGTTTGCTGGATTGTTCATAGTGTTACTAGCAGTTATGGGGTGAAATGTACAAGACTTATGTGGGAAGCTAGCATAGGCTAGAAAGTTAAGGCTTGGAATGTTTGTTGTGAGACTAGTAAGGGTCTTTCGGGGTTTGCTGTTGAGAGCAATATATGGGGTGGGTTCTGGGTGGGATGGGGTGGTGTCAACTGGGGGTTTAGCTGATGGGTTATCACCTGCTGTGTTTTCAGTTATCTGTGTTTTCCTTTTTTTTGTGTGTTTTTTTTTCCCTCTGTATTTTGCTACTCTTTTTGTTATCGGAGCAACTCTTTTCACTCTCACTATAACTGAGCTAGATGAAGGGCAATCTTAATTTAATTAGTTGGAATGTCAAGGGGCTTAATCACCAAGTGAAAAGGGGTAAGGTCTTAACCCACCTAAAACGGCTCAGGGCTGGAATAGTTTTCCTTCAAGAAACCCACTTACACGACTCTGACCATGGGCGACTAAGTAAATGCTGGCGTGGACAATTTTTTTCATTCTAATTTCAGGGGTAAGGCTAGGGGCACAGCTATCCTTATTGATAGTAATATTCCTTTTGAGTCCTCAAACATTATATCAGACAAAAATGGACGTTTTATTATTGTTTCAGGCAAACTTTACAATAAGTCAGTCATCTTGGCTAACGTCTACGCGCCTAACGCCGATGATGTAGAATTCTTTAAGAGATTTTTTTCTCAACTCCCCGATCTCAATTCCCATTCTCTTATTCTTGGTGGGGATTTTAATTGTTATCTAGATCCAGTCTTAGATCGCTCTTCCCCCAAACCTGCCACTCTTAGCAGATCTGCAGGTTATATCAAATCATTTCTTGCTGATTATAGCCTTTCTGATCCATACAGGTTTTTATACCCCACAGGAAGAGAATATTCATTCTTTTCACATGTCCACCACACTTACACCCGAATTGATTATTTTTTTGTTGATAATTCATTGATGTCAGACCTAAAGTCATGCAGCTATGAAAGTATTGTGATCTCAGATCACGCTCCTCTGCTCCTTCAACTGGCTTTCTCTGACGTCGAGTATACAAGAAGGCAGTGGAGACTGGATCCATTGTTGCTCACAGATGAGAGTTTTCTTTCACACATCTCTACACATATTAAAACTTTTTTGAGTATAAATAGAACACCAGATGTGTCTAATGCAACAATTTGGGAAGCCCTGAAAGCCTATTTGAGAGGTGAAATTATATCATTTGCAGCATACAAAAATAAGTGTACAAAACAGAAACAAACTGAAATAGCTGATCAGATTCTGAACATAGACAGACTATATGCTACCTCACCTTCATCTGAACTTTACAAAGAACGTTTAAAACTTCAGACAGAATTCAACCTTCTTTCCTCTCGTCAGGTTGCTGACCAGTTGCTTAGGAGCAGAAGTACTTTTTACGAGCATGGTGACAAGATTGGCAAACTTCTGGCCAATCAACTGCGCGGATTTAGAGCAAAGCAACTCATCCCTGGAATACGGACAGACAGTGGGTGTACAACATCAGATCAGAAATTGATAAACGAAAAGTTCAAAACATTCTATTCAAATTTGTATAGTTCTGATTGTACAGTAGACGCAGCGGTGATGGAAACCTTTTTCAGTAACCTAAACATGCCTTCCCTTTCTCAAGACCTGAGACATAGCCTTGAGGCACCTATTACTCAGAGGGAAATTATTGCAGCAATAACATCTATGCAATCAGGCAAATCTCCTGGCCCAGACGGACTTCCATCTGACTTTTTTAAGAAATTTTCAGCCGAATTATCGCCTTTTTTATGTTCAGTATTCTCAGACTCATTTGACTCAGGTAAACTCCCGCCTTCGTTCTACCAGGCCTGTATTTCCCTGTTGTTAAAAAAGGATAAAGATCCTCTAGATTGTGCATCATACCGACCAATTTCACTATTAAATACGGATGTGAAGATACTTGCTAAAATTCTCGCCCACAGATTGGAGGATGTTCTCCCCTCTATTATATCCCCCGACCAAACTGGGTTTATAAAGGGACGCCAATCATTTTATAACATCCGCCGGCTAATGAACATTTTATATTCCCCCAGAAATATTGAATCAGAATGCCTTGCTTCTATGGATGCTGAAAAAGCATTTGATAGAGTAGAATGGAATTATTTGTTTTTCACCCTTGAGAAATTCGGTCTGGGTCCTGTTTTCACTTCTTGGGTTAAATTATTATATGCATGCCCTTCTGCCTCAGTATTAACAAACAGCCGTTACTCAAGTAGTTTTGATCTGCATCGTGGGACCCGGCAGGGTTGTCCTTTGAGCCCACTCCTTTTTGCTATTGCAATCGAACCACTTGCGATTGCCATTCGCGGTAACAAACAGATTCAGGGGATATGGAGAGGAGGAATTGAACATAAGGTATCATTATACGCCGATGACTTACTTTTGTTTGTCGCCAAGCCAGCCACCTCTTTACCGGAGGCACTTTCTGTGTTGGAGGTCTTTAGTCAGTTTTCTGGCTATAAACTTAACCTGAGTAAGAGCGAACTCTTTCCGATTAATAAAGAAGCTCTTAAACTTGATTATACAGCTCTCCCACTCAAAGTGGTGACAGATCAGCTGAGTTACCTTGGGGTATGTTTCACCAGAAATTTTAAAAACCTATTTAAATCGAACTTCCTCAAATTATTGGATCAGGCGAAGCAAATATTATCGAAGTGGTCTCCTCTGGCTTTCTCTCTCATAGGTAGAATAAATTCAATTAAAATGACATTACTCCCAAAGTTCCTATATCTATTCCAATGTCTCCCCATCTTTCTCCCCAAATCCTTTTTTCAGGCCCTTGACTCATTAATGATAAATTATATTTGGAATGGTAAACACCCTCGGTTAAGGAAAGCATTTCTTCAAAGACCAAAACAAACAGGCGGAATGGCCCTCCCTAATTTCCAATACTATTACTGGGCTGCTAATATCCGTTCTTTAGTGTATTGGGTGCATTTTCACCTTGACGACTCAGCCCCAGTATGGGTAACAATGGAGTCCAGCGCTGTTAGCCCATTGTCTCTATCTGCCCTCTTAAGTGCCGCACTTCCACTCTCTTCGGCTATTCCCAACAGTAATCCCGTGATTAAGCACTCCCTTCGAATTTGGACCCAATTTAGGAAGAATTTTGGAATGCAGAATTTTTCACTTTTCAGCCCAACTGCAGCTAATCATTTGTTTACTCCCTCGACGGTGGATGGTGCATTCAAGATCTGGCATAAAAAAGGCTTAAAATGCATCGGTGATTTATTTATTAATGATCTATTTGCTAGTTTTTCCCAATTGACAAAACATTTTGGTATCGAAAAGACAAATTTTTTTCGATTTCTGCAAATCAGGCATTTTACACAGAAGTTAATTCCCCAATTCCCTTATAAACCGCCAGCCAATCAGGTTGATTTGTTTCTGTCTGTAAACCCCACATTAAAAGGCTCAATTTCTGTGTTTTTCAACCTTATTTCGAAATTGCATAGCCCCTCATTAGCAGCTATAAAAACCCTGTGGGAGCAGGACCTAGGTTCTGCCTTCACAGATCACATGTGGGATTCAGTCCTAGATCGAATACACTCTACCTCCATATGCGCCCGACATGCTCTTGTGCAATTTAAGCTAGTACATCGGATCCACATATCTAAAACTAAATTGGCTCGTATGTTCCCCGATGTAGACCCGACCTGTGATAGCTGTAAGAGCGCACCGGCATCACTCTTTCACATGTACTGGTTGTGTCCCACTTTGACTGGGTTCTGGTCATCAGTTTTTAAAACAATTTCTGAAGTACTTCAGCATCAAATTGAGCCGAACCCTTTCACTGCAATTTTTGGCATCGCCCCCAATTCAGGCTTGCCTAAAGTGAAGCTAAAGGTACTGGCCTTCACCTCTTTACTTGCTCGTAGGGCTATTTTACTTAAATGGAAAGATCCTGCTCCTCCTTCCCACTCACATTGGATTAGAGACATTATGTCATGTATGAATCTGGAAAAAATTCGTTGCACTACCCAGGGATCTGAGACTAAATTTCATAAAATATGGCGCCCCTTCCTAGATTATTTTAAGAAACCGATCACATTAATTGAAGAGTAGCTACCCCCTCCCCTTTTTTATTTGATTCAATTTTTTTTTTTTTTTTTCTTTCATATTGATTGTTTTTGTTTCTTGTGGTGTGTGTTTTGTGTTGTTGGGTATGAGGGTGGGATGTGGGTGGGGTGTGTTCGGGAGAAAAAGGGGAAAAAAAAAAAAAAAAAAAATGTTGTACTTGATGTGCTACAATTTTGTTATTAACATTTAATAAAAAAACCTTTGAAAGAAAAAAAAAAAAAAAAAAAAAAAAAAAACATGCATTAAGAATCATTGAAAAATATACAAAATAAATGTTGTAGGCTAGTAGCCTATAGGCATACTGTTTTCAAAATAATAAAAATTATGGTTTAAAAAATGTACTATAAAAAACGTTTTTCCCCCCATGAAAATAAATGCATTCCTCCAAAGTGCAAAGACAGTAGCAGTGTCTTTAAACTTAACGTGCTTGGCCCTTCACTCTCATGCATTCATTTGACTTTTCTCTGCGATGTCTCATGTGTTGATAGACTGGGTGTGTGCGGCCACCGGTCGCCACGTGACTTTTTTTCGAAGTTTTAAACTCTTCAACGTCACCTTACCCGAATTCTAAATATCCCCATAGCAGACGCTATATTTCATGGGGGGGAAACGTTTGTTTTGCGCCACAGTTCAGCTGCTTAAGGTGCAGTTAGACAGGTCAACCAGCAGATGGCGAACTCCCGGCGCAGCCTTTATATGCTATTTATGGAGAGGCACCTATTTGCAGACACATGGGGAAAGTGGAGCTCCACCGGAAGTCACGCCCCAAACTCATTTCATTGGTCAGAATTGTAACCTACTCTGAATTTGTTTTCTTCTTTTTGTTTTACTGCCGGAGTTCACCTAGCGGTGAATAATAATACACAGTTTCCACCGGTTATGATGCTAGTACACAGTAAAATATGTCAGTTTGTTAAGGGTCCCAAGTGGCCAGGACGGTGGTAAAAAGTAGATGTTGAGGTAGAAGATGAATGAAGCAACGAAGCTTTGTGTACATCTTCCGAAATCCGTCTCTTTAATTCACAATTACCACAAGTAGCATAGGTCAATCACATACAAATATAAACTCTTATCAATAACACACAAAAAGTGCCACCACATTAAAATAAACAGCTCATTTTAAAAGTGGGGTGAAAGACAGACATAAGGTGACAGTTTCCATTCTAGATCCTGATTGATTTACCAGATCCCTTGTCCTCTAGCGATCACAGTTTTAATTATTATATAATTTCTATATTCATATTAAGCTAACGATCGATGCTCGTCTGTGACTTTGTGATGACGCAATTTGAACAGTAACGATCGCGTGCAGCCGCAGAATTACATTTCAACCATGCATAGCCTAAATAGCCTATGTTCTGAAATGAATTTGAATGTAGAGCATGTCACGACGTGTAAGGTGGCCGCATATGAACGGCACGAGGGCTGAGAACTACGCTACTGATCAGATAAATGATCGGTCAAAAGTAAAATCATCAGGATATGATCAAAACATCCCGCTTTAAACTGTACAGGGTCGCGTTGCGGCAGTGACTCTTTCTTCAGTCGGAGCTGCAGCGTGAAGTGAAAACAAACTCAGAGTAGGTTACAATTCTGACCAATGAAATGAGTTTGGGGCGGGGCTTCCAGTGGAGCTCCTTTTCTCCATGGGTCTGCAAATAGGTACTCTTGTATTTATGGGCGAACCACATGGCCCCCTTGACCAATCAAAGGAGCTTGTTTAGGGACGGCCACCTCATTGGTTCATTTGGAGGTCTGTCACGCGAACAGAGGAGGAAAAAAAAAGCTCTCCACAGCTCAAGATCTTAAGGTTAAGAAATTAACCAAGGTTTTCTGATATATGAGTGAGGTACCTCACAAGATCACCCTCCTTGCCCGGAGCGAGAAGAGGTGTTTTGCCTTAGACTGAAGAGATGACGTGACGACGGGACTTATGTAGTAGGAGGAAGTCCCTCCTCTGCAAGGCAGACGTCATGTCTATTGGCCAGTCACGACTGGCGTAGTGTAAAATTGCTTCTGGGGGACAGCGCGAGGGGCGTGTCCCATAGTGAGATACCTCACTCATATATCAGAAAACCTTGGTTGCGTTCCGAATCGCATACTTTCTACAATATAATATGTCGAAAAAAGATTTAGGATGTCCCAATTCTTGTGGCCAGATTTAGGATGGTTAGAAGTACCCGGATGACCTACTTCATGCGGCCAAGATTGTTAGTGTTGAAAAATGCATCCTATTTGGGCGATTCTGACCCACAATCCAGTGCGCACGTGAAGTGACATCAGCCTCCATGTGAAAACAGACGGAGATGCGACGGATATAAAAGCAAGAGGCAAGATCAAGTCCCAATGTCCCAATAGTATGCCTACTGCATCCTAACTAGATTATTTTTATCGTCGGATGTAGTATGTAGAATAGAAAAAAGAAAGAGCATGCGATTCGGAACGCAACCATTGGTTAATTTCTTAACCTTAAGATCTTGAGCTGTGGAGAGCTGTGGAGAGCTTTTTTTCCCTCCTCTGTTCGCGTGACAGGCCTCCAAATGAACCAATGAGGTGGCCGTTTTTTTTATTACATTTTTTAAACCATAATTTTTATTATTTTGAAAACAGTATGCCTATAGGCTACTAGCCTACAACCTTTATTTTGTATATTTTTCAATGATTCTTAATGATTTAAATTGAGATATATGGGTTTCAAAACCTGTAAAGTAACGTTTACAGTAACTTGTAATCTAATTTAGTTACTTTTTAAGATCAAGTAATCAGTAAAGTAACTAAGTTACTATTTTAAGGAGTAACTAGTAATCAGTAATCAGATTAGTTTTTCAAAGTAACTGTATAGTAACTAAGTTACTATTTTAAGGAGTAACTAGTAATCAGTAATCAGATTACTTTTTCAAAATAACTGTGGCAACACTGACCTTAAGTTACAGACTTCATTTTACAGGTCTCATTTTACAGACCTCATTTTGCAGATCTCTGTGGCACGATTGGGACAATATTCCGTAAGCACACAGGAAGCGATCCACAAATATGCAGAGCCAGTTTCACGTGTAGAAATGGTTCCGTAAATGCGTAAATAGGAGTTGACATGTCTTTTTTTGTGGTGAAACTATTTGCATTTAAAAAAAAATTAAAAATTATGCAAAATTAAAATACACATTTACAGCCTAAATTTTACATATTTGCAAATCACTTTTTATTTGTGTGGATATAACACAATTACACACTTACAAATGATTGCACTTCACATTTGTAAAGCTTGTTCTACAGATCTCGGTGGTAGAAATTGGACAAAATTATGTAAAAATGTAATGTGGCTCACAAACTCACAGGAGGCAATCGACAAATATGCAAACCCTTTTTCACAAGCAGAAACAGATCCGTAAATGCGTAAATATGACTTTGTATTTTCAGAGTAAGTTATACATATTTGCAAGTCAAAAATTACAGGTTTGTGGGTAGTGAAATACTTGTGAGTCATGATATCCACTTGTCATTTGTCTTCTGTGCTTTTACAAAACTGTTTTGCTTTCACAGATAATAAAGTCCAATAAAATCTTCCATAGATTTCATACTGTAATTCATATTTGTTTTTAAATGTATGTTAACCATTAGTTTTCAAAGAAAGACATACATGTCGAACATGGATTTCTTTAATTTGGAAAATAAAGGTTATATTTGTTTTTGTGCATATTATCCCATCCCCCACTTAACTGTTATACACTAGATTAAATATTATTATATTTTACAGTATTGATTTATAATCAAAAATGTCAAGATGAGGGTGGACAATCACACGACTACGAGCAATTTGTGCAACTTGCAATAATTCAATGTGACCAAATGATAAAGGCAATGATACGATGTGACCCAACTAGGAATAAGCAACAATAATATAGAATAATAACCTAGTCAGTGATTCTTGAGAAGTGGGACAAGACAGGGTGCAATGTTGAAAAAAATACAACCCTTTAGACAAATTAAATTAAATATATCCAACATATACTAAGCTACTGAGCTAAGCTTTGACACAACCTCCCAGCTTTTGTCCTTTTTATCAAAATGGATTTTTTACCTTGCCATTCCTTATCAAAATGGGCTTACCATTCCTTTATTTTGTGAGAACACCGTCAGACACCAAAAACACAAATTAATATTCCCTCAATTTATGCTAGACCCATGAGGAGTTTTTCTAGTAGCTATTTGGTTTTACTGTTAATGATAGGCGCTAGTATGAACTACTTCAGGAAAATAAAATGATCGAAACATTTCAAATAACTTCTTCAGAAATTGTAAGTCGGTGTTGACGTATCATGGTTGTGATGCAGGACTTTCAAGATTTGGAATGTAAAATATTCTAAAACTACAACACTTATCAGAGCCTGTCTGACTCTAATGTACTCTACATAGGTAGAATGTGACAAGAGGGCCTTCATAGTGACAGCTGCCCCTTCTTTTGGCAGATTTTCTTACATTTTAATGGATTGTCTGACGGTGGTGACAAAAAGTGTCCCACCACTTAGAAACCTTATAAAACATGAATGTGTTGTAGGAAAACAGTTTGTATTGATATGAGAGATTATTTAGTGTTGTTTTTTTTATTAGAAAATATCTTTTTAATCATTAAAGTACTTTTTTAATAGGTTTTATTGCATATGAATGATTGAACCCTTCTCTGTCGACAAACTGTTTTGGACGTCGTGAGGAGATAACAAGTGTCATATATTTGACATAATAATGATAAAATTACATTTAAGGGGATGTGCTCCAAACATTCTATTCTTAATCCGTAATAACATCTAAAATTTTAAATAGGTTTACTTTTAAACATAACAGCAGTTAATATTGGAAGACGGCCTTTTGTCCCGCTTCTCAAGAATCACTGATCTGTGTTTGTGTCCACACAATTGCCTTGCATGTTATCATCATTTACAATTCCCATTTAAAATGATTTATATGTCCACCCTGTCATGTGAATGTCCACAGGGTGGTTTTGATCTTAAGTTTGGGTGTATTCACACATGCCGTGTTTAGTTTGGTTGAAACAAACTCAGATGCACGACTGCCTTTCAGGCAGATGTGAATACAGCAATTGCACTTGAGGGCGGACCCAACAAGCGCTCTGAGACCCAGCTGAAGAGGTGGGTTGCGTTCTGAATCGCATACTTTCTACTATATAGTATGCAGAAAAAAAAGATTTAGGATGTCCCGATTCTTGTGGCCAGATTTAGGATGGTTAGAAATACCCGGATGTCCTACTTCATGCAGCCAAGATTGTTAGTGTTGAAAACTGCATCCTATTTGGGCGATTCTGACCCACAATCCAGTGTGCACGTGAAGTGACGTCACATCGACGAAGCCTCCATATGAAAACAAACGGGGATGCGCCGGATATAAAAGCAAGAGGCAAGATCAAGGCGCAATGTTATGATGAAATAAGAGAGTAAAGTATGTCCCAATAGTTTGCCTACTGCATCCTAACTAGATTATTTTTTATCGTCGGATGTAGTATGTAGAATAGAAAAAAGAAAGAGTATGCGATTCGGAACGCAACTGTGGTCTCAGCAAGTGCCCCTGACTGCAGCTCGCAGATCAAGGGAGGAGCTTAAATTTTGCTTAAATGGCCATGGTTAAACGTTTAACTCGAGCTCGGGGGCGCCAGCTGGTGGCGCAGATCCGGCAGCACATTGTTGTGTTGAATATACAATAATATTATATTTGATAGGCCTATATACATATTATATATGTAGGTTTAATATTAATATATAATACATGCTAATTTCATAGTTAAATGTATGTTTTTCAAGGGGACACTGTGAGGACCCCCAGACCCACTTTCACTCACTCTAACTCGGCCGCATCCATAACGCCAAGCTCATTCACCACTTCCAGGCCGGCCACCGTCCGTGTGCCTGAACCCAGCGCCGCTAACAGTAACCCCTTTTACACAGCCAGTGAAAGCCGGGAATATGCCGAAATTTCGGCCCTCCGCCCTGCTGTATAAATGCGACCGTCGCGGAACGAGGGAAGAAAGGTGCGAGAGATTGTTCCGGGAATTTTACTACCTCGGGGGGTAGTAAGATTCCCGACACAATCAGTTCCGCCTCTCTGTTTAAATGCTCCAGCTTGTTGTTGCGGAACAGGGGGGCGTTTGACGTTCCATAGCCTACGTTCTAAACATGTGACCATGTTAGCAGTTGAAGGACGTGTGTTTAACATTAACCACAGCAGCCAAATGTCCCGTAAAAATCACCAAATAAAAGGAATGGCATATAATATAGCTGATCATAAGGTCCGTTGCTCAATCCAAACCCCCGCGCTTCATTTTGCAGAGTGTATGAGTCTATTTCTGCCCAGGAGAAGTTGTACAATGGGAAAGCTAGGCTAGGCTAAGCCAGGCTGCGACCGGATCGCCGCCGCTATTATTATCCTAAGTCTGAGCGTATATCCACACTTTATTTCTGTCTACAGTTACGTGACTTCACACACTGTGTGTATGTGTATGTGTATGTGTATGTCTGATTGGCAGATCGCTGCCCTTACAAAGAGACTCGCTCACAGCCAACCTGTACCACAAACACAAACACAAACACACACACACACACACACACACACACACACACACACACACACACAGAGGTGAAGCAGTGAGCAGCGGAGTGATTTTTGTCAGTTTGGTTAACAGTCCCAGAGATGTTGAACTCAGCGCGTAGCGAGATCAACCGGCACATCACAGGGACAGTAACAAACGGCCCTCTTACTGCAAGCTCCAGCACTTCTGCTCTCAATTCACCCCAGTGTTGTTGTTGTAAAGCAGCTGACCGGCGCGGCGCTAAATGTTTACTTCACACCTGACGCTGTTTACAAGCACCTCTTTCATTCCAGAGCGCTGTGTAAAAGGGGCTACTGATGCGCCAGCAGGCCGGCGTTGCTTGGTTCTGTGTAAATAACACAGAAGCAAGCAAGTGACAGCATATTGAAGTGATGTTGTTCCGTCAATATGCCACAATCTCTGTGTAAAAGGGGCTACTGACAGGAAGTTAGCTTAACTGACCATTCCGCTTACTTCACCTTTAACAAGTCCACCTTCTTGTTGGCATGAAATACACCATAATTGTTGATAATGCAATATTTTTTTAAATGTGTATGTTTAACTATAGACAATTCTCCTCAACAACCAGCTAGTAAGCCAGTCTTAAGGCCAGGACACACCAATCCGACTACCCGAAAATTGCGACTGCCGATCCAGGGAGCTCCAGTCTTCCCGTCGCGGCCGAAAGAGTGCAAAGAACACACCAAACCGACTGTTGCCTTTCCGTACGCTCTGCGCTTGCACGGGACGTAGTGTCTCCATAACAGCAGGCGGCGCTAATCTGTATTTGGCCCGAAAAAATACGGAAGCCGGAAATGATGGGACGGCTCTCTAGACCAGTGGTTCCCAAACTTTTTTAGCCGCGCACCCCCTTCTATGTCCCAACCAGGTTGACGCACCCCCACACATTAAAAAAATGCAACAAGCTTTTTTTATAGCCATATTAAAGGTGGGGGCATGTTCAATCATGCTCAAATGACCAGAACACACATAATAAAATAATCACGATCACAACAAGGGGCAGAAAGCAGATAAAATGGGGAAAATATTATAGCCTAATATTTTGAGTCACGTTGAGCAACAATTGCAGCAAGTTTAAATGACCGTGGATCAAACAACCCCGTCAAAAGTCCACTAGTTCACTTGCTTGGGTCCAGACCAAATAGAGTTTAGATTTGTTTTGTTTGTTGTGTTTGTCCACTTTCATGTTGCCCCTTTTGCAAGTGAACCAGCGTTACGAGGCAAAACCACACGTGATCTGAGGTTATTCATTCATTGGACAGACATTCTGGGGTGGAGAGAAGCAGGAAGCACGAAGTAAAAACTACTAAATATATAATTGATATAATATGGGGTTAAGAATAATAAAAAGGGGGGGGGGGCGCCCTTAGCTCAGTTGGTAGGGCATCCCCCACATGGGCCTCGGCCAGCAGCGGACCCGGGTTCGATTCCAGCCCGCGGCCGTTCTCTGCATGTCACCCCCTCTCTGCCCCATTTCAACTCTGCCTCTACACTATCAATAAAGCATAAAAAAATGCCAAAAGAATAATAAAAAGGCTTACATCTAGCCTATAAATAAAGAAGAAAAACATCAAATTATTGTTGTTTCATATGGTTTTAATACGTAGCCCAGTATACCCACTAAGAAAGCTCCAGCATACATCAGGTCGGCAATCAGGGGCCACGCTTTCCCTTCGGGGAAACAAACCGAACGTGCCATTGACTATAATGCAAAATTGCGGTCCAAACAGCACAAAGAAAACGATCAGACGTAAATAAGTTGGAAAATTTGACCGACCGATACAATGTCAAAATCTTTTACAACAACTCTGCTGGCTGGATAATGTTAAAGACACTTATAAATGATTAATTTGGTCAACCTAAAACCATGTTTCTTTTTAGTCTTCAGCATCAAGCTGGCGCAATGATCCACCTATTGGCCAGAGATATCATGCCCTGATATATATCTTCACCTCACTGGAGTCTCTATGTAAGCTGATTACACGTGAAATAATTGTTATTTTAAGTTTTGTTGTCTGTAATAATGCTTTTAATATGTTATACAATACAATAGTATAGCGCTATGCCTTGACTAGACTGTACCAACTGTTCTAACGGCTCATTAGATAGCATACTCCCACTGAAATGCAGAGCACGGGAGGAAGCCGGGGCTTCCTGCTGTCATACAGACCTTATTTAGGGGAATTTTGGGGGCATGGCGAAGGAATAAAACCATGATGTTTGTTTTTTACCATGTAAACCACACAATAGCTCAGGACATTGCAGATTTTAGCTATAACGGCTTATTTTGAATGATCAAGGCTGTCTATGTCTATGGAGTAAGCCGTATTGTTTTCCCCAAAGGGGCGGCGTGGTCATGAGAGTTCAAACCAGACGACCAGGATTTGCCGACCTGATGTATTTACGTATGCCCACTAAGAAATGCGAATTCGACACGTAAAGCCCCTATCTCACTGGGCTGCGACTGTTTGCGACATAAGGTGGAGACACAAAATTGCGACAACATATGCCAATTTACGACAATTTTCACTTGCAGTCCTCACTGAGTTGCTACTTACGATACGTTTGCGAATGTCCTTGCCGGGAGGTCGCATTTATGTCTAACGAACGTCTGGCGAGTGTCGCACGAACGGAATGTCAGTCTCATTTTTGTCTCAAAGCAGTCGAATTTAGATTCATATGTCGCCAAACACTACTTCCAAACACTCGCAAAGTTGTCTCACACTTCTCGCACTTTCTGACTCCACGGAGACTAAATTGGAGAAGGGTTTGCGTACGCGTGCGACACACCTGCGACGACTCTGAGACTATTTTGAGACTGATTTGTCGCACACTTTTTTGAACATGTTCAAAATTCATGCGACAGGACTGCGCTCTCTGCGACCTGCGAGGAAATTGAGACCTCCGCCAACGCTTTGGAGACAGTTTAGGAGACTCGTTTGCGAATGCAGTATCAAACCTTGTCGCAAAACAGTCGAGCCCAGTGAGATAGGGGCTTAACAAATCTCGATAGTGACAGAACTCAACTGTCATACTTTCATTCATAAATTCAACCTGTGCGCTGTGTCCCTTGTCGAAGTCGCAACAGACTTATAATAGATAAGCGGGACCAGGCATTACCCCACGGCCCGCGCCATTGCGAACTAAGTTGGGTAAAAGAAAGGGCGATGTCCAACCTGGTAAAATACTAGAAGCACGTAACATTCAGCTCAGTAGTCCCCTCGGGAGACGCGCACGGTAAGGTCGGAGCACACCAAAAGCGAGCAGGGACCTTATTTTCTCCCAATGAGGAAAAAGTAATATTCTCAGTTTGCATAACCGATCTGAAATTCATATTAACTTTTGCGAGCACTACAAGATCGGATCATCAGTGCAGTTTTCATAGGCTTAGGTGGCGATTGATTCACTCCCGTCAACTCATGCACTGAGTAACATGACAGAAAATCAGAGCCTCGTCTTTGGAAAAAAAAAGATAGCTGGACAACAGAGTTCTACTGTTAGTTCCTCTCACTGCATTTAAATGCATTCACTGTATTACAGAGAAATATGTCCCATAAAAGAAAAAAGAGCTCCATGCCCAACCCAGAGGACCCTGCATAATATTTTATTTTAAATTAATATTTTTATGGAAAATCCAAGTGTCTTTCTTCAATAGCTTCTAATTCACCCGACCCAGTGTCTCCAAATTCTTTTGTTCACACAATTCTGGCAGATTAAGCCTCTAATTTTCCTCTCAAAAGTTTACCAGATTCATGGATTTCGCTTAAAAAAGGCAAAAAAAATCTCCCGGGGCACATACCCCGGATCCCCCCTACAAGGGCCTAGAACAGACTTACTGATTTTTGTGTTTTTCTATTGTAATGTGTCAGCCCAGAGGGTGGGGAAACAATGTATTTTAATATAAAAAAATCTGGGGGAGACCTCATCCCCCCCAATTTAACCGAACTCTAGCGTCCCCCTAATTGTACTTAGTGATCACCAGCAAAAGGCATACAACACTTCCATAACAATGTAGAAATAGTCATACTGCACATCAAATTAAACATGAGAAACCTAGCTACAAGCACATATAAGTCATTTTTACGCACACCAAACACAACCTAAACACCAAGCATATTAGTGATCAAAACATCAAAATCCTGACATGTTAGAAAGTCAACCCTCTCTCCATTATTTCCATTGCTACCGCTCCGATACTTCATTGTATACACACAAATATCATCTCTACTGAAAGCTAAGACCATGACGAGTTCAACAGTACCACTGTCATGTCCCTACGATAAAAACTCAGTGAATTAGCGGCCAAAGAATACAAAGGTAAACAATCACTTACTTACAGCAACCAACATAAATTCACTCTTACCTTTGAGATATTTTGATGAAAAGTTGTACTTAGAGCAAGAAACTCCTGTTATAGTAACCAACATGTCCCCTCGTTTCCAACCATTTCCAAGTGAATCTGACTTTTTTTACTTTCAATGAGTCTCGCCATGTATTCAGCATGTCACAGAACGTGTTTCCGGGGGTACCATTTTGCTTTCTTACTGCTAGCCAATCATGTAGTCTGGCACACATTTCGATACCTCCCCTAAAATCTATTGGCTCTTACGGTTAAAACAAGGTGTCAATCATCCAAAAACGACCAATTGGGACAACAGGAATGCCAAAGGCAGCGATAGTTGTGCACAGCCGGTGAGTTAAAGACTAAGGCACTGTTCAGTTTGCAGAGCGTACTTTGAGGATTCAGCAAAACATTTAATTTCTTTAAAAACCACAAATCTAAATGTTGGCTAAAACCACAGTTAACATCTTTAATTCATTTTGACCACATATGAGAAACCAAAGTTTTTAAATTTTTTGGATACAGCCTTTTTTCATTTTATAAAAAAAAAATAACCATCTATGTACTGATCTTAAAATCCTTTTCAGCGTGACAATTAACAATATATGGACACATCTTTCTGTAATATATATTTCCATCTTGGACCTCTACTAGTATATGGAAGAAGAACGTTATAGTAGCATAATTCAAACTCAAATTGACCAGGATGCAATTGCATAAACTCTGACTTCTGACTCATTTTTCAACCACGTATCCCGTTTGTCTTAAAAGTTTGCTGGCAGTGCTCCAAAATGTCTTAGTCATTCTTGTACTCAGGAAAATCAAGCAACCTACGGAGGATAGTTATAAACCTTTGAAAGTTTTACATCACAATCCCCAAATCACAGGGTTTTAATTGAATTAAATTTAAATCAGGACTATGAATATTTTCTGGTCATTGTCTGTGGTCTGGTTAATGTGGATCTTCTCTGTCAGGTATTATCGAATCGCTGCCTTTGGTAATCACTCCTTTGGCCTGTCTTGCGATGACATCATCTACAACTGCCTTCCTCTCTATCACTCTGCAGGTAGGCATCCGCTAGACGTGCTCTCTCTCAGAAGTTATTCCATACTGTTGCCATGTAAGAAAATATACAGTTGCCGGCTAAGAGACTCACCTCACTCACCTACATCACCCTGCCTCCTTTAAACAGCTTACTACTTCTAAACACTCACTCAGCACATCATATTACACAGTACTGTCCCTAGAAGACAACCCATCACATCCCACTTCTCATATGTGTCCTGTGTTTTATCTGTAACATGATATATGTGAGTTCACTAATGTGAAGATGTTATCTTGATTATATCTTTCACTGCATATAAATGACTGGAATTTCACAGCCAATCATGGGTAAGCCAGTGTCATCAAGCACACTGCAGTGCAGGTGGATGAAGTTCTCAAGCCAACTGCTCTGGGATGACTGTGTCAAACACAAGTGCACTGTGAGTACACACTGCTTCAATCACCGCTGAGGAGGAGTGACTGATATTGATTCTCTTGAACCAATACTGACCCAAGTGATATTGTTCTGTCCTTTGTATGTGTGTCCAGATAATACTATACATAGGTGAGATATGCCGGTACCTGTTGGCCCAGCCCAACCGTCCGTCTGAGGCGCAACACCGGGTGCGTTTCGCCGTCGGTAACGGCCTCCGTCCATCAGTGTGGGAAGAGTTTGTCAAGAGATTCCAAATCCCCCGAGTTGGGGAATTCTATGGCGCCACCGAGTGCAACTGCAGCCTGATCAACATAGACGGAAAGGTGTGTGTTGTTTTGAAATGAGCGACCCTGCGTTCCAATCCCCATACTTCCCTACTATTTACTACGCCAGAAAAATATTTAGGATGTCCCAAATACATGCAGGCCAATTGTAGTATGCTAAAAATACATAAATAACCCACTAACTCCAATAACATTTTGGATTGGTTGTCTTTTTCTCTGACATTTTTCGACATAATGATAAAATAAATCTTCCTTATCTGATTTTTTCTCTCCTGTGGCAGTAATACTCTTCTGTACATTAGTATGTAGAGTGGGAAAAAAAAAGTATGTGATTTGGATCCCAGCCCGAGTGCTTTTTCCAAGCGCTGTCCTGTCTCATGCACACATGTCTTCTGTGTCCAGGTGGGGGCATGTGGCTTCAACAGTCGCATTGTTCCCAGCTTCTACCCCGTCAGACTGGTCAGGGTGCAGGAGGACAACGGAGAGCTGCTCAGGGATTCACAGGGACTCTGCATACCCTCTCTGCCTGGTGAGAACACACACACACACACACACACACACACACACACACACACACACACACACACACACACACACAATGCACAGTGGCTGGATATAAATGTTATGTGTAAACGATGAAAATCTCCCTGTCTCCTGCAGGTGAGCCTGGAATGTTAGTGGGACGCATCAACCAAGCTGATCCTCTCAGAAGGTTCGATGGCTACGCTGATCAGGATTCCACCAAGAAGAAAAAAGCTAACAACGTCTTCAAGATGGGAGACTCTGCTTATGTGTCAGGTAGCTTTCATTCCGTTTGCTTTGTTAGAATAATGTAAGGATAATGATGATGGACTGTCTGGGTTCATAAACATTTTATTCCCACAGTCCCAAAGATGTGCAGTATAAGATAGCTGGATAGGACACCTTAAATTGCCCATTAGTGAGCAGCAGTTAGTGATTGATTGAGCAGGTGTTGGTGATCTGTCTGTGATGACAGATCGGGAACCTGTCCATGGCACTTCCCACCTTTCAGACAGTGCATCCTGGGATAGGTTTGAGCTCCCTATGAACAAACAAACACTGACTGATCAGAAATAGATCCAAATGCCCACAGACAACACACACCTTGGGAATAGGAAACACTGCATTTCACTTCAAGGAGTCATCATGAGAAATCGGGTCAGTCCATGATTGCGTCATCCACAAGAAGCTCAGACGGCACAGTGACTCAACATTAAACGATATTGAAGTCAAAACTGAACTGGTGAATCATCATCAACGTGTTTTTATTTGTCCTTCAACTCTACGATCCCTTCTGGGAATGATGTTGATGATGTCATTCTCTATGTGTCTGTTTGTTTTCTATCACTGTGTCTCAGGTGACGTGCTGGTGATGGATGAATACGGCTACATGTATTTCAGAGACCGCAGCGGCGACACCTTTCGCTGGCGAGGGGAGAACGTTTCCACCACAGAGGTGGAGGGAGTGGTCAGCGGGCTGCTGGGACACACCGATGTAGCCGTCTATGGAGTTTCTGTTCCAGGTAGAGATCTGAGGGGTATACTACGAAACAAACTCAACAGAGCCCAGCTCTCTTTTTTTGATCTGGTTCAACATAACACATACCCTCGCTCAGAGCTAACCGGTATCACGAAGGAAGTTATCAACCTCTTATGTTGAACGAGGGTTTCGGCTTCAGGCTCTGTGCGCGTCCCCTTGAAAGGGGTCGTTTGACCCGTCATTTGACTCTGCATCCGCACAAAATGGACTGATCTTGTGCCGTTAACTTTACACAAACGGACTGATTGTGAGAAGCTGAGTAAAACAAAAGTGTGTCGCCAACTTCATTCAAGAGGAAGAGTTTGTCAGTCTGAATTATTACAGCAGAAAACAGAACCGAAAAAAACTCTTACTGCAAATAAGGAGAGTGGAATGCTGCCAGCATGGAAATTATTTATTTATCTTGGCGATCGTTTTCGTAAAGTGTGAATTACATTATAAAACAATTAAACGTTGAACTCGGATTTGAACACTATACCATTTAGCCTAATGTATATAGGCTACTTTGCTATATTTATAGCACTACGCCTATAGTCCTACACTTAAGAATGTAATTTAAGTCTGACACTGTCCCCAAATGAATAGCCTATGGAAAATCACTTTAATTTTGGGCCACATCATAATGAATACAATTTTGATTTAGACTATTAGCCTTTTATTTGAATCTTACAAATACCAATAGGCCTACATTAAAAAACCTGTAGTCTGTATTTTTCGGACAAATATGGATCTACTGTGAGAAGCTTAACCTGCAAGTCTGCAACGATGTCCGAACTGTGACAGCTGTCACGTCCCAACTGTAATCGCTACTGATGAAAAGAAAGAAGCCCACAGTGAAATAATGTTGCAACCTGTGATTTTATAGAACTCTTTATTAAGAGCCTGTGTGTGTAGATCACCAGGTAAAATCATTTGAGGTGAGAGCATAGAGTGGCGCTGCATACAGTAGGTCTAGGCTATTTAACATTTTCTACATCAATAACTGTATGCATGAGGCAAAAAGCCCCAGCGCAATGTTACAGTTCACTCTGCTGTAAGCCTTATGTCACGGCTTCGTTTCGTTCATTAACTTACTGATCAATAAGTTTACTTATTTAACGAGTTTCCTCAGTGAGAATATATCGCTCAGACAAAATAGTCAGGTCCGCGGGATTTCAAAATGTGTAGTTTCCTTAAAGGGCAGCTATGTTGTTTTAATTTAAGCTCAAACTCTGAAACAAAAACTGGTCTGGGCAGGTTAGCCGTGCAGCCTCTGTTACCACGGAGATCTAGCCAGGGTAAAGAGAGCCACCTTTCGTGATACTGAAAACTCTGGCTTTAGACTCAACAGACCTCGCTCAGCCCTTAATCTCGCTTCGTAGTATACCCCTCAGGTCAGAGGGTCAGGCTTTGTTATTGTATACGTCTTTTTGTTCCATTTCCCTCCTTTGTCTGTGTGCTTGCAGGCGTGGAGGGAAAGGCCGGTATGGTAGCGATCGCACAAGCGGGAGGCCAGTTTGACCTCCATGCGCTCTTGATGGGCATACAGAAAGCCCTGCCTTCCTACGCACGGCCCATCTTTCTCCGACTCGTGCCGTCTGTTGACACTACAGGTGAGGCAGACATACAAGGACATGCAAACAGACACACACACACGGACACACAGACACACACACACACACACACTCACACACACACACACGCACTCAGGAAATTAATTTCCCACTTTTGTCCTCAGGTACCTTCAAGATCCAGAAGACGCGGATGCAGAGGGAAGGATACAAGCCGCGAGACTCGAGCGACAAGATCCATTTTCTGAACAGTCGCGCTGGGTGTTACCAGGTTATTACAGATGAACTATATAATGCCATCATGGAGGGGAAGGTCTCTCTTATGAGAAAAGAGATTGTCAAGAAGATACAGATTGTCTACAGACTGGGTAAAAAGGATAGAGTGAGAAAAATAACCTAGTATAGGGATGCACTCAGGATTTAGTGCAATTGCTTTCCTGTTATTATGTTGTGTCTGTGTAATTTTTAAATACAATAAACTCATCTTTTTTTACATTGTGTCTATGCTATTCTGTAATCAGTAAAACCATTTTAGTGTAACAAAATATTGACCTGTAGGAGTTTTGAATGAAGAGTCATCTGACAGCAAAAAGAACCCAGGACAAAATGAAGCAAGAACTTAGCTTTTAATTTATAGTAAAGTCAAGGTAGGCTTTTATTGTTGGGATATGATACACAGTGTGTGTAATTTTAAACTGGTGAACCCACAGAAAATGTATTTGTTCTTCACACAAACAAAACCCAATCAATTCTTAAATGCATTTTAAACAACATTTAGACGATATACTAATGCTAGCGGCTGTAGAATCGGAGCTAAACGCAAATGTAGGAGCCATATTCTGTTTATTCATACTTGTGTGCAATATTTGTTTTTTGGCGACCTCTACAGGTCTTGAGTGCCTATAGGTAGGCCTATATAAGCCAGATGGGCAGATGCCAGGTGTGGCTGATTAGACCAGCAAAAAGTTTTCTACAAGAAAGAAAGAAAGACAGAAAGAAGAAGAATGTCTTCGTCCACATCCTGCTCTTTTGTTTGTTAGTTTTCTTTGATTTTTGTACAAAATAAAACCAATACTTGTTTGCCAAGAAGTGGGTAGAAGAGACCTTAGTTCTCCAACTTTTCCGCACCACTCTCTGAAGGGAGCCTCGTTCCCCTGTCTTTCTCCCCTTTAAAGAGGACCTATTATACTACTTTTCTGGTCTTAATTTCTTGTTTTACATTGCTATAGAGCAACCTGACACGAATCACATCACAAAAAACTATGTAGATTTTCGGGAAGCTCTTTCTCTTATTTTGGCGATCCAGCACGTCTTGTCAACACTTGTGTGTGCTTCGGGCATCTCCGCTCCCTCCGCCTGTGCTTCGGCAATCTCCACCCCCCCCCCCCCCCCCCCCATCCTGCAAACCCCACTCCGTTGTGATTGGTTACCTTCCTTCCGGAACACTTTCAGTGGCGGGAAGCGCGAGCATGGACCTATAAGGGCGCGAGGCAGACGCGAACAGGGAAGTGACAGCATTACCATACATGGAAACATCCGCGTGGTGACTTCACGAAGTTACATGCGACGTCACGAAGTTACAAAGCGTCAAGCCGCTTTGAACACGTGACTTCTCGACTGGCTAGAATAGTGTCTAGTGCTCTGCAATGGAAACTGATTCAATTATTAAGCTATTAACTATCTACCATCGTTATAAATCCTTAACAAACTGCTAACAAACACTTAACAAATCATTAATAATCATTAAGAGTTTACTAATGATCTATTAACGAGTTACAACGGATAGTTATTATAAAGTGTTACCATTTGTTGTATGCTATAATAAAAAAATCATGAACTCATAAAATAGTTTTGTTTAAAGGTCCCATATTATGCTAAATGCACTTTTTAAATGTGTTCTAACATATCCATGGGGCCACGGTGTGCCTAGAGACTGCCAAAATATCAAAAAAAATAACAATCTCTCCTTTTCTCACTCTCCCCCTTGCTGAAACCCCCACCCCTCCCCCCCAATTTAGTCCAGTCAGAATTCTCGCCGGCTATGTCGTCACAGCCGGCACAGCCACATCCCCATATTTTCTTTATATGTCCATGCTTCCGATGCTTCCCCCCCCCACATTAGTAAAGTCCACCGTGCAGTTGTCTAAAAAAAAAGTCTGATAACCCCACCCCCCCATTTCTTATTGGTCCACGGCTCCAAGATCCGATGGATGGCTGCCATGTTGTTTTCCCCGCTAAGCGACAAGATCCCCATAGTGCAGCAAACCATGCAGAGTGTTGCATAAACCAACACAGAAGCATTCTGCTCATAATCCACTCATTTATCTTAATCACAGCAGTCTTAATAATGCTGCGTTTATAACGAGACAAAGCTTAGGGAACTACTTGTGCAGTAATTCCATCGGTGAAACTAAAAGGAATCTCCTCAATGGTTGTTTGCCTGTTATTTACCTAGTGTAGCATGTAGCTTCGGGAGTAGCACCCAACGTTTGCACCTATTACACTAACTTAGTTTTCCCATTGGAGTTTAATAATGCCTCGTTTTTAACACCACAAAGGGTGGGAAGTTATTCCCGTATAAATCAAACTGTGAGGCTACTGTTTTCACTGATTTTGAGGGTTATTTTTAGCCGTTAGCGCACATGTAGCTTCGGATTTAGCATCCAACGTTTGCGCCTATTACACTAACTTAGCGTTCACATTGCAGTTTAATAATGCCTCGTTTTTAACACCACAAAGGGTGGGAAGTTATTCCTGTATAAATCAAACTGTGAGGCTACTGTTTTCACTGATTTTGAGGGTTATTTTTAGCCGTTAGCGCACATGTAGCTTCGGATTTAGCATCCAACGTTTGCGCCTATTACACTAACTTAGCTTTCACATTGCAGTTTAATAATGCCTCGTTTTTAACACCACAAAGGGTGGGAAGTTATTCCTGTATAAATCAAACTGAGGTTACTGTTTTCACTGATTTTGAGGGTTATTTTTAGCCGTTAGCTCACATGTAGCTTCGGATTTAGCATCCAACGTTTGCGCCTATTACACTAACTTAGCTTTCACATTGCAGTTTAATAATGCCTCGTTTTTAACACCACAAAGGGTGGGAAGTTATTCCCGTATAAATCAAACTGTGAGGCTACTGTTTTCACTGATTTTGAGGGGTATTTTTAGCCGTTAGCGCGCATGTAGCTTCGGATTTAGCATCCAACGTTTGTGCCAATTGCACTAACTTAGCTTTCCCATAGGAGTTTAATAATGACTCGTTTTTAACACCACAAAGGGTGGGAAGTTATTCCTGTAGAAATCAAACTGTGAGGCGACTGTTTTCATTGGTTTTAATCATGTCAAACTGTTATGTCAAAGTAGTGATGGCAGTGTGACACTGAAGCTTCGATACGTGCTTCAAACCCTGATCTACAATTCCCAAGAAGCACTGCTTCGAAGCTTGCTTCAGAGTGAAAAAAATCACGTGACATATGACGTCCGAAGCAGCAACTGGTTCGTTGCCTGAATGAATCACCGGTTTCTTTGTTTTGCTCAAAGCTTCTCCACCGAGCCGCGGACCAGTAAGCCGTTGAAAAACTAAGGCAGTCTACCTCAATACAAAATCTTTGAGTGTCTAACCCCATCCCATCCACATAATCACCCCCTTTCAGAGTTACTCAAGCACACCCAACCACCTTGCCCGAAGCCAGCTGATCACCACCTAATTATTTAATGAAATAAAATAACAAAACAATCGGCCAACAACCGTTTACGGGAGTTGTGAAGAATATTTATGTAATTAAACAAAATGAAGGGTCAACAAGATTAGGCTAGGGGATAACACACTGACTGTGGAGTGGGCGGTCTGAGTTCAACTCCCGGTATGAGGAAAATGCAAGGCAACTTTATTTTTATAGCACAATTCAGGCACAAGGACATTCAAAGTGCTTTGCAAGAGGCAAGATTAAAATACATAATACACAGTAAAAAAGCGAAAAAAAAACATTTAAAAGTGAATGAATAGAATAAGTCAATATGTTAGGCTATAACATATTTTTATAAAATGCTGTTTCAATTATATCCTAGCCTATATCAGTTAGCCTATTTGGACATAGGCTGGCCTATCCTTTTAAGAACAATTTAGACATCTGTATTTTGATCGATCTTATTCGTAAATATAGGCTATCATAATAAAACCACGTGACATATGACGTCCGAACCAGCAACTGCTTTGTTGCCTGAATGAATCACTTACTGGTCCGCGGCTCGGTGGAGAAGCTTTGAGCAAAACAAAGAAACCGGCTCAATCCATAAGGCAATACCTCAATACAAATCTTTGAGTGTCTAAGCCCATCCACATAATCACCCCCTAGAGTTACTCAAGCACACCCAACCACCTTGCCCGAAGCCAGATGGTCAACGCCTAATTATTTAATGGGAAATAAAATAACACAATCGATGCTACAATCGTTTACGGGAGTTGTGCATAGTATTTATGTAATAGAACAATGTAAAGCATCGATTAGATTAGACCAGGGGATAACACACTGCGGGAGCGGGGTTCGAATCCCGGTCTGGAGGGAAGACATTGCCTAATGTTTTTTTTATATGCTGTTTCAATTATATCCTAGCCTACATGGACAGAAGGCTAGGCATATCCATTTAAGAACAATTTAGACATCTGTATTTAGATCAATATTTATTCGTGTCAAATAATTTTCAAAGCAGGGATACGTTGAATCCATTGCAGCCTCAAACTTCGCCAGCAGAGGTCACTGTCACTGAAGCTTCGAGTAATGAACCTATTTTCGAAACATTGGCTCAACTGGTTCAATGCTTCATAAAAGCTTCATTTGCCCATCACTATGTCAAAGTATGGCTTCGCTTCGGCCGGGTGTTTACCGGCCGAAGTCACGCAGTGTCTCTCTAGTATCGCGAGAGCACGGCAGAGACGGTGGGAGAGCCCATATAAAGAAAGCCCGGCAGAGACGGTGGGAGGGGCTAGCCAGATCACAGCAATATAGGTCATCCGGAGACCAGAGGAACATCAGGGTATAGAGGCTTGCTACAATAAATGATCTGAACGGGTTTTTCAGCAAACATTTAAAAAAATAAGTATTAGGGACTACTTAGACCATATAAAATTGACAGCAAAGTGCATAATATGTGAGCTTTAATCATTGATGAGCTGTGTTTTGTACTCTTCTGTTATTGACTTAATATCTTTAAGAACACTAATCAGTAGGCCTAATGAAACAAAGTGATTAGGCTATACTAGGGACTATTGATGATAATATTAATGTAACGGAGCAGCCTACAGTCAGAGTAAACATATGCTTAAATCCTAAAACCAATACACTAATGCCAATCTTTATTATTAGTTAGGAATTATTTGATTATTCAATCTTGTTTTTCTTTTTTGTTGACACACGTTGACTTGTTGACACACTTAGGCCTATTGACACACGTTGACTTGTTTTGAAGTGGAACATCCCTCATACGCACTTTTCCCTAGTTCAGTGTTTTAAAAATCAGGATTAATTTAGCTACTATTAACGTCAACTAGGCTATAAGGGGACCTCAATATTTTAATCAACATTTATGTACAATTGAAACCCCATACGTGTAAATTCTAGTAGCCAAAACATCTAATATCATTCCGTTAACGTTAACTTAAATGGATATGTTTAATCATATTTTGATTTTACCAGTGGATGGTGATGTGCACTTCGTCCACGGCAATCCCCACCAATCGTTCTCGGAAAACGTCCTTCTGTAAAATGGCTCTCCATTTGTCATCTCCAACGAGTGTTTCAGCTGATCCATACACGATTGAGTAGTGGCCGGCGACTATTTTCTCGTCAGTTTCTGGATCTTGACCACACACAGCAGCAGCTATACCCTTTGACTGTAGGGTTCCCATCTGATCTTCCATAATTGCGACCAATGGGCAAACTACCAACACAATACTATGTTTACAAGCCTGCAAGGTCGAATTGAACATTACCCCTGCTAGCTCGCTGCACACAATAGGCCACGCTTGATATATAAAACTTTTGCCATAGCCGGTGGGAAAACAGGCAAGAACATATTTCTTCCTCAGCAAATGCTGTAAGCAAATATTTGGAATTTCTTTGCAATTTTCGACGGAAAGAGCCAAACATGCTAGTTTTACAGCGCCGTCAAAGTCCTCTTCAAAACTCGCCATACTGCCTTGTTTCCGAATTTGAGGGGGAGCACAATAGAGCTGTTAAGCGGAAGTGGCGGAATTACGGGGCATGGGACCTCTCGGCTGAAAAAAAATGAATGGGAGTCTATGGAAAGTAATCTACTATTTTCTGGTCCCAGTCATTAAATGCCTTGGATTACATATATGTTTTGAATGGGTCTAAATGATAATTTTTCATGTGAAAAGTTTGACGGTATGTTGTATGATTATTCGTCTAACAGCTTTTGAAAAAATGTTAAGAGAACAACTACAAGTCTTGTCGCCTCTGTGACGTCACCTCAACACATTCCCTCCACTTCTCGACTGACAGTGCTAATGCTAATGCTAATGGCTGGCGTGGACAACGCCAACAATCTCCCCACTCAAGAAATTGAAACTCTCCACATGTCCACTTGTGTAGTGGTTTTCGCCACGCTGAAGACTTTTGTCTTGTCATTGAATGAAGGCGGTAAAGTGCATTCTGAGCTAAGCGGGTGCGAGTGGTGGTGACGTATAAGTGTCAAGAGCAGCGAAGAGCTGCAGTCCACAAAAGCGCTCTGCACAAAACCTGACCGTATCCAGCTTCTACTCGCTAAATTGTTCCATTCTTTGCACGAAAAAATACCATCTAAATCCATACAAAACATATGTGTAATCGAAGGCATTTCATGACTGGGACCAGAAAATAATACATTTATTTCCATTGACTACCGTTGTAATTTTTCGAGCCGAGAGGTCCCATGTCCCGGAAGTAAGGCACTTCCGCTTAACAGCTCTGTAGGGGAAAGCCAGAAACCGGAAAAGGAGGGGGCTGCGTAGCTTGCCGAGCTTGTGTACTAGGTAGCCAGACTACCTAGTACACAAACCCTAAAAAACGCCCATAATACACATTTTGTTCAGCGTGGTGGAAATGACGGAGAACCCAAGGGACAGGTGTTCTTTTTAAATAATAATACATAACATACATTTATTTCTCAAAACACATCATACATTTAATTAAAATAGACCTTTTTGTATTAGCCTATTAAATGTTTAAGGTCATATTATATCAGTATTTCAGTTTACAATCTAGAACACAACTTTCTGTATAATAAAAATATTGACAGTGTATATTAAGACTGACAAACATTATAAGAAATGTACTTTTGTTTTCCTTCAGTCTTCCAGGGACACAAAAATCACCCTAGTTGAAGAATGACCCTTAAACGTAGGAGAAATTAGTGGCAACGTGCATCCCTAGTGACAAAGGATTAAGTATCTGCAGAAGCAGAGCATAGTGTTGACTCACTTGTACTCAGTTGTGTAGAGCAGGTCGCTAACTGCCCCATAAGGTGAATCCCACCTCAGCACCAGATTCATGTTAAAGGAGGTCAAGCGCACGTTTGTGGGTCTGCTGAGGGCTCCTGACACAACTGCAAAAAATCCACCATTAGTACATATAAACACAGTAAATAACTTATTTGAGGATACAAAATAGTTATGTAACCTACAATGGTGAACTAAAGGTGCCACAGTTCTCCCTTTCATTGCACTTCCATCTTCAGTAAACTATATCACTTGGAACACCAGCAGAAGTAGCCTAACTGTTATTTCTGTGAATTATTTGATAAAAAAAATAAAAATAAAAAAATCGTGATCTGTATGTTGCATTTTTACCAGTTGATGAATTATAGCCTAATCTAGTTTTTCAAAATAAATTCCCACTGTATTCCCAACCACAAACAGACGATGTTAATTCAACCAAATATGAACGTGGCCTACTCATTATTAAAATGTATTTCTACAGTAGACATAGGCTAAATACTGTTAAAGCCCAAGGAACTGCACCATTTTTACAGTAGCCTACTCTGGGTCGTCAGTTTCAGTTACAGTAGCCTACTACCACTCTCTGTTCAGTGATTTACGCACAGGCTATACACTTTAATGACATTAGCCTACCTCCGGAGCCGCACAGTGCTGAAAACGTTAAAATAAAGGCACAGATACTCGCTGACATGTTATCCGAAAGTTGTCCGTCAGTGTGTAGGCTAATAAAGTGTGTGAGGATGTAGACACTGTATTTCCTGGTATCTTTCACCAACATGAGGCGGGGAAGTCCGAAGTCCGTGGCGGAAACGAAACTCCTTCCTTCTCGGTAACGTCAGGGACATTCAGCCTAACAGAAATAAACAAGTAGGCCTACTGGTGCTTCAAAAACAATCGGCGTATTCAAATTATCGCACTTCTCGGCGACAAGTGTTGAAAAATGTGTGCACTGCCTCACACCACCACACACACACACACACACACACACACACACACACACACACACACACACACACACACTTCTTCAAACAAGTCCACAAACAAAAGTAAAACTATTTACAATAGCGTCCACTCCGCACTAAAACATTTAAAAAAAAATGTTTTTATCTTACTATGCATGTTGCTTCCTTAATGAGACTTCGGGCATTCCTTGCCTTGAACATTCCTCTTCAAATCTGACTTGTATTCCGTTGTGGCCACTCGCAATTTATTCACGTGTCAGTCAGAACAGATCAGTCCATTGGATATTTCACGAACCCAACCCAGAAATGTTGTTTCCTATGAACTTTTAGGATTAAAATGTCGCTGTATAGGCTTAGCAAATAAGATAAGGCTTGGTTGCTAAAAGTTGCATGTTGAGCAATTTTTACAATTAGCATAGTAAGTTAATTTAAGGCAAGACAGGTGAATATGATAAAGATTTTGACTTATAAATATCAACATGAAACTTTGCCAGTTGATTGTTAAAACAATACTTTTTTGTATTACAATTTTTTTTTAATACATATGCAAATTTGGCCATATACCACAGACTTCCCGTAGGTCTAAGTGTATTTTAATGGTCTGTACTGAGAGCATCATAATTTAAATTAAAGTGCCTGGCTAATTGTCATTGCCCATATTAGCATCATAATTAATAACACCATATTTATAAAAAAAAAAAAAGAAAACTCAAAATCAGTCAACATTTCACTCAAGTTAGCTCATTTGAAAGGTAATAACGTGAAGATTGTAACAAAAATTCAACCTCCTCTGTGGCCAGGGCTAGAGCTCGTTGTTGAGTGCCTGCTGGCCGGGGTTTGATAGAAAAAGCGACGGGGTACCCTCCCTCTCTCTGACTTTTGTCTTTGCATATGCACCCAACAGCAGCTCAGAGGATTGGGCCTTCTTATGCCTCGTTTCCACCGAGTAGAGCGGGTCGGATCGGAGCGGCTCAGAGCGGGACAGCTCACTTTTAAGAATCTCGGTGTTGTTTCCAGACCCGTCGCCAGACCTCAGTCTTAAGAGGGGCATATGAAATGCATAGGGGGCAGGGGTGCCGCCAGAGAATTCGGGCCCCATGAAAAGATATCACTCTGGGCCCCCAACCAGGCCACGCCAAGCAAATGCAATGTTCTGTAACGGAACGTCCAGAACCCAACAGACCCATTGAAGCTTAAGATACCTAAACTACCTATAACTCTATTCATACAGGCGTGCACCTATGTTGAAGTCCAATACTAAAGGCCTACAATACACTGACACTGAGCTGTTAAAATACAACACTGTGCAAATGTTCAACATTCTGCAGACAATTCTCTATACGATGCAAGGCTAATATTCTGGAAAACAAATCTGCTACAGGCCATCTCTTATGGTGAAAATCACATTTTATTTTTTCATCAATTGTGGTGTCAATGTACGTAATATAACTCTTTAAATTAACAAATTGCGTCATCTACATGAATATCAAAAAGACATACTGTCGCCCTTTAATTCATCTATCTTTCTTTCTTTTCGCTTTTGATATACTGACTTTTGTCGTTGAGACATGATTCAATCATCCCCCGTTAATCACTCTCGATAGTGGCACGCAGGGGCGTTGCACCACATTCTGGGCCCCTATACAGGAAGTCCTGATGGGCCCTCTGAGAGGCGGTCTTACAATACAAACATGTAAAAGCTATGTTTGTCTATAGTCCAAAACTTATGAGTGACTGGTCCCTCTCTGAGCCAGATAACAACACAATGTTTCTATTGAAGAATGACCAAATCATTACGCATACTTGAACACAACCCCTGGTATAATGACTCTTAATAACCATGCACACACACAGTGTTTCTCACAGGAATTTGGGAGACTGTGTCGTCGACCCTGGACCTTGTAGGGGGGTCCGGGGGAATGCTCCCCCGGAAGATTTTTTTTTAAATGTTAAAGTAAAATTCATCAATCTGGTGCACTTTGAGAAGAAAACTAAGGCTAAATCATCTGTTTCCTATGTAAGCTATTTAGTACTATTTTCTAGAATAATGTATAGACACAGAATGACCAAAAAGCAGAAAGAAGAAATGTACGTGTTTAAAAAATCCAGTCAGCTTCAGGAATTTTTTCCCTTCGTTTGTATTTTTTAATGGCCCAATATAGGCCGGCGATCTTCGTAGTCCTGAACAATGTTATTTAAAAAATAACAAAAATGTACTGACGAATGAAAGGCCCCTGATATCCGTTTTTTTTTCTTCCTAAATAAAAATGTTCTGGGCCTTCAAAGATCAGGGGCCTATATTGAGCCAGTAAAAAATAAAAATACATTTTTATTTTTTTTGGGAGCAGCCTCCCTCTGCCTTGGGCCCCCCAAGCCTGTCCGCAGTCCGACGGCCCTGAACGTAACTGACCATCGTCAGATGCTCATAATTACCGAGTAGAAGTTGAATGCGTCATAATACAATTCAATGCAGCCTCTGAATGGGCGCATAGGCTACTGGAGCACTGTCAGACAGTAATATGTTTTAAACACATAGTCACTGTAGGAACCGTTGCTCTACAATGAACTGGCGACTTTTTTTTTTTTTATGAACTGGCGACTTGATCAGAGTGTAGCGCGGCCAGATGACAGCTAACGTAGGATTCAGCCTGCACCCCGTCAAAGGTAATGTTATGAATGAACAAGTAGCAGGCTAATTGTTTCAGCCTCCCTCTGTAGTTTTACTCTCACCATTCTTAGGAAAAAAGTTTTTGATGTCCTGGGCCCCTGCTCTGCTGCTTATACTCCTGGCCTCCTTCTCAACTCTTATCTGGTGTGCGAACTTGTGCTTTTTTGGGGGCATCCTCGCCCTGCTGGAGTTCGCTCGCGCTCACTTAATTCCAATGAGGAAGAACGAACCGCGGGGTGGACTAAACCATTGTTTAAGAAGGGGCCAAGGGGGTTATTGACATTATTAAAATTAGAATATCGTATGACTTGTGGCTTTGTTTTAATTTGGACTCATTCGTATGATTATATATTAGCTCACTGTATGCATAATCATTTTGTCGTAGATTCTACTGGGGGCTGTGTGGGCCCTAGCTGGCTGTGGGCCCTTATAATCGTCATAACCTTTACCCCCTATACGACGGCCCTGGTGGCACGGGATGCGGATATGGTTGCCACCTTGGATTTAGGAAAAAAAGGGACACTTGATGTTTGGGGCGGAGGGCTCGGCCATTATTAGGCTACCAGTTCAGTGTAATGACCTATAATAACCATAACACCTACAGTGCTTTTTGCAGTAGGATATATAAGGAGACTGAGGTGGGAACCCTGGACCTTGTAGGGGGATTCGGGGGAGCATTCCCCCGGAAGGAAAAAATGCAACCTTTTAAAGTAAAATTCATCAATCTGGTGCACTTTGAGAAGAAAATTGCATGCAACCAGTCCCAGGGGCTCAGGGGGGCTCTATGCCAGAAATACTGATAATAACTTTAAATATCGCATTGTCAAAGAGCTCAGTCATTCATGTCAATAACCGGGTCTAAAAAAAGGAATCGCCTAAAATAAGGAAATAAATCATCATGGCCCCTCAACTAGTAGGTGAAAAATAGAAAAGCAAGTGCAAAACAAAAGCATTACGTATTAGCTCTGTCTTAGAGGCTTCATGAGGGGCCTTGAAGGCCCCCTCACACATGCAGTAATAAGCTTTCTATGTGTGAATTCTTTACTGTTCATAAAAAAGTATGCACCCTCTGGGCCCATTATCTCATAATCCGTCTATGAACCAAATGGTTTCCACAATATTTTTTTTTTCGCGGGGAGCAAGCATTATTTATTTAAAAAAAAAAAAAAAGTGGGGGCCCCCCACACTGGGTCTTGAACTTGAAACGGGCCCCGAGATCGTTGAGACCGCCCCTGCCCGCTTGTCGTGCCGCTTGTCTCTGTCCGGCCCCGCTCGCCTCTCCATTGAGAATTAGTTGGCGCAACAAACGCCTCGGCCCGTGTGAAACGGCCTTAACTACTGAACGAAGGAAATCAAATGAGATTTTGGCATTTCCCCCCAAAAAAACTAGACAAATTGTGCCGGTGAAAAAAGAGAACAATTCTGGGAAAAACGGGACGGGTGGCAACACTAGATGCGGAGCTGTTTGAAAAGCGGACCAAACCATTACTTCTAAATACAGGGGGGTGTACAGAGTTTTGAAATTGTTACTTTTTGTCAGAAAACTTTTAAATTAACCATTAATTGTATTTGTTTCACGTTAGATACAATGTTTTATTAATGGAGAGTATTGATTAAAGATTAAGTATTGATGGGGGTCGCCTTTAGCTCAGTCGGTAAGGCGTCCCCCTCCCGAGCCGGGCCCAGCAGCGGACCCGGGTTCGATTCCCGCTCGCGGTCGTTCTCTGCATGTCGCTCCCTTCTCTGCCCCGTTTCACCTCTGTCTCTCTGCACTATCAATAAAGCATAAAAATGCCCAAAAAATATCTTAAAAAAAAAAAAATCAAGTATTGATTTTTTTTTTTTAAATCCTTAAGTTCTAATATTTTTGGGCCCCTGCCAGTCACGGGCCCTTAGAATCGTCCTAACTTTTCACCCCATTACGGCGCCCCTGATAGGGGGGCACAATTATTATTAGCCTACAGCACGTATATTTATAATAGTCCTATACTCTATTCGCGCAGCACGTAATCATCACGTTAAACTAACCAACAGCGGTAGCCTATAGCCAGGGGTGTAAAGTAGCGAATTACATTTACTCACGTTCCTGTAATTGAGTAGTTTTTTCGTGTACTTGTAATTTTTTAAGTGATTTTTAAAACCTATACTTTTACTTTTACTTTGAGTATGTTTATTTTGAAGTACTGTACTTCGCTACATTTTATATCACCTGCGTTACTGAGTAAAAAAAAAAATCGATAGGGAAACGAGAGAAAATTAAAGAAATATCGCGGGGTGCTTTTATTTTTACGGCACAATACCGGAAACGAACACAGAGAATGATCGACAGGATCATTGCGACTAAATGATAACAACAAACATTGCTTCCCTCTATCATTAAAACAAAATAATCCTAGTTAAACTGTCATTGTACCGCACGTGAAGACGTGAAGGCTTTTAAATGCAGCAAACCTTTCATCCAGCCGTGCGATCGGCCCCTCCCTCACCTAGCTTTCAGTTTAACAGTGCAGAGTAGGATGGAGACGGTGCGTGTTGCAGGGAGCTTTGAAAAACTTCCAGAAGACGGCAGAAAGTCAGCCTTTGCTCGAGAACAAAGGTAAAAGTAATAGACTAAAACAATGTGCAAGATATGTTATGCGCGAACACGCGAGTCAGATGACATGCGCGACCGTGAGAGAGAGAGAGAAAAAGTTATATGCGACCCAGCTGCACCTCAAAACATCACGACCAATTAGTTTACTCACTTTAAGTTGAATCCTAGTGGTCTAGGACCAAACAATAAAGGAATAAAAAATACAGGAAGTTTAAAGCTCCTTGACTCTTGCCACCACAACAGTCATCAATTAAGAACACTGTAGCCTACAATGCAACTTGCTTATCCAGCCAGCTCCATGAGATATAAATAAAATATGCCCTCACATTCCTGCTAGCAGAAGACGTGCCCTATCGACAACATTTGCAATGGTTTATTTTGATTTTGACACTTATTTTATTTAATTATAAAAAATATGTTTTACTTAGGCTATTTGCATTTTCCTTGTTTTCAGTTCAATTAGCAGTGTTTCCCCCAGCGCTTTATAGTTAAGGCGGCCGCCTTAGCCTTGACTACTGACCGACCAAAAAAAAAAAATTAAATCTTTAATTTCAGAAATGCGCAAAAGGCCGTGATTTGCGGTAAATAAATGTGCACATATCTCCAAGCGTTTCTCTCTGCTCAGACTATCAGCTGCTCTGTGTCGGGGGCTCTGCGCGCGCGACTACAGCATGTACGCTGGAGAGTAAACGAGCTGCAGCAAACCGACATTTAACCGGTGGCGATAACAAACGCAGTGCAGTTCTTTGGGGATATTTAGCTGAACAGAAAGAAGTGCTATGCAAAGCTAGACTAGTTTAAGACTCCACATCACCGTGGCAACACAACTTATCGGCTCATACAGCGCAGAGAAAAGTCTGATACATGCATGAGAGTGATGGCCCAGGCACCTTTCAGTAAGTTTACAGAAGTGCACACTGTAACTGTCTTTGAAATGCATTAGTCATTTTAAGGGGAAAACACATTGTAGTATTTCAATAATTGAATTATTTTTCAAACGACGAGATACATTTTTCTGAATTTTAAATGCTGCTTTATTTTTATGTTTTAAATTTGGAAATACATGTTCCAAAACAACCAATAACCTCTGCATTTAAAAAGAAATCAAGCAAGTAGGCTAATAATAACCATATATGAATTAATCGCATCACAGTATGCCTATTGTCCACAATAATCTCACAACAGCCCCCCATCCAAAAAGGAACTTCAAAAAGCACTTTGATGTGCATACACATGTTAAGTGTATGGTCCATTATTTGTATTTAGTGTGTCTGCATGGTATTGCACCAAAACAGTAGAATTTCTTTAATTGTATTTTTTTTGTCTGCATGTTTTCACAAAATGTGCACATAGCAAACAAAATTGCACAACTGTAAGGTCAGTGTCATTCAAATAAACAGAACCATTTCTTTAGTGCGCATTGGCATCTTTGAGCAAAATACCCCCAAAATTTTCGCCGAGGCGCGTTGCGCCGCGCCTCCTGTACGGCTAGACAGTGACCACCTTGACTAAGACATTTCCTGGGGGAAACACTGAATTAGGATATGTTTAAAGTCAAAAGTCATGGTTTCAAATGTTAAATAAGCGCATGTTGCAGTTCTTAAATCAATGAATAATTGTCTAATTGTAATTACACAATGTCAATCAAAATAATCATGATTATGATTTGTCAAAATTGAGCAGCCTAACCTTGAAAATTCCATGGTTTAGATCAATTGTACACAATTACATTATTAGAACTGCAGCTGCAGTCTGTTTAGGTCTGTAGACCGGTTACATTCCCATTCCCACATTAACAGACTATTTGATCCATATTTGCTTATCTAAAGTATAATGACACAGTATACATCCATACATGTGTGGTGACATGATTTGTTTAATTTGTGCACTTTCATTTGTAAGTGTTGTATTAATTAAACAAAACTAGTTTGAGATTTATATCCCCTTGTCTATATATAGAATGGCCTACACTGAAGAGACCCCGCCCCCTCCCGCTGTTAAAAAGTAACTAGTAACTTGTACTTTAAGTACATTTTAAATCAGCTACTTTTTCACTTTTACTTCAGTAGATTTTTAGACTAGTACTTTTACTTTTACTTAAGTAAAATTTCATCCAAGTAATCATACTTTTACTTGAGTAGAATATTTTTGTACTCTTTCCACCTCTGCCAACATCAGTCCTCATAATTTAAAGCAATACATATTACATATAAGCAATGTTATGAATATCCATTAAACACTTTGACTATTCAACATATTAGATGTAGTCTAACACCAGACGCATATCTCAAACATTGCATTTTAAAGCAGTCAACAGAGGGATATGATATGCATTGCCATTATACACACACACACACGGTAGCAGGGCCGGCGGTAGCCAGGGGCCAGGGTGGGCCGTGCCCACCCAGATGTGAGCTGTGCCCACCCAATCAAAATTTAAGATTTTTTTTTTTTTTTTTTTTTTTTTCAGACCCACTATCGGACGGAAAATTTTGTTTGCTGTCCAAGAAAATGAGAGAGAGAGAGCGAACGAGCGGTGTCGGACAGATTACAGACATGTGTAAGTCCTGGTAAAGTGACCAGGCGCTATAATAGCTCTTGTAGTTACATTAAATACAAGCTGCGACGTAGCCTACTCTTTTCTTTCCCCCACCTTCCAATAAATTATCGAAACATTTCAAATAACTTCTTCAGAAATTGTAAGTCGGTGTTGACATATCATGGTTGTGACGCATGACTTTCAAGATTTGGAATGTAAAATATTCTAAAACTACAACACTTATCAGAGCCTGTCTGACTCTAATGTACTCTGCACAGATAGCTTGTGACAATAGGTCCTTCACGGAGACAGCTGCCCCTCATATTGCGTGATTTTATTACATTTTAATGAAATGTCTGACGGTGGTGACAAAAAGTGTCCCCCCACTTAGAAACCTTATAAAACATTAATTTGTTATAGAAAAAAAAATGTATTGATATGAGAGATTATTTTGTGCTGCCTTTGATGAAAAAAGCTCTTTTTAACCATTAAAGTAAATTTTTAATAGGTTTTATTTCATATGAAAGATTGAAACCTTCTCTGTGGACACACTGTTTTTGACGTCATGAGAAGATAACAAGTGTCATAAATTTGACATAATAAAATTAAATTAAAGGGGATAATTGTGCTCCAGACATTCTATTCTTAATCCCCAATAACATCTACAATTTTAGATTTTTTTTTAAAATATAACAGCAGTTACATATGGAAGACGGCCTTTTGTCCCGGTTCTCAAGAATCACTGATAAATATAAAAATTGTAAATTGTTAAAATGCAACAATTCTTGTAGCGTTGTAAATACTTTGTCCCAAAAAGAAAGAGAGATGCAGACTTCAATGCAAAATTGCCTGTAACATGCTTAATTTTGAACTGATTTTGATAAAACTTGGTTTGCTATGGACTTAAAAACTTGAACATGACATGATTACTTGTTGGATGTAAATTCAGTTACGGGGTGGGGACCCCTCCAATGGTTTAACGTCTCTTTGTTGTGTTTACTGGTGCAACACAGCAAATGTCTGACCACACCCTACCAAACTGAAAAGAGCTGGTCAATATATAATAATATGCTTTTATTTATATCTGGTAAACAAATATATGTTGGCATTTGGTGGGTTTACATCCATCTGTTACACCTGGTATGAAACGCTGAAAATAAAAGTTAATCTAAAAATATTGCAATATTTGTTTTACACTTGGATGAATTGGAAGAGTTGCATTATTGAAATAAGAAAATGAAAACAGATAGTCTTTCCCAACCTTTATAGATGTCACCTCGTCATTTCCTTCTCGACTGGAAAATAAGCTCCGTATATCTGCATCAACCAATAATCACATAACAGCAGTGTAAGGAAATGCAACTTAATTTAATATACTTTTGCATTGGATTGGATGGATTAAACTTTATTTTTTGTATATTATCATTGCCAACATTAGCATTTGGCTCAAAGCATCACTGCCTCGTAACAGCCTCATGTCAGGGAGAGAAGGCAAAGTTTATTCACGATCCAGAGAACCTGCAGAAAGTAGCTGTTCAGCATCCTCCTGGTTCTGGCAAGGAGGTTTCTGTACCTTTTCCAAGATTGCAGGTGGGAAAACCGGCCATGAACAGGAAGATGAGGGTCCCATATGATGGAGGTTTGCCCTGGTTAGAAATCTCCAGCAGGGAAGGGAGAAGGGCGCCAATGATCTTGCTGGCTCTCCTCTCAATCCTGCTCCGCTGATGTTACTTCAGTGCATTGCAGCTGCCAAACCAGTAGGTGAGGCCATAAATTATAAGGGATCCAATGGTGCCCATGTAGAAGATTGTAAGGTGGGGGGCAGGGAGGCCTGCCATTTTCAGACGCCGGAACAGCCATGGTGTTGGTAGTAAAAGTACAGGTCGCCGCCAGGTGGACCCCAGAAACTTGACAATGTTGTCCCTCTCCACAGCAGGACCACCGATGGTCAGTGGCGTATGATGAAGCTTGCTGACCTCTCTGAAGTCAATCACCATCTCCTTTGTGTTGGTAACATTGAGGAACAGATTATGGAAGCTGCACCACGATAGAGAAAGAGAGAGAGAGAAGTTGCATCAAGATAATACAAAGGACTCTGCCACAAAAGCAAAACCTTTTGTGGACATGTGCGATGATCAGTGTGTGGAGAAAAATTTGGCAACATGACACCACAAGTGTTAACAGCCAATAATCATTGTGTGATCTAATTAGCACAATTATTTTTTAAATAATCAAACTAAACAACTCATCATACAAAATTATCCAATTGATCAGTGTCTGGAAAACTGAGGCCCATTCACAGTATTTTGAGCACAGAGGAGATGTATTATGTCCAAGCATACAGTCAGCTCTTTTACCAGAATTCTAGGTAGGCATTGTCTTCTTAATTTGATGCTTAGCCGACCGCTGTAGACAACCAATCCAATGAGGGGTAACCCCAGTGCACAGGATGCACCCACAAGGCTGAAGACCACACACACTGTAAAACAGGAGGAAAATAATGTATATTAGATTCCCAAGCCTTTGCTCTCTTCATTATGTCAGAAATCCCATTACTTGCAGCAACACTGGAAATTCAATTAACTCTAAATTGTCACTACTAATTAGCAAATTGAACACATGAAGTTGAGAATCATGCAGGATTAATGGTCAAACAAATCTTGCACATTTATATCTCTTGGGTGATCTATCAAAATCAAAATTCAGATTAAGATCCCCGTTCAGCCTTTGAGCAAGGAGCAACCGACAGTGGAAAGGACAGCAGACTACTCAATTTCAGCTTGCAATAAATCATGAAGCCTAATGTTCAGTTTAAGAGACGAGCAACTGAGTCAGTAGCAGCCAAGTGCACATCTGTAGTTTTTGAGACAGAACGGGCAGCAGGGAGGTTTCAGGAGTACACATACTATCATTATGTCACAACATTAGTGGTTTCATAAGTCTGCATACCCACACATATGTTTTCGCTTTACTGATTAGAGCATAAGTAGGCTCAAAATGAGAGAAAGCAAGCTATATGCTTGGAATTACTCCATGTAATATTAGGGCTATGTCTAAAAATAGCTAGTAAAGGTGGACGATGTCTCGCTCTCACAGGTGGAACAAAGCGTGGAACAAATGTGATGGTCAGTTTTTGTATAATGCATGTTTATGCAGTAATTTCCAACAGCCCTTGAACTGATCCAGGGCAGCAATTAGTGAAACAAGCAGCAGTTGTGCACAGAAGATGAGACATTAAAGTGTGAGGATACAGCCAACAGAGAGCAACACATACAGTCATGCCCGAAATTATTACTATAATAAGACGATGTACAAGAGGCATCATTGTGAAAAAAAAATGTCAGCTTTTATTTACATTTGAACAAAATGTGGCATGTCCAAAATTATTCATACCCTTCTCAATAATCAATAGAAAACGCCTTTATTGGCAATTACAGCAATCAAACGCTTCCTATAATTGCTGACCAGCTTTTTGTATGTCTCCATTAGTATTTTTGCCCATTCGTCTTTATCAATGAGCTTGAACTCTTTCAGTTTGGAGGGTCTCACTGCCATAACCCTGATCTTAAGCTCCTTCCACAGATTCTCAATTGAATTCAAGTCAAGACTCGGGCTGGGCCACTGTAAAACGTTTGTCCGCTAACCATCTCTTCACCACTTTTGCTGTGTGTTTTGGGTCGTTGTCGTATTATTAAAAAAATACAAAAAGTTCTGCATGGTGGGAAATCTCAGAGGACGTGGTCGGAAGCCAAAAGTTACACCCGTACTGATAGAAATGGCATGACAGAAAATAATTGAGAAGCACTGCCCTACATCAATAACGACCGGGTATTTTCATGCCGTATGGAGCACTTATCTTAGCAGCCAGTGTCTATTAAATGTAGTGCTACTTTCCTCCGTCAGCCCACGTTACAATCGCAGCGGACTATAGAGGGAGGACAATATGGACGTATTCTGGGTCTGTGTTCTTTTTGTTAGTTTGTATTAAGGGTTGAATCCCAAGTGACAGAAAGGAGAATACCGCTCCTATTTTCGTTTTACCATTTTCCTGCTGGAATGCAGAAACAAAAATATCAGCCGAATTCTCCTTTTCTTGCTTATAGGTTCAAAACCAAAAAAGACTGACAGAAACAAGGAAACGGGATAACGCAGCGGTTTTGCGTGCGATTTCCCTTCGTTCGAGTCTGACAGTAAAACAAATAAACGAGCCTCATTGGCTGTGCCGCTGAGCGCTTCCTACTTCTGTATTTACAGCATAAAAGTAGCCTTTATAATAGGATCATAGCATACACTGACCCATAGCCTATGCCCTATTGAGCACGATCTGTAAAATGTATAGTCTACATTTTTGAATAAAATAATAGGCCACATATTTTATTTATTTTTTATTTAAGAACACGTTCTCACTCCCAACCACTCAACATTTCTCCCCAACTCGTCCACATTGTGGAAAGAAAGACAAATCTTTCCTCTCGTCTGGTTAAGAGACAGGAGTCCGCTACGATGGCCATTACAGCGGTATACCAGGATGATTTGCAACCTGGCTCTAGTAACGCATTGTCACAGCCGTTTTAATGAGGCTATTGATTTTCTGTTTACAAAGATGTCTGAATTGTTTATTGTTTATGAAAATAGACATTTTGAAATGAAAGCTACATTTTGAATAGTTTATTTAGCATATTACATAGTACTGTTTATGCCTAGACTGCTTTGTTTTTTGCTACCTCTAGGGGTCTGTGGGCGGGCTTTCCGCACCAACCAGGTATTTAGGCCAGGTGTGTGTTTGTCATGATGAAAACTAAATGTCGGGGCGCCCTTAGCTCAGTTGGTAGAGCGTCCCCCCCATGGGCCTTGGCCAGCAGCGGACCCGGGTTCGATTCCAGCCCGCGGTCGTTCTCTGCATGTCGCTCCCCTCTCTGCCCCATTTCAACTCTGTCTCTACGCTATCAATAAAGCATAAAAATGCCAAAAAAATATCTTAAAAATAAATAAAATAAAAAACTAAATGTCAAGGGAAAGTGGTGGTGGTTTAAAAAAGTATTTCGACCGCTTATTAAGTTCACTCGTTGCTTACAATGGTTTATTCGTTTCCCAGTAGGGGAGAGTGGCCTAAGTTATGCCGGTGGGGAAGTTGTGCCACCCCTTGTTTCTAGAAAACCATAGAAGAAATTGGAAATGTGACCACATATTTAAGAAGAACCATCCATTTAACTCATCATGTAAAGAAGGGAGAAAAATGGAATAACATATAAGCACATTTAAGCTCAAAAAACAGTTTTTTTGCCTTTCAAAGTAAAATTTCCATGATCAAGGTTTTTTGATTATTATGTCTGAACAATTATAGACATGTTTGAAAACATTTGACACATGTTTTAGTACTTTAGTATGCTACACTTTGCGTCTATATAGTTAGCACGATGTCAGCCCTAAACTGCTGCATCATGCTTATTATCCAAAATTCTGGGGTTGGGGTGATTTGTGCCAGAGGGCCTGGGGTAAGTTATAAGTACATACAGTCATATTAAAAAGTTTGGGACCCCCTTCTAATTTTGGGGATTTTTGTTAATCATTAGCTGGGATTTCAAAGAAGCAAATTCCTTTACATATATGACATACCTTAGGTAAACGGAAGCAATTCAGCGGTGTCATTTTGTTTATTGGAATAATAGAAAATATGCAATAAGCATCATAACAAAATTTGACTGGTGCATAAATTTGGGCACCCCAAAAGAAAAATGTCATCAGTAGGGGAGAACGGGGTAAGTAGGCACACTTTTTACTCTAGTGAGAATTGCTCATCACCAAAACATCTGTCAATAGCCATTCCTACATTAAATTGAAGCTTAAGGTGTTGGCTAGAAATGTGTGTCTCTCTTTTTTTCCAACTTATTGTAATGAAGAAGTAATTTACCATCAAAGACACTCTGACACATTGTGACAACCAACCCCATCAAGGGGTTGGTTGTCACACACTATGGGGTTGTTTGTCACGATGTTATCTTAATGGGAAAAATCTTAAAAAGAAGGCAAGGAGGCAGAACCAAATTTGAATGTTTAATTGCATTGTCAAGTTGACAAATAGGCCTACATAACGTTCTGTAGCCTTGGCAGCTGGTCTAGTTTGGGATGCACTGGGTTGTTTTGATTTTGTTGCCCTTTTTTCTTTTGCTTGCTAGCTGCCTTTTCCTGCTCTATTCTTTTCTTCTCTGGGGTGTCAGTGAGGATACAGCTTGACAATTTCTTTCGTTATTGGGTTCCTTTTCTGGCTGCAGCCTTGAGATAACATGTGACAACCAACCCCCCAAAAAATTTGACGACCAACCCCAACTTGAATTTCTTGCTAGCATCAAGGCCAACAACCATCTGACAACTAATTAGCTTGCTAACCACAATCTAAACTATAGTTTACCCTTCACACTTTCTGAGGGTAACAAGTGTTTTGTTATAAACCCATTGTGTAAAAGCCTAGAAGAAAAATACTGAGAAGCAAAATATTTTGAATTTGACATGAAAAACACAAAACATCCTCTCACCTGAAATGCAGCAGTCTAACTCCAAGGAAGTCTATGTATGTGACCTCTGATCCCAATTCTGGACCTTTTTTATATCAACATTTCAGAGCTAGCGCGCTCTGGTGGCGAGATATAACGAATGTGACATCCAACCCATGTGACAAATTACCCCGTTCTCCCCTACTTAGTTGAGCCTCCTTTTGCAAAAATAACAGCCTCTAGGATACAATGGATACATTTTTAAATAACAGATATAGTTCGGATCTGCAACATTTTAATGTTAAACGCATTTTCTTCAGATATTTGTTAAAAAAGATAGTAATATGTATTTGGCAGACGGCTCCACAGTTAAGAAACTGCAGGATCAGTGGCACCCGATCACACTTAGGTCTAATAGTTTTTTAAACTGCTATAAACAAAGAAAAGACTGGCAGGAAGTTCGTAATAAACTTGTTTTTCAAAGATGTTTCATTACGATGTAAAAAATCTACTTTTAATACATCACTATCCTTGTGCAGTTCAAAATATTACAGCAAGACAAAAGGGTAAAAAGCACCATTTCAAATGTAGCCGTTTAGTTCACTTATAAAAAACATTTGTCTCCTTAAAAAACGTGTATTATAGTAAATATCGTCGTAACTTCAAGAAAATAACCACAAAACAAGTTTTTTTCTTTTATAAAAAACGGTTTTAACAATTTCTTTAAGTATAAAACATTACAGAGTCCCAGGCCAATCAAACAAATTCACTGTCACCATTTGAAATAATGAACGCCCCAGTCAAACCTACGATCACATACAAAGGGTGTTTTTGTCATTAACAAAAATCACTTCTAGTTATTGGGAAATTACAACACAAAGTCTACCAATCATTCTCTGTTTGCTATAATATTAATAAAAAAGAACAAATGTGAACTCCTGGTCCGATCAAAGCCCAAGCCCCGAAATTTCTGGTCAACAATGGCGGCATCTATGCAGTCTTCTGCTGGCCCTTCTTGCCAATGAGGGATTTGTGGATGTGGGGAATGACACCTCCTCCAGCGATTGTTGCCTTGATAAGGGAGTCCAACTCTTCGTCACCACGGATGGCGAGCTGCAAGTGACGGGGAGTGATACGCTTCACCTTCAAGTCTTTGGAGGCATTGCCTGCCAACTCTAGTACTTCTAGTAGCTGCACTGTACACAGCTGCTCTGGCTCCTACACGGCCGTGGCTGGTTGTGCGGGTCTTCAAATGCCTGTGGATACGACCAACTGGGAACTGGAGCCCAGCCCTCTGGGAGCACGACACTGCTTTCGCCTTGGCTTTGCCGCTGTCTTTTCCTGCCTTGCCACCAGCCATTTTTCCGTTTTGTTATTTGATTGTACAACTGAGTCGATAAGAAATAATTTCGGCTCCCGAAAGCAAAGAAACAAATCTGCAGCACCACTTTTAAACATGGAAGAATAACGTGCTAGCAAGTAGGTCAACCAGAATGGGTGGAACACTAACAAACGGAAAGGAGGCATATCGGACAAATGGCGGTCTAAAACCGCTTCTCCTCCCGTGTTTGTATATAGGGAAATTAAATGTCCTTGTCAAACTATAAACATAGCTTGACTTAACTGCATGTATATTTATTGTAGACAGTCTAAGGCACACCTGTGCACTAATCATGATGTCAGATCAGCATCTTGATGTGGCACACCTGTGAGGTGGGATGGATTATCTCAGCAAAGCAGAAGTGCTCACTATCACACATTTAGACAGATTTGTGAACAATGTTTGAGAGAAATGGTAATATTGTGTATCTGGAATGAATTTTAGATCTTTAAGTCCATCTCATGAAAGATGGGAGCAAAAACAAAAGTGTTGCGTTTATAGTGTAGTTAAATCAGTAAACTTATTGACCAGTAAGTTAATGAATTAAACAAAGCTGTGACATTAGGCTTACAGCAGATTGAACTGTAACATGCAGCTTTTTGCCACATGCATTGAGTTATTGATGCAAAATTTTTAAATAGCCTACACCTCCTCCTACTGTATGCAGCGCCACTCTATGTTCTCACCTCAAATGATTTTACCTGGCGATCTACACACACTGGCTGTTACTGAAGCGTTCTATAAAATCACAGGTTGCAACATTATTTCACTGTGGGCTTCTTTCTTTTCATCAGTAGCTTATGATGTTTACCATATGAAAGCGCTATAGCCTACAATCCTTCAGTTTCTCTTTATGGGTACAGTAGCCTACATCACATCTAAATATCACTGGAACATCGAGGGAAGATAAGGGCGATGACATTATGAATAAACTGTTTGGGACGTGACAGGTGACAGCTGTTACATAAGGACATCGCTGCAGACTCGCAGTTTAAGCTTCTCACAGTAGATTCATATTTGTCTGGAAAATACAGATTACAGGTTTTGTATTTATACTATTTGATTTATTGGTATTATTTGTATGATCCAAATAAAAGGCTATTAGCCTAAATTAAAATTGTCTTCATTTTGATGTGGCCCAAAACTTATGAGATTTTCCACATAAGCAATTCATTTTGGGACAGTGTCAGACTTAAAAGACAGTCTTAAAGCAGCTACGAGTAACATTTAAATATCTTTTAAACAGCCCCATGTTTCGATACAGCCGCGATACAGACGTGGGTGTTAGCAGTTTATAACACAGACTAGCATGCTGCTATGTTTGGCCACGCTACTGATCCTGGGTCAGCCTCAACGTTAGAGTGACTGTAGTACAGAGCGGGTGGGATGCACGGGGCGGATCATTCTGCACACGCGTTAATTCCAGAAATCAATCACCCTGCGTTAACGCGATAATTTTGACATCCCTACCTAACAATCAAAGTTCAAATCAATTAAGCTAAATGGTATAGTGTTTAAATCCGCTGAGTTCAACGTTTAATTGCTTTATAATGTCACGTTACGCTCTGCGAGAACGATCTGTAAAATAAATGAATCAATTCAGTAATTTTCTGACAGCATTCCACTCCGTATTGGCACAAAGAATCTTTTTTAAGCTCTCAGTTTTCTGCTGTTCTGTGATCATTCAGAATGAGAAACTATTCTTCTTGAGTGAAGTCAGCGACGCACTTCTTTTTTTTTAGTAGCTGCTCGCAATCAGTCTGTTTGTGTAAAGTTAGCGGCACAAGATCAGTTCATTCTGTACGGAAGCAGTGTCAAATGCGAATCCAACGCCCCCTTCCATGGGGATGCGCACAGAGCCTGAAGCTGAAACCCTCGTTCAACATAGGAAGTTGATAACCGTCTTTGTGATACCGGTCTACTCTGAGTGAGGGTTTGTGTTAAGTTGAACCAGATCGAGAAAAGAGAGCCAGGCTCTGTTGAGTTTGCTTCGTAGTATACCCCTCTGTTGTACGAACTGGTCTTACTAACCCCTGTGATCTTCTACAGCAAGTAAAAAGTGAGATACGTCATATCCCAGAGGGGCAATTTTTCACCAAGCAAATCATGTGGTTTCGCTGGCAGTCAATTCAAACATTCAACAACTTGCGTCATATCTCCAGCATTCAGTTTATTTCATTAATGAGTCATAATCATATCATGGTTATTTCAACATTCGGCATGTCTAGCATCTTCCTTCTCACCATGCATTCCATGGCTAATTAAAGATTCCACTTGCCATTATTCCCCACTATGAGCATTGTCAGCCATGGCGGTGCTATTTAATATATTTTACAATATTGTTTTCAATCTTACCTGTATGTTATTGGGGTCCCACTGGGATTGGTGTGTAGCAGTAGCGCCCTCTACTGAACCCCTGCAGACTTGAGGGGTGCACCCCCCATATTGTTACCAGTGTGATGCACCATCCCATGTGAATTTCCAGTGCTGTCGAGCTGGCTGTGAGAGCTTACTGTATTTACTTTGTTATCGCCAGAATAAAAGGCGGGTTGGTGCTAAATTATGATAAATTCTCTTATAAATTACACAACACACGAGACAGAGAGAGTACACAACTGCTACATGTGTGTCACTCCTATTCCAACCTCTCCCTGTCCCCTTACCCTAACCACCCAGCTGTGATACTTGAACCCAATTTCAGGACTATCGGGCTGTAGGAACATAGGGATGACCCCCCTCGGCGACAACATGCCAAGTTCAACTGCTAGTTGACTCAGAGATAGGTAGGTACATCAGCTAATGAATCTTATCTTTTGACATTCAGTTATCACTTGTTTTTCAGTCATCCCCGTTTGTCCTCATGGCTTCATCAGAAGCATGGCTTACATAGAACTTAAAATAAATATTTTAATGAACTAAATACAGTTTAAATCACTACAGAAGAGATGCTGAGTATTACAGTAAACAACAGTGACATACGTGAGCTTATGGGCGGAGGGGGGCTGGTGAAGGCACAGTAAGGTTTACTGGAGACAGGGTTGGAGTTGAATAGTACGGTCACAGAGACGGTCACACAGTACTCCACACCTGGCTGCAGATATGAGATCACATTCTCCTCTTTGTAAGGCACCCTCAGTCTGAACTGCAACACAAACCAGAGGAGAAACTCATCACATTGTGTGTAATTTTTCTATAGAAATAACTTTTACATGTGAGCCACAGAAAATTAATCATACATAAATGAGAAAGGTTCCATTTATTGCTCTTGAAGCAAGATAAAGGGGTAGTGGTTATAAAGACAAACATAATTATTTCAAAATAAAGAGTCAGATCTTAAGTTTACAACTGCAGTATTTAGTGTTGACACTCTATGTATACAGACAAATATGCAGGGTATAGTGTGGCCAAAATTATTAGAACACCTGACAGATCTGAAAATGTTGACCTTTTTTTTTGCCTCCAAAACATGATTTAATTTTAAAATGTTCATGATATGCAGCAAAAAAATATCAATTGAAGTCAGTCCTACTGTTTTTAACCATTTTTAAAAGGTCCCATATTATGCAAATAGCACTTTTTCAATGTTTTTAACATAAATATGGGTCCACGGTGTGTTTAGAGACTGCCAAAAATACAAATAAAAAAAACTCTCCTTTTCTCCCCCCTTCCCCAATGTACTCCATTCAAACAACCCTTTGAGAAACACTGGTTTAGATCAAAGCAAATGCATGTGTTGGAATGGCCAAGTCAAAGTCCAGACCTAAATCCAACTGAGAATCTCTGGCAAGTTGCTGTTCAAAAATGTCAGTCTCTAGATTCGCAAATCATAGCCATAGCCCAAAAGACTTGCAGCTATAATTGCAGCGAAAGGTAGTTCTACAAAGTATTGACTGAATACTTTTGCAAGCCAAACTTTTCAGTTTTTAATTTGAAATTTTGTAAACTGCAAACGTGTATCATTTTCATTCCACATCACAAATATGCGCCACTTTGTGTTGGTCTATCACATACAATCCCAATAAAATATTCACGTGTGTGGTTGTAACGTGACAAAATGTGGAAAGGTGCAAAGGGTATGAATACTTTTGCAAGCCACTGTAAATGTATGAATATATTCTTGTCATATTACCATATTCAGACCACCACTTCCAAAAGGAAAGCAAAGTCAGTCGGTTATGTACTTGTTTGAAGACTTGTTTTAGTTTTTGTAATTTAAGATTTTTTACATGCTCAAGTTCCTGCAGTTCTTAACCCATTGATGACGGCTGCTGCGCGATGCCACATTGTCTCTCCTGCCTGATGCTGCGTAACGCAGCATTGTTACTTTATCTAATTTTCATGGCGTGCGCAGCATAGAATGCACCGTCATTGCTTCAAATACACATGAGGTGGGTTTTGTTGATTTTTTAAGACCACGTGAACACCCAAAAGTTGTGTGGTTTGCCGAAAATCACGACAATAAAAAAAATTAAAAGAAATTACGCCAGTTGTGTCGGCGATACTGTATTACAGAACAGTTAGTGGCGTTTGATGCGCAGAATCAAGGTCTACTATAGACTACTGACGAAAATCACACAACAAATTGCATCTATTTATTAACAATATTTATGAATTTAGGCTATATTTTGCTACTCCAACTCAAATTAAGCCCAGCCAGGCGATAGTTAAGTTTCAGTTTCGTTTTCATCTCCGTGGTATACAGCCGTTTGGACCAGCTGATCGGCTCTAACTAACTAACTAACTTAGCTTTCCCATTGCAGTCTAATAATGCCTCATTTTTAACACCACAAAGGGTGGGAAGTTATTCCTGTGGAAATCAAACTGTGAAGCTACTGTTTTCACTGGTTTTAAATCGTCTGAGTGTTATTTTTAGCCGTTAGCGCACATGTAGCTTCGGATGTAGCACCCAATGTTTGCTTCTATTGCACTAACTTAGCTTTCCCATTGCAGTCTAATAAGGCCTCGTTTTTAACACCACAAAGGGTGGGAAGTTATTCCTGTAGAAATCAAACTGTGAAGCTACTTTTTTCACTGGTTTTAATCATGTCAGGTCATGTCAAACTGTTCAAAGTATGGCTTAGCTTCGTCTAAACACTGTGTTCGCAGTCACGCAGTGTCTCTCTAGTATCACGTAAGCACGGCAGAGACGGTGGGGGCATGGACATATAAAGAAATGGACACCGTATTGAAACATGGCGCCCATTCATTCCTATGAAAGCTGCTCATAGGCACAGAGAAGCAACAAGGAAGTATAATCCGGAAATTCCATACGGCCCAAAGCATGACGTAGCATAGACGTAGCGGCATTATGGACCTATCAAGAAAGAGGGCGGCAAGCGTAGCGGACTGGAGGCGGTTGTCTCGTTCTGTAGCATCTAGCCTGGCGAAAACCAACTGAAAGCCGTTAAAAGCCGTTGGGCTAATAAAACACTTTAGGTGGCGTTTTGAAATGAGAAAACTTACATTTTAATAGTATATGGTCTAAAGATAAGTATGAGCCTATGATTGATATCCAGAAAAAATGTGCAGAGACACAATCTTGTTCGCCGCTTGTACTGTGTGGACAGGGACATCTGCCTACGGGCCGCATGAAAATAAGCTCCACCCCTTACCATGCAATACCAATGGGTTGGCCACATGTCCATGCTGGCTGCTCGGAGAAGGCAGCATCCTGGGGGCCTGGGTGGGGGGCCCGGCAGAGAGGTGGGAGGGGCTAGCCAGTTCGCAGGCTGCAGACACCAATATAGGTCATCCTGAGACCAGAGGAAAATCAGGGTATAGAGGCTTGCTACAATAAATGATCTGAACGGGTTTTTCAGCAAACATTTAAAAAAATAAGTAGTAGGGACTACTTAGACCGTATAAAATTGAAAGCAAAGTGCATAATATGGGAGCTTTAATCTAAATGTGTGAATTTGAAAGGAGCAGCACTGACAGTCAGTCGTTGTGCCTCACTAAAGCAGGTTGAAAGTGTATTCTTCTTCTTCTGTGCATTTCCTGCAGACGGTTGAGCATTGCCAGTCCAGGCAGACACACAGTTAACGTTAAAAACACTCCCACACACAAACACAACCCCCATCCACTTGCAACATTTAAATTGACAGATTTGAGAGGCAGCAATTTGTCTCGGGAGCTTCATTTAACTGTGTGGCCGTCTATTTTTTTTTGGTTGCATACATTAGGACAACGATACCCTCATCCTGGGTTGCCCTTTAGTTTTTTTAAAAGACAAAAACGCATTAATAATTTCCTTCAAAATTATAGGGATGTTCAGGTGCAAAGCCAAGAGGGACCGTTTCAACTGTTGAAGTGCCTTCACTATATACACGCAGAATTGCAGCAACAGGTAAGGACATGCGAACAGCCCCTCTCCTTTACCATATCTAGCTCCTCCCCTTTACCATCTCAATCCCCTCTCCTTTACCAATTAGCTCCCCCATTTACCATATTAAGCTCCTCCCTTTACCATATCTAGCTTATTTCCGTTACCATCCCAAGCCCCTCCCCTTTAACAACTAGTCCCCCCTTACAGCCATAAGCTCCTCCCCTTTATCATATTAAGTCCCTCCCATTTACCATCTCAAGCTCCTCCTCGTTACCAATTAGCTCCTCCAATTTAACCACTAGCCCTCCCCTTTAAATTAAGCATCCTCCCTTTACCATTGTAGGCCCCTCCCCTTTACCATATTAAGCCCCTCCTCTTTACCATATTAAGCCCCTATCCTTTACCATATCAAGCTCCTCCCCTTTGACCACCTCAAGCTCCTCCGCTTAACCAATTAGCTCCTCCCCTTTACCACATTAAGCTCCTCTCCTTTACAAGCCAGTTAGTTTTTCAGGTTAGAGGCCAGTCTAAAAGCAGCATCGCCATCACCCATTGGCAGTAGGATGATTGGATATTCCATAAGTGTGGAGCTCATGTGCATATTCAAATTGATTTAAGAAGAAACTTGTAATACAAAAAAGTTACTTTTCAAGTATACTTTTACTTTGTAAAGTTGTATTGTGGTAGGAGTAAAGGAAACAATTAAGCCTATTTGGGTTTATTTTGGGCATGTATGATTAGTGTATAGCTCATTTGCATATTAAAATTAATTTTCAAAGAAACCTGTAATACATAAAAAGTTCATTTTCCTGGATAATTTCATTGTGTATAGTTTCATTTTGATAGTGGTAAAGGAAAAAAATAGCCCCATTGGGTTGTATTGCTGTCTCGCCTTATTGGCACACATCTCGGATTGATGAGAATTAAACATATTTCCTCAACTAGCAGCGTTTCCCCCAGCGCTTTATAGTTAAGGCGGCCGCCTTAGCAAAACCAGCCCCCCGCCTTGACTATTGACCGACCAAAAAAAGAAAAAAAAAATTAAATCTTTAATTTTTTTATTTTTAGTGCTGCACAATTAATGTACTAGCAAGCGCGATGTGTGATTTGTCATGGTCAGAAATGCGCGAAAGGCCGTGATTTGGGGTAAATAAATGTGCACATATGTCTCCAAGCGTTTCTCTCTGCTCAGACTATCAGCTGCTCTGTGTCTGGGGCTCTGCGCGCGCGACCGTGCCGCGCTGCGCGTGACTACGGCATGTACGCGGGAGAGTAAACTAGCAGCAGCAAACCGACATTTAACCGGTGGCGATAATAAACGCAGTGCGGTTCTATGGGGATATTTAGCTGAACAGAAAGAAGTGCTCTGCAAAGCTAGACTAGTTTAAGACTCCACATCACCGTGGCAACACAACTTATCGGCTCATACAGCGCAGAGAAAAGTCTGATACATGCATGAGAGTGATGGCCCAGGCACCTTTCAGTAAGTTTACAGAAGTGCACACTGTAACTGTCTTTGAAATGCATTTAGTCATTTTAAGGGGAAAACACATTGTATTATTTCAATAATTGAATTATTTTTCAAACGACGAGATACATTTTTCTGAATTTTAAATGCTGCTTTATTTTTATGTTTTAAATTTGGAAATACATGTTCCAAAACAACCAATAACCTCTGCATTTAAAAAGAAATCAAGCAAGTAGGCTAATAATAACCATATATGAATTAATCGCATCACAGTTGTCCACAATAATCTCACAACAGCCCCCCATCCAAAAAGGAACTTTAAAAAGCAATTTGATGTGCATACACATGTTAAGTGTATGGTCCATTATTTGTATTTAGTGTGTCTGCATGGTATTGCACCAAAACAGTAGAATTTCTCTAATTGTATTTTTTTTGTCTGCATGTTTGCACAAAATGTGCACATAGCAAACAAAATTGCACAACTGTAAGGTCAGTGTCATTCAAATAAACAGAACTATTTCTTTAGTGCGCATTGGCATCTTTGAGCAAAATACCCCCAAAATTTTCACCGAGGCGCGTTGCGCCGCGCCTCCTGTACGGCTAGACAGTGACCACCTTGACTAAGACATTTCCTGGGGGAAACACTGACTAGGATGTCTTTTAGTATGTTGTTCTGGACACCTCATAGAAATTATCTGAGCTGTAAAAAAATATTTTACAATTAATTCTATTTTTGGCCCCAAAATGCTTACTTTGCCTAGCCTAGTGTGTGTGTGTGTGTATGTGTGTGTGTGTGTGTGTGCGTGTGTGTGTGCGTGTGTGTTGAGTATGTGTGTGTGTGTCTAAGGTGACCCTTGTGAAAGTGTGTGCGTATGTGAGTGCATGTCCCTTGTGGTCTGTGTGTCTCTGATATGTCCTTATAAGCAATAGATCCTTCAATCAGATGTTTTTAATACACCACTGCTGTTAGCTGTGTTGCAATTTTAAAGGTCAACTCTTTCATACTGTATTAACTTGTGTAACCTATTTTCCTGTTTAGGCTCTTATTGTGAAAAGGCGAACACGGAAGTGTGGTTGTAATGTTGTTGATTTGACTTATGTTGGGAGCGCTTCAATAAAGTGGCTCGTTCCGTTCCCTGAATGGAGTTTTCCGAGTCCTTATTTCTATAATACTGAAGTATAGGCGACGGCCAAAGCGCTAGGTTACATTGGTGGCAGCTGTAGGATTAGTTCTGCTCGGACGCCCATCGGAAGATAAGTTTGAAACGGACAAAGCTAGCACGCGTGGAGAATCGGCGATGCGTCCAGCGTGAGGACTTCACCCTTCATCTCATCATCATTGTGTACTAAGTTGAAAGAGCTACAAATAAAAGAAAGAAACAGCAAAATGTGGAAGTTTGACGAGGACCTGTTGGACTACAGGCAGCGCCGAAGAGAAAGACCGTTCTCCAGCAACGTGAAGATTTGGACAAAAACATTTGCTAGACTGTTTCAGAGCAAACATCTCTGCCCGCCTTCGTGCTCCGGGTGAGAGCTTGGAGGTTTATGCAGCAGATATAAGCAAGCTAGTTCAGGAAGCATTCCCAGGCTACGGCGACATAGCTCAGAATGAAGAGAAGAGTTTTGCAGGTTTCTGGCGGGGCTCAACCCGGCCCTGAGAGCTAAATGTCACGAGCAGGGGGCTACCGATCTGGATGAGGCCCTTATCATCGCCGGCCGATGTGAGATGGCTCAAGAGGCTTTAAAGATTGACTATGGCAACAATCAGATACGCCAGACTCCTACTGGATGCGGTGCAGCAGCAATGGTGCACTCCTTATCTGATGGTGGAGGTGGTTTGTACAGAACCATGGACAGACTTACTGAGGATATGAGAGAAATGAGAGTAGAAATTAGGCGAATGGCAGAGGAAAACAATAAACTGAAAAGCAGTGGCTGGGGAGATGAAAGAAAAAGCTCTCACCCAGTGCGTGGAGGCCAGTGCCAGTGTATGTGTGGTGAGCAGGGCTGCCAGTGGCGTCGCCCACGGGGGCGCTCACCTAAACGTGGCTGGCGTGAAAGAGGAGCAGAAGGCGGTCCTGGTGGAAGACAGGATTACAAGGGGTCATTTGGTGACAGAACCCCCTCTCCAACTTGGCAGGGCACTAGACCTGCCAGAAGCTCCTTCCAGGATGATTCACAGAGGAGACGAGGGGTGCGTTTTCTCTCTCCCAAGAGGGAGGAGCCTGCCAACCTATCGGGAAAAGAGATGTAGCTGATGTTACGGCCCAAACACCAGCTACTGCACTTCGGGGCCCTTTTGAGCGAGAAACGCTTCTCTTCTCAACAGGTAACATCCAAATACATGACACAACAGAGCAACAACATACCTCATATGTAAGAGGCAGCATTGAAGGGACTGAAATAAATATATATCAATATAGAGCAACAGAGTCATTCATCAGTTCTGATTTTCGCATGTCAGTTCCAGCACTACGTAAACGGCCCTTAAATGCAGACTTCATTTCCGCACGTGCTGTGAATGGCCAGATGCTTGATATATTGGGCACCGTTACTGCGACTCTACGTTTAGGGGAATACTCCTGGCAACATGTGTTCCATGTGCTGAGGGGGTCCACACTAGCAGCACTGTTGGGACTTGACTGTCTTACAGTTAATCATGCACTACTTGACTATGCCCGTGGCAAACTATTATTATTATTTTTTTTTTTTTTACCTTTATTTATAAAAGTAAATCCCATTGAAACCGAAGACTCTTTTACAAGGGAGACCTGTTTTCCTTTCCCACTTTACCATTCACACACACATTCATACACCGATAGCAGGCTAACTATCGACATTCACACGAGGCAAGTTGGGTGAAGTGTCTTGCCCAAGGACACAACAACCATGGCACATGGTGGCAGGGCGTGGATCGAACCTCCAACCCTTTGATCATCAGCCGACCCGCTCTACCAACTGAGCCACAGTCGTCCCAATAATTGTGGGACACTGTAATTCCCCTTTTGAGTGGCAAAGACTTGATTCCAGAGTGTTGCAATATTTCCATTACCACGGCCACAACAATACCCCCACTCAGCGAGATGCTGGTTCCAGTAAATGTGTCCCCAGCTGGCCTCGTTGACCAGCTCCCTGACTTTGTGGGCTACTTAGCACCCAACCTCCAAAACAAATGTGGGTGTGTTGTGGCTCACACAGTGACGTCAGTGAGAGATGGGGTTACTACAGCCTGTGTTTTAAACCCTACGGATCAGGACATTGTACTCAGAGAAGGTATTCACCTGGGGGAGTTTTTCTCTGTGGATGAGTCCGAGCTTGTATCACTCCCACAGATTACTTATAAAACACCACATCAAAACCGGCAACCCATGAGACGGGGTGCCTACCGGACCTCACCAGACAAGCGAGAAGAGATAGACAAGCAGGTAGCGGCCCTGCTAGCTGATGGGGTGATTGAGGAAAGCTGTAGCCCCTGGGCCTCGCCTGTCGTTCTGGTGAGTGGAGGTTTTGCATTGATTATCGTCGCTTGAACAGTATAACTGTGAAAGACTCTCATCCTCTTCCCAGGGTGGATGACACCCCGGATGCGCTGGCTGGCTCTCTGTGGTTCACCACCCTGGATTTCACAAATGGGTACTGGCAGGTGGAGGTCGCTGAGGACGACAGGGAGAAAACTGCCTTCACAACCGGCAGGGGCCTCTACCAGTGGCGGTCGATGCCAATGGGCCTCACTAACTCACCTGCCATGTTTCAGCGTATGATGGAGCTGGTGCTCAGAGGGCTTCCCTGGCTGGTGTGCATGGTCTATCTTGACGACGTACTGATCTACAGCCCCACCTTTGAGGAACATCTTTCCACACACTGCCGGAGGTGTTCTCCAGGATCCAATCAGAAGGCCTCAGGTTAAACCCTAAAAAGTGTCATCTTGCCCAAGACCATGTGGTGTATTTGAGTATTTGAAGGAAGTACTTTCATCTGCCCCAGTTGTCACAATGCCAGACTTTCATATTCCCTTTAAAATGTATACAGATGCCTCCAACGATGCTCTGTTGGCTCAGGACAGAGAAGGGCTGGAGAGAGTGGTTGTGTATGCTAGTCAGTCGCTGGCTCCCACCAAAAGGCTCTGGTCCACATTCAACAGAGTTGTGGGCTGTGGTGTGGGCTGTACGCCAATTCAGACACTACATTGGATCAGCTGCCTTCACCATTATAACTGACCATAAGCCTCTGCTTGGCCTTCGCAGCATGTCCATTGACAAAGACCCCACAGGAAGGAGAGCAAGATGGGTGTTAGAACTGGACCCTTTTAACTGGGTCATGCAGCACAAAGAGGGTCAGCATCCCATGCCAAACCCGCAGAGCCCCAGCGCCCAAACATAGAGCGCCAATGGGGGGGTTCTCAAGCTACTCTACCATTTCAGAGTCGCAACTGACATTCTTGAACTGCCTATGACTTCTAAGGGTAACAGATATGTGTTAGTGGTAGAAAACTACTTTACCAAGTTTGTAAACCTGCATGCTCTTCCTAACCAAACAGCCCAGTCTGTAACACAGTGTTTGTTTGAGGACTATGTTTTAGTTCATGGTATTCCAGAGACTGTTCACAGTGATCAGGGTCGGCAATTTGAGGCCGAGATTGTGCAGAGACTGTGTCAACTGTTAGGTATTAAGAAAACACGCACTACCCCATACAATCCCAAATTGGATGACATGGTTGAATGTTTTAAGCATTGACCAGCTTGCCAAATCGCTGCTTGCTTGTGGTGGTGAATGGGACGATTATCTGAAACATGTGGCTTTCGCCTAGAACACATCTGTTCATTCCAGCACCAGCTACTCTCCCTACTATTTGGTGCATGGATGGGAAGCTCGGGTCCCAGTGGATGTGCTGGTGTCATCACAGGTATCATCAAACTTATCTTCTTCTCATGCTGACTTTGTGACCTCTATAGCAGGGAAGCTGGAGATGGCGTTTGGTGGTGCCAGACAGAGCGGTGTCCAAGCACACGAGAAACATAAACTGTACTATGATGGAGATGTCCGCCACACACCATATGCAGAAGGAGATCTGGTGTGGCTTCACAACCCCACAGAGGACCGTATGAAGCTCACTCCCCACTGGAAGGGACCATACAGGGTACTTACAGTGTTGGGCTCTCAAGGAGAACTTGGGCTCACCTATCGTATTGCCTGTCCTTTGGACTCTGACAGAGTGACGCAGGTAGTCCATTGCGACAGACTGAAACGGTATACTCTACCACTCCTTTCTGGCTCTTCAGGCGGCCTTCCGGCTCCCCCTCTTCATGCCCACTCACAACCGGACGAGGGACCCTCCTGTGGGGACTGGACGGCTGAGGAGCCCCTCGTTGCTATTGGCACAGGAACTGCTCAGGTTACAGGCACCGAGGTGCCACGACAGACTGTATCGCGTTCGGGAAGAGCTGTGAGACAGCCAGTTCATTTCAAGGACTTTGTCAGTTATGGTTAACGAGCTAATTCCAATGTAGGCAATATGTCTAACACTGAGGTATTATATCTGTTCTAAAAATTCATGTTGACATGCTGTTTGTATGTTGGGTCATTGTTATTTTTGAGGAGCTGAATTATACCTTTTGTACTGTAACCTTCATTGGGTTTCACAAATTAATGTGGTTATTTACTTGTTTGTCAAAATAATAACTATTTTGATTCTGAATAGGGGGAGATGCTCCATGCTTTATGAGTGAGGTTATAAAGATTGACATAATTTTTTTTCTTGGTAATGCAGCATATTACTGTAAGTGTTGCAGTGTTTTTTTTCAACTTAAAGGGAAAATTTGCCGATTTTCAACCTTAACTCATCTACCATAATATTATTTGGGTCGCATTATATCCCCGTGTATTTTTTCAAAACACCGTCCGTTTCGCGGGGACCGAGCTTCAAAAATCCATTCACCGGTGACGTTTCTATGACGTTTCTGTGTCAAGGAAGAGCTCGTGCAGACTACAGCCTCTCGGAGCCGAGCTCACCAACCCCCCTCCCTGTAGTCTGGCTTGACCACTCCCGCCAGCGTCTATTAAGCGCTGGCGTCGGCAAACAACGCTACGCCTCCATTGGCTGCTTCCCGGGGTTAGCCCCGCCGTAGATGATTGTGATTGGTTTAAATAAATAAAAACAGGCCAGCCCAGTTTCCCCCCGAATAGACGGCTCTAAACGGAGTGCTTCCAGACCATACTACTTGCTGTAGTTTGGTCTGGCTTTGCGAGACTACCCTCCCTGTGAATCCAGGGGGCGGACTCTAAAAGCACGTGCGAACCAAAACAAACCGTCTGTCCATGCCCCATGTCAGTTTACTTGTATCATTTCCTGCATTGAAAATTGCATCTTTTCACAGGAGCACAGACGATATCATGGATGAGGATACCTTAAAAAGTGTGTTGGCTGACTGGAATGAAGCAGCAGGGTATTTAGTTGAGCCAGAGAAGCCTACACTGCTGAAGAAATTCAGCGAGGAAATACAGTATGCAGAGAGGCCGAGGCTGCAGCTGTTTTTAGCCTTGGTTAGCGTTAGCCTTGTAAAGACATTACAACTGGACCACCACTAGAAACCGAGAGGCATTTTCAATATCCCAAAAATAATTTGGAAAAGACAACAAATAACAGCAAGACCGGGAGGGCAGATGATCATTGAGTGAGTAACATTATTTTTTTCTAGCATGTTGTAACGTTATCTTTGTCACATTGTGTTGTCTGAGCCATTGCACTTATGTTGCACTTTGTAGCATGTCTATAGCACTTTCCAGAAGAACCCTTTACAACAGGTCAAATAAAATGACCAGTCTTTTGTTCTTACATTGGCTGCTATTGTTACAGTATAGCTTTGGGGAGAATACCCACTTGTTTTGTGTTTACTTTCTTTAGACATAATCAACTTGTCGCACGTCGGTTCTTTATTGAGTGGGTGCTCCAAAGGGGAGAGACCTTGCAAGGGGACTGCATCATCTTACCTGCTTGTGTCATACAGCGCATCAGAGCCAAATATCCATCTCCAAATGGTCACTACAGAGGACAGGCTGAAGAAGATGCTACGTAGAAGCTACGGATGAGCTATGATCAAATATGTTGACCTGTAAATACTGCTGCTAACTATGGACACTGATTGAGATTTAATCATGTGAAAATGTGTCAATTCTCCTTGACTGTATTTACAAATAAAAATAATTTTGTATAAACATGATTGTTTTAGCATCATGTCATAGCACAGGTAACCATTTTAATACATAGGTTTGACTTATCAACTAAAAGTGAAATAGTTTCAGAGAAACAAACACTAAGGCATAGATAGAGTTTAATATAACAAGCAAGTACAACTATGTGCATTATTCTACACACAACTGCAAAAACAAATGTAAAAAAGAAAAATAACATTTTCAAACACTTTGAGTTTCCAGTGTGTTGGGAAAAACAATTGGAGCATAATGCTTCCTTCGTCAAGTTACTGTTGAAATATTGAGTGATGTTTAGCAGCAGCTTCTTCTGTTGTTGGTTTTGGACATGTTGTGAGGGAGGGCAGGCTGAGGGAGCTGTAGTCATGATGTCAGCACTTTGCAGGCAGCGGTAGGGTCGCTTCTACGTGTGATGACGAGTTCTACCAGGGATGCTCTGAAGTGGAGCTTGTGGGATGTAAACAGTCTTCACAACCGATTGCGTGGTCCTCGGACAATACACCATCTTCCTTTGGACCTCACCTGAAATGACAAATTATGTTTGCATCACAAGGCCAGCACTGAAGAGATGACAAAAGAAAAATCATGGTGTTATACTGTAAGATAATGTTGCTGTTGCAATAAATATATAAAACAGACATACCAATATGTAACCACATATGTATGTGCACTAACACAACAGTAGTCTTTTGTCTAAGAAGACATCATATTTATATTAGAAGCCAAGCATACTGTATGCCAGGGTGTGGCTGTGCATTTGTATAGGAAGAGCCAAGACGACACAAAGCTAGGGACATTCAGTGCTAATCACCCAGTCATCACCATCAGCATAGCAATAGTTCATGGTTTTGAAAAGCTGATCATTTTAACAACATCGCTAATAACCATGCACATGGAAAACAAACACACAGTCACACACAAACAGTCTTGCAAATGCAACTAAATCTTCCTCAATGTTACACAGAGGGGCCTATACTGTTCCCCTCACGAGTTCACTTCTAGCTGTAGCTTAGCGGCTAAGCTAACTTGGCTACAGATACAACCGGTAGACTAATTCCTCCTTGCCCCATCAATCAGCCTTACACCGGGACACAATATTCAACAGCGGTGTGGGCAGCACAATATTAATGTAGGGGAAACACTGATACTAACTACAGTAGGCTACTATGCAATTTAGCTCACGTTAGCTTACCTTTATTCGGATTCTTTTTCCCGGGGCTGGGGCTATGCATGTATGCATCACGCCGTTGGGGAACTTTTATCAACAGGTAGTCTCTTCAGTTTACGCTTACTCCTTCTTCTTTTCTGTTTCCTAAAGTTGGCGCATCCAGGCACATTACAGGACGGCATGTTTTCTTTGTGGTAGTAGTCAAACAGGGAAATAATACGAAGCGCGCTACAACTGTTCTGTTGACACGGGTGCTGTGCCTGTGTGGTCACCATGGTAGTCTGGCATGACCACTTCCGCCAGCGTCTATTCGCTTGCGGCGGCAAGCTACGCAGCCCTGACGCAGCCCCCTCCTTTTCCGGTTGCTGGCTTTCCCCTATTGTGATCCCCCTCAAATTCGGAAACAATTCGCTCACAGTCAACCCGTGTGCTTATGTGCAGCGCTCTCTCTCTCTCACACACACACACACACACAGGGTGTGAGAAGTCACATTACTGTAGACAGAAATAAAGTGTGGCGATACTTAATAATATTGGCGGCGGCGGTCCGGGACGCAGCCGAGCCTAGCTGTCCAACTTCATTGTACAACTACCCCCGGGCAGAAATACCCTCATAAACTCTGGAAAATGAAGCGTGGGGGTTTGAATTGAGCACCGGACCTTATAACCAGCTAGATTAAGACCCGCCGTTCCCTTTCTTTGGTGAATTAGGGACTAAGCAGCGGTGTTTTAGCGACGGGGAAAGATTCCAACGGCTTCCACTATCACCTAGCAACTCTTACGGCTACTTGCTGCAGTTGGTGTAGCGCTCACAACGTCAAAACCCTGTTCTGCCTGTAAACAGACGGACTACGGCTCTGACTACAGCGATAGGAGGTGGTGACATAAGTTCTCGAATGCTAAAAATTCTACTCGACCGCCGTAGCCTTGCCTCTCAACCACCGATGATAATGTTACCAGAGATAACACTACGTGGCTAGTTTACTCCGGTTAAGTTATCCCGTGAGCTCCTCGGGGGCTAAAATGTATGGTGTCTTGACATGCTGGTTAGAAAGCAACACACTATGTATATTCCTTTTGTCTTTAATAGTTTTTGTGTGGCGTTTGCGGGTTTAGCCATTTCTCTGACAGTCTCTGGACGTGAAGACGTTCCATCAAAATAAGTCCCCCCCCCGGCACTATTTTGCAGGACACCGCTGCTGCTTCCCGGGGTTAGCCCCGCCCTAGATGATTGTGATTGGTTTAAACAAATACAAACAGGCTAGCCCAGTTTCCCCCGGTTTCCCCACCCGAATAGACGGCTCTAAACAGAGTGCTTCCAGACCATACTACTTGCTGTAGTTTGGTCTGGCTTTGCGAGACTATCACCATGGTAACGCGAGCAGCTCGGAATCTGGGCGGGCTGCAGAGCGTACCCCCCGCACAATGCATCCTGGGGCCTGTAGGAACTGTAAAAACGGCTACATCAGCCCCACGTCATCAGTTTAAATCCGAAATCATTGTGCTCTCTGCCAATTCGGATCAATTTTTTGGGGGCTTTTTTCATTAGACTACTAATATACTCGGCCCTGATATACCATTTACATGAAAATCGGCGAATTTTCCCTTCAAGTGCACTTAAGTTGTTGATGTGCGGAAACGGGGACGTTCCTTCTTGGAGGAGGGGAGTTATGTAACTTATTTTCCTGTTTAGGCTCTTATTGTGAAAAGGGGAACACGGAAGTGTGATTGTAATGTTGTTGATTTGACTTATGTTGGGAGCGCTTCAATAAAGTGGCTTGTTCCTTTCCGTGAATGGAGTTTTCCGAGTCCTTATTTCTATAATACTGAAGTATAGGCGATGGCCAAAACGCTCGGTTACACTTGTATCCTTGTCATATATGTTGAAAAATCCTAGAGTTTAAATATTTATCTAGTGACTAGATAAATGGTTATTCAAGAAAACAACTAGATTCTAGTCGGTAATTATAACAAAAGCTAATGACAATTTCTGCTGATTCACAAACTGACTAATTAAGGAATCTGTAAAGTTCTACAAATCCATGTTAAGATCATTAATGACAAGATATGTATTAAGTTTCCTCCTGCTGGAAACGCAGTACATTATACTGTATATGTATAACAGTATACATAAATATCTAAAAGAGTACGTTGTGTGCCATAAAACAAAAACAATAAAAGGAATTTACCCCTTAAAAAATAAAAAGGTTAATGATCCATTATGAATAGAAAGACATTGATTAGTGGCGTTTTAAGGCAAACACATACCTGTGCACCATCCCTGGTCCTCTGCACGTGGAAGACCAGCTCTGTGTAGAGCTGGTGCTGCTGGAGCCCAATGAGCTGCAGGAGCAAACAGTTCCCACAGCCGGACACAGACACGTTCGGAGGTCCAAGCAGCGCTATGGGGAGGAAGCAACCCACTGTCAGTCTGCTGGGAACAGCTTCATTGTCAGACAGTCTTATAATTTTAAAAACTGGAGCAAAGATGGCTGCCATTGCCACTTCATTTTCAACATCTGAAATTGAACGAAAGAAAACAAATGGGTACCAAGTACAGTCCCGGACAAAAGTCTTGTCACTTATCAATTTTGTAGAAACAACAGCTTAAAAACTGACTTTTAATTAATCCATTGGTTTAAAAAAATGGCTCATATGAAAGCTAAAACCCTCCCAAATTATGTTTAATATACTAAACCACCTGCGTCATAGTTGTTGTGTCCTTGGACAAGACACTTCACCCACTTTGCCTCGTGTGAATGTCGATAGTTAGCCTGCTATCGGTGTATGAATGTGTGTGAGTGGTAACGTGTAAATGGGAACAGGTCTCCCTTGCAAAAGAGTCTTCGGACTCAATGGGATATACCTGTATAAATAAAGGTTAAAAAATAAATTTGCTTCATTGAAGAAATATTGATCATTTAATGAATACAGGAAGGTCAGATTTTGGCAAGACAAAAGTTGTCGCCTACAGAGAGTAATGTAAAAATTTAACAAATAATTTACTTCAAATACAAAAATATGTTGCATAACATCAGTGAATTAAGTAGTGGTGCTGTGAGATCCATATTTAATATCTTGTATGACTTCAATATCTACATCAAAGTTCCTCAAGGCAAAGAAGATCAAGGTGCTCCAGGACTGGCCAGCCCAGTCACCAGACATGAACATCATTGAGCATGTCTGGGGTAGAATGAAAGAGGAAGCATGGAAGACCAAACCAAAGAATCTTGATGAACTCTGGGAGGCATGTAAGACTGCTTTCTTTGCTATTCCTGATGACTTCATCAATAAATCGTATGAATCATTGTCAAACCGCATGGATCATGGAAGTCATACAAGATATTAAATATGGATCTCACAGCACCACTACGTAATTAACTGATGTTATGCAACATATTTTTGTATCTGAAGTAAATTACTTGTTCAATTTTCACATTACTAGGCGACAACACTTTTGTCTTGCCAAAATCTGACCTTTCTGTGTTCATTAAATTATCAATATTTCTGCAGTGAAGCAAATTTATTTTAGTATATTAAACATAATTTTGGAGGGTTTTAGCTTTCATGTGAGCCATTTTTTTAAACCAATGGATTAATTAAAAGTCAGTTTAGAAGCTGTTGTTTCTACAAAATTGATAAGTGACAAGACTTTTGTCCGGGACTGTACACTGAATATCCTCTGTATATATGGAAGAATTCTATCATTCCGATTTAAGTTTTCCATCATTTGCTTTATGCTTAGAAAATGTGGATATTTGGTACCAGCCACTGTTGTCAAGTTCAACTAACAAGATCTCTTTAGTTCTACCTCCCTGCTACATGGGTGTAACTTCATCATGTGGTGTCTCACTGTCAGACAGAGGCTGGAAGCACCCGGACACAGTCCAGTTGGATGTGTGAGTGTGTGTGAAGGCCTGGACACGGGCTTGGTAGTGGTCGAATGGATCGGAGAACGCTCTAGTTAGGTTACAGGTCTGTCCTGCCATTAGCTCCAAACAACCAGCCACTGGGCTCCAGGAGTTCTTCCTCCAACGTGAAAGAAAAGGCAGACAGATAAAGAGATATGAGAGCTAAAGACAACTGTTCAGAATAATGTGTCATTTCACATATTACCACAGTGTGCGTTATCCTGATACAAGGAAAGTCAAACTTGTTATGACACTGCTTCAAGTGCAGTTACTTGAAATGGAAAGTGCCTGCTCACAGGGTTTAGACTTGCTTCACTAAAAAAAATTAAACACTGTTTCAGAAGTTGCACATCAGAAGTATCAGTAATCAGTGCGTGTTTGTCTCCGGTAGCTCAATAGGATTGCTCCTTAATTAGCTTCACTGTCTTCTATCAGCTCCTTCCACCCTGGTGCCTGCCTACTCAATACCTGAGGCGGAGGACTTGAACTGTGAATTGTGTGTCTGGTGGGCTCTGCAGGCCAGGCAGGAAGCTGAGCGTATGCTCCATGTTGAAGGAAGAGATGGAGACGTTGGAAGGTGCAGGGAGAGAAATGCATACCACTGCAGTGGAGGACAGAAGAATATTAGTTTAACATTGAAAGGATTTTTCAATAACCTTTGTAAATATACAGTTACACTACAGGAATATGCCCTGTGAATACCCAATAGCTATGCACCTAAGTGAACATCCACTATGCATTTACTACTTTTGCCACCAACCACATAAACACGGTGCCACCATATACACCATGTTCCAAATTATTATGCAAATTGGATTAAAGTGTCATAAACATTCAATGTTTTGTTTTTCAATTAAACTCATGTATGATATTGTGTCTCAGGACGCCTTGGATCATTGAAATCAATCTCATACACCTGTGATAATTAGTTTGCCATGTGAGCCCAATCAAAGGAAATCTACTTAAGAAGTACGTTCCAAATTATTAAGCAGGCCACATGTTTCAAGCAATATGGGAAAGAAAAAGGATATCTCTGCTGCCGAAAAGAGTCAAATAGTGCAATACCTTGGACAAGGTATGAAAACATTAGATATTTCACGGAAAATTAAGTGCGATCATCGTACTGTGAAGAGTTTTGTGGCTGATTCAGAGCACAGACGGGTTTGTGCAAATAAAGGCATAATGAGGAAGATTTCTGCCAGACAAATTCATTGGATTAGGAGAGCAGCTGCTAAAATGCCATTACAAAGCAGCAGACAGATATTTGAAGCCGCTGGTGTCCCGCGAACCTCAAGGTGTAGGATCCTCCAGAGGTTTGCAGTTGTGCATAAACCTATTATTCGGCCACCCCTAAACAATGCTCACAAGCAGAAACGGTTGCACTGGGCTCAGAAATTGTAATGTATGGTGGTAATTACGTGTGATAAAACTGTTCCATTCGTACATTTTGGGTCTAAGAAAAAAACAAAAAAAAACTAAACACTTGTTTTATTGTGTAATCTGTAGTGAGTAAAGGTTGGGTTCCGGTTTTATTGTGACAAACCAATGGAAATGTTGTTTTTTTTTTTAGTTAGGAGAGTGACCGGGTGTTTTTACTAGAATTAATAGAATGAGTATTTTTGTATACGCCTACCATGACGAGGTAGGCTCCTCCTAGGAGGTTTCTCAGGAAAGGGACGCCTCTTGTCTTAAAAAGGGTGAGCAGAGAGGAAGTCGGGGTGTGTGTTTTTCACAACACCGTGATAGACGGACGGACATGCAACAAGCACAAGCTTTAATCCTCTCTCTCCTTCTATCCACACGTAAAATGACTTGATCAAGAATTTTTATAAATAGGAAAACGGACTGAGTTGCAGGAAAATAGACAGATACTTCTGTGGAACCTTTAGCCAATGGGATATGCCTTTCTTTAATAGGCGCGGCAAAGGTATCTGTCTAACCTCTTGTACGACACAAAGTTTTCGTAGCGCTTAAGATGATACTTACAGGCACTCACGCAAGTGTTTGGGTATTGTTTCACGAGCTACAACAAATTTAGAAACAGGATCAAGTAACCAAATATAATGAGAAATAGAACAAGAACATTTAAATAATATGTAAGCATATACTTTCTTTTGTCTTTTCTGTCCCTCTGTTATATGATATTGTAATAATCATGTAATTTTGAATAAAAACCAGTAAACCGTTCCGCGAGTCTCTGTCACAGTAGATTAAGTTGTGAAATTCCGGACCTAAGTAGGGTTGTTTTTTATACATCACGAGAGTCGCCCCGAGGAGGACACAATGTAAGTAAAGACATCTTAGCATCGCCTACACGCTGACAACACAACAAGTACATAATCTCATACCCCTAATCTTTAAAAATAAATGAATAGGAGAGAAGTCCTTCTTAGGTTTGAACGAAGATGTTTAAAGTCGGAAAATATTATAAATGTTATATTTTAGACAGAAGGGTGGGTTACATACTAAGTTACGTATAACTTACAAACAATAACTTGCTAATTGAAATCTTTATTTTAAAACATAGAGAAGCATTTTGAGAAGCAATATTTAAAAGAGTGAATAGTTTAGCGGAGGTCGACCTTATTCTAAGCAGAGGTGGCTCTGATAAAATAGACACTTTACACACGGTGGTATATATTGAATATTGTACTTTATTGAGAAGTGAAACTCAGGTTGGTCCAGAGGGTAAATCCAGCGCTATTAAACAAGGCGGCCGGGGTTCGCGTCTCTGGTAGGAACAGTGGTGAGCGGAGAGTTTTTTCTATATGAAGGAATAATAAACAATTGAAGCATTGTACAACAAGTTGGTTAATAGGGGTTTGATAGGACATAACTAATAGACTTTTTGATACTAGCTTTTCATTTAGATTAGACCTTTTCAAGTCGAAATCGTATTAAAATACATGAAGACTAATTTTCAAACAGTCTTGTTTACTGATGAGTCCTGTGCAACCCTGGATGGTCCAGATGGATGGAGTAGTGGATGGTTGGTGAATGGCCACCATGTCCCAACAAGGCTGCGACGTCAGCAAGGAGGTGGCGGAGTCATGTTTTGCGACGGAATCATGGGGAGAGAGCTGGTAGGCCCCTTTAGGGTCCCTGACGGTGTGAAAATGACCTCGGCAAAGTATGTTGAGTTTCTGACTGACCACTTTCTTCCGTGGTACAAAAAGAAGAACCGTGCCTTCCGTAGTAAAATCATCTTCATGCATGACAATGCACCATCTCATGCAGCAAAGAATACCTCTGTGTCATTGGCTGCTATGGGCATAAAAGGAGAGAACCTAATGGTGTGGCGCCCATCTTCCCCTGACCTCAACCCTATTGAGAACCTTTGGAGCATCCTCAAGCAAAAAATCTATGAGGTTGGGAGGCAGTTCACATCAAAACAGCAGCTATGGGAGGCTATTCTGGCATCCTGCAAAGATATTCAAGCAGAAACTCTCCAAAAACTCACAAGTTCAATGGGTGCAAGAATTGTGAAGGTGATATCAAAGAGGGGGTCCTATGTTGACATGTAACTTGGCCTGTTAAGATGTTTTTGATTGAAATAGCTTTTGATTTCACTAAATATGACCTCCACAATCTGCAAATTCAACAAATGTCCATTTTTAGTTCTTTACAACCTATAAAATGTTTTGAAACTCTGTAGTGCATAATAATTTGGAACGGTGCATTTTGAGTTTTTTATTTTTGAAAAAAATACTGTTGTCATTGGGAGGTTTGTTCAATAAAATTTGAATCATACTCTAGCGGTTGATGACTTGAAAATTATACTTACTGTCATTTGCATCGACTATTTAGGAAAATCTGAGAAAAATATAATTTGCATAATAATTTGGAACGCACTGTAGGGGAAGGTGGGGTGATTTGTGCAACTTTTTACTCAAAGTTATTTTAAAGTGAGGCCTTGACAGTTATGTCTCCAACTCAAATATGTACATATATTTCAGGATGTTGTGCATCCCTGGCAATAAAAACTTTGGATCTGGAATAAACTGTTTAAGAAATATAGCTTTCGGAAAAAAAGTTGTCTTGTCGCACAAATCACCCCACGTCACCCGCACAATGACAAAGTCACCATCATCATCTTTCTGGCCATCTGAACTCTCATCAGTGGTGTCGTTAAGTGGAATTGAGATGTCACTCTCTCCTGAGCTACTGTAGACTATCACTTTCTTTTGGTGACCAGCGTATACAGCCATGCCACTGGCACAACTCTCAGAAATGTACTTTGCACTAGTTGCTCCGTGCTTGTGGAACCAACTGCCACCTGACAAATGTGATTCCCCCTACATTTCTGCCTTTAAATCAAGGCTCAAAACCCATATGTACACCCTGGTGTTTCCTCCCCATTAACCTCTGCACTACTTACTTACCTCTGCACTACTATCTGTGTTTATGTGGATGTATGGGCTTTACGTCTTTTATTTTGGTTATTGTTATTTTACCTTCATTGTTTACCTACTGAATGCACTATGTACAGCACTTTGGACAGTGCAAACTGTCATAAATGTGCTTTTATAAATACATTTTACTTACTTACTTACTTATAACTCACCCAGGCCCTTGCGCACAAATCACCCCATCCCCAGAATTTTGGATAATAGGCATGATGCAGCAATTTAGGGTTGACATTGTGCTAACTATATAGACTCAAAGTGTAGCATACCAAAGCACTAAAACATGTGTCAAATGTTTTCAAACGTGTCTATAATTGTTCAGACACAATAATCAAAAAACCTTGATCATGGAAATTTTACTTTGAAAGGCAAAACACAGTTTTTTGAGCTTAAATGTGCTTATATCTTATTCCTTGTGTCTCCCTTCTTTACAGGATGAGTCAAATGGATGGCTCTTCTTAAATATGTGGTCACATTTCCAATTTCTTCCACGGTTTTCTAGAAACAAGGGGTTTTGCAACTTCCAAAATGCACAAATCACCCCACCTTCCCCTATGTACAATTATCCATATGTAAAAACAAAGGAATAGAGATAATTAAACAAACACACAATTTCCCTTCATAACCCCAATAAAAAGCCACACAAAAGAACAGCCCATTGCCAACACACATTCATCTCACATATTCATCTATTAATCCCCTACTTCCTCCCTACCTTCAATCCAGCAAGCATTCTCAAGGTGTAAATGCAGGAAAAAAAGCATCCAGTACCCCATGGTCCGCCAGGGAATGTGTTATGGCTGGGGGTTAAACGTCTGGTGAGTTGATTAGGTTCTGGAGCACACAACATTTAGAGGGGGATGTGAAGGGGTTTGGCAATGATCACTGTTAATGAAATACAGGGCTGAGTTTCTATTTCCCCAGAAGTCCCTCCCTCTGTGTGTTAACCTACATATCCTGCATCTGACTGTGAGGGCTTTCAGTTTTTACACAGACACACTAGTACAAACCAGACTTCCGCTGGTTTCTGATCCATGTGACTTTATTTTGTTTTGGATTTGATATGTTTGTCTGTGCAGAACAAACTTCTAAACTCAAATAATCTGCATACATGGAACAATACAAATTACTAAAATGTAACTTTATTAATAGTGAAGTGTACATGTCTGTGGCTTAACACTGAGTTTATTTTTTTAATTAAGTTGGCTGCACACTGTAACTATACAATCATACATGTATGACTTTGCTATCATGATGTAATATGTGACAAATATTTGAACCTTGAAGTAAGTGCAATGTTCCTATAATTGTCATTAAATGTGACGAAATCACACAAATGTTTAAAAATAAAAACCTAAAGGCATGCAAGGCAAGCATAATATAATGGAACATGCTGTACAGTTGCTTGTGTTTGCAACATAAATCTGTACATTACTTTTCACTACTAGTTTAATTTCATATAAGACAAAGAAGCAGCAGGAAATTGACCCAAAAGATAAATCAATTCAAAAAATCAATTTGATTGAGTATTCGACTAAGCAACTAAAAGTTCCAGCACTAGTTTCAACTTCATTATATATTAAGCATTAACATTTAAAGAGAGTAAAATCTCTGACGTGTCACATTTAATTTTTTAAAAACCAACAGTCTTCATCACATTGACCTAAAGCTATTTTCACAAATTAAGTCACGCTGCATTTCATTAGTAGTTCCACTTCCCCTCAGCCCTTGGTATGACGTAACAGCATACGTCGCACGGAGGGAACTTGGAGCGCGGAGGGAAAGTGGGCGGGGGATTTAAGAGGCCCTTTACACGGTGAAAACGTGACAGTTTTCCCGTTTTTGGTTTATAAAGTTAACCCGTACAGACGCAATTTATTTGAAATCTTCACCCGTACACATGTTTTCAGAGAAAACGGGCCGAAATCGCAGTAGTAGGCATGCCAAGCTAATCAGCTAGTCAGTGGTGACACTTAGGGGCTGTTTATACGACAACACGAAACGGTGCATACACAAAAATATTTTCGCGGATGCACTATATCATTTACATGAAACAGCAAACGCATGCATGAAACCGCAAGTTTTTGAGATCAACTCCCAGGGAGGATTTTTTTGAAAACACAACAGTTTTGGTTTCTTCTAAACACCGAAACCATTTTCCCTGGTAACGCTGACGTCACGGCTCCACTTCACGTATGCGTAGTCTATAACATTTGCTGTCAAAATACCCACTTGCGACTCGAGTTATAAAGTGAGAAGACAACATAACATGCAAGGTGTCTCCGCGGCACCATCACTGTGCTCAGCGGAGAGTGTCGTGCAGGGCTCAAATATAACACTCGCCAATTTAGTCTAAGTGAGTAAGTTATTGAGACCACCCGCCACTTTGTCTGGGGAAAGATTTGTGCTCTGCCGTTTTTTCTGGACAAATAAACGTGTGTAGCTTCTACAGGTGAAACTCGAAAAATTAGAATATCGTGCAAAAGTTCATTTATTTCAGTAATTCAACCTAAATGGTGAAACTAATATATTATATAGACTCATTACATTCAAAGTGAGATATCTCAAGCCTTTATTTGTTATAATTGGTATTATTATGGTTTACAGCTTATGAAAACCCCAAATTCAAAATCTCAGAAAATTAGAATATTACATAAAATCAATTCAAATAGGATTTTAAATACAGAAATGTCAACCCTCTAGAAAGTATAATCATGCATATGTACTAAGTACTTGGTTTGGGCCCCTTTTGCATGAATTATTGCCTAAATGCGGCGTGGCATGAATGCTATCAGCCTGTGGCACTGCTGAGGTGTTATGGAAGCCCATGTTGCTTTGATAGTGGCCTTCAGCGGCAATGTGTAAACTGCAATGCATTCACTTGATTGTTCCTATGGAAATAGGATAGGCTTATTGAGGTGTTTTGGAATATATATATAGCCTATATACAGTGGTGGGCCGTCAGGGCCAGCAGGGCCTTCTCTGCTGGCCCTGTCAAAATCCAAATAATATATTTTTTGTTGTTGTTTAAAATTATATTAATTTGTGTTTAAATGTGTCTGAATTTAATAAAAAATGTCAGTACATTACAAAAATAATAAAACTTTTTTTGCAATATAGTTATTTTTTGTGAGGCTGAGCTGGATTTCCCAGGCATATCTCATCTAAACGCATCACAGCTATGTGGAGCAGCGGGACCTGCACTAGAAGTATTGCTGGAATAATTGAATAATAACGCTGACTGACGTGTCTCATCAGCCAATCAGATTTTGATGTGTAGTGACAGCCCGCCCCAAGGCCCAGCGATATCTCAGCCGCTAGCCCCCCGTGATGTCATCAGCGAAGTTTGAAACTTCGGCGCGCGCACTATTAGCATTGTGATGATGTGAGTGAACTACTATGGCCATCGCTTTCACACGACCTATTGCTCCCGCTGCCGATCTAGCGTGGCTATTTAAAGGTGATCGTTTAACATAGTTTAGATATAGTTTCGACAGGAATACTACACATAAGCTGGATGGGCTGACAACGTTTTTTTGCGGCACTTCACTGACTGTAACTACGACGCTATGACTGGCTAACAGCTAGCACCGAGCGGAACAAGTTGGTCGGAGTTCGCTACTGAAGGCCCTGACTGAAACCCCACGGCACGCTACTGCCTATATAGTATATGTCCTGTGGGTGGCCGCAATGTCTCTAAAGGCATACAGTCTACCGGAAAATAGAATAAGAAGATCTGCAATGCACTGTGGGTGATGTCCACCTCGGAGTGACCATGGATGTTCACTCGATCACTCAGCCCTCCGAGGGTCTATCTCACCAAGTTCACTTCAGTTTTTACAGACAATTGGAACGACACTTATGATGGCGGCGGGGACTCCCCCAAGGGCAAGTGCCGAGGGCAAGTGAACGAGGGCATGTTGTACGACAATTGAAACGCAGCGTCAGTGTGTGTTGAAGGAGAATGTTTGAAGACTGGCTCTGCGTTCCAATACCCGTTCAACAGGCCCTCGTTCACTTGCCCTAGGCACTTGCCCTCGGGGGAATCCCCGCCGCCATCTTAAGTGTCGTTCCAATTGTCTGGAAACTGAAGTGAACTTCGTGAGATAGACCCTCGGAGGGCTGAGTGATCAAGTGAACATCCATGGTCACTTCGAGGTGGATATCACCCACAGTGCATTGCAGTTCGTCTTCTTCTTCTTCTCCTTTTATTTTCCGGTAGACTGTATGCTTTTAGGGACATCGCAGCCACAAAAAAGTCACAAAGTGAGTACACCCCTACATTTCTTCATATATATATTTATATATTTTCATGGGACAACAATGAATAAATGACACTATATACAATGTAAGTAGTCAGTGTACACTTTATAACAGTGTAAATTTACTTCCCCTCAAAATAACTCGACACACACCATTAATGTCTAAACTGCTGCAACAAAGTGAGTACACCCCTTAGAAAAAATTTACAAATTGGGCCCAAAGTGTAAATATTTTGTGTGCCACCATTATTTTCCACACTGCCTTAACCCTCTTGCATGTAGTTCACTAGAGCTTCACAGGTTGCAACTGGAACCCTCTTCCACCCATTTATGACAGCATCACAGAGCTGGTGGATATTAAAGACATTCGCTCCTCCACCTTCCATTTGAGGATGCCCCAAAGATGCTCAATAGGGTTTAGGTCTGGAGACATGCTTCCATAACCTTTACCCTCAGCTTTTTAGCAAGCCACTGGTCGTCTTGAGGTGTGTTTGGGTATCATTGCACCTGCGCCCAGTTTAGGTTGAGTGCACATGGTCAGCGTCGTACACAGAGGTTGGCTTTGGAAAATAGACGTATGAGTGCTGCCAGCATTGCTGAAGGGCTTGAAGGGGTGGGGGTCAACCTGACAGTGCTCAGACCATACCACTCTCATACTGGTCTGCATGGCTGTCATCCCAGAAGGAAGCCTATTCGAAAGATGATGCACAAGAAACCCCACAAAAAGTTTGCTGAAGACAAACAGACTACGGACATGGATTACTGCAACCATGTCCTGTGGTCTGATGAGACCAAAATACATTTATTTGGTTCAGATGGTGTTAAGAGTGTGGAGCGGCAACCAGGTGAGGAGTACAAAGACAAGTGCGTCTTGCCTAGAGTCAAGCATGGTGGTTGGAGTGTCATGGTCTGGGGCTGCATGAGTGCTGCCAGCACTGGGGATCCACAGTTCATTGAATTCTAACATGTACTGTGTCATACTGAAGCAGAGCATGATCCCCTCCCTTCATAAACTGGGCCGCAGGGCAGTACTGCAACATGATAACGACCCCAAACACCCCTCCGAAAGACCACTGGCTTGCTAAAGAATATAAATATTCCAAAACGCCTCAATTAGGCTATCCTATTTCCAAAGGAACAATCCAGTGAATGTAGCCTATTGCAGTTTATACATATTGCTGCTATAACACCGATGGCTGCCAATTATAGGACTATTTAAAACAAATGTTTTTGGTTGAAACTAACATAAATAAGAAAATATGTTGGAGCAAACAATTTACATGTGTAAGTAACATTATCTTGATAATCTGAGTTACCGTGTCGAAATTCAATGTTTGTTATGCTATGGAAATGGCTTTCTGCAATATAGACTACCTTTGCAGAATGTTATAATTCTGTATTATTTGCATTCAGAACTACAACTACCTATGTAACTGACGGTCCATTGCGACTACAAGGGCAAGTGAGCAAGTGGGTTCCATTTAAATCCCCCGCTCCTCCCCCGCCCAGTCTCCCTCCGCACTCCAAGTTCCCTCCGTGCAACGTATGCTGTTACGTCATACCAAGGGCTGAGGGTAAATGAACGAGGGGAAGTGCAACTACTAATGGAACGCAGGGAATGTCTTCGTCATCATCGTCCAGTGATATTCAGCAGAATAAAATACAGGAAGTACTATGAAGTTAACCTGCTTTCTCCCTACTTAGACAACTTCTGCTTTAGTAATGCCTCGTTTCCACCGAGTAGAGCGGGTCGGATCGGAGCGGTTCGGTCCGGGTAGTTTGGCTTTTCATTTGCCAAAAGTTGGGTATGGTACGGTTTAAGCGCACCTAACCACTCTGAGCCGCTCCAAATCTCAGTACTCCTCCGTAGGGGTACTAACCGCCTGAAAGGAAAAGACGGAGCTACACACTGCCGTCATTTGATTGGTCGAAATAATCATTTCCGCCATGTGTAGTCATCTCGGCAAGAGTGAAGAGAGTCTTGTGTTTTGGCGAAAATGTGAGCACAGCACTGTTTATTGTGTGGTGTTTTTCCTCGTCAATAAATTAATCAGTTGGTCACACTGTGTCCCACTGCTAGTCACGTAGCTGCCGCAGCCAGCACTGTTCGCTCACTGTCTCTATGAGTTGCACCGAGCCGTCTCTGTGCTCACAACAACACGGGGGGAAAAATAAAGAAGCGGCTGGTTTGACCAAGCAAAAACGAGAGACCGCTGGCTTGACCACAGTTGTTCCACAGCCCGATAGTTTGACCCACATTCTGGCGGCGGCTATCGCAGTCCAGCCTAAACCCCGCCCCACCAGCAAGGGTAGGGTCAGCGGTGGAAACACCACCGAGATTCTTAAAAGTGAGCTGTCCCGCTCTGAGCCGCTCCGACCCGGCCCGCTCTACTCGGTGGAAACGAGGCATATGTGAACTTGACTGATCCCAAAATGTCTTGGTCACAAAGGTTCTTGAAAAATTTTGATTTTTTTCTATTTGACTTTTGAATAAATCTTATGCAGTGCAATTCTGTATTCTGATTAATAATGAGGCTCAACTGTGGTAGAAAGTACAAGAAAACAATCTATTGATATGAGTTGTTATATGACTGCTCTAAAATTTTTATCAGAAAACAGAAACTATTAGATACGAAATGATCATAGGTAATACTTGAACCAAAACTTTCATTTTACATCTTACTTTCCAGTCTTTCAAGTCTCAACAAAGCTTGACATTATGTCTCTGTACCACTGATCTTTAAAGGTTTTGACAAAAAATTCAGCAAGATTTCTGTACTTTGACGTCCCATATATCCAGAGTGCTCTTCTTCCTCATCTTCATTGATAGAGCATGAAAGCCCTTCTATGTCAGTAGTTAGTGAGTGCAGGACTGGAGTGGTGCAGTACACCTCTGAAGCACAGGACAACTCAGAGGAGGATTTCTCCTCCTCGTCTTTCTCCTGCCTGCCAAACGTTAATGTGAGGAGGTCCACCCCTCTTTTTACAGTCAAACTGGGTGTGTCTGCAGGAGGACAGATTTTTGGAGTGCACTGGTCTGAAACCGTATGTGTGCTCGGTTCCTTCTTCAATCCAGCTTTGGGATTAGTCTGTGTTGAAAGCAGGGCTTGAGGCGGTGAATTGAAGTAGTTTGATGTTGGCTTTAAAGTCAAGCTTGGTTCAGGCTGGGCTGATGAAGATGAAGAGGTCCCTCCAGTGCTCTCTGTATCACTCTCCCCATTGCTATGGTTTGATAATGTTTGGCTGCTCCTCTTTTGGCCAGAAGAGGGGAGCATTGGTTTAAAACTCAAAAAGGAATACAAAGACGTGATGCAGGGGGCAAGGACCAGATCCTCTTCAAAGTGATGGATGGATGTCTAAGACACACAGAGAGAGAAAGAAAGTTGTTCAAACCAATGGGTATCATTAAGAGGGTTTCAACCAGCTTGTTATACCTCCACACAGGCTATAGGCTTCTGGACGCACATCCTAGCCATTCTTGTGAGCGCCATGGCATTACAGTGTTCAACAACAACTGAACGCTACAAGCATCATAAAGCCGTTATTATTTTGCAGGGCTATTACAGCTCTATCCACTGTAAGCATATTTTTTCACAAAAATTTCTTCTTTGCATGTAAAAGTAAATTTTCTTGCTGTCAACTTAATCAACTGTTGTGCCAAAGCAAATTGATTCAGGTAGAACAACTTCTATCATACACGTTGATGAACTACCAACATATGAAACCATGTGATGATGATAACTGAAGATTAGCCTGAATTGCTGAGAGAGGTGGTTTTTTCTCAAATTGTGGCAGTGGGGTAAAGTGAGACAAATGCTGTGGGGTAAAGTGAGACAATGTATGTGCCCTCTTTTAATGAATCCATTATATTTAAGGTAGCAAGGAGACTATTTTGAATAAGACAAAATACAATGTGGGCCGGAGGTGGGAGTTGAAGGGGTGTCAGCAAGGGCATGGTTTGGCACGTACAGTCCCCTCCATAAGTATCGGAACAGTGAGGCCAATTCCTTTATTTTTGCTGTAGACTGGAAACATTTGGGTTAGACACCAAAAATGAATATGAGACAATAGATCAACATTTAAGCTTTAATTTCCAGGAATTTACATCTTGATCTGATACACAGCTGAGAAGATAGCATTTTTTGTAAAGGAACACCACATTTTTAGGTGAGCAAAAGTATTGGAACAGATAGACATAAAATAAATTAAAGTGAATAAAACTTAAGATTTTGTCACAAATCCTTCGCTTACAAAAACTGCCTCAAGCCTGTGACCCATTGACATAAAAACACTTTTGCATTCTTCTTTTGTGATGCTTTTACAGGCCTTTACCGCAGCCTCATTCAGTTGCCGTTTGTTTTGGGGGTTGCACCCTTCGGTCTCCTCTTAAGCAGGTAAAATGCATGCTCTATAGGGTTTAAGTCTGGAGATTGACTTGGCCAGTCTAATACTTTCCATTTCTTGCCCCTGATGAACTCCTTTGTTGTTTTTGCAGTTTTTTTTGGGTCATTACCTTGCTGCATGATGAAGGATCTTCCAATCAGTTTGGTTCCATCTTTCTTTAAATTGGCAGACAGAATGTTTCTGTAGACTTCTAAGGTAATTTTGCTGCTGCCATCGTGTGTTACTGTGTTGTTGTCAAGATGAACCTTTACCAAAGTGATGGAAAGGCTAAAGTTTGGAGAAAGAAAGGATCTGCTCATGACCCCAAGCATACAAGCTCATCTGTGAAACACGGTGGAGGCAATGTCATCGCTTGGGCTTGCATGGCTTCTTCTCAGATGGGCTCATTAATCTTCATTGATGATGTAACACATGATGGCAACAGCTAAATGAACTCAGAAGTTTACACAAACATTTTGTCTGCCAATTTAAAGAAATATGCAATCAAACTGATTGGAAGATCCTTCATAATGCAGCAAGATAATGACCCAAAACACACTGCAAAAACAACAAATGAGTTAATCAGGGTCAAGAAATGGAAGGTTTTAGACTGGTCAAGTCAATTTCCAGACTTAAACCCTATAGAGCAAGCATTTTACCTGCTAAAGAGGAGACTGAAGAGAGTAAACAAACAGCAACTGAATACGGCTGCGGTGAAAGTCTGGAAAAGCATCAAAAAGGAGGATTCAAAAGTTTTGTGATGTCAATGGGTCACAGGCTTGATGCAGTTATTGCAAGTGAAGGCTTTGCAACAAATATTAAGTCTTATTCACTTTAATTTATTTTAAGTCTATCTGTTCCAATACTTTTGCTCACCTAAAAATGTGGTGTTCCTTTATAAATAATGATATCTTCTCAGTTGTGTATCAGATCCAGATGTGAATACCTGGAAATGAAAGCTTAAATGTTGATCTATTGTCTCATATTCATATTTTGGTGTCAAACCCAAATGTTTCCAGTCTACAGCAAAAATAAAGGAATTGGCGTCACTGTTCCGATACTTATGGAGGGGACTGTATGTACGTGGGGGACAGGAGAGTGACATTTAACATCAATAGACTAAGTAATATGTCTTTATTCAATGAATGATCCCAATAAAACAAATGCAGAAAAACATTTATCAAAGCTGGGTCTAGTCCTGTGTTCAGAGTCCCAGGCTGTTCTAGCTGGTTCTGTTTGTCCTTTGCTCTCTGACCCCAAGACACTAGCTGGCTCTAAGGGTCCTGTGTTCTGACCCCCAGACTGTGTTTTAATGTAACTGGTTCTATCTGTCATTTGAATGTTAATTATTGAATATGAATTATATGTTGTATTTGATCAGTGTTACTTGCAAGTGTTTAGAAAAATGTTTTGCTTAATTGACCAAACCCCATGATTCTGTTACTAGTCCGATATTAGTTTTGGAATATTTGGTTTTCAAGCTAGCTGTCAGGATTCGAACTGTTACAACATGTGTTGTTATGGTAGTTTCAGAGTAGAAAAAGTAAGTGGATCAGTTTACCCTCTTGACTTCTCTGGCCTGTCTCAGTTTACCCCACAGCTGGGGTAAAGTGAGACACAAGACAACTTTTTTTTTTGTTTAAATCATATTTTCACTGCCATTCGTCCTTAATTAATTCTGATAATGTCAATTGCTAAACATCCTGAATTAATGGGACGTGTACATTTTACTGCTCTCTCTCAGAAGTTTTTCGAAGCACCCGGCTATAGCCTACGTGTAAATGCATGTAAGCAGTTACATCTTTAATCAGCAATAACAAGCATGCAAGTTTAACTCTCCTGTAGCCTATGGATTTATTTAAAAGTGAACACAAACTTGAGAGTCATAATTGCCATTGATCTAAATGGTCTGGGAATTGTATGTTACATATTACACATCGGCATAATAAAGTTCATTATGTCCATCTCTACAATAATAATAAGGGATCTTTTATTAGCGCTACATCCACTTCATCAACGTTACATTCTTACTACTGAAATCACTCATATGTTTTGATATTTAACCTACTTTAACTTTCTTTAGGCCCATCATATTCGTCAGGCGAAGGGAGAAATACTAAACCTCCTTTATTTGGATTGTAAATGATTGTTTTTTCACTAATTATCTAGTAAACTAACAAGAAAGATAAAGACGTGTGGGGAATGGGGATATATCGCGTTTCTTATTGTTTTGAAAATGCCCCTAGTTTTTGAAGTGTTTACACCTCTTTGTTTTGTGTTCTGCTTCTAATCGGTTGTAGTATGTGTGGCCCTTCTACCAATATGTTTTTAAAAGACCTTCATAATAATACCAGAAAACGAACTTCATCCACATGAAGACACTACTTCGGATGGCACATGCAAGTTGAGCCAACTTGGAGCTGTCTGGTTTCATTTGGGCTTTTTGCTCGCTCCCCCAACTAAACTCTGCTACTCTCTTCTTTCCAGATGAGCCGAAGCTGGGCTCGAACAAGCCTGTATGGATGGCAGCATGATGCTCCAAAACCTGTATGTGCTTTTCAGCATTAATGGTGCCTTCATAGATGTGCAAGTTACCCACCCCCATACCATCACAAACGCTGGCTTTTCAACTTTGTGTTGGTAACAATCTGGATGATCCAACGTCTATGATTTACAAAAACTATTTGAAATGTAGACTCATAAGACCACAGCACACTGTTCCACTTTTCATCAGAAATTACTTTTTAATTTTGGACTTTGCCCCTTACGGGCAGAAATTTCTCCGGATTCTCTAAATATTTTAGAGGATGGACTACTCCTTATGAAGTCTTCTTATTCATCCTAATCGCACTCATACGCGAGAAATTTGCAACAAATGGGAACAATGGAATCAGTGTGCACAGGCAAGTTCTCCGACTCATCACGTATTTCAGTGACCATGTTAACATACTAAAGCGGCCACACGTCCAACCTCCGATGCGATGCAGACATGCTCCACTTCACCTCAGGGAGGTGCAGCCTATTTTTTTAGTAAAGCATACCACAAGCAAAAATGTGGAGAAAAGAAAATGGCAATGAGGCACACGGATTACTATTGAAACTCATTATTAATCACATGAAACAACTTCATATTAATGGGAATTATCTATGAAAGCAGCAGCAGCTGAGACATTACATGTGTGGCCGAAAACAGCGAGAGACGCAGCCGTAACAGACGCAGACGTGCTCCACAGGCAGACGCAGGATGTGTGTTTCAGGCTTAAGAATTTTATTGCCAATAACTACTGATGTAATTTTTGTGCATATTACTTACCAGGACCGATGGTAGTGGCCTCCTTTCTGGACAGATGGACCCACTATAGACCAGCAGGACCAGAACACCCACAGTAAACAGCAAGAACAAACACAGCATGGCTGAGATCAATGCATCTGCAGAGAGGAGAGGAAGTCTCTATTATTTTTTATTTTTTTTTGGCATTTTCAAGCTTTATTAGATAGTACAGAGTTGAAATGGGGAGACAGAGAGAGAGGGGGGATGACCTGCAGTAAAGGTCCACGGGTCGGATTTGAACCCGCGACCACTGCAACGAAGGCCGGAGCCAATATGGTACGCGCTCTATCCACTACGCCACCGCAGCGCCCCGAAGTCTCTATTATTAACATCTAAACTCAGGGAGACCTGTAGCAAAGAGTTTAAGATTCTCCCTCAACATTACTGAAATACAAAGGTTAGAGTGGTGGTGGTGAGATAAAATGTTTAACATTAAAGGAAATTCATCAAGAAAAAAAAGGCAACTAACTTGTGGTGGTTGTTCTCCAAAAATTAGGGAATTAAATGACAGCAAACATGGGCAACTGAGAGAAAAATCACCTTACACTGAACGACAGTCAGTTGGTCCATTTGTGTCCTTTAACAGAAGCAGTGCAACAGTAATGGCTGTTTTTTTTTTTACAGGAGTTGACTTAGGAAAGTACTGTTCATTGTATTTGGACTGTCAGAAAATGCTTAAACATGAGCTCCCTAAGATTGATTTCAGCGACCGCATTTATCAACGCTGATCTCTTGTTTACGCTGAGATTGGCGAGATACGACCGTTTGATGAATCCCACGTGAAACCTGGTGTAGGTTGATTTCCGCGCCAGGATCTGTACCAGTTTCAACGCAAGTTTGATAAATGAGGCCCAGTCTGCATCAAGAAATGATCTCACTGCAGCTGCTCTCATCCATAAAGACAACATGTCGCCAGTGCCCAAGCTGCAATGCCTGTCAGGGGTGGTCATACTCAATATTAGTGAGTGACAATTGAAAGAGTTATATTGGACATTCCTATGAATGAAATACCCTCAAATGTGTGTTTCCTGTTACATTGACCAAAGTTTAAAACATTTACAATACCCCCAATTTTGTTTAAACCTGAATACAGTTTTCAAAGGTGTATTATGGTTTAATTTTCACTGTGATGTTTGGATGAGATTGATCAATAAAGTTTTGAAAAGATATGTATACACTTTATCTATCAAGAATAAATCACATTATCGCAATCATTTCATGAGAAGACGTCAAAAATATTTTATTCCAACTTTATGGGTGACCGTGTATACAGTATAATCCAACCAATAGACTGGCACAGACCTTTGTTGTCAGTATGCATGAAACCACTTTCCCAGTCCACATGACCAGACAAGTCCATGGATGCACAATAAGTAAGTATCATGGCACGCCTTCTGAACCTGACCCTAGGGGCGGGGCTAAATCGTGATTCCACCTGTTATTTCGAAGGTCGAGATTGTGACATAATTTCAATCGATTTCCAATTTACAATCAAGACCGTGACACTTAGTTACCTGTATCTGCAGTATAGCTGCCAGGAGTGAAAGCACATATGGGTTGGCTGTAGTTTGACTTCCTTGGCACCAGACTGTCTGAGAAGCAGACCGAGAGACAGTACTGTCTGCCAGGAGCCAGGTCCTCCAAAATCTCTCTTCTGAGAGACTTGATGTCTTTAAAGAACTGCTGCATACAGAGACCACAGACAGGCCTTAGATTAGTTAAACAACATGACAAACAGCATTACTCCCATACATTAAACAGGAAGCTATGTCTGTTGTGGTAATGTATTGTAATGTTCAACAAATAATGTTTTCAGTCAGAAGTGAATAAAACTCTCACAACTCTGTATGCAAGGACATGCACATTACCTGGGCTCGATTTGCACCTTTGCTCTCGATCCTAAGTGTGTAATGCAGAGAATCATAGACATCCCTGAGGTTCTCTATGGGAGGCTGAAGGCCTACACACAGAGTGCCGTCACAGGGCATCACAGTCAGTAAGGGCAGGTCCAGGTGAGCTGAAAGACACAGGGACAATGGACATACTTTAGTAACATACTGTAAACTGAAGATACGACAGACTCACATTAAGGAAGTACTGTGATGTCATAAAGTATTGAGTTATTAGCAAAAGATAACTATTATAAACCATTCAAATATATATTTTTTAAAGATAATTGTTTAATACCTGTAGTAATAGTAGTAGTAGTAGTAGTAGTAGTAGTAGTAGTAGTAGTAGTAGTGGTATAGTAAATACACAGAAAAAATATATAAAGACTAAGATATTACTTTTTCTATGTGAACAAAAAGCCTATTTCTCTCAAATGTTATTCATAAACAGGTGAAACTCGAAAAATTTGAACATCATGCAAAAGTTCATTTATTTCAGTAATTCAACCTAAATGGTGAAACTAATATATTATATAGACTCATTACATTCAAAGTGAGATATTTCAAGCCTTTATTTGTTATAATTGTGATTATTATGGCTTACAGCTTATGAAAACCCCAAATTCAAAATCTCAGAAAATTTGAATATTACATAAAATCAATAAAAAAAGGATTTTAAATACAGAAATGTCGGCCCTCTAGAAAGTATAATCATGCATATGTACTAAGTACTTGGTTTGGGCCCCTTTTGCATGAATTATTGCCTAAATGCAGCGTGGCATGAATGCTATCAGCCTGTGGCACGGCTGAGGTGTTATGGAAGCCCATGTTGCTTTGATAGTGGCCTTCAGCTCGTCTGTATTGTTGGGTCTGGTGTGTCTCATCTGCCTCTTGACAATACTCCATAGTTTATCTAGGAGTTCAGGTCAGGAGAGTTGTCTGGTCAATCAACAGTAATACCATGGTTAGTCAATCAGTTACTCGTGGTTTTGGCACTGTGGACAGGTGTCAAGTCTTGCTGGAAAAAGTAAATCAGCATCTCCATAAAGCTTGTCAACAGACAGGAGCATGAAGTGCTCTAAAATCTCCTGGTAGACAGCTGCGGTGACTTTGGACTTGATAACACAGTGGACCAACACCATCAGATGACATGGTGCCTCAAATCCTCACTGACTGTTGAAACTTGACAGTGGTCTTCAAGCAACTTGGATTTTGTGCCCCTCCACTCTTCCTCTAGACTGTGGAACCTTGATTTCAAAATGAAACGCAACATTTAATTTGGATCAGTGATGATTTGAGGTATCATGTCATCTGCTGGTCTTGGTCCACTGTGTTATCAAGTCCAAAGTTACCAGAGCCATCTACCAGAAGATTTTAGAGCACTTCATGCTTCTGTCTATTGACAAGCTTAATGGTGATGACAATTTCCATTTCCATCTAGACTTGACACCTGCCTACACTATCATAAACCACTGGTAACTGGTTGACTGACCATGGTATTACTGTGCATGAATGGCCAGACAACTCTCCTGACCTGAACTCCATAGAGAAACTATGGAATATTGTCAAGAGGAAGATGAGACACACCAGACCCAACAATACAGATGAGCTGAAGGCCACTATCAATGCAACCTGGGCTTCCATAACACCTCAGCAGTGCCACAGACTGATAGCATCCATGCCACACCGCATTGAGGCAAGAATTCATGCAAAAGGGGCCCAAACCAAGTACTTTGTACATATGCATGGTTATACTTTCTAGAGGGCCGACATTTCTGTATTTAAAAACCTTTTTTTATCGATTGTATGTAATATTCTAATTTTCTGAGATTTTGAATTTGGGGTTTTCATAAACTGTAAGCCATAATAATCACAATTATAACAAAAAAGGCTTCACATATCTCACTTTACATGTAATGAGTCTGTATAAGATATTATTTTCACCTTTAAAGTTGAATTACTGAAATAAATTAACTTTTGTACGATATTCTAATTTTTCAAGTTTCACCTGTATGTGCTTAAGAACTGTTGTAGCTACAAGGAGCTTTCAGTTTCTGTTGATTCTAGCAGCAACTTTGGACAAAAGCGGTATGGTTTGGGTAGCAACAGTGCCCAAACCCTTTCTGGCGGCACATGCAATTTGTTTAGGAAGCGAGTGAATATGTCCATGAACAGAGATAATTTTTCGATTAGTCTTTCGATTTTTTTAAAATGAATCTTACTATTATATGGTTAATATAATAAAGAATTTACCCAAAATAAACTTTAAAAACTTGACATTTAAATATTTAATGTAATCATATTCTCTCTTTTTTTTAAATATTTAGAAATAAAGACTGCACTGCATCAGTAAGATGGTGTTAGAAAGCTCAGCGGACATGTGCAATGTGCATGGATATAGGCTACTTTAGTGGAAAAAGTCATCTAGTGCTTTGTCTGCACCTGAGAATCAGACACATAGAGCATATGGGAATAAAGGTAAGTGACATATTTTATAATGTGAATAATTTATTTTATCACTGCGATTTTATATTAATGACACATACACAGATGAAATAAGTAACTGTATATAATGGCACATGAACTAGAGAATCAGTATTTTTACTCAACTACTTGACTTAAAAATGTAAATGGTTGTGACAGGTTTATTTCATCACCAGAGTCAGCACTGCCTCTAACAACGTCGGTCTCTCGCTGTGCTCTCTGCAGCCTACTGTGTGTGTGCCTGGAGAACGTGTGTGTGCAGGGGGACGGGCTGATGGACTCAAGGTGAAGGAAGACTGAAGGGGAGATTGTTTGCAAAGCAATGCCAACAACGCTGTTATATATTATCCCTGCAGGAAGAGGTGCCTGGCCATAGACTTTGGATGTGACGCACATCTCAGTTGACAGAAAAATATCAAATAAAATAAAACGTTTAATTTTTTAGGCCTCAGGGAACCACTGCAGAGGAGCTAAAGAGCCGCATTCACCTCTGGAGAGAGCAGGGGTCCCTGGGTTGCCGACCCCTGCTCTAGGGGGACGCTCTAACCACTACACCACAAGCGCCCCAGAGGAATCGTGATTTTAACATGAAACGATTTTTTTCCACCACCCCTACTAGATAGGTATAGCGAGAAAAGCGCTATATAAATTAAATATATTGTTATTATCATCATCATTATTATCATCATTATAGATATAAATATTTTACTATTAATGTGCAAATTAAAAGTAACTAGTCCTTATCTGTGGATATGTGCAGTGCAACTACATGTCAATGTTGGGAAGTTAGAAAATTTGTGAAGATGACAGGCAAATATTTTATAAGCTATCTTGTCGATGTACAACATATAATCTTTTTTTTTTAACCTTTATTTATACAGGTATATCCCATTGAGACCGAAGACTCTTTTGCAAGGGAGACCTGTTTTCCTTCCCCACGTTATCATTCACACACACATTCATACACCGATAGCAGGCTAACTATCGGCATTCACACGAGGCAAGGTGGGTGAAGTGTCTTGCCCAAGGACACAACAACTATGAGACAGGTGGCAGGGCGGGGATCGAACCTCCAACCCTTTGATCATCAGCCGACCCGCTCCACCAACTGAGCCACAGTCGCCCCATAATAAATTGCATGAGGCAAGCAAAGGTGAATCAAGAGTGAAAAGGGTACAAATAGTGCAAGATAAATGCACAAATAGTGGAGTGATAAAAGTGGGAGGTAGAAATAGTCAAATCTAACAGCATACAGCAAAGATGTCACATTGTTTGGGGGAGGGTGATATCAGGACAGAAATTAGGGTTGAAAAACATTACGGAAAGCTCAGTTAGTAGGGCGTCCCCCCCATGGGCCTCGGCCAGCAGCAGACCCGGGTTCGATTCCAGCCCGCAGTCGTTCTCTGCATGTCACTCCCCTCTCTGCCCCATTTCAACTCTGTCTCTACACTATCAATAAAGCATAAAAATGCCCCAAAAAATATCTAATCTAAAAAAAAAACAAAAAAACAAAAACATTATGGAGCTTCATGTGGACATAAAACCACCACTGAAGGAGTCAGTCCTGTTGCGCATGCGCAGACTTTTAATAGTCTTGTGAACACAGAACAGATGCACCACACAAATCAAACTTTTTTTCAAAGTTTGCAGTGACAAATGAGAAAAAAAGTTTGTCGTCATGTTTTGAATTCCTAGCCTGGCTCCGCCCGCCTACCTACTTCCGCTCAATTTTCATTTCACTTCAGTAGTCAGTCTGGGGGTGGAGTGTGTTCATGGAATCTGCTCGTCCACATTTTTGGTTATCCAATCAGCGAACAGAGCGAGTGGCTGAGAACGATGACGTCGAAGTTGCGCTCCAGTTTCAGTTGAATGCTGCGTTCCTTTACACTCGGAATTTGGAAATTTCCGACTTGGTAGTTCCGAGTTCCGACCTGTCTGCGTTCCAGTGCATCTGCTCGGGAAAGTATGGACGCCTACAACCTTTCTCATCCAAATAACTAAACGTTAGGCTCTAGCAAGTTACCGTTGCCAGGTACCGGTAGATCCATAGACTACAATATGTAGTGAAGTCGGAAATTTCCGAGTTCCCTGTACAACTGAAACGCACCGTCGGAAGCCGGCTCATGACATACGTCTGACCAAACGTGATGCGATTGGTTGGCTAATCCAGAGTGGCACTGGGCAGATCCAATAGTTTTAAACTTCAACAGACACCCGCCTCCAAGTGAGTGAACGTTTGACAATTACAGCACTTCCAGACCTTCTGTACAAATGAAATGAAGTACGATGGTCTGGTTGGACCAGGCTATTGAATTCCTGCATACAATTTGATTTCCCTCGTGGTGTCCATGTGTTTGTGGTAAATTAGCCCCACTTTTTTTTCTGGCAGTGTCTATGTTTTTGCTGCGGCTGCTGCAGCACCCTCTGGTCTTGCTACCTCACAATAACACAACAACATTAGGGCTGGCCCGAATTATTCCGATATTCGAATACTTGTTTATTAGGTTAGTATTCGAAGCTCAATTCAGTATTCGGAATCTTTTTTTTTTCTTTTTCTTATAATTAAAAAAAATATGTGTGTTTTTTTAGAATGAGTATTCCAATACTCGCTCGGAAAATCTAAGGAGTATTCGAAGCCCAGGGCTCAACGCTAAGGTCTTTTTTCACTTGCCTGGTTTTGAACACTTTTCCAGTAGCCTAGTTTCAAGCTTCCACTGCCTCCTGGTATGTGAGGTGACACCTCTGGTCCATTTATTAAGATATAGGCTACATGCAGGCTGTAGAGATGTTCCTCTGCTAACTGTTGCTGATGTTTGTGTTGACCTGCACACATTAAACTGGTAGTAGGCTACTAGCAGCAGAGCTAACGTTAGCATCCTAGCTAAACTACCGTATTTACCGCACTATAAGCCGCACTGGACGATAAGCCGCAGGTGTTATAATGTTTAATTACCATATGTAAGAGTTTGTGCACAAAGGGGATTGTCGGGAAAGAGATGGCTGCTTGAGGAAGCTCCCATTTATTAACATTTCAACAAACAAGTTGCATATTTGCATAACGTATTCAAGTGTTACCATTTAGAGCAATAGTAGACTAGCTACAGAACATATACTGTGCTGTGTAATAACAAGGACGAAAAATGGGGAAAAAGTTGCGGCTTATAGTCCGTAAATTACGGTACTACTAGATTCACTTTGGATGCATTTAAAAAACGCAGATATTTTAGCTGCTTTTCAGACGGCTGGGGTCTACTTATTTAGGCCTACTCGTTGGCTTTTGTACTTTCTGTCACACCAACGTAACGTGTGTAGTTCTCTTTCCTATCTCTCTGACTATATGTGTGTGAGACGCGCACCATAGTCAGAGATAGATTTTGCCGAGATCTGCGTGTGTGTGTGTGTGTGTGTGTGTGTGTGTGTGTGTGTTTCGGCAGTGGAGCCCCGCCCCCCTTCACTAAACAGAGCAGAGGAGAGAGATGCAACGCAGCAGACACAACTACTCGCACATAAATTAGATAAGTAACATAGGCCTAAGCGTTTATTTAATAATGAGCACCAGTTCTATATGAAAAAAGACCGTGGATAGATGAATTTTATTTGGCGCAAAAATATTATTATTATAATCTTTTTTCAATCATTTCGGAAAAACTCCCGGTTGCCCGTTCGGGCAAGTGGGTTGTCATAGTTACTGGCCCGAAGTGGCGTTTTACTTGCCCCGGGACGTCGGGCAATCCTTATTGTTGAGCCCTGGAAGCCTGTAAAATGGTAATCGGGACAGCCCTAAACAACATGCAGGAGATTGTTTATTCCCTTACATATAACAAAGAAGAAAATATCGCTCCTCCTGTTGCTTCCGACAGCAACTGAAGCGATACAGACCAGGGAAATGAGTCGGGCCAGTTGCACATGCGCAGATTTTCGGCAGTGATAGTAGTACATATCACACAAATGAAGCTTTTTTTTCAACGTTTGCAATGACAAATGAGGAAAAGGGCTCTGTCAGTCTCTGGCCAGGTATATACTGAAGGGCCATGGGACATTTCAGCGTGATAGGTCAAGCTGTTGAGGAGAAAAATTAGGAATGACAGACACACTGACTTTCCTTTATTTATATAGTTAAATTAGATTAGATGGATAGGTGCATTTACATGTGCACTGTGCATGGCCTTCCTCCGCTACAATGGAAAGGAAATAGAAGATCCAGTAAGAGAAAAGTATGGACTGGTAAGGAAGAGAAGAGGAGGCTCTTAGGCCCTGTTCTCACGGCAACACGAAACGGTGCAAACGCGGAAAAATTCCCGCTGTTGCACTATATCATGTACATGAAAACAGCAAACGCAGGCATGAAACCGCAGGTTTTTGAGATCACCTCCAAGGGAGGATTTTTTGGAGAACACAACGGTTTTGGTTTCTTGTAAACACCGAAACCATTTCCCCTGGTAACGCTGACGTCACGGCTCCACTTCACGTATGCAAAGTCTATAACATTTACTGTCAAAATACCCACACGCGAGTTATAAAGTTAGAAGACAACATAACATGCAAGGTGTCTCCGCGGCACCATCACTGTGATCAGGGGAGAGTGTCGTGCAGGGCTCGAATATAACACTCGCCAATTTAGTCTAAGCGATTAGTAAATTATTGAGAGACCACCCACCACTTTGTCTGGGGAAAGATTTGTGCTCTGCCGGTTTTTCTAGCCAAATAAACGTGTGTAGCTTCTATATGCCAGGGACATGGCTCTCTCTACATTAAAAAAAACACTACCCATAGTTCAGCGTGCAGCGGTTAAGTTTTTGTTCAACAAAAGGAGCATTAAAGCTACGGCTTCACAGTAAAAGCATTTCATTGGCTAAACATTAATAGCATTTCACTGGACAAACGTGAGTCGACTTTTATTTTGAAGTACGCCTAACAGGAAAGTAGCCTCTCACAAAGCCCCTTCACTATCAGCATGTCTTCTGTTTTCACGAGTTCAATGCGGTGAAATAAGAGGACAGAAAGCTTGTAATTTACAATACTTGTAACCCCAAGCTTACACCCACCGCTTTATGAACGTTAGTGGCATTAATTTTCGGTTACAGTAAGGTTTTATGCATCAAATTGTACCGGAAAAGCTATCTACTACTACCTTGTACCGCCAACTGCTGGCCTGGCATGCTTACAACAGCGATTTCGTCCCGTTTCCTCTGAAAACATGTGTACGAGTGAAGATGTCAGATAAATTGTGTCTGAACGGGGTTTTTTTTTTAAACCAAAAACGGGAAAATTGTCACGTTTTCACCGTGAGAACAGGGCCTTAAGTTAAGACATTGTGGTATATTTTAATAGCTTATATGCACCAAAGTTGCTGAGTATGTATATCTAAAGGTTAAGGTCAGATCCCTGTAAGGACATGTGCTTGACTTGTTGTGATGAAACGATATGTCTATTTGCAGATATTAAGAATACATGATACACCCCACACACAGATATAAACGGGTCCTGTAACTAGCAACAGTAGTGCCATTGCGGCCTCCAGCCCGCTGCTATCATGCTCACTCTGAAATCCTCTGTATGTCTTCTGGAAACTTCTGAATAAACCTGATCACTGATGATAAGTCTACAGTCTACTACCTCTCGTCTTTGTCAAGCAACGGGGAATTCGGCTACCACATTTGGCGTCACGATGACGGATATAACAGGAACATTGATGATGAGACTACCTGTACACTTCGGGACACATCTGGTGGATTGAGATCAGATGGACTGTTGCTGTTGAAAAGTGCTTGTCTGTTCCAGTATCTAAAAGTAACTGAGAACTGCGATGGGAGATAATGTGTAAACGGCTGATAGTGCTCTGTGTAAGGTTCAAGGTCACGGCGTGAGCGTCCGGTCTGGGGGCCACACAGAGGCTCCGTTATGGCCAGGTATCCACGTAGTTCCACTGTTATAGCAAAGAACCGTGTGCACGTTTTATTGACTAAGACTTTGGGAAAAAGGCTGGACTGGATTCGAGCTTGTTAAGTCGCTCTGTGCTTTATGTACGCTAAAGAAAATGAGGAAAAAGATTGGAGACCAATGTCTGTCATCAAGAAAGCTGAATGCTCGGGTTACTGCCCCCGCGCTGTCGCAAGTGCATTCCGTGGTCATGGCTGATAACGGAGATGGCCACATGCATACCAACCGCATACCAGCTTGGACTTTCCTGGGCCGCTGGCCAGCAAAATTCCACGTTTGGCGGAGTCTGCCAATTTTGAAATGGAGGAGCCATCCTCTGTGCCAAAGTTGGATGGACTACATTTCCCATGCAAGCTGACCATGGCTAAAAATATCTGAACTTGAGACTCTTGGGATTCGGCTGCAGAGGGCTCTCGCACCCTATTCTCATTTTATCTTCGTTCAGTGTTTAAGCAGTTGCTTTGTTGGTCCCATTCATTTGTAGTTTACTGCAGTAATGCTTACATCTATGCATTGTATTCTACTTCACTCATAAAGAGTGTTTCTGTGTTTTGGTGGGGGTTTCTGTTAGGCTATTCAAATGTGTTTGGTTACATCTCGTTTTTGGTTGATGAAGTGTCATCAAAATGGAGGAATGTGGTATATTTTAATAGCTTATATGCACCAAAGTTGCTGAGTATGTATATCTAAAGGTTAAGGTCAGATCCCTGTAAGGACATGTGCTTGACTTGTTGTGATGAAACGATATGTCTATTTGCAGATATTAAGAACACATGATACACCCCACACACAGATATAAACGGGTCCTGTAACTAGCAACAGTAGTGCCATTGCGGCCTCCAGCCCGCTGCTATCATGCTCACTCTGAAATCCTCTGTATGTCTTCTGGAAACTTCTGAATAAACCTGATCACTGATGATAAGTCTACAGTCTACTACCTCTCGTCTTTGTCAAGCAACGGGGAATTCGGCTACCACAACATCCATAGAAGCCATATCCATTATCCATCACACCTTCTTATCAGTTCATTCCAGTTCCACTTACTGTCTTTGATCGGTTGAAACCCTGGGAGAAAAAGTGGTTGTGAGGCCTGTGTTTCCAGCAGCGATGTAATCTTGGTTAAGTAGACCTGTTCTGGGTCAGAGAAGGCCTCTGTCAAGTTACAAATCAGGGGTTGCTGGACACTCTCACAGCCAGCCACCGGATCCCAGGTAGTCCCCCTTCAATACCAAAGAGGAGGAAAAGAAACAGCAGTCAAGAGGCCAGCTCTATAAACGCCTATGTCTGTCACTGACAGACTGACAAACTGATGAAGTTCCACCATTGGTTGCTCGAGTGTTGGAGTTGTCCTATTGGACCATGCAGTTTCAAAATTAATAGGCACAAATAGCGATGGGCGGCTGTAATTAAAAAAAAAAAAAAAAAAAAAGCTGCATAAGCTACTGGTTATAAATAGTATATTAGATGTCAGTGATTATACTAATAAAAAACAAGTCATATTTATTGACTAAAACTGAGTGTTGGGCAATGATGGAGACAGGAGTTACTGTACTGATGTCAGGGCTGTTATGCTTATTTTTTAAAGTGGTAGCACTGGTGCTAGCAAGCAAAAAAATTCAGTAGCACAAAAATAAATTTGGTAGCACACAAAGTATGATCGAAAACTTGCATGACCCTAACCCTTGCATTTAGCTCTAATTACCTTTGAGCATGTCATCTTGGTTTTATTTGAGATTCTCAATGAATATGATATCCTAGTGTGCAGTAATAATTGTAGAAAAATGAATAGGGGTGCACTGATTGCAATTTAGACAAAAGAGTCTAACCTGCCAATGGCAATTTTTTTGCTGATTCAGAATTATTTTCCCCCCATAGAACTATAAAAATAATGTCTATACCTATATATTTTTTATAAACATATCATTATTATATTAGGCTAATAATAACAAACATTTTTAGAACATTTCATTCTTTTAATGAAAACCATACTTTAAAACATTGAACATATAGCCTATTAAATAAATTAGTAAACATAGTTATACAATTTAGGCCAAGTTAAATAGGTTGTGTCAATCTTTGTTTAAATCATAGATAGTTACTGCTGTTGACTGCTTTCTTTATAGGTCCATGGTTGACTGCAGGGCTGTGAAGCGCTAACTTCCTGTTCTTACCTGCTTCAAAATAAGAGTCAACTCGCATTTGGCTAGTAACCAACTTTTATTGTGAAGACGCACAGGAAATGTTCTGTTTGCACACGCACTAACTTGACTGCGTTAATGTAAAGAGAGCCGTCTCCTTCCTGTTTTAACCGTTGGTGAAGTTAGACGCTATAATCGCCGCACAAGCACAGATCCTGAGCACACATCTTTCACCAGCCAAAGTGGAGGATAGACTTAATAACTTACTCGCCTAAGACTACATTCACCCGCATTTGGAGAGTGTTAATGTAGAGCCCTCTAAGCAGTATTGTGCATAGCTCCTCTGTGTCTCAAACAGACAGCATCTGCTCATTAGCACTGGTGCGACTGGACTTGTATTCATCATCGCACGTGATCAATTTCAGTAGCAAATGCGATCAAAACTGTCGCACTGTACAGCCCTGACTGATGTACTCTACTGACGTAAGTCATGCAACACATCAATTGTATTAGGTAACAAAATGTATTTCTCTATATAAACATATCACAAAAAGTAAGGCAATTTGTGTTTAGTCGAGTATTTCTTTGTTGCAACAATGTTTTTTGGAAATAAATCTTATACCGTTAGAAAACCTTTTTATTTCCCTTTTAACCCATTGATGACTATGGCACTCTAAGATACGTGTCCTTATCTCCCGAGGGTTTTCTGAAAAAATCCTACAAATTGTCAACATATACCAAAACCTTAATATCTAAGCCTGTGTAGCACATAGAAACATGAAATAAAATACATTTAAAAAGGTAAGGGTCACAGGTTGTATTAAAACATGCTCCCTTAGCACTTACATACCAACACATTTTTCTAAAAATCGTCAAAATTAGATGGGGAAAAAAAGAAGAATAAGTCCCACATCAAAAATATCACCAAAGTATCTTTCTTCCACCTCCGTAACATTGCACGCCTTCGACCCACTCTCTCCCCCTCCACTGCAGAAACACTCACTCATGCCTTCGTCACCTCCAGACTAGATTATTGCAACAGCATCCTCTTCGGCCTCCCCTCCACCCACCTCCACAAACTCCAATATGTCCAGAACTCTGCTGCCAGATTACTCACCCACACCCGCTCAAGAGAACACATCACTCCCATCCTCAAAAAACTTCACTGGCTCCCAATACAGCACCGAATTAATTTCAAGATCCTGCTCATCACCTACAAAGCCCTCAATAACCTTGCACCCCCCCCTACCTCACCGACCTCCTCAAACGTCACTCCCCAACTCAGATCATCTGACACCAACCTTCTGACCCCCATCACAAGATCAAAGCACCGCATCACAGGAGACAGAGCTTTTGCCATTGCTGCCCCAACCCTCTGGAACTCCCTCCCCATAAACATCAGAAATGCAGACTCAATCAATTCATTTAAAAGCCAACTCATAACTCACCTCTTCAAGAAAGCATATAACCCCTGACCCACCCACACCACACCTGACTATTTCCTAACCTCTTTTTCAATCTGTATCTTGTTTTCCGTTGTTTTTGTTTTGTTTTTCTTATGTAGGCCTATTGTATATTCTATGTGATGTAAAGCGTCTTTGAGTGACCTCCAAAAAAGCGCTATATAAATCTTATCAATTATTAATTATTATTATTATAAAAAATATTTAAAAAACAGCCGGCTTATTTATTTATTTTCTATTGATTTTTTTATTGACGTGATTTTCGGCAAACCACACAACATTTGGGTGATTTTTTGCCAAGAACCAATTAAGTTTCACTTTCGTTTTACGCCATCATGGAGCAGTGCCGACTGCTGCAGAGATTAAACAGAGCGTTTCTGTTGGAGTAAAAAACAAAACTCAAAAATAAAGCGCTCCCTATCTCTCTCTCAAACTCAATCTTATAACATCAACTTGAATAAGATGTATTGCTGAACATCCTTTCAATCAGCTGATTTTTTTTTCTCAAGGTTTATTTATTGGTATTTTTGACGTTTTACAGAATGCAATGCAGACACAATTAGATTCCTACAATTATAACCCCCCCCCGCCCTCCTCACCCCAACTTGCTCCAACAGAGCCCCACCCCTTTAACAGTAACACTGTAACATTCTATAACAATAGCATTCAGGGATCACATTTGAAATGTAAATGTAAAAAAAAGTAAAAAGACAAAATCAAAACAAAACCAGAAATACATGCAAACAGTTAAATAACAGTCTAAGGGAAAAATACAAAAAATAAATACAGATTGAAATTAAAATTACATCTCAGTAAATCGGCTACAATAGAGAAGGAAATTAGGTCAGCAGCACTAAACTCCCATATTAGCATAATCTATCCTCTCCACATAGGTCAAAAAAGGTTTCCATAGCATTACATTTCTGAGCACACCCTCTAGTAGAGTAACAAATCTTCTCTAACACTAAGTGATGCATCATATCTTTAATCCACATTTTAAAGGTTGGGGAGAACTTCTCTTTCCACTTGAGGAGTATAAATCGTCTGGCCAAGAAAGACGCAAAAGCTATAACTTTTCTTGCTTGGGACATAAAATGTGGAGTAACTCCAAATACTGCGATGATAGCAGAAGGTTCTATATGTACTTCTAAAACATCTGAAAAGGTTTTAAATATCTATTGCCAAAAATTATTAAGTTTCAGACAGGACCAGAACATGTGTGAAAGCGTAGCCGACACTTGCTTGCATCGGTCACATATGGGATCGATAGGTGTGAACTTTGCCAGCTTTACTTTTGACCAGTGAAGGTGATGTAAGATAGGGGTGGGTAAAAAAATCGATTCTCCGATGCATTGCGATTCTCTCTCGAACGATTCCGAATCGATTCATAAAAGTTAATAATCGATTAATTAAACAAAAAAAAAAAAATATATATATATATATATATTTTTTTTTAACTAGTATTTAATATTAGTATTTCCTGCGCCACTGCGCATGCACACCACACAAGTGCGAGTTGTTAAAAGTGGCGACAAAAGGGCAGAGAGCAGCAAACCCATATGACCTGCACTGGCTTTGTGTCTGGTTACGTTTTTGTATGAGAGCTGAATTCCAATACAGCACTTTTTTCACTTTTGTACACCTTATACTGGTATTGTGCTAAGGCACCTGGTTCTTATGAGTTATTATTGTTCAAAGATGTCATGTGAGAAAGAAAGAAATACTATACATGATTTAAATACATTACATTTAATACAGCACTGTCAATTGTGCTGATGATATGTTACAATTTCCAAGAGGAGAGTTATACCATGGCTGTTTGTTCACAAGGCATAAAATTAAATAGATAATTATTTAAATTAAATTTTAATTATTTTACTCTTTCTTGTGTATTTCTACTTGATACTGAATCGATATCGAAGCATTTCAATCAATATCGAATCAAAATCGATATCGAATCGAAATCAAATCGTGAGATTCTTGACAATACCCAGCCCTAATGTAAGACCTTGAACTGGATGACTGTGTGACCTAAACAAATAGAAGAAGAATGTATCCTATTTATGGCCTTCTTCCAAACTTCATCAGAAAGCACTGTCCCCAAATCTCCCTCCCACCAATTCCTTACTGATGTCAAGGGTTCCAGATTTTGTGAGTTTAATAAAGAGTGAACTGTCCCAATGGTCCCTTTGGAACATGGGTCAAGTTTCAGAATGGATTCTAAAAGAGAGTTGGGTGGTTGTGATGGAAAAAGAGAGTACGATGCCGATATGAAGCTACGGAGCTGTAAAAATCTAAAAAAATGTGAGCGGGGAATTGATTGCCATGTTTTGAATGTTCTTTTTTCTCCAAAATTAGTGACGTAGGCCTACTCGATATAGGCCTACGTAGACGGTGAAAATCGTTCAGCAGAACAAAACAAAACAATTGAATCCTTAATACTGTTGTATCAAAAGAGAAAAATAAAGAAAAAAAGTGAAAAATATTCCACGGGACACTATACGTATATGCCCAAACACAAGTGAAACCTACCTTTCTGTATTAATGGAGACATGGTAGTAGACTCCTTTGGATGTCCCTGGTCCAGACTCCCATTTCAGCAAATGAATGAAATGGCTTGAGGTCAGGTTCATGTTGGCAGGCTGGAGGAGCTCACTCATTGCTGGAATATAAACAAAAACAACATACATTGAAGTATGTTTTCTATTTTCTTTAATCACATTGTATATACTTTTCAGTTAGCAACTGATGTGCCACTATGTTCGCTGTATGTATTTTAATCCCACTGATGCTACCTGTTAGTGTCAACCATAGATAGTACAGTCATATGAAAAAGTTTGGGAACCCCACTCAGCCGGCATTATAATTGACTCTGCTTTCACACAAAAAAGATCCTCCTGAACTATGAGCCACATAACATATACAAAAACAGTGACGTTGGAACTATTTTCTTAGGGGGGGTGCTGTAAATGGGAACAGGTTCAGTAATGTCCAACACAAAAGTAGGCCTACTGGTTATTATGAGCAATTGATAAGCACAACCTAACACTTTAATTAAAAATAGTGTGATAAGAATTAGGAAGAATCCATTCCTTATACAAAGGCCTATAGATAAAATTAAACAAAATAATTAATGAATTTCAAGGGTGAAGGTCGTGATTAAACCTTGGTTTGGGACACATTTTAATTGGGGGTGTGGGGGTGCCCCCCCCCCAGACATTTTTGAACATTCAACACTTCATTTCCTGCATTCTGGTGAATTTGTTTGCATCAAGTTTATGTAAAGTAATTGACAACATTCAGGTTCCCGGTGACAAATAGAATAAAATACAATGCAGTAATATCATGCATTCTGTACTGCTTTCAAATATTTATTCTCCTGTATTGTTGAAATTGGTTTAGTCTGTAAAAAAAGGAGTGATTATTCATGTCTATCATTGAGAATGATGCTGGTGGTATTTTACTAGCCTGCAATCTTAAAATATTTAAAAAATAATAAAGAGCAAAATGAGGTTTTAATCCTCATGTACTTCCTTTAAGCTACTAGTAGTGACTGAGGCCCAATCTAGATCCACCCCCTACATCCTATCCCTATCCACTATCCCTCCGTTTGCGCGTTCGCGGGGAGGGCCCGCCATATTGAGTGCTGTCCCAAACCACCAAGCCTCGAGTGTAAGTGGGTTATAAAGCCCTTGATCACCGAGTCTGCATCGATGGTGGCTTAGCCCTACGTTTGACACAGGTGTCCGCCAATTCAATTCAATTCAATTCAATTCAATTCAATGAACTTTATTTTTCCCGTGAGGGAACTTCATTTGTGGTCAGGCACATACAAACAAGACATACTACAACAATAAATAGTCAGTATCATGTACGAGAATAAATAAATTCTTAAAAGCTAAAAGCTAAAAACCCTGTGGGTAGGGAGAAGGCTTCAATAGGTTGAAGCCTGGAGTAATGGGTTGGGTTTGGCGGGCTGGGGGGCCTACTGTTTATTCAACAGCCTGATGGATGCTGGAACAAAGGTGGACATGGCTCGTTTGGTTCTTAGGGGCAGGGAACGAAGTCTCCTTCCTGAAGGTAGCAGGTGGTACTGGTTGTTGAGGTTATGGGTGGGGTCCGATATGATCCGTCTACTTTTCCTGACGGCCTGTTTTTCAAATATGGCTGTGAGGGTGGTCTGTGGCTGTCCAATGATCTTCCCACTCAACTTTATGATCCTGTTGAGGGGACCTTTTTTCACCTCACTCAGGGAGCCAAACCAAGCCAGGATGCTGAAGGTGAGGGTGGATTGGATGAAGCAGTTGTAAAATGACTGGAGTATTGACTTGTCGACTTGCAGTCGTCGCAGCTTCCGGAGAAAGTACAGGTGTTGTTGACATTTCTTGAACATGCGGTCCGTGTTGCTTTTGAAGGTGAACTTCTGATCAATGATGGAACCGAGATATTTGTATTCTTCCAGTCTCTCAATTATCTGGCCATCTAACTGAAGAGCAGAGGGGCTGGTGGAGGAGCGCCTGAAATCTATGACCATCTCTTTGGTTTTAGAGATGTTCAAGGTGAGATGGTTATCTTTGCACCAGAGAGAGAAGTCGTCCACCGCAGACTGCAGTTGTTGGCCTGAGTTGGTGGTATCCACGATGACTGTGTCGTCAGAATATTTAATATAGACCATGTCAGGATTCCCACTTCTGCAGTCGTTTGTATATAGGGTGAACAGGACTGGGGAGATCACAGAGCCTTGAGGACATCCTGTGGAGATGGTTCTGACTGAGCTACAGTGGCCGTTGAATCTCACTAACTGCCGTCTGTCTGTGAGGAAGGAAAGGACCCACAAGGTGAGGTGTGGACTAACACCCAGTTTCTGGAGCTTGTGGCCCAAGAGGTGAGGTTGCACTGTATAAAATGCACTTGAAAAGTCAATGAACACTAGCCTGGCGAAGTTCCCTGGTTTCTCCAGGTGCATGTGGACATTGTGCAGCAGCGTCACAACTGAATCATCAACCCCTCTGTCCTTCCTGTAGGCAAATTGAAGTGGGTCTGTAACGCCACTCACCTCCATCTGCAGTTCAGTGAGAATGAGCCTCTCAAAGCTCTTCATCACGATTGATGTTAGAGCTACAGGGCGGAAGTCATTTTTGCAATTATGTCCAGAATGGAAGAGCCAACTTACAAATGAAAGTTCCATGGAGTTTGTTTCCCGAATTATAAATGAAACATTCTCTTACCTCAAACAGACATTTGATGATAAATTTTTATGCAAAGCCCTAAATGACGGAACCGGAGGGTAGCCTACAATTTAGCATATTGGAACAAACATGTTGTTTTACACTTGTTGAATTGACTATGCCACTTGTCTACCTTAAAAGATAAACGAAGCAGATGCCCACAAGTTAATAAGGGACAGTGATTGTTTACTTATATTGTTTTTAGGATTTGTGTTACTGTTATTCAAGCCGATGAGGGGTAGTAATAGCGGCGGTGATGTCAGTCAGCCGGAGCGTCTATGCATGACTTTTCTTACTTATGACCACCCTTGCAGTGCATTCTGCTTTATGCACGCTAATTAACTGACGCGATTCGCGGGTCGTAATGGCAGATTAACGTATCATGACAAGTGGAATAGGCCTAAATGCCTTAGCACACTATTGTACTTTTCCCTGGTTTTGTATGCTGCTGTGCATGTAAACTAAAAGGATAATTAAACAGCGGATCTAACACCCACCTGTTTTTCCACTACATACTGAGCTGGTAAAAATTAGAATATGCAGTTAGAAAATGTTTTACAAAAAAGAAACTATGCAGCCAAAGAAGCATGGGAGTGAGTTTGCTTTTATTCATTACTACATGTTATCCTCACATGCGTATATTATTATGAATGTAGAATAAAGAGATGCTTTGTATAAGATTATCATCAATATCCTTTCTGAAATGTTCTGTGTGCAGGTTAAGCTTAAAATAACTTGGACTTGAAGGTGAAGTGACAACTTAAACAGGCCTAAAAAAATACAAGGTTCTTATCGTTACCAAATTTATATATTAGTGTTTAAAATATAAATGCGGTGGAATTTTATTTAATGGTGAGAAATAAAGACTAAACAAACTTCCTGTTTCCGTCTGACAAAGGCGAGGGGTTGCCAAAGCCGCACCGTTGTTATACCCTCGCCCTTATTGATCGAGTGGCACTCCACAGCCGCGAGGGTGACTCCACAGCGAGTGGCACTCGCCCACGGAGTGGGAGTGCCTAGGGAGTCATTTGGGATTGGGCCTGAGTGTGCAGTGGACAGAGGGAGGAAGAGATAGCTTTATTTGATCATTTAACTTTTTGATTTGTGAGAGTGATCATCGCTGACTTTAGACTGACTCCCGCTGTCTGCTCCGTGATTATCACACACGGAGCAACGCAAATTTTCGCGTTTGGTGTGGACGCATTAGTCAGTCCAGGCAGGACAGGATAGTTTAGTTTCAGTTTCGTTTTTAATCTCCGTGTCGGACAGCTGATCGCTCAGCTGATGGGCTCGAGCCTCACGGAGCAGACACCAGGAGTCAGTCTAAAGTCATCGATGATCACTCTCACAAATCAAAAAGCTAAATTATAAAATAAAGCTATCTCTTCCCCCCTCTATCTGTCTGCATATATGTCTCTCTCCACTGCAAAATCAGTCACTACTAGTAGCTTAAAGTGGCTACGAGTAACTTTGTCGCCCGTCTATCACTCTCCCTTTTAGCTTTTCTTCATTGCATTTTTCTTTGATGGTTCAGCCCCATTATCAGTCATTATGACGACAAATAACTGATCAGAGGAAACATGAGGCTCTTTTAAAAGATATTTAAAAGTTACTCGTAGTGGCTTTAAAGCGGCTACAAGTAACATTTAAATATCTTTTAAACAGCCTCATGTTTCCTCTGATAATCATAAATTACCTTTAACAGCAAACGAGACCATCAGTGCAAAGAAAGACGTTTTTATATAGTTTTTATTACTGCTTTTGGTCTGGTCGCACACCCAGTCCGATTTTCGGTTCGCTTGTGGTCGCAGATTTCAGTGTGGTGCAGCAACTCGATTTGAGAAGCCTATCCCTCCAGGTGAGGGAAGGGGAGCGGGAGCCTTGTTTGAAACAGTTATTTGTCGTCATAATGACTGATAACGGGGCTGAACCATCAAAGAAAAAAAGAAAATGCAATGAAGAAAAGCTAAAAGGGAGAGTGATATAGGCTACGGGCGGGACGAGGGCGTTGCCAAGCAACGTGTATACAATTTCACGAGAGCGAAACTAGACTGCAGTGTTTACTCCTAAATGAATGAGCGTTTGGTACTAACACAAAGTTTGCTTTGCTTCACCATCATCAGATAACCATTATCTGAAATAGTCATTATTTACATCAACAACACAAACGCATTACCTCATCGTGATCCATACTAACTGCCGTCTATCGTTCATTCGCTTTCTGTGAGGACACGTACTCTTTCAGCTCCGTGAGAGAGAGTAGTTAGGTGACGCTGCTGCATCAACTCATTGCAATCAGGTGTGTGTGTAGCACTGACTAGCATTAGTTGATGCAGTGTCAAAACCACTCTCACAGAGCCGAAAAGAGTCCTCAAACTTTCAACACACGGACATGCACTATATTGCGCCCTTCTAAGTTCACACTCGCACGCCTGGCACGAGCTAGAAAACAGCTTTGCGACAGCGAGCGTCGTAAAAATACTACCGCTTTTGTCCAAAGGGGACGCCAACGTGTCATGTTACTCGTAGTGGCTTTAAAAGGAAGCAAAATGAGGATTATAACCTCATTTTGCACTTTATTATTTTTAAATATTTGAAGATTGCAGGCTAGTAAAATACCAACAACCACTACATTCTCAATGATATAGAAATTAATAATTACCTTTTTTTTTACATTTTAAACCAAATTTTTTAACAATACAGGAGAATAAATATTTGAAAGCAATACAGGATGCATGATATTACTGCATTGAGTTATATTCTATTTTTGTCACCGGGAACCTAAATGTTGTCAATTACTTTACAGACCCCCAAATTAAAATGTGTACCAAACCAAGGATTAATCACAACCTACACCCTTGAAATTCATTAATTCTTTTGTTATATTTTTTATCTATAGGGCTTTGTATAAGGATACTTTTGAATTCTAATCACATTATTTTAAGTTTAAGTCTTAGGTCGTGCTTATCAATTGCTCATAATAACCAGTAGGCCTACTTCTGTGTTGGACATTAGGCTACTGAACCTCTTCCCAATTACAGCACCCCCCCTAAGAAAATAGTTCCAACGTACACATACATCATGCAAACTTTTTATGGACAGAGCTACAGTAGGCTATGACTGGTAGATATAGCCTAGTAAAAAGAGAGCAGATGCGATTTGGGAAATCAGTTGACCATGTACTTACCTAGCAGGACCTGAGACAGCCATGTGAGCATCCAAATTAGAAGAGCCATGAATGCCAAACCCTCTCGTCAGCCCTTAAGCAATCTGGACTCCGCTGCTGCTTTTACTTTCATTCTTGATATAGCCCGTAGCCTGACCTATGGTGAGATGGTTATGTTATGTCGAAGGGTTGAATTCAGGTAGGATATTAGCCTATAACTCACTTTGGATAAAGGCTTTGACAAATTAAATATGATGAAAGTCTAGAGTAGCCTATTTAAAATATACATCACAACGACGTGTAGCTCTGCTTGTATAAAACATCCAGTTTATTCGGTACTTTCATTAAAAACGTAAATGCTGAAGACATTATGAAGCTATTTAATGTTACTCTGCCGAGAAACAAGTAGGCCTAGGCCGAGGAAATTAATACACAGCTAGCTATTAGCTAACGGACAAACACGCTATCTAACTAGGACTCTAAGGATTTAAAAATTATTCCAAATGTCGTGAAATGCAATGGGACGTTTGATGCAACTACCTGTGCTGAAAAGTTTCTCCACTCAATACAACGGAAGTCGTTAGCCGCAGCACGAGCTGTGGACCCTTGTGTTACCGACCGTTACGTTACCGACTACTACAGCTACTCGTGTTGCCTTTAAAGAACCCCAGTTTAATGGACGGGACACTAGAGTGTGAGATTAAAACGTGTTAGATTGATAAAACCGTTTTAATTTGCATATCCAGCTTTTTCCGTGTGGTTTTCTACAAGGTAGCCTATTTGTTTTGATACAGGAAGAAAATGTGACACAAACACATTTAATTTGGTAGCCTAACCCTAACCATAATACAACATAAAAACAAGACACGCAACAAAGTAGGTTATTGTTGCCTATAGTGACCCGATAAAAAAATTAATCCAGAAGAAAAATATTTTCGTTAACAGCATAGATTCCCAGCCATTGCCTCTTCAAATTATCACGGAAAACATGTTGCCTTTTGTGATGTTTAACATTGGCTGTAAAGAAATTAAAATGCGACCGGCAGTTTGTGAAGGCAGCATCTGTGAATTAAAGGAAATCACGTGACCTAGCGGAAGGGCCTACAAAAAGAGGGGTTTCAAAATGTTTTTTTATAATATCATAAAAAACATTGTAAAAACCATGGACATATGTCCATGGTTTTTACTATGTTTTTTATAACTAGTTCAGTGCCCGTAGGAAACAGGTATTAGCTATGCTTAAATGTAACCTGTCTATGAAAGTGGGACACAGAAACAGATGTAGCAAGCATACACATAAGCCTCGTTTGAGATGTCGCCGACTTGCTAAGACCTGCGCAATTATGACGCTCGTCTTGCTGAGCGCACAGAAGTTTTGCAGCATTTTTGTTGTGCGCTCAGCAAGACGCGCGTCATAGTTGCGCAGGTCTGAGCAAGACGGCTCCGAGTCGAACGAGGCTATATAGGCAGTAGGCTCGTTCGACACCAGTTTCGTCTCGTCTGGAAAGTAGACGAGAGTAGCCGAGTGCAGTCGGGGGAATGACGAAAAAGCCTGACTGAAGCATGGACCTATGAAGAAAGGACTGAAGCCGGACAGCTCCGAGTCGGCTCGACTTTCATGTGCAACAAAGAGGAGTAGGCCTAAACACTTCAAAAGCGAGGGACATTTTCAAAACAAGAAATTAGATATAGCCTATCCCCATTCCCCACACTTTATCTTTCTTGTTATTTTACTAGAAAACCTACTTTTAAGTGATTGAAAATAATTTACAAATCCAAATAAAGGAGGTTTAGTATTTCTCCCTTCACATAACGAATATGACCTAAAGACAGTTAAAGGTCTAATAAAAGATCCCTTATTATTACTGTAGATGGCTATGATGAACTTTATTATGATGTGTAACATGTAACATACAATTCCCAGGCCATTTAGATCACTAATAATAATAATAATAATTCATTTTATTTGAGGGCGCCTTTCAAAGCACCCAAGGTCACCTTACAGGGCATAGTTAAAAAACAAAATCAACAATGATAAAAAACAAGAACAAGACACATTAAAACAATTTACACAGGGGTGGTGAGATGTGTGGTAGACAATGAATTATATGGAATATGACAGTTTGAAAAGATGGGTTTTTAGATGGGTCTTGAATGTGGAAAGAGTGTCGGAGTTACGGATGACAGGTGTGAGGGCATTCCAGAGGTGGGGGGCAGATCGGCTGAATGCCCTGGACCCCATGGTAACCAGACGGGCGGGTGGAACAGTAAGTTGAGTGGAAGAGGAGGACCGGAGAGTGCGGGTGGGGGTGTTGATGTGTAGGAGTTCACAGATGTATGGAGGGGCGAGGTTGTGGAGGGCCTTGAAGGTGAGGAGCAGAATCTTGTAGTGGATGCGGGTTTTGACCGGGAGCCAGTGAAGCTGCTGAAGGACAGGAGTGATGTGATTAATGGAGGGGGTTCTGGTGATGATACGGGCGGCAGAGTTCTGGACCAGTTGGAGTTTACGGATGGACTTGAGGGGGAGACCGAAGAGGAGGGAGTTACAATAATCAATGCGGGAAGTGACCAGGGTGTGAACCAAGATGGCTGTGCTATGGGGTGTGAGGGATGGGCGGAGGCGGTTGATGTTGCGGAGATGGTAATAGGCAGACCTGGTGATGTTATTGATGTGTGCTTGGAATGATAGTGTGCTGTCAAGGATGACACCCAGACTCTTAACCTGAGGGGAGGGGGAGACTGAGGTGTTGTCGATAGTGATGGAAAAGCTGTCAGGTTTTGTGAGGGTTGATTTGGTGCCGATGAGGAGAATTTCTGGAAAATAAGGAAATAAGGCTATGATTTAATCTTAATGGTATAAAGATATCACTTCACCACAAATTAATGTGACTCAAGTTTGTGTTCACTTAATAAATATATACAGCAGAGTTAAACATGCATGCTAATTATTGCTTTCCAAATTATTTCTCTGTCAAGAGTTCAGATCAGTGGAGGTTTAACTCTGATTAAATATATGTATGCTTAAATGCATACACTTCAGAGTAGGCCTAATGATTAAACATAAATTAAAATCAAAAACAATGGATTGTAATTTTATTTTGAGCGGTGATGTCAGACTTTTGCGTAATCAATTGGGTTAACCGTTAACGCATCAAAGGCACGGGGTTTAAACTCCCAATTAGCGCTCAGCTCTGCTTGTCAGCAAGACGTTTCCCATCAAACATTTTGCTCCCGCAGCCCGTGGGGAGAAACTGCAGCGACTTGCTCCAGTGTCTGTGTCCGTCTTGATCCTGCGCTACTTCAAAGTCTCATGCAGCCGAGCCGCAGCCAGCCGCAGGTGCAAGTCGGACAAAACGTCTAACCATAATGCTGTGCGCTAAGCAAGACGAGTGTCATAATTGCGCAGGTCTTAGCAAGACGGCTCCATCGCAAACAAGGCTATTGCAGCTCGGCCAAACACGCCCATATCGGCCAAACACTCCCACAGCTTGTGCTCATGCGTATAGAACTAATTCAGGCCGCCGCTCAGTCCCAGTGTTGCTTACTTAGCGAGGTTGTCGCTATATTTACTGACTTTTCAGACACCTCTGGCGACTTTTTCTTCAAAAAAGCGACCAGCGACAAATCTAGCTACTTTTTCTGGTGTTATTGGTGACTTTTTCGCTCAAGTATCGCTCATTAGCGGGTGCCTCCGCGGCCCCTCCCCGTCCCAGAGCACTGACAGGCGGCAGAGTCCTCGCGCAGCAGACCCTCCCAGCTGCGGACAGAGCAGGAGATACACACCTCTCTGCTCTAGCGTTCTGTTAGCATCTATATTAGCAGTTGTTGTACCCCTCTTTTAAAGTCTATGAGTAGTGCAATTCAAAATGTTATGCAGTGCTTATTGAAACTGTGAGCATGTATGATTACTGCTAGACTTGACATTATCACGTCGGTTTTTTATGCGATTGTCATGTGACTGTATAAAAAGTAGCCTTCAGTCGCTAATAATATTATAAGAGACTTGAGTATTATTCAATTATAATGTTATGTATATATATATATATATATATATATATATATATATATATATATATATATATATATATATATATATATATATATATATTTCCATACTGATTTTACAGTATCTCACAGTATCTCACAAAAGTGAGTACACCCCTCACATTTCTTCAAAGATTTCATTATATCTTTCCATGGGACAACACTGAATAAATTACACTTTGATACAATGTAAAGTAGTCAGTGTACATCTTGTATAACAGTGTATATTTACTGTCCCCTCAAAATAACTAGACACACAGCCATTCATGTCTAAACTGCTGGCAACAAAAGTGAGTACACCCCTAAGAAAAAATGTCCAAATTGAGCCAAAAGTGTCAATATTTTGTGTGACCACCATTATTTTCCCGCAGTGCCTTAACCCTCTTGGGCATGGAGTTCTCCAGAGCTTCACAGGTTGCAACTGGAATCCTCTTCCACTCATTCATGAGTCATGAGAGCATCACAGAGCTGGTGGATATTAGAGAACATGCTTGGCCAGGCCATAACCTTTACCCTCAGCTTTTTTAGCAAGCCACTTGGGGGTGTGTTTGTTCATGTTGCAATACTGCCCTGAGGCCCAGGTTACGAAGGTTGAGTGCACGTGCTCAGCGTCATACACAGAGGTTGGCTTTGGAAAATAGACCTATGAATACTGCCAGCATTGCTGCAGGTCTTGAATGGGTGGGGGGGGGGGTCAGCCTGTTAGTGCTCAAACCATACGCCACACATACGTATCATACTGGTCTGCATGGCTGTTGTCCCAGAAGAAAGCCTATTCTAAAGATGATGCACAAGAAACCCCACAAAAAGTTTGCTGAAGACAAGCAGACCTCAAACGGGAGATGGAGGAGCGCAAGGTCTCTAATATCCACCAGCTCCTTGATGTCGTCATGAATGGGTGGAAGAGGATTCCAGTGGCAACCTGTGAAGCTCTGGTGAATTACATGCCCAAGAAGGTTAAGGCAGTGCTGGAAAATAATGATGGCAACACAATATTATACAAGCTGTACACTGACTACTTAACAATGTATCAAAGTGTCATTTATTCAGTGTTGTTCCATGGAAAGAAATATTGAAATATTTGAAGAAATGTGAGGGGTGTACTCACTTTTGTGAGATACTGTATGTGCATAATGTACTTTTTTTGTAAAGTGTATAAGTATCTTAAAAAAAAAATATATATATATATATATATATATATATATATATATATATATAATATAATTTTGATTAACTGTTCTGCTTTTGTTGTTGTGTAGTCAGACACTTTCCCAGGTTCTTAAATGATGGACTTCAACGACAAAAAAATTCAAATAGTTTATTTACAACCAAAACAATTGTGAATATATTTTCTCAACAATGATATGAAAATGAGTTTTGTTTTAAAAATATGTTGAAACATTGCACTTTGTGGGAAATCATCAAATGCACATGGCAATCTGTCTTCATCAGAGTCTCTGCTTGCGTTCAGAGTCTCAGAGTCATTCATCTGAAAATCTTGAGTGGACTTTTTCAAACAGCCCCAGCTCTTCCCTACATGCAATCATCACAATAAAAAAGTACTTTTTGGGTCGCCAAAGTTGTTGGCCGTATGTTCAGGGGTCTGCCTTTTATTTAATATTTCTTAGTTTCCAATAACACGTTTTTTTCTGTCCCAGAGAGCCTGAAAATCCTATCAAATCAAAGATGTCACTGACCAAGTTAAGGGTCACTGACCGAAAGGTTTACGGATAATTGACACTAAAGCCTATTTTAATTGGTCCATGTCCACAGCAGGCAAAGTGTAGCAAAAACAGACAAGAAGTTTTTGACACTGAATATGGCAGACCCATTGGCCAGTCACATCTTTGATTTGATATGAATTGCAGGCTCTCTCGGACAAAAAAACCTTCGTTATCAGAAAATACACAATATTAATTAAAGGTAGCCCCCAAACCTGCGGACAACCACCTTGGCCTGTATCTAGGCAACGGTCATGTGAGATATATGTTTTCAAGCACCTCTCATTTCCCCATGGCCCTGAAAGAGAGGACCTCATGGTGCTATGGTAATCATGTTTTTTTCACCAAAATAGATATTTTGCATGTAAAAGTAAATTTTCTTGCTGTCAACTTAATGAACTGTTGTGCCAAAGCAAATGTATTCACGTAGAAAAAGTTCTATCATACGTGTTGATGAACTACCAACATACACTCAACAAAAATATAAACGCAACACTTTTGTTTTTGCTCCCATTTTTCATGAGATGGATTTAAAGATCTAACATTTATTCCAGATACAAAATATTACCATTTCTCTGTGTGTGTGTGTGTGTGTTGGTGGTGTGTGGGGGGGGGTGTTAAACAGGAGCTCAAAAACCTAATCTAATCTTCCATCTAATTTTTTTTTTTACTTTTAGGAGATTGTTGAGCCAAACATTGAAAAGGCATCTACCTCTGTCTCCTCTCCTGTGCCATCTGCCTGCGCCTCCTTTTCCACGGCCACCTCAAGCCCCTCAACTTCTCTTCCAAAATTTTAAAAGATAAAAATAAAAATCCAATCCTATTTTGGAGTTCCTTGCTGAGGAAAGCTCGCTTTTTAAGATTGTTTGAAAGGATGATAGAAAAAATGATAAATTCTTGTATTACTGCACTTTGTATATCAGTGATTCTTGAGAAGTGGAACAAAACAGGGTGCAATGTTGAAAAAATACAAACCCTATGTTTAGGCAAATTAAATTACATGAATGTATCCAACATATACTAAGCTACTGAGCTAAGCTTTGACACAACCTCCCAGCTGTTGTCCTTTTTATCCAAATGTGCTTTTTAGCTTGCCATTCCTTACTTTGTGTCAACTCCGTCAGACACAAAAAATATTTTTAAAATGTATATGAATATAAAATAATAGTTTTTCTAGTAGCCATTTGGTTTTTCTGTTGATGATAGGTGCTAGTATGAACAACTTCAGGAAAATAAAATGATCGAAACATTTCAAATAATCATGGTTGTGACGCAGGACTTTCAAGATTTGTAATGTAAAATATTCTAAAACTACAACACTTATCAGAGCCTGTCTGACTCTAATGTACTCTGCAGAGGTAGAATGTGATAAGAGGTCCTTCATAGTGACAGCTGCCCCTTATTTTGGCTGATTTTATTACATTTTAATGGATTGTCTGACGATGGTGACAAAAAGTGACCCACCACTTTGAAACCATATAAAACATGAATGTGTTGAAGAAAAACAGTTTGTATTGATATGAGAGATTATTTAGTGTTGCTTTTGATGAAAAAAGCACATTTTAAATCATTAAAGTACATTTTTAATAGGTTTTATTGCATATGAACGATTGAAACCCTCTCTGTGGAGACACTGTTTTGGACGTCATGAGAAGATAACAAATGTTTGACATAACGATATTTTTTAATTTAATGGGATAATTGTGCTCCAGACATTATATTCTTAATCCCTAATACCATTTTACATTTTAAATATTTTTATTTTTAAAGATAATAGCAGTTACTTATGGAAGATGGCCTTTTGTCCCGGTTCTCAAGAATCACTGATATATTTATTTATTTATTGTCACTTGTATCATCAATATTAATAATTTTTAAATGTTTTTAGATATTTTTATTTATTGTCCCTTTTCAATTGTTAATAAAAAGTGATTGATTATAACAGATTGTGATCATTGATACCTTATCCACTAATGTAGCTAGTAGTTACATGAAGGGGTAGGGATGTCCCATTTCATAGGGGTAGATTTTCCTCCCTACCCCTTAACACTCCGTTTGGAGGGCCAAGGGGTAGGGCCAAGGGGTAGGGGTAGGGGTGAAAATGAGAAATGGGATTGGCCCTAATATGATTTTTATGTGATGTGTCTTTTGTGAATAGATTTGCAAGCTACGAACACCTGATGACATTTTAGAGCCTTGCATCAACAAAATGGTCTGGGTCTCCATAGCCAAATCAGCTGCCTAAAGAAATTAAGTTGTCAAACCTGCACGTCCTTCAATGGTGCTTTGTTGGTAGTTGCATACGTTATAATACATATACAAGATGTCATTGTATTTGTGTAGACTTAAAGGCTAAACTAGCGACTCAGTCCCCTCAAATACATCAGTGTAATTAAGTGACTGTTTTTCTCTATTTTTAGGTGCACATGGACTTTGTACAACATTTTGTCAAAATCAATGAATATCTCCTCACAATATGCTACCTGTCCGTAGTGTCTGAGCGCTGAAAAAATACTTATACCCTCTTGAAAATTACCGTTCAGTCAGAAGAAATGGATTAAGGGCAGTTATATTTGTTTGATTGCAATGAGCCTCATAAGAGACTCTGCTTCTGTTCCACATAGCGAGTCTCAGAGCTATACATCTGAACATATTTAGTGGGCTTTTTCAAAAAGCTCCAGCTCTTCCATACGTGCACTAATCACAATTAAACAGTACTTGCTGGGTTGCCAAGGTGGTTGTCCGCAGGTTTGGGGTCTGCCTTTATTTAATATATTGTGTATTTTCTGATAACAAAGGTTTTTTTGTCCCAGAGAGCCTGCAATTCATATCAAATCAAAGATGTCACTGACCAATGGGTCTGCCATATTCAGTGTCAAAAACGTCTTGTCTGTTTTTGCTACACTTTGCCTGCTGTGGAAATGGACCAATTAAAAGAAGCTTTAGTGTCAAAAAGGTTAATTTAGTCTGACTTGGTAAATTAACTTGTATGTTCATGTAAATAAACAGACTAGTATTAATTTGTTTGTACCTTGACATGTTTCGACTACTTCCTGCAGTCTTCTTCAGAAGCGTCAGCTGTTGCTATGACGCGTTGTGTCAGCTGATGTTAAAGACTGCAGGAAGTAGTCGAAACATGTCAAGGTACAAACAAATGAATACTAGTCTGTTTACATGAACATACAAGTTAAGCTTCAGTGTCAATTAACCGCAAACCTTTGGGGTGGAAAAAGAGCGGAAGTGTGAGCCTTAACTTGGTCAGTGACATCTTTGATTTGATAGGATTCTCAGGTTCTCTGGGACAGAAAAAAAAATGTGTTATTTTAAACTAAGAAATATTAAATAAAAGGCAGCCCCCTGAACATATGGCCAACAACCTTGGCGACCCAAAAACTACTTTTTTATTGTGATGATTGCATGTAGGGAAGAGCTGGAGCTGTTTGAAAATGTCCACTCAAGATTTTCAGATGAATGACTCTGAACGCAAGCAGAGACTCTGATGAGGACATATTGCCATGTGCATTTGATGATTTCCCACAAAGTGCAATGTTTCAACATATTTTTAAAACAAAACTCATTTTCATATCATTGTTGAGAAAATATATTCATAATTGTTTTGGTTGTAAATAAACTATTTGAATTTTTTTGTCATTGAAGTCCATCATTTAAGAACCTGGGAAAGTGTCTGACTACACAACAACAAAAGCAGAACAGTTCATCAAAATAATATTTTTTTTTAAGATACTTAAGACACTTTACAAAAAAAAAAGTGCATTATGCACATACAATCAGTATGGAAAAGCATGTGAGATGTAATATTAATAATACTTATATAAATATATAGCCTATATATAACATTATTATAATTTAATAATACCTCAGTCTCTTATATTATTAGCGACTGAAGGCTATTTACTTTTTATACAGTCACATGACAATTGCATAGAAAACCGACGTGATAATGTTAAGTCTAGCAGTAATCATACATGCTCACAGTTTCAATAAGCACTGCATAACATTTTGAATTGCACTACTCATAGACTTTAAAAGAGGGGTACTACAACTGCTAATAGGGATGCTAAAGGAACACTAGAGCAGAGAGGTGTATATCTCCTGCTCTGTCCGCAGCTGGGAGGGACTGCTGCGTGAGGACTCTGCCGCCTGTCAGTGCCCTGGGAAGGGGGAGAGGCAGGGGAGGCACCCACTGATCGTTGATTAGAGTAAAGAGCGATACTTGAGCGAAAAAGTCACCAATAACACCAGAAAAAGTAGCTAGATTTGTCTCTGGTCCCTTTTTTGAAGAAAACGTCGCCAGAGGTGTCTGGAAAGTCGGTAAATATAGCGACAACATCGCTAAGTAAGCAACAATGGGACTGAGCTGCGGGCTTGAATTAGTTCTGTAGCGTTACGCATGCGCACGAGCAGTAGGCGTGTTTGGCCGATATGGGGGTGTTTATGCTAATTAGCCAAAAATATTTCCAGGTTGACTTTTATGGTCCAAGAGGCTTTTTTGTAGAGCACGCTAAAATACACCTATGTTGGAAATTTCAAGTCAATTGGACTTACGGTGTGCGGGGCGTGGCCTCTCAAACTGTCTTCAGTCGGGGCTTAATAACAGCGCCCCCTAGCAGAAATAAAAAAAAACGTCCAAGAGGCTATATTGTAGAGCACCATGAGCTGTACAAGTGTAATCAATTTCAAGTCAATCAGAGTCAGGTGACATTTGGGGCGCCCCCTATGGGTTAATCTCGATAAGCTTTGAGGGACATGCTACCACATGACTTCTGCACATACCCAGCAAGTTTGATGATGATAGGACCTATGGTTAAGGAGTTATGGCCAATTAGTTAATAAGCCCCGCCCCTGCGTAAACGTTTTGGGCAATGGCGGCAAAAAAAATAATCATGGCTGACCCGTATTGTTCGAGAGGCTATATTGACATGCTACCACATGACTTCTGCACATACTTTTTGGTCAATGGCGGCCATGTTTTTCAAGTTGTCCTAATAATCTTTTACGGGTATGTTTATTGTAGTCCCCCGGGGCTTCACGAGAAATTTGGTGTTGATACAGTAAAATTCCAGAAAGTTGTGGATACAAAAATAAAAATACTACCGCTTTTGTCCAAAGGGGCCGCCAACGTGCCATGTTACTCGTAGTGGCTTTAATTAAAAAAAGGTTAATTCAATATTCCGAGCGGGGTACTTCCTTTGGTTATTTCACCAGCTTTATTTGCTGATCTCGTCCCCCAATAACTTTAACTCCTAACCCTAAATTTGAGGGTAAAGTGTTAAGGTTGCGCGGCTGTCAGCCTGGTTCTCCAGCCGAGGCTGCTAGGAAAAAGTGTCCGTATTAAGTGCCTCACAGGCGGACACAGGTCGCGACTAATGCCGCTCCTCCTGCGTCGTGCTTGGTGCATGCGAAACTGTGACAGTGTTTATCTCATTTCGATTGAGCCAACCCCCTAAGACTAACGATAATATCAAACCTGTTTGATAATGTTGGAACGTCCAAGACGGGAAGAAGACTGGCTGAAATCGGGTCGGATGACCAATTTACACCAAACGACTGAGATTACGGGCGCGCACCACAACTCCAGCAAGACTCCCGTGATTTCAGTCCGACATTGAAAGATTGTCTGCGACTGTCAAATCGCGTGAAAAGTTGTGTAGTGTAGCCCAGCATTAGCCTGTCTTTCGAGTGTGTGTGTGTGGGTTTAGAGGTGTGAAACACCTTTGTTCTGTGAGCACTGAGGAGCAAGAAAAAGGGGGGGGAGGCCTGAGACTTTGGACCTCTGTGCCTCCACTAAGGTTTCAGTTTGATATCAAAGTATGTAAACCCAATTACAAAACAACAATGAACAGTAGTTAGAGAGCTCTACCCCTGGTCGGGGGTGGGAAGCAAGAGAGAGCACCACCTCGGGAAGAGAAGAGAAACGATGCAAAAGCACACTCGCTATTTCAAAAGCAAGAATGAGACCCCTACTGGGTCGAAAGGTGTGAATTCACAATCAAAGTCTGGGCTCCAGGCAAAGGTACTGTATGTGTGGGGCTTTTGACACCATTTGGTGCTGTAGAGTCAGATACAAGTAAATCACCTTAGAATAAAGTCTCAATGATCGAACACATGTACACATTCACTACAATCCATAATAACGTAAAAGTCAGTTAAGCCGTGGCTCCGGCTACAGCGGTTTGGATGTGAGCGCCGATGTAGCTGCATGCCTCCTGTTGTGAGTCGAAAATGTTAGTGAAACCTCCATGTGTGAAGATTAGCCGGGAAAAGAACAAACATCTGTGCAGAATTCCAGCCTCTCTCACCCTCTGCCTGGCGACGTCCCGATTCGGTGAGCTCGGTCTACTTTGATTCCGTGGGGGAAGCTGTCAACTCCCAGGAGTTTTGGCAACAGGTCAGACACAAAAGCAGTAGGGAGCCCTTCACAATCCTTTCGGGCAGACCAACAATTTGATATTTTGTTTTTACGATCGCCCTTTGAGGTCACACACTTTGGCTTTCAAGAGTTTGTTCTGTGCCGACAGTTCGTTGCAACTTCTTTCCAGCACAGTGAGGCGCGTCTCGTGCCGGAAGAGTTTGCAGCCTGGTTTTCACCCCAGCAAGGGATGACTAGGTTGTCAAACCATATGTTCATAGAGTTCTCCATTGGTCTAATGGCCGGTATGATAGACAACGGGGAGTCATCCTCCATCCCATTGGTGTTGCCAAAGGGTTGTCATTGGCGCTAGCCAAGCTAGTTGAGCTGCTAGCTAGCTCGTTCAACAAAAAGTTACCTTCACTTTGTCCAGTGTCTTTTTTTCTTTCTTTCTTGGTCCTAACCATCATTAAGAGCTTTATGCCTTATTTGACACTGTCAAAAGGCTTAAAAATCTGCCTGCTCACTCGCTTAGCACGACACACAACAGAAAATTATACATGTTGTTGCTGTGTGTCGAGAATGATAGTATAACATTATAGAAAATAATATTTTATACGTCCTTCAACGTGCAGTTAAAGTGTTGTGCCTTTATTACAGATGCTGGAAAGTTGCAGAGTTAAAATTCAAAAATTATTTTAAAATATAAACTTAAATCCCTAGCCAAAATGTGTTGGTTTTACATTGGCACAGCCAAAGTAATGCTCAAGGACAAAAACATCCCCAGGAGCTTGAGGGGTAAACTGTTATGAATGGGGGCCAGAAATCCCCTAGATTCTGAGACTCCAGAACGAAACCAGAGTTAGAACCAAGACTGTGTCTGTTGCTTGTTTCACAAAGACACGCACGGACTGGCGGACTTGAAACTGTACAAATAAAGTCAAATATCCAAATAAATGTACACCTTCTGGGGGCGCTCCTGGTGTAGTGGTTAGAGCGCCCGCCCATATTTGATATAAGAGGCTTGAAGGAAGCAAAAAAACTGGAATGAGTGCATTAGTATTATTATTATTTTTCATCTGTGGAATAATAGATAATTTAGGCTATAAACAAAATGTTTGAAAAGAAAAATGTATTGCTTTGTAGGTCAGGCAATCAGCAAGGATTTCCATCATATTACATAAAACAGAAAATGATTTGTAACTGGTAAATTCAGTCACTCAAAATGATAGATCTCTTATGCTTTAAAAGCTTTTCAAAAAACAGATACCTTCAATTGCAATGCAGCTACAGGGGCAATGAAGTTACCACTAAAAACATCAAAAGGAAAACCCCTTAACTGCTGTTTAACTATTTAACTTTGACTTTTCCTTTAGTAAAAAAGAAAATGTACCTGCTAGTAAATAATGAATGATAATCTTACACAATCAAAAACAGTCATCAGAGCAACATATCATGTGCGTCCCATGTATCCAGAGAATTCTTCCTCCTCTTGTGTCTCCTCTCCATCAAAGGATGTCAGGCAGCCAGTGTTTGCACAGCTGCCTTCATACCCAGCAGCAGTCATCTCTTCAGTTGTGGGCAGCATATCTGACTCACTTTGTGAGTCTGTGTTAGTCCATTTTAAATGTATGTTTGGTGAAGGCTCCAGATCGGGCAGTTTCAAAATGTCCATCGGAGAGTCTCTTGTATTGTGACCCTCTTCCTCCTCCTCACATACAGCCAGAGCAGCAAGAGTGACTGAGAACAGATTGACATTGCCAAAGCTTTCACACCCCTCCTGCTTCTCCTCTTCCTCCTCAGTGGTGACATGTCCATGGACTGCAGTGTCACTCCGCTCTGCAACACCCCCTGCTCCTGCAGCGTCTTGATCAAGTCCCCGTACCTCATTTTCAACTTCACAACTCCCACAGTCCCCTGAAGCAGCCAGCACTCTGTTCCCTGTCAGATCAGCACAAATCTGGCATGATGAAAGCTCTGCGTTTCTGTCCTTGTAGACGTTTACTCCCTCTTCTTCCTCTTCATCCTCCTCCTCCGAGTTACTGCCCTGGGTGGCAGGTTGTGTTGTTGAACGAATGTGGTGCTTCCTCTGTTTTTCATTATCTGAACTGATAGAGATGTGGTCAGGGATTGCCCTCTCTGGTGTCAGTGTGTAGCCTTGGCTCAGAGCATCCTAGAGTGGCAAAGAGGGAACAGACAGTCGAGGACTAAGTAGGAAGAATGCAATTTATTGATATCAGATCACTTGATTTTTGGGTAAAAAAAAGTCAGTTATAATTGGGACTACCTGGAACTAATTTCTAAAGTAAACTGTTAACAGTAAAGGCGCTTTAAATGAAGAGTTATTGGAACACTTCCGAAGAAGATCTAAAGTAAAAGGAGTATATTCTTCAAACAAAAGTTTCCATTGACCTTCATTGAAGGAATCTGCATGCATCACTACATGTGGTAAGTGAGAAAAATTTTTGTGTAATTGGTTTAACAGACCCAAACATAAAATGGTGAAGCTTAGCTTGCCACATAAACTGTTAACACCTAACCTGGTGGGGCCTGTCCGTAATTCCGACGCCACATTGTTCCGACGTCTCAATGGTCCGAAATATTTCCCATTAGATCAACATGCCACTATGCCGACGGTTCAATGTTACAAAAACGGAATACATTGGTCCAAAGTGCCGTTTTTGTCCGATTATTCAAAAAGGAGGCGCATAAAACCGACGGTCCTATATTCCGACTATATACACAATCCCTGGAGTTCCTAACTCTCTCTCTCTTTCTCTCCTCTCACACTGAGCACTAAAATACAACCTACGACCTTCATCTCACGTTCACAATGCATATTGTAGAGAAATGGTGTTTCAGCACCATGGACAGAGAGCACAGGTCATCACAAGCACGCCCCCCCCCACACACACACACACACACACACACACACACACACACACACACACACACAATAGGCTATGTAGACGGTATAAGGTACTAGATCAAAGCGCGCTGCGCGCGCTCAACCTCTGTATGCAGGCAAGTTTGTTGTTACATAGGAGTGGGCAAGGAAATATGTTTTTTATATGTAACGTTTGAGTTTGTCAGCATCATCACTTTTGGTGTGCACTTTATGTGGCAGTGGGTCAATGAGGGAGTTGTAAAGGATCTCCGGAGCTGCAAGGTTTGTGATGTTTGAGTTATTTATTAATTAAAAGATACTGTAGTTGTTAAACAGCAATGTTGTACATCAGTCAGTCCATCTTGGTTGTCTCACACAAACACTCTCACACTTGTTGCTGGTTTGCCTCTGCTGAAGTCAGTGTACAGCTGGCCATGTCCCAACACACTGTTGTCCTCTTGTCCTGCAGAAGACACAGGGTCAGGGTATTACCAATCAAAAGAAAGTAAAATGTGAAAATGCAAGATGGATTGTATCTCACCTTTACTGACTGTGACAGCAAAGGCCAAGCGAAGGTGTAACCACCTCTGGACCACAGCGAATTGGAACTCCTAGGCCCGCTCATGGAGAGGCGCCTCCATGGTGCTATTTTCTCCTACTGGGAGCTGGTGTCCCTTCCACGGCCGTCCACATTTTCGTTAACAGTTGGTTTGTGTTTGTCCTGTGAATGACAAATTGTTACTGGTATTATTACCGCCATGACTTTGATCTGTGAAAAAGCAGGTGTAATAACCTAGAATAATATTTACCATGTGTGTGGCTGGGCAGCAGTGCAGCTCCATGTGTGTGTTTAAAAGCTGAGATGTTGAGTGGCTGGGAACAGAAATTAGCAAGGTTGTGTTGTTGAGTTTTTAACACTTGATAATTGTTATTATAAAAAATAAATGTGTGCGTGTGTGTGTGATTGTAGACCCAATTTAGCCAATAAAAGAAATGTTATAGTATTTTGCATGTATAACGTGCATGGGCAGAATTAAATGTGTAGCATGTCATTACCTGTTCTAAATGCAGACCCATTGAAACCAAACAAAGCTGGATTCATCAAAATTCCAACTTTATATTGTGTATGTCTGTAATTTGTTGTTGGTGTGAAGGCCCCATGACGGACATGCAAGAGAGATGTGTAATTCTGGCCCCCACGTGCGTAGTTTTTGTGGGCCCTGGTTGAGCTACTGTTGTTCACATGAATCAGTAGTTATTAAAGTCACTAAGAACTGTTCATACCAAGTTAAAAAGTAATCTTAAATCAGTAATATGGGGTTAAGTATGTACAGTTTTAATATTGGGCACATTTTCTGCCTGAAGCTGCATGCGTGCGTGTGTGTGTTTTTACCTTGCCAGGGAGATCAGTTTTACACATGTCTGCAGAACTGGGGCCGGTTTCCCGATAACGTCCTCTCTTAGCACGCTACGAAGACTCCTAAGTTATGACTTACCAAAATTGTTTACCTCTATAGTCGTGGTTCCCGAACGCTGTCCAGAAAGAAAGTGCTGAAATTGATTGCTCAGAGTTCGATTTTTCCATTTCATGCTCATTTCATGCGTAGGTGCATGACAGCACTAGGCTATATTATAAAACGTATTGCTGTCTTTGCGAATAAAAGATTGCTAGAAATCCTTCTAGGCCGAAACATCTATTTAACACTATAGTGCCAGCGTTCTCTTTATAGGCTGCATAATCAAATCTACCCGTGCATTTCTAGTGTAATATAAAGTCATAAATGAGTTTGGTTAATCATCATCTGTGTTTTGGACCTCTTGTTTTATAATTATAATATAATTAATATAATATAATTATTATATAAGTATCTTTAAGAACACTAATCACGTTTCGTGGTGGGTCAGTAATGAAACTGAAAGTAGATATAATATCGCCAATAGCCTATATCAATAAAAACAGACTGCCAAAACAGCGTCCAAATGAGCTAAAATCCTAAATACAATCAACAGTAACACATGGCACACTTATTTTAAAGTAAGCTCTAATTGATTATTCATTCATACATTTTTTCACACGTTGGCATGTTTTGAGGCGGATTATCCGACGCACTCTGCCCGGCTCAGCTGAGAGCTGTCAGGTGAGCCGGACGAGCCGCGGTGTGTGTTCTACTGTTAACCATGGTCGAACATACTACCATAGCCTATACTGATTAAAAAAGATATAGAAAATATAGAAACAGCGGAGGAAATTAAGATTAAGATTGTTTCCAGCAATTATTTTCTTCATGAATGACTTTAAACCATTGGTGAAACACAACACTGGCAATGTGGCAGTTCCATGCGCACCAGGGATGTCACTCTTGTCCATTTTACGCATGGTGCTTTAACGAAAGGAAATGTGGGGGTCTGTATCTCTGGCGATGCCACACTATCGCAGGGACTCTCACTTGTGTCATTAAAGTTATAAATCTGACTGTATTTCATATCAAAGGGACACAGCGATGACTGTATTAAATATCAAACTGATAAAAACGTTCCGACTTAAGTGTATCACGTAAGTATTTTCATATTGATGGACATCGCATCCATTCAGTTAATGCTGATTGTCAAGTCAGTTAGATGACTAAAAAGTACTTGTTCATATAGTTTGAACACTTTATGAATCAGAGTGAATCCTGCTAAAATATAAAATTGCCTACTTTAAATATACAGTACGTGATATACACTATACAGTTGGATCGTTTTTAACAGTTTGTTATTAAATACAGTCATCGCTGTGTTCGTTTCATATGAAATACAGTCAGATTTATTAGTTTAATGACACAAGTGAGAGCTGAAAAATCACTACGGTAGAGCGAAGAAGGCTCTGCGGGTGCTCCAGACCAACCTTACCAACGTATGACGTACGAAAGAGATTCGTAGGAAAGAACGTTTCGGGAAACAGGCGAAATGTTAAGTAGGAACTCTACGTAGGGGTTACGAATGACGTAGTGTTAAAGGGGACATATTATGAAAAACCAAACATTGCCGGTGTTTGGGCACACTGTTTAGGTTATTGGCGTCCCTACCAGCACACACAAGCTTCAAAAAGACAAATATGTCAGTTTCTTCTGGGACACTTATTTCGAAAAAGGGGGGATTTGAAGGTTTGTTCCAAAAAACACAGACTGATGACGAAATCGGTCGGTTTTCATGATCATAAATACTCCCACGGGAAAGCTCACCAGAAACTCGGCAGTTGATTGGCAAATCAAGACGCCCCGTTGGTAACCACACACACCTGGCTGAGCCTCCACTCGCTCATGCAACAACAGAGCAGAAGCAAGCTGCAGTGTGAGCTCAACCTCAAGCTACCATCACACCCCAGCCTCGAAGCACACTAGGGCTGAATGGATTTACTTCATTTTTTGTAAGGCTATCTCCAGCAAAGGTTTGCAATCTGTTAGTGTGATCAAAGCCTTTTTACTGGAGTGTGGAGGAGACTGTGCCAGGAAGACTGAGAGACACCATCCGTCCGAAATGTAAGTAGTCCTATTTTAAAAATAATTCTGTCCGTTTGTTAGGATGTGTTCACTGGGTGGGACAGGTGGTCTTCTTCAGGGCCCAACAACCACTGGACAGTTACATAAAAGTTATGGCTTTGCTTCTGTTTGATATGTACACTTCATATTTTAATTCCACTGGCTATGAATAAACTGCTTTATTTTTAAGGATGTTTTTGGTCTTTTTAAAATGTAATGATACTGTTTTATAAGAGAAAATCTTCAGCGAGATGAAAATGTGAGTTTCAAGTAATCCTTTACTACAGGTAGCAAACAGTGACAGTAAGCAACACAATACATTTTTTAACGGTAAAACTTTATTATGAATGAGTGATCACAATACAAATGATACATTATCTACTAGATCATTTGCAGCTCTGACAAACCTAAAGCATAATTATTTCAACCATACATTTTACAAAAAAAAAATGCCTTTCCAGTGAATCTTGACATGATTCAGGATACATTCTTTTCCATTATGGTTACTGTACATTTTTACATGTCAACTCAGTATCGGTTCACAACCAAAGCTTTTTCACTCCACTGGGCTGTAGATCATTCCACAGACCTGTAAAGACAAACGTAAAACAGGGTGTATGTTACCAGTTTAGAGAGTTTATGCATACATACTTAGCTCAAATTATGTTATTGACTGTGACATAATTTAACAGTATTTACCTGAGGATAATGTCAGGGAAATCAGAAATCTTGATGCCATTTTTACAGTTTTCAGCTCAGACTCCTGTCTGAACAGGTTCAGTTGTACATCTTTTAGTTTAGAACTGGTTAGTGTGCCGATATTTGTGGTAGAAATGAAGCTAAACATGTTTACATTGGTCTCCATGCTGCATTGGCCAAAAGTAAACAAAACTGACAGCTGGGCGTGTGCCATGCCCATGTAGGTAGGTATAGAGTAAATGAGCAGGGCGGTGCATGCACGCCCATGTAGATCTGACCAGTCAGAGCAGACTAGTATTTTTGCGAAGGGAAGGGGGGTAAGATGTCAAAACCAACCTTTTGAGATAGAGGGCAGAGAAGGCTGGAAAAGGCGATGAAGAAATGGGAAATGGTAGAAAACTATTGGGTTTTGTAGTGTATTTCGTGATGACACATTTTAAGATTACTGTAGTGTATTATGTTACTATACATTTTATATTAAGGTGTACTGATGAATCAGGAAGACAAGACATTAGAGTTAGTCTCAAATGCAGAGTGCAAAGTCAGGAATGTTAGCTGCTTGAGTGAAGAAACTCTCAAGGCTGATATGTAGATCATTCAAATGGCATACAAAGGAAGGCCTCAGATGGTCCTTGGTAGGGGCAATTCAAGATAGTTTGGTGAAGGCCTAGGGGCTATTTGGGACACTTTAGTGTAGATCTAACAGCTAGTTTATTGGCTCCTGGCCAAAAGGTATTGTCTTAAAAGTTACTGAATCAGACTTCTTGGCCAACGTGACATATCGCCTCCAGGTGATGATTAAACTCAGATGTCCTCTAGGGGCCAGAGGACAACCTCTGTCTCAGTAGGGTGGAGTTAGTTAGGGTACACCAATTAGGTGTTAGGAGGAGCAGGGCGTACTGTCCTAAGGACCAATCAACTCACTTAGATTTCAGGATATAGGCCACCACAATTCAGGAAAAGTTAGGTCTCAAACTAAGGAACTCTTCATAGCTTTTTGTTGCATTGACCTCTATTCGTTTTTGGCTACCAACACTTTAACTTTTTATTGGCTTCGTTTTGACTGCAGGATGAGTTTTGTTGTTTTAATAAAGAATTGTTCCTGAGACCTCCTCATCTGTCTTCTTCCATCAACTAACTACCAACGCCGTTTTTCTGAGTAAAGGCCCAAGGAAATATACTGCAGTTTTTTGAACAATAAACCATGAAAACCTTTTCTAGTAGACCTTGGAAATACACCTTTAAAACCGAGATCTAGCATAATATGTCCCCTTTAAGGAAGGCTTTGGGAAACCAGCCCCTGGACTTTAGGGAGATCCGTCTTACACATGTCTGCAGAACTGGACTTTAGGAAGTGGAAAACTTTGTCTTGCCCAGTAGAAATTGCAGCGACAGCATTCGGTTAGTTGGTATGAGGCATGGTCAGCGGCGATAACCCATCTCACGGAGTTGTAATGGCCGCTGTTGTTGTCTGTCCGTATGCGAGTGTCAAGCTGTTATCCGGTATGGCTGTTAGCATCGTTGGCATAACAGCCGCCGCGTGTCGGGTGAGCATTGTATCTCACGGAGTTGCAATGGCCGCGGTTGTTGTCCTATGCGAGTGTGAAGCTTTCATAATAGGTCCATGGTGTGGGGTGTGAAGCATGGACCTATAAAGAAAGCCGTTATCAGGTAGCACCATCGGCTAACTTCTTCTTCTGCATATTTGGCAGTTGGCACCATTGGCATATTGCAGCCACCGTGTGTCGCTTAAGTAATGTTGTGGTCTACTAACGCCACCCTCTGGAAGGAGGATGTATGGTGAGCAGAATGTTTTAAATCATTAATTTTGTCGCCACAACGTAATTATTTGTGATTATTTTAATTTGCACTGCTGCCAAATCCTGCCCAGACCCATAGAGAATATTCTGGCAAAGTCTGGAAGCATGGGATGCAGTGGTGCCACACTTACACACAAACACGTGCACACGGCTCCAATTATAGTAGTGGGATGGGATAAGTTTGACTAAATCAATACCAGCAAAATTATTTAGGCACACTGCATACACATTAAAACAACACAGGCCCACACACAGCTACTAAATATAAAAATTGGATTTGTTTTTTACTCACCATTTGACTCACTTTACTTCTTTACGAGGAAAGTATTAATCCTTGTATACCGTGCTTCATAAATTCACCTCTTGTATTTGACTGACGGAAGCGTGGTTGCCATTCACCGCCTACGGCCCCTCCGAGTTCAAGCCCACAGCAATAGTCTGGCTTGGCTTTGTGAAGTGCACAGCTGGAACTTAGCCTACATCATCTTGTGTTTTTGGTTTAATAATCACAAGTTGGTCTCGTTATCCATTTTGTTGGGTTGGTCTCCAAGTTTTGTGACTCCAGTTATGCTACTTTATGAGGAAGGTTGGGGCGAGATGTGCGACGGCAAATGCAACATTGGAGTGCTTCGACGCATTTTTTAATAATAATAATAATAATAATAATAATAATAATAATAATAATAATAATAATGGATTGGATTTATATAGCGCTTTTCAAGGCACTCAAAGACGCTTTACAGGGTTCCAGGTTCCATTCATTCACACACAGTCATACTGGTGGTGGTAAACTACCATAGTAGCCACAGCTGTCCTGGGGCAGACTGACGGAAGCGTGGCTGCCATTCAGCGCCTACGGCCCCTCCGACCACCACCTCAAACATACAGCAGTCATACACATTCACACGAGGCAAGGTGGGTGAAGTGTCTTGCCCAAGGACACAACAACCATGACACTGGTGGCAGAGCGGGGATCGAATCGCCAACCCTTGGATCATTGGCTAACCCGCTGAACCACCTGAGCCACGGTTGCCCAAATTATAAATGGAAATAGCTGCTGCTGTTAAATCATGATAAATTGTATAATGTGGTGGTTCTTTCAATTCCGCCATTGATAGCAGCATGTATCAGGTGTCTGCCTAGGCTATAAAAGAAGCAGGTGTATGTATGAAGCGCACAGGATTAATACTTTCCTCTTAAAAAAGTAAACTCAAATGGTGAGTTAAAAACTAATAATTTTTTTTTATATTTAGTAACTGTGTGTGGGCCTTTATGTGTTGTTTGACTGTGTTTGCAGTGTGCTTTAATTTAGCTGGTATTGATTTAGTCAAACCTAGGCTATAGCCTACCTTATACCGTTTACATAGCCTTGTGTGTGTGTGCGCGCGCGGCGTTTGCCATGGTGCTGAAACACCTTGTTAAAATGAGCGTTATTTTCACATTTCTCTACAATATGCATTGTGAACGTGAGATGATGGCCTATAGGTTGTATTTTGGTGCTCAGTGTGAGAGAAAGAGAGAGTGAGAGAGGAGAGAGAGTTAGAAACTCCAGGGATTGTGTATAGTCGAAATATATGACCGTCGGTCTAATGCGCCTCCTTTTTAAATAATCGGACAAACGGCACATCGTACCAATGCGTTCCATTTTCGTAACATTGAACCGTTAGCATAGTGGCATGTCGATCTAATGGGAAATATTTCAGACCACTGAGACGTTGGAACAATGAAGCGTCTAAATAACAGCATCGCACCAACCTGGCTATCTCTGAAGGTAACAAAATCAATCTACAATACCAGCAACTCTAAAGGGAAACTTTTTACATTGTTTAATCGATGTTTATTAAATGCAATAGATGGCAGACAGGTGGACACACCTTTGAGACAAATACATAAGTTTCTTACCATCAGTGGTCTGGGTAGAGCTGCCTTCAGTTTACAAAGGAGTCCAGTGTAGTGGAGGCAAAACATGGAGGTCGTCAGGACACAAATAACAATAACCAGAACAGCTGCAACTGTACCTAACACAATAGGGCCTGAAAACACACAGACACACACCATTAGTCAGTCAAGAAGAGTTAGCAACCATGTTTCGTGAAGGTGCTTCATATCGTTGCACTGGCAAATTAAATGCTCTTTATTACGCGCACAAACAAAATGACTGCTGAATAATTTTTTTAATAGTGGAGCCGATGTACAACCTTATATTTAATTAATTGGTGCCTTCAGTTCATCGAGCAAGAGTGTATGCTGCAAAGACACTTAGCCCAAGCATCTTCTGAAATTGCTACTCCTATTTCGCTCTCCCAGGACTTCCTCAAATGCTGCGTGGACAGGGCAGTGTTATCCGTAAACAAGTTCACAAACTTAGAAGCTATTTTTTTTGGAAACAGGTTTAGTTATCAGCAAGGACTGGGGATTAAAGTTGCACAATTTAAAATGTTAGCTCAGACATAGTTCCCTATTTGCAGGTGTGAGGGAATTTTGGGTCTTTAGTTGTAATATTAATGGGAAAGATTAATAGGTCATATATGCCTATCTTGTGTGTTTGTCTTTCAGACTCTAGGTCAGCCTTGGAACCTGTTAGGAGACACTTAGGTCAGTTGTATAGATAAAGTCTCATCTCCTTCTACTCCAGAATGTTATGGTTCACTGTGTTCAGCTCTGAACCAAAACATTGGTACACTTGGTGCCCGAGCCGGGGAGGTGGTAGAGATAGCGCGAGGTTAAAACACAGCTCTAAGCATGAGTTTGTCAGAATTGAAGTGCAAGTCACGTGAGTTGCAGTCCGGTTCTCCTTGGCCAAGTCTGTAAAAAATATTGCTTCATAATTCATCCAAGTCTCCTGAAATATTCTTCCACCTGAGTTGACCTCCAACCTTAACAGAACTTCCATCACAAATATTTGCACTAAATCCAAAATGGCCGACTTCCTGTTGATTTTGGCCCAGGACATAAAATTGCATTTATGTGTGCCTTGGGCCATTACATGCTGTCCTAAAATTTCAGGCTTCTAGCCCAATTTTTGAGCATGCATTTCCTGAAAAACTGTTTTGGCCACTGGGGGAGCCGTTTTTTTTGGAAACCAACGATAAGTTGCAATTTTTTGCAGGATCAGAGTTACCGCAGAGTTTTTCAAGTTTTGCACCAGGGGAAGGGGGTGAAAAGTGGCCCCTAAAAAAAAAAGTAACCCCTAAGAATACAATAGGGCTTTGCACACTCGGTGCTCGGGCCCTAATTAAAACTGCAAGCAGTGATGAACGGGCCCTCGCACTCTCATGCTGGACGCCGTCCTGTCCTGCCGGCCTTGGCACTCCGGGCGACCGTGCGAGAGGACGTGCCATGGCCTCCTCCTCTTCGGAGGGGCCAACGCCGGAGCGCAGTTGCGCGGCGCTTCATAGGACGCGAGATATCCTCGGCCTGGGCTCTTACCGGGCGGGTGAAGTTTGGAGCGTGTAGGACGGTGGAGGGAATTGGTTTCGTGGCGACCGCCGAGAACTACGAGGCCACGGGGTTATCGTTGCCTCTAGACCTCCCTGAGCTGCTTTGAGGTTGATTCGATCAAGTGTGTAGGACGTGGAGGTAAATCAACAACATGCAATATTTACTTTGCCCAGCAGGTGGCGCTCTCACTTTATATGAATATTAGCGTGTGGACCTCCTCGGGCCTTGGGTCTCATTAACCATAACAAATTTGGAGAAGATGAGACTGAGTATGGTGGAGTTAGGCCAATTTCCTGTTTTTTTGGCGAATATTTCAAAATTAGACACTTCCTGTTGATTTTGGGGCGGGGCGTCAAGAGGCTTTTTTGTTTGTACTGGGATTGTACATTGCTGTATAAAATTTGGTGTATCTAAGTGTAACACAGCCTGAGTTATGATCAATGAAAGGGTTCATGAGGTCCGTTTTTGATGTTTTTTGGCGAATGAGGCGCCGGTGCTGCAAGACGGTAGTTCCGGATAAAACGAGCTTTCGGGTATATCATCTTCCATGTCGGAGGACATACCCCATCATGTTTTTTTTTGCACAAAAAGTTGTTATGGTTGCACTTTACTCTGCAATCCTGCAGAGTAATGTGGAGTTATGACATTTGGCGACATTTTGGCGAATATTTGCCGGCATAGTTATTCGGAATCAAACAAAACTTTTTTTGGTGTATCTTCCATGTCTGATTAGTGTCCCTAGAGTTTTCGCTTTGCTAAATATGTTCCTGCTAGGAGTTGGGAATTTTTGAACATTGTGATGATTTGAGAGTCAGAAATTCACATATTTTAAATTAAAAGACTTCCTGTTGATTTTGGGGCAGGGCTTCAAGAGGCTTTTTTGTGGGGCCTGCAAAAATACATTTGGGGTTTAAATTTGGTGCAGCTAGGTATAACACAGCATGAGTTATGATGAATTAAAGTTTCATGAGGTGCGTTTTTTATGATGTGTAGGGGAGAACGGGGTAAGTAGGCACACTTTTTACTCTAGTGAGGATTGCTTATCAGCTAAACATCTTTCAATAGTCATTCCTACATTAAATTGAAGCTTAAGGTGTTGGCTTGAAATGTGTACCCCTCACTTTTTCTATCTTATTGTAATAAAGAAGAAATTAATCATAGACACCCTAACACATTGTGACAACCAACCCCATCAAGGGGTCGGTTGTCAAACACTATGGGGTTGTTTGTCACAATGTAATCTTAATGGGAATAATCTTAAAAAGAAGGCAAGAAAGTAGAACTAAATTTGAAAGTTTAATTGCATTGTCAAGTTGACAAATAGGCCTACATAACTTAATGTAGCCTTGGCAGCTAGTCCAGTTTGGGATGCACTGGTTTGTTTTGATTTTGTTGCCCTTTTTTCTTTTGCATGCTAGCTGCCTTTTCCTGCTCTATTCTTTCCTTCTCTGGTGTGTCAGTGAGGATACAGCTTGACAATGTCTTTCGTTATTGGGTTCCTTTTCTGGCTGCAGCCTTGAGATAACATGTGACAACCAACCCCCCAACTTGAATTTCTTGCTAGCATCAAGGCCAACAACCATCTGACAACTAATTAGCTTGCTAACCACAATCTAAACTATAGTTTACTCTTCACACTTTGTATGGGTAACAAGAGTTTTGTTATAAACCCATTGTGTAAAAGCCTAGAAGAAAAATACTGAGGAGCTAAATATTTTCAATTTGACATGAAAAACACAAACAGTCGTCTCACCTCAAATTCAGCAGTCTAACTCCAAGAAAGACTATGTAGGTGACCTCTGATCCCAATTCTGGATATTTACATACCAAAATTTCACAGACAGTGCTTTCTGGTTCCGAGATATAACGATTGTGACAACCAACCCGTGTGACAAATTACCCCGTTCTCCCCTACGTCAACTTTGAACCCCAATAGATCCCTGGTACTGGAAGAAATTTGAAATCTTTCCGCAATTTAACATCGGGCAAGGGTCTTGAGTATTTGAGAAGTGGTTTGACGTCCCTGGCGTAAAATCTCTAGGAGCCTTTCGTCGAAATGCGAAATGATGGTTTTGGCGGTTTTAGGCACTAAATCCAAAATGGCCGACTTCCTGTTGATTTTGACCAATGACATACAATTGCATTTATGTGTGCCTTGGGCCATTACATACTGTCCTAAAATGTCAGGCTTCTAGCCCAATTTTTGACCATGCATTTCCTGAAAAACGGTTTGTGGCCACAGGGGGCGCCATTTTTTTTTGCACAAATCCTGAAACAACTGATAAGTTGCAATTTTTTTGCATAATAGAGTTACCGCAGAGTTTTTCAACTATTGCACCAGAGGAAGGGGTTGAAATGCCAAAAACGAGTCGGCATAATAAAGAATAAAAAATCCGACCGATTACAATAGGGCTTCGCACCACTCGGTGCTCGGGCCCAAATAAAAATATGACCGCTTACAATAGGGCTTCGCACCACTCAGTGCTCGGGCCCTAATTAGGACTGGGTGATATGAGCTAAAATATTGTTTAGTGCTTTCCATTGGAACAATTTGAAACTTGTATGTGGCAAAGATTTTGCGCATTTTATTGATTGTTCCACATCATTCACCACTCCCATCGAGCAATATTTGTTTATTTGGAAACAAATGTGTCTTTTTCCATCTTCTGTTAATCTGTAAACTGGGAACACTAATAATGACTCATTACAACCACTAATTGATTATCACCACTAACCCCCTGAAGCAGTGGCAAACTTAGCCATTTTGGGGCTCCAGACGAACAGTCATTTGGGGGCCCTTGCATCTAATGTACCTTATATCTCGCACACTGATTATACTCCATACAAGGGATGAACAAAAGTCACTAGCTTTTTTTCATTTTGGATGAGACTACTCAGGTACGTGTCAGAGGCTTTCTTAGCTTGGATTGGTCTAAGAGGATCCCACATCACAGGGTCAAACTGAGCCATTAACTGAACCTGACCCATGACATGTCCATTGCCTAGTCCTAGTTCATGAAGTGTGTCAGAGGGGCCACACAGAGGAAGCTTTCTCTCTGACAGGAAGTTGATGATTGCCACTAACCTGGATAAAATTCTAGAGACCAATATGACTTTGCTTTCAATTAAATGTGTTGTTTTATTTTTTAAATACACAGTGAATTACAACATAGCCTGTGTCCACAGAGTCTAGGCCTATTTGAAATAAAATCTTCAAATATTAAAGAGGACCTATCATGCTACTTTTCTGCTACTTCTCGACTGGCTAGAATAGTGTTTAGTGCTCTGCACAGACACCCCAGACGGTCAGCAGGGAATATGTCGAAATGCATGCAAGTCATTATTTGATAATTTAGTATGGTTAAGCATGACTATGAATCATCATAACAACGTTTATAGGTCATAAAAGTCAAAAAGCATCATAGGTCCTCTTTAAAAAAAAAAAATAGGTTATAACCCTGCCTTCTTTAAGCATGGATAGTAGTGACTAAGTGTGCAGGGGAGAGAGAAATATAATACACAGATAGAGGGAGGAAGAGATTGTTACAAAAATACAGGCAATGTGTTGTGTGATTTTTGTCAGTAGCCTACAGTAGACCTAGAGGCTGGCCCCGATCGCCACTAACTGTTCTGTAATACACGATCGCCGATCACGTGAACATACAGGCGTCTTTTTTTTTAGCATATATGCATCCAATCCGCGGTTCACGTGGGTCCCAAACCGTGAGGGTTGGTCCGAATGGACCACGGATCAACCGTGATCCGTTGCACCATTAATTATCTCCATCAGTTTGTTGACACACATTCACGTCATTAGCATAGCTGCTGGCTGAGCCAGAGCCACCTGGATTGACAGTAGGAGCTGGAACGTTACCGGTTAATGATGTAGACAGCTGTTCTTCCGTCTAAGGTCTCGCTGCCACCGCGCTGGGTGCTGTAAAAAAGCTTAATAGCTTCGGCAGCTTTGATATTAAGTCCTGACTTTGGTCCTTCTTCTTCTGTTTGTTTTGTGACCCGCTCTCGTATGTTCGCTTCATTTTGGTATAGGCAGGTTAGGTTTATCTCGTCTCTCTCTTCTCCCGCTATTAACTTTTTGGGATTTACGCGTGAACGTGCAGCGTCAAGAGCGTAATGTGTAATGGAATAGTCCATGTAGTGCAGACTGAAGGGGGGTGCACGGTTGGCAGAAAGGCCGTCAAAACGCGAGTAATTAGACATCCCGATGATACTATTGTGAAGAGATTTTTTTATAGAAAACAATAGATATGGGGCAAAATATAAAGAGGGCATTTTGGGGGCCCCAAAGGGGCTTATGGGGCCCCGGGGCTCCAGGCAATTGCCTGGTTTGCCTCAATGGACGGCCCGCCCCTGCCCTGAAGATATCAGCCTCCTGCTATGTCACATATCACTTTAAATGCAGAATAGGTTTTGCTCTATAATACAGTAGTAGGGTTTATTTTACATTAAACAAGTATGTTGCCAGTGACTGTCCTCTAACCAGGCGGCTCGCTTTGTGTAGTTTGGCTGCACACGTGACAGGAAGTAAACAAAACTGCGATCACTGCAATAATTTTTTTTAACGCGTTACATAATTTTAATTAATCTCCAAAATTATCGCATTCATTTTGACAGCCCTTGAGTTTTTATTTAAATTTAGCAAAGGTTGTGGAGGTGAGTAAAACACAACCTACGTCATGGCCTGCTCACTGCGATCTCCTGTTACAGTTGAATTTGACACATTTCCAGATTCATGAAATTAACTTAAAAAGCAACGCAATTTGCTTTTGGCAGCATTTTTTTAGTTGATCGATTCATATATGAAACTATGCACATCCTCCTCTTCTGTCATGGCAGGTAAAGTGGATGACATTTATAATGAAAGTAACTGGAAACAGTTTTCACAGCCACTAACAGCTAATGATCATTCCACACATATTCAAAAGTGCTGCATTACAGGTATGCCAGGAAATTGCCAAAGTAGCAGCATTCCCATGAACCTTGCATACTTCATGGGCTACTGTAATTGCAGATCCATTTGACTTCGCCAAACGAGACGAGAGCACAGTAATGTTGGTTGGATAGTGCAGTGTTTAAATTGAATAAAACGGTTGACTAGGGCACTTGTATGATAGCTCTGTGGGTATAACCACTGACCTACATGCGAAAGAGCGAGGTTCAATACCCAGTCTGTGTGGGATGTGTAGGACTAATGTAGCCTGGCTCCCCCCGCCCACCTACCTACCTACTTCCGCCCAAATTTCATTTTCCCTTCAGTAGTCAGTCTGGGGTTTTTGTCCAATCAGCGAACAGAGCGAGTGGCTGAGAACGATGACGTCGAAGTCGCATTCCAGTTTCAGTTGAATGCTGCGTTCCTTTCTACTCGGAACTCGGAAATTTCCGACTTGGTAGTTCCGAGTTCCGACCTGTCTGGGTTCCAGTGCATCTGCTCGGGAAAGTATGGACGCCTACAACCTTTCTCATCCAAATAACTAAACGTTAGGCTCTAGCAAGTTACCGTTGCCAGGTACCGGTAGATCCATAGACTACAATATGTAGTGAAGTCGGAAATTTCCAAGTTTCCTGTACAACTGGAAAGCACCGTCAGAAGCAGGCTCATGATGTACGGCACGACCAAACGTTATGCGATTGGTTGGGTAATCCAGAGTGGCACTGAGCAGATCCAATAGTTTTAAACTTCAACAGACACCCGCCTCCAAGTGAGTGAACGTTTGCCAATTACAGCAGATCCAGACCTTCTGTACAAATGAAATGAAGTACGATGGTCTGGTAGCACCAGGCTAGGACTAATGCTGGTATTTTACAAATCCTGACTACAGCCATAAAGTATAATAAAGTTGTATTTTTAAGTCAGTGGTTGGCACAACACTCTATACAAAATAAACCAAAACATAGGTTGAAAAATTCAAAGATTAAATGGTACATGATACTGATCAACAGTTTAAAGCAATAGTAAGTAACATATGCTGATACAATTACAAGAGTGCGATGACTGTAAAAAGTTCTATAGTTGATGGCAATTGAGCCATTCCTTGTTGCTGGTGATGTTGCTCTGTTTGTCCAGACAATGGTGTTCATGAAAATAGAACCCTAGCCCTAACCCATAATCTTTCAAATCAGTCCAGCATCTTATCTAGTAACACAATAACATGGTCACAACAGCATAAACATCAGTTTTAGAAGTTCAGCTCACCTCTGCTTGGTCCGATAAAGCTGGTGAAACTGCAATGCCAAGCGGAGGGCTCAGTGTTTTTGTTCAAACGCATTTTGGTCTGCACCTGTACACAGTACTCCACACCCTTCTCTAAGTTGTAAAGAGTACAACTCTTGTCTTGTGTTTCACGGGACTCCTGCATTTAAAAAACATTAAATGTTAGGATTCAAATCATCATCAAACCTCAGCACTCTACATAACTGCATGAATTGCTCACAACATAATATAACACTTAGTTTCACCCTGTGCACATCATTCTTCATTTCCAAGCCGTCATGCAACATCTTTGAGCACATGAAATGGTCTCTTTCAGTTCCATAATATTTTAAATAGTCAGGGGTGCACCCAGAAGCAATACAAAAAGATCAACAAAAAAAGGGAAATTGATTCGTTACCTCTACTCCTTCACATTTCCTCCATGACACTCTGAATTCAGCATCGTATAATTTCTGGATATCAAGGATTCCTGAACTCCTGTCAGCCTCAGGCAGTGACATGTTGATTTGGATGCAGGTGCCACATCCAGCCAGTGAGAGCTTTGGAGGACCTATTATGGCTTGTCAAGAGTAAAACACAAAAGTAGACAATTTATGGTTCATTACAAATATAAGTGTTAAAAAGATGGAAGAGAAATGGTGTGATGTGAAACCAACACAACAAAAATATAAACGCAACACTTTTGTTTTTGTACCCATTTTTCATGAGATGGACTTAAAGATCTAAAATTCATTCCAAATACACAATATTACAAACATTGAACCAGTCAGTATCTGGTGTGACCACCATTTGCCTCATGCAGTGCAACACATCTTCTTCGCATAGAGTTTATCAGATTGTCAATTGTGGCCTGTGGAATGTTGGTCCACTCCTCTTCAATGGCTGTGCGAAGTTGCTGGATATTAGTGGGAAGTGGTGCACGCTGTCGTATACGTCGGTCAAGCACATCCCAAACATGCTCAATGGGTGACATGTCCGGTGAGTATGCTGGCCATGCAAGAACTGGGACATTTTCAGCTTCCAAGAATTGTGTACAGATCCTTGCAACATGGGGCCGTGCATTATCTTGCTGAAACGTGAGGTGATGTTCATGGATGTATGGCACAACAATGGGCCTTAGCATCTCATCACGGTATCTCTGTGCATTCAAAATGCCATCAATAAAATGCACCTGTGTTCTTCGTCCATAACAGATGCCTGCCCATACCATAACCCCACCACCACCATGGGCCACTCGATCCACAACATTGACATCAGCAAAGCGCTCACCCACACGACGCCACACACGCTGTCTGCCATCTGCCCTGAACAATGTAAACCGAGATTCATCCGTGAAGAGAACACCTCTCCAACGTGCCAGACGCCATCGAATGTGAGCATTTGCCCACTCAAGTCTGTTACGGCGACGAGCTGGAGTCAGGTCAAGACCCCGATGAGGACGACGAGCATGCAGTTCAGCTTCCCCGAGACGGTTTCTGACAGTTTGTGCAGAAATTGTTTGGTTATGCAAACCAATTGTTTCAGCAGCTGTCTCAGTGGCTGGTCTCAGACGATCTTGGAGGTGAACCTGCTGGATGTGGAGGTCCTGGGCTGGTGTGGTTACACGTGGTCTGCGGTTGTGAGGCCGGTTGGATGTACTGCCATATTCTCTGAAACGCCTTTGGAGACGGCTTATGGTGGAGAAATGAACATTCAATGCACGAGCAACAGATCTGGTTGACATTCCTGCTGTCAGCATGCCAATTGCACGCTCCCTCAATGCTTGTGGCATCTGTGGCATTTTGCTGTGAGACAAAACTGCACATTTCAGGGTGGCCTTTTATTGTGGACAGTCTAAGGCACACCTGTGCACTAATCATGATGTCAGATCAGCATCTTGATGTGGCACACCTGTGAGGTGGGATGGATTATCTCAGCAAAGCAGAAGTGCTCACTATCACACATTTAGACAGATTTGTGAACAATGTTTGAGAGAAATGGTAATATTGTGTATCTGGAATGAATTTTAGATCTTTAAGTCCATCTCATGAAAAATGGGAGCAAAAACAAAAGTGTTTATATTTTTGTTGAGTGTATATTCCTAATGCATGGCAGGACAATTAGGATAATTAAATAGGATATGTTTCCAGTAAACACATATACGTACATAAACTGTATATATATACACTCACCGGCTGGCCACTTTATTTTTGTACACCAGTTGAATTTCTTATTAACACATCTATCTATCTATCTATCTATCTATCTATCTATCTATCTATCTTCTATCTGCAAGAAACGTCTGTCTGTCTGTGTTCCTGTGGCTCGCATATCTCTCTGAGTTTGTCGGATCGGCCTGAGCTTCCGGATATTGCTTGCACACGGCACGAAGGTGTGCATCCCTCATTTTGAAGTTTTTTTTACCAAATATGTAGAAGTTATCCTATTTATATCATGCTGGCTGCAAATACGTAGACACACTGAAGGCCACAGTGAGAACGTGCATGAAGTAATCCCAGAGTAAAACCCGCCTCCCTCTGATTTGATTGACCGCTGCCAGAGCCGGCCCAAGCTTTCATGGGGCCCTAAGCGGAATTTGATTAGGGGCCCCTCTCCAATGATCGCTGCCCAAATTATTGTCCCCCCCCCCCCCATGCATGAATCTGGTAACCTGGAAATCGAGACCCTGATATCTTGAACGGCTGGCCACGATCAATAGTAAACCCCAACTCAAGGGGTGGCTCCTACTCGTGCATTTCCAATGCCACTGCATGCAATTGGATAGCACTACAACCAATCAGAGCAATGAGCAAGGTGACGTATTAAGCCCCGTACGTTTAGCGAACAGCTGTTAAACTGTTAAATTAAACTTTTGCTGTGGTCGGTCGGCAAAACAGAACATTCCTCTTACTTGTTAATGAAAGATTTGAGTGCCGTCTTCCAAATCGTTAAGTGTGTGTGTGGCAGGTCTGGAAATGCCAGACTATGAATCTGGTGCACTTTGAGAGGAAAATTAAGAGGCTATCCTGACAGCTAGCTTGAAAACCAAATATTACAAATCTAGTGTCGGACTAGTAACAGAATCATGGGGTTTGGTCAATTAAGCAAAACATTTTTCCAAACACTTGAAAGTAACTCTGATCAAATACAACATATAATTCATATTCCATAATTAACATTCAAATGACAGATAGAACCAGTTAGATTAAAACACAGGACCCTTAGAGCCAGCTAGTGTCTGTGGGTCAGAGCAAAGGACAATCAGAACCAGAACAGTCTGGGACTCAGAACAGGACTAGACCCAGCTGTCATTTTCCATCTTTTGAGTCTTTTTTTTCTGCATTTATTTTACTGGGATCATTCATTGAATAAATAAATATTTCTTAAAGTCTATTGATATTAAAGGTCACTCTCCTGTCCCCCACATAATATACATACGTGCTAAACCATGCCCTTTCTGACATCCCTTCAACCATCAGTACCCACCTCCAGCCCACATTGTCTTTTGTCTTTTCAAACTACACTGTGTGCACAATTATTAGGCAAGTGAGGATTTTGGCCATATCATAATTTTTATGCATATTTTCCAACTTCAAGCTGTATAAACTTAAGTGCTTATTGGTTTCAAGCATACCAGGTGATGTGTATTTGAGTAATGAGTGAGGGTGTGGCCTAAGGAGATCAACACTCTATATCAAGGTGTGCATAATTATTAGGCAGCTTCTATTCCTCAGGCAAAATGGGCCAAAAAAAAAGATTTAACAGACTCTGAAAAGTAAAAAAAAAATTAAAAGTCTTTCAGAGGGATGCAGCACTCTTGAAATTCCTAAGATATTGGGGCGTGACCACAGCACCAAACGTTTTGTTGCAAATAGCCAACAAGGTCGGAAGAAACGTGTTGAGAAAAAAAGACGGAAATTAACTGCCAAAGATTTGAGAAAAATCAAACGTGAAGCTACCAGGAACCCATTATCCTCCAGTGCTGCCATATTCCAGAACTGCAACCTACCCGGAGTGCTCAGAAGTACAAGGTGTTCAGTGCTTAGAGACATGGCCAAGGTCAAAAAGGCTGAAACCTGACCATCACTGAACAAAACACACAAGTTGAAACGTCAAGACTGGGCCAAGAAATATCTGAAGACAGATTTTTCAAAGGTTTTATGGACTGATGAGATGAGAGTGACTCTTGATGGACCAGATGGATGGGCCCGTGGCTGGATCAGTAACGGACACAAAGCTCCACTTCGACTCAGACGCCAGCAAGGTGCAGGTGGGGTACTGGTATGGGCTGGGCGATATGGGCTAAAATCAATATCTCAATATTTTTTTACTATATCTCGATACACGATGTATATCTCGATATATTTCAAATCTCCTTTAGAGCACATCCTAAATGCTCAATTTAATAATTTTTTTGCATAACATCACACCAGTAATATGATTTAAATAGTCCCTGCAAAATGTGTCTGCACTAATGATGCATTAGGCTACATGAAACAACATATTTTTTATATTCTTTAGTGCTTTCTATTGGAACAATCTGAAACTTGCACATGGCAAAGAGTTTGCACATCGTATTGATTATTCGACATCCTTCCACTCACATACAATGAATCCAGCATTATTTTATTTGGAAACAGTTTTTTCCATCTTCTTTTAATCTGTAAACTGAGAACACCAATTATGACTCATTACAACCACTTACTAATTGTTTATCACCACTAACCCCCTGAAGATAGCAGCCACACTTTAAATGCAGAACAGGTTTTTCTCCATAATAGTAGTCTATGTGTATAAAAGGCTCTGACATTTATAATGGTCATGTTACCTGCCTTATTGTTTAAATCTCCTGTATTGAGTTCATGAAAATAAAACTGGAAGACAATCAGAGGATTTAAATAAATACGGCTGAGAATAATATAGTCTAAAGAAAGCAAAGTCTCATCATCATCATTCCTTGCTTTCTAACCGATGCACCATTCCTGGATGCTATTCATACCTATTGATCTAGCCCTCCTGCAATATCACTAAAACACTATGTTTTATTTTATAAGAAATACGCGCAAATGTAGCCTACTTTACATAGACTTTTAGTTAATAAACGGTGTGCACCTCCCTTGGTGCTGACATGGACCTATTATAAGAGGCTGCCCGTAATAAATGTGATGCCGTGGTTGTGTGACGTTGGACCAAAAACCCTCCGTGAAGTCGGAGTAATCCGCCCCCCGGCGCTCGTGCGTACAGCGGCCGCTTATGCTGTCAAGCGCCCGCCTCCCCCGTTCTTTCGCATGTGTAGCCACTAGCCTTCCTCTCATACGAACCAGGGCAGGCTGTGCCGGGTACAGCGGCCGCTAAGGCCGGAATGTGCGCCCGCCTCCCCCGGTCGTTCGCCTGTGTGCTTCTTCTCATAAGCGTGGACCTACAAAAAAGGTCCATGCTATGAACGACGGCCACCATCGCCGCCATGCGTGCCCCCCTCCACCCGCTCGTTCGGCTGTCATAAGAGCACAAGAGCCCTCGTCTTTTTTTCTCCCCCTCTCGTTGTTTTCACATGGCGATAAAAGCATGAAGTAAACACACACAGGGCGCACTGCAGACTACGTCACAGGAGCGCCCAGGAGACTCTGGTTGGAAGGTGGGAGTGAGTGAGTTGCCAATGCATGCGAGTCTGTGAGGCAGAGAGCCACAGGAAAGAGCGAGAGAAGCGAACACCAGCGAGTTTGCCGATGGCGGCGGCGGCTAAAAAACACACATTACGTGCCAATTTGTATCCGATGGTCGCGATAGGGTCATTTTATACATCCCGTGGAGAACATCTCGCGATACGTCGCATATATTCGATATATCGCCCAGCCCTAGCTAGTATTACTAAAGATGAGCTAGTTGGACCTTTTCGGGTTGAAGATGGCCACAAAATCAACTCCCAAACCTACTGCCAGTTTCTAGAAGATACTTTCTTCAAGTAGTGGTACAGGAAAAAGTCTGCATCTTTCAAGAAGACCATGATTTTTATGCAGGACAATGCTCTATCACATGCATCAAAGTACTCAATTGCATAGCTAGCCAGTAAAGGCCTTAAGGATGAAAAAATAATGACATGACCCCCTTCCTCACCTGACTTAGACCCTATTGAGAACCTGTGGGCCCTGCTAAAACGGGATATTTACAGTGAAGGAAATCAGTACACCTCTCGGAACAGTGTCTGGGAGGCTGTGGTTGCTGCTGCACAAAAAGTTGATCGTCAACAGATCAAGAAACTGACAGACTCCATGAATGGAAGGCTTGTGACAGTTATTGAAAAGAAGGGTGGCTATATTGGTCACTGATTTTTTTTTTTGACATGTCAGAAATTTGTAAATTTTGAGTTTTATTATTCTCACTTTAACAGATGAAAATAAACAAGTGAGATGGGAACATTTTAGTTTTTTTATTTAGTTGCAGAATAATTCTGCATACTAATAGTTGCCTAATAATAGCAAAACATAGGGGGGAACGGGGGAATCTGAGGCATCGGGTAATGTGAACCACCCCCTGTATCTAGGCAACGGAAAAAATTTGGGGTCATGTGAGATATATGTTTTCAAGCCCCTCTCATTTCCCCATGGCCCTGAAAGAGAGGACCTCATGGTGCTGTGGTAAGCATGTTTTTTCACCAAAATAGGTATTTTGCATGTAAAAGTAAATTTTCTTGCTGTCAACTTTATCAACTGTTGTGCCAAAGCAAATGTATTCACGTAGAAAAACTTCTATCATACGTGTTGATGAGCTACCAACATATGAAACCATGTGATGCTGATAACTGAAGATTAGCCTGAAATGCTAAGAGAGGTAGTTTTTTCTCAAATTGTGGTGGTGGGGGAAAGTGAGCCAAATTCTGTGGGGGAAAGTGAGCCACTGTCTCACCTTCCCCCACCATATTTTAATGTAATATTGCATAACATACGTTTTATTTTAATTTCATACACATTGTAGAAAAGCCATCATGCCAAGGAAATACACCAGGAAGACGACCTGGGGCAACCACACGGAAAGAGCACCTTCTCATCTTTCCCTGTAACCTTCAGGGCTGGAATGTAGAGTAGGCCTAGTTGTAGAGTATGACAGGCTGATGTTATAATCCAGTTGGGTCTTCTCCTGTGTACTGAGTCCCAGGCTGTTCTCGCTGGTTCTGATTTTCCTATGCTTTGACCCCCAGACACAAGCTGGCTCTAAGGGTCCTGTGTTCTGACCCCCAGACTGTGTTCTAATCTAACTGGTTCTATCTTTCATTTGAATCTTATTAAAACCGTTTGAATTATAATATGTTGTATTTGATTTTGTTCAGAGTTACTTTCAAGTGTTTAGAACATTTGCTTTGCTTAATTGACCAAACCCTATCATTCTCTTACTAGTCCGACATTAGTTATGGAATGTGTGGCTAGCTTTCAGGATTCTTACTGTTACAATATGTGTTGTTATGGTAGTTTCAGAGTGGAAAAAGTAAGTGGATCAGTTTACCCCACAGCTGGGGTAAAGTGAGCCACATGACAACGTTCTTTTAAACAATCATATTTTCACTGCCCTTTGTCTTGAAAAAATTCTGCTGATGCCCATTTCTAGGAAACATCCTGAATTAATGGGAAATGTGTAAATTTGAGTGATAAATAATTTTAGCTAGCTTAGAGGGGAGCAAATGTAAAAACTGGCTCAGATTACCCCATTCTCCCCTATATATATTCTCGTAAGAAAGACAAAACCTCACTTTTACTTTCATAAACATTCAGGTTTGGGTTCTTTAACATTTTGGATTGACCGAGAGCACTGTAGTTGTTCAATAATAAAATTAATCCTCAAAAATACAACTGGCCTAAACATTTTGCACACAGTGTATTGTGCATACATTAATATTTGTAACTCCAATGGGCAGAGTAGAAGTGTGAGGATCAAGCCTTTTTGTCCCCAGTTGCCATGGTGAAATATGATATCAGCGATCCATTGACGATGGCTTTAACGCTCAACCCAGAGAGAACATACTCAGAGTTGACTAACCCAACGCTGATCCTCTGTTCTGAAATCGATAACCCAGAGTTGCTAATCACAGAGTTGGTCAACTCAGAGTGGAGGCATGAACTCATAGTTTGTTAACCCTGTTTCCTGAAACAGGCCCCTGGAGCTGCAGCCTGCTACCCCCACTACCTGACCCAGGATAAGCACTTGACTATGAGTGAGAGCTATTTTCTATAGAAACTTTAACTTACCTACACTAGTATCTGCTGCTGCATTAACATAACTTTCAAAGGGAGAATAAAAAATAAGGTTCATCACTCACATCTGTCAGCAACAAATTATAATACAATATGCAATTACCTAACTCCAAAACAACAAGCGCGAGACTCAAAAGAAAGTCATGTGGACCTACTGTCTTTGATAGGCATGAAGTTGACTTTATGGGATTCTGGAGACAGGGTTTGGTTGTAGGACGCTTGTACAGTCAGGTAATACGTCTTCAAGTTGTCAAGCTTTAGCTTAATTGATGTAGTCGTTGAGTTATGTTCCCATTTTTTCTTCCTCACCCTGCACAAAGTGAAGAGAAACAGGGTTTTAACATTTAATTCCATTTCAGATCTCTCAGAAAGGCAGGAAAGTTGTTCTTGCTTAGCATCATTGCAGGCAAGGCATTTTCACATCAGTTGATGGTAAAGTATGATTATCGGCTGATATTGGCCTCATTGTGGATGATAATAAAGAATCATTTGCATCAGAGAAATTCTATTGTTCTATGTTGTTTCTGAGTTCACCAAACCACATTGAAAAGTTTATCATTTAACTGTTGGTGTCCTGTCCATTTGCCTTAGGAAAATAAAGAATAGATTAAAATAATCAAATATCTTTGCGATCTTTAGTGTAACAGCTCTGTCAATAAGACTTAAGAATAACACCAAGTATTATGAAGTCAAAATCAATTTACTTTTTATTTGACTGAAATAAACATACATTCAGCATTGTGCCTAACCCTAACCAAATCAATTGTTAGGCTTTGAATTGGCAAGCAATAACAATGTGTAATTCTCCACTGTGTTGAAAGTTGGGAAGCTGGGGGTGTACTGGTAGCCTACGGGGTTTACCATGGGGTTTACCATCAACCACAACCTCCCTGCTTTGAGTCCGGATGGTGATATTTGTAATTTCCCATCTCTCCAGCCTCTCATTTCCTGTTATTTTTCAACTGTCACTACAGTTAAAAGGCACAAAATGCCAATAACAGTAGCTGTCTTTTTGAAGACATGTTATAAATTCAAAGAATGTTTTTGTTAAAGAAAAGGCTAGTTCAATGGCTTATAAAAACAAAAAGCTAATCAGCCAATCACATGGCAGCAATTTAATGCATATAGATGTGGTCAAGACAATGTACTGAAGTCAAACCGAGCATCAGAATGGGGAAGAAAGGGGGTTTTGGTGACTTTGAACATGGCATGGTTGATGGTGAAAGGCAGGATGAATCCATACTTTCATGTTGTTTACACCAAATTTTGAACCTGCCATCTGAATGTCGCAACTGAAATCGAGACTCATCAGACCAGGCATGATTTTTCAACCTTCTATTGTCCAATATTGGTGATCCTGTGAGAATTGTAGCCTCATTTTCCTGTTTTTAGCTGGCAGGAGTGGCACCCGGTGGGGTCTTCTGTTGCTGTAGCCCATCTCCTTCAAGGTTGGTCGTGTTCTGCTTTCAGAGATGGTAATCTGGATACCCTGGTTGTAACGGGTAGTTATTTGCCCTCCTAAATTCAACAAAGATTTCATTCATGACTTTGCTGATTTTTTGTCTGGGCTAGTGGTGAAGTATGACCACATAATAATTTGTGGTGACTTCAATGTCCATGTCTGCTGCGAGTCTCAGCCTCTGACTCGAGACTTTCTGAACCTCATCAATTCATTCAGCCTTAACCAAGTCGTCACCGGCCCGACACACGAAAAGGGTCACACACTAGATCTTGTGCTGTCATATGGTATTTCTGTCTCTGTTACCGAAATCTGTACCTTGTCTCTCTCAGACCACTCCCCAATACTGTTCACTGTGCCAGTCCCATACTCAGTTAGTACCACTCGTGTCTCGAAGCAGTTCTCACGCTCAATTAACTCCTCGACTGCTGGGCAATTTTCGGCCGCTTTCAACAACTCCCTTTTATTTAGGCCGCCACTGGGTATTAGCTCTGAGTGTAGTGCTGATCAACTTCTCTCTGCATTCTCCTCAGCTTGCTCGGACATCCTGGACTCTGTTGCCCCTCTCAAACCCAAACGGGTTAAAGCCCAGTTAACACCATGGCTCAATGACGCAACGCGTGTCCTCAGACGAGCCTGTAGGCGGGCTGAGCGCAAGTGGCAGAAAGACCACCTCCATGTGTCCCTCCAAATCCTCCGAAGCTGCCTAGTGGACTACCAACGAGCTGTAAAAAGTGCCAAATCACAGTATATTTCTACCCTGGTCTCCAGAAACAGCCACAAACCACAGTTTCTCTTCAACACCCTAAACTCCCTCATAAACCCCCGAAATGAATCCCCTGTTGTGCCCTCACCCGCCCTCTGTGAAAGTTTTCTAAACTTCTTCATAGACAGGATTGTAGCACTCAGGCCCTCTGACTCCTCTGCCCCCCTCCCCCTCCCTCCCCCCCTTCCCCTGCCAGCTGTCCTCGAGCAGTTCGAGCCCACAACCCTTTCCTCCCTCTCTGATGCAGTCAGTCACCTGCAGCCTTCCAACTGCCCATCTGACTGTCTACCCTCCCGTCTGCTTAAGGATCCTACAGTTTTGAACACAGTTGCCCCCTTCCTTCTACTATTAATCAATTCCATCCTCTCCACTGGTTGTGTCCCGGCTGCCTTCAAGTTCGCTGTAGTGCAACCTCTCCTAAAGAAACCCAATCTCGACCCCTCCATTCTCTCAAATTTCAGACCGATTTCCAAACTTCCCTTTCTGTCCAAACTCCTTGAGCGTGAAGTCTATGTCCAGCTAAAATCTCTTCTGACCAGCAACAACATCTACGACAAATTCCAGTCTGGTTTCAGAACAGCCCACAGCACAGAGACTGCTCTCCTAAGGGTGCTGAACGACCTGCTCCTGGTCGTTGACTCAGGTAGCCCTGCGATCCTTGTGCTCCTGGATCTCACAGCAGCCTTCGACACGGTGGATCACAGGATACTGCTCTCTAGGCTGGAACACCAAGTTGGAATCAAAGGCACAGCCCTGAAGTTCTTTCAGTGCTATCTGGCTGACAGGAGCTTCTCTGTCCTGCTTGGGGATTTCTTTTCCCCTGTTGCCCCCCTCACCTGTGGGGTCCCCCAGGGCTCTATACTAGGTCCCATCCTATTTCTACTATACATTTTACCCCTAAGGGAAATCCTGGTTAAACATAATATTTCCTTTCACTGCTTTGCCGACGACATCCAGCTGTATCTGCCCCTTAAAATCAATGGGCAGTCTACACTCCAGCCACTACTCGATTGTCTGGCTGACATCAGATCATGGTTGGCGGCAAACTTCCTCAATCTCAATGAGAGCAAGACGGAGGTCATGATTTTTGGAAAAATCCCTCCTGCCTTCTCCACCGATGTCCTAGGTCCCCTTGCATCCAACATCAAGCCCTCGGTCAGAAATCTTGGCGTGATATTCGACAGCGCTTTTAAATTTGAGCAACAGGTCAGTGGAGTTGTTAAGAGAAGTTTTTACCACCTGAGAACACTAGCCAAGCTCAAATCATACCTGCCTCGGAGTGACCTGGAGAGAGCTATTCACGCTTTCATCACATCACAGCTGGACTACTGTAACGCTCTATACACTGGCATGGATCAATTGCAGCTTCGCCGCCTGCAGTTGGTCCAAAACTCTGCCGCCCGACTCCTCACCTGCACCAAAAAACGTGATCACATCACCCCGGTCCTTGCATCACTCCACTGGCTTCCCATCCGTCACCGTATTGACTTCAAACTCCTTCTAACCGTTTTCAAATCCCTCCATGGTCTGGCCCCTACTTACCTCTCTGACCTCCTACACCACCTCACCCACACCAGAGCACTACGGTCAGCTGACCAACTGCTGCTTGAGGTGCCCAGATCCAGGCTAAAGACCAGGGGTGACAGAGCCTTTGCGGTCGCAGCCCCCAGGCTCTGGAACAGCCTTCCCCTCCACATCCGTGCAGCACAGTCCCTAAATGTTTTTAAATCACTTTTAAAAACCCACCTCTTCTCTCTTGCCTTCTACTAGTCTACTCCTGCAGGCATTGTCGTTTTTAACCTCTGTGTTGTTGTTGTTTTTTATTTATTGTTTCTTTTTAATTGTGTTAAATCCTGTTTTTACTGCACTAATTGTTCTTTATGTGAAGCACTTTGGTGGGGCTTAGCCGTCTGTAAATGTGCTATATAAATAAACTTGACTTGACTTGACTTGACCTGACTTGAGTTACTGTTGCCTTTCTATCATCTCAAACCAGTATGCCCATCCTCCACTGACCTGACTTTAACAAGGCATTTTATGTCCACACAAATGCCGCTCACTAGATATTTTTTCTTTTTCGGACCATTCTCTGTAAACCCTAGAGATGGTTTGGAGTGAAAATCCCAGTAGATCAGCAGTTTCTGAAATACTCATACCAGCCCTCCTGGCACCCTCAACATTGTCATGTTCAAATTAAGTTAAAGCCCCTTTCTTCCCCATTCTGTTGCTCGGTTTCAACCTCAATAAGTTGTCCTGTCCAGGTCTACATGCCTAAATGCAACGAGTTGCTGACATGTGATTGGTTGATTAGTTATATGTGTTAAAAAGAAAATGAACCGCTGTACCTAATAAAGTGGCCGGTGAGTGTATATATATATAGGGGAAGGTGGGGTGATTTGTGCAACTTTTTACTCAAAGTGATTTTAAAGTGAGGCCTTGACAGTTATGTCTCCAACTCAAATATGTACATATATTTCAGGATGTTGTGCATCCCTGGCAATAAAAACTTTGGATCTGGAATAAACTGTTTAAGAAATATAGCTTTCGGAAAAAAAGTTGTCTTGACGCACAAATCACCCCACTACGTGGGGTGATTTGTGCGTCATTGTGTCACAATGACAAAGTCACCATCATCATCTTTCTGGCCATCTGAACTCTCATCAGTGGTGTCGTTAAGTGGAATTAAGATGTCACTCTCTTCTGAGCTACTGTAGACAATCACTTTCTTTTGGTGACCAGCGTATACAGCCATGCCACTGGCACAACTCTCAGAAATGTACTTTGCACTAGTTGCTCCGTGCTTGTGGAACCAACTGCCACCTGACAAATGTGATTCCCCCTACATTTCTGCCTTTAAATCAAGGCTCAAAACCCATATGTACACCCTGGTGTTTCCTCCCCATTAACTATCTTACCTCTGCACTACTATCTGTGTTTATGTGGATGTATGGGCTTTACGTCTTTTATTTTGGTTAGTCAAGTCAAGTCAAGTCAAGTTTATTTATAAAGCACATTTAAAACGACAGCAGCCGACCAAAGTGCTGTACAGGCAGAATAAGATAAAAAACATAGGCAAGACAGAGACAAAATGGTTATTGTTATTGTACCTTCATTGTTTACCTACTGAATGCACTATGTACAGCACTTTGGACAGTGCAAACTGTCATAAATGTGCTTTTATAAATACATTTTACTTACTTACTTACTTATAACTCACCCAGGCCCTTGCGCACAAATCACCCCATCCCCAGAATTTTGGATAATAGGCATGATGCAGCAATTTAGGGTTGACATTGTGCTAACTATATAGACTCAAAGTATAGCATACCAAAGCACTAAAACATGTGTCAAATGTTTTCAAACGTGTCTATAATTGTTCAGACACAATAATCAAAAAACCTTGATCATGGAAATTTTACTTTGAAAGGCAAAACACAGTTTTTTGAGCTTAAATGTGCTTATATCTTATTCCTTGTGTCTCCCTTCTTTACAGGATGAGTCAAATGGATGGCTCTTCTTAAATATGTGGTCACATTTCCAATTTCTTCCACGGTTTTCTAGAAACAAGGGGTTTTGCAACTTCCAAAATGCACAAATCACCCCACCTTCCCCTATATATTTTAACTATTTGCATTTTGTCAACACAATCTCTACTCAGGGACCATTTATTCACTTGTTCTCTACTGAAGGAGGAAATGGCAAGGGGCCATGTGGGTAATGTGGGCATAATACATACCTCATGGAGATCTTGTAGTGTGTTCCTGGCGGGGTGCCGGGCCCAGGATCCCATCCAAGGACATGGTGGAAGTTGACTGAGCTGACAGAAACATTGACTGGAGCAGGAAGGGAGCTGAGTACTGTGTGAACAAGATAACACTTGACACAGTCAGACACAAACACAGCTATGAAAGCACAAGGCACAAAGACACACCTAGCATTTAACAACAACATGTGGGTGTGTTGATTTTCAATTGAATTCAAGAGATTAATATATTCAGCCTTAGCCTACTGTAAAAAAATATAATATGAGTGGACTTTTACTCACCAGAGTCAAGCAGTGACATTAGATAAAGAACTAGAAGTAAGCAGTTCATCCTTTTGTAATCATGAAACAGCAGTGTGTGAGGTTCCTGTCTGAAAACAGAGGGAACAATATTCAATATAAAATTGTATAGGGGTCAATATCACTGTAGGGTGCCTTTTGGTGTCCCATGAATAAAAAAAATTCAATTACTATCTTAATTTAACTTAGAAAATATTATAAAAGACGTTTGTTGTACTGGACAATGTTTATCTATCTGTAACAAAACACTAATTGGCTACATTTTCTAGATTTTATTCAGTTTTGTATAAGAGGATACGTGCTATTTTGATATGTCTCACGCACAAGTTTACTATTCATGTAATATGTTGTCAGATCATACAATTGATTCATCTTTTTTTCATACAATTATACAGTGCTGTTTGAAAGTATGTGAACCCCTTGAGCATTTTGGAATTGTATTTAGTTTAACCATTAATCATACATTTTTATCAATACCAGTATTTTTTATATGAAATAACAGATGTTTGTTTATCAATTCAAAATGTTTCTGTTCTGGAAATCAATTGTTAAAACGGATAAAACAAATGATTTGCCAACTTTTGTACATGCAAAAGTTTGTGAACCCTGAGCTGCATTGCTTAAATCGAGCAGGTAAACACAATCAGTTGGGCCAAATTGAGTGATGAAATGGACCAATGTAATGAGAGATCTTTAGGGAAGAAATTGAGCGGCACAAGATAAAACAAAGATAAAACCAGGTCAGTTTAGGCCCACCAAAGTGAACCCATACAGGTCAGACACCTAAAAAGAGAAAGAAAATCTCAGAGGATCTCAGGAATAGAGGTGTCGTTACACATTTGTCCGGGGACAGCTATCAATTAATTTAAAAAAGTTTGAGCTCCATCTCCACGTTGAGGCAAATCATCTACAAATGAGAGCTTTAAGAATGACTTAACATCTCCTAAAAGTGGACTTCCTTCAAAAATATCCACAAGCCCACAAGAAAAGTGATTTTTCTGGTAAAGGCCAACCCAACCATAACATCTAGTGATGTGCAGACCATTTCCACCACCATTCTCACTTGGAAAAGGTCTTTGGTGGAGACAGAGTTTTTCCCAAACATTTTTTAGCTGTCTACCAGACCATCGTACTTCATTTCATTTACAAAAGTCTGGCAGTCTGTAATTCAAACTTCACTCATGACGGTGTCTGCTAAAGTTTAAAACTATTGAATCTAACCACTTCGATTGCCATTCTAACAAACAGATTCAGGATATGGAGAGGAGGAATTGAACATAAGGTATCATTATACGCCGATGACTTACTTTTGTTTGTCCCAAGCCAGCCACCTCTTTACCGGAGGCACTTTTTGGAGGTCTTTGTCAGTTTTCTGGCTATAAACCTAACCTGAGTAAGAGCGAACTCTTTCCGATTAATAAAGAACTCTTAAACTTGATTATAACTCTCCCACTCAAATGTGACAGATCACTGAGTTACCTTGGTATGTTTCACCAGAAATTTTAAAAACCTATTTAAATCGAACTTCCTCAAATTATTGGATCACAAAAATATTATCAATGTCTCCTCTGGCTTTCTCTCTCATAGGCAGAATAAATTCAATTAAAATGACATTACTCCCAAAGTTCCTATATCTATTCCAATGTCTCCCCATCTTTCTCCCCAAATCCTTTTTTCAGGCCCTTGACTCATTAATGATAAATTATATTTGGAATGGTAAACACCCTCGGTTAAGGAAAGCATTTCTTCAAAGACCAAAACAAACAGGCGGAATGGCCCTCCCTAATTTCCAATACTATTACTGGGCTGCAATATCCGTTCTTTGTGTATTGGGTGCATTTTCACCTTGACGACTCAGCCCCGTATGGGTAACAATGGAGTCCAGCCTGTTAGCCCTTGTCTCTCTGCCCTCTTAGTGCCGACTTCCCCTCTTCTCCCAACGTAATCCCGGTCCCCCTTCTTTGGACCCAATTTAGGAAGAATTTTGGAATGCAGAATTTTTCCCTTTTCAGCCCAATTGCAGCTAATCATTTGTTTACTCCCTCGACGGTGGATGGTGCATTCAAGATCTGGCATAAAAAAGGCTTAAAATGCATCGGTGATTTATTTATTAATGATCTATTTGCTAGTTTTTCCCAATTGACAAAACATTTTGGTATCGAAAAGAGAAATTTTTTCCGATTTCTGCAAATCAGGCATTGTCATCTTGACATTTTTGATTATAAATCAGCCATAGGCCTACAGTAAAATGTAATAATATTTAATCTAGTGTATAACAGCTAAGTAGGGGATGGGATAATATGCACACACAAAAAACTAACAAAATATATATTTTTTAGTATAGGCTAGGCAATTAATTTAAAAAAAATTATGTTCAACATAATGCCTTTTTTTATGTTTTGAGGTTATTAACCCTTGTGCTTCCCTAATTACTCTCACAAATACAACCCCACACACACACACACACACACTCGCACACGCACAGAGGTGGGTCGTAACGCGCTACATTTACTCCGTTACAAATACTTGAGTAAGTTTTTGAATAAATTGTAATTTTAGGAGTAGTTTTATTGCAACATACTTTTACTTTTACTTGAGTAAATATTTGAAGAAAGAACGGTACTTTTACGCCGTTCCATTTGGCTACGTGACGGTCGTTACCTTATTTTTTTATATATTTTATTTATTACATGCGAGAGCTATTTCTCTCATGATTTCTCTCCCCGGGGACGTCTTCAGCCAACATCTCTATCACGTGACTATTTCAACCAATAAAAACCACATTACAAAAGCTTGCAAATCAAATGCAGCCACTTCAGTCACATGACAAGTGTTGTCATGTTGTCATAGGGCTCAACAATGTCCGCGGACTTTTTTAAAGGCTGCGGTTCTGCACCGATGTTGTGTCCGTGGCCGTGCCATGTAGGTTAAACGCATATTTTACGGACTATCTGGGTGAGTCGAGAAAATGGAAGAAACCGCTGATTCCGAGGAGCAATAGCCACACCCCTGGCCTCAAATACAGACTCACAAGCTCTCAATTACACAAACTCACAAAATAACAATCACACACTCACAATCACAGTGACACAGACTCCCACACACTCGCAATTACAGAGAAACTGTTCTTCTTTGACACATGTCCTGTTCTCCCTGTAGCCTACTCACTCAGAGGATCTCAGGAATAGAGGTGTCGTTACACATTTGTCCGGGGACAGCTATCAATTAATTTAAAAAAGTTTGAGCTCCATCGGTCCACGTTGAGGCAAATCATCTACAAATGGAGAGCTTTAAGAATGACTTAACATCTGCCTAAAAGTGGACTTCCTTCAAAAATATCCACAAGCGCCACAAGAAAAGTGATTTTTCTGGTAAAGGCCAACCCAACCATAACATCTAGTGATGTGCAGACCATTTGCCACCACCATTCTTCACTTGGGAAAAGGTTCTCTTGGTGGCAGACAGAGTTGCGTTTTTGCCCAAACATGGCGGTTTTGTAGCCTGGTGCTACCAGACCATCGTACTTCATTTCATTTGTACAAAAGGTCTGGCAGTGCTGTAATTGGCAAACGTTCACTCATGGAGGCGGGTGTCTGCTAAAGTTTAAAACTATTGAATCTAACCACTTGCGATTGCCATTCGCGGTAACAAACAGATTCAGGGGATATGGAGAGGAGGAATTGAACATAAGGTATCATTATACGCCGATGACTTACTTTTGTTTGTCGCCAAGCCAGCCACCTCTTTACCGGAGGCACTTTCTGTGTTGGAGGTCTTTAGTCAGTTTTCTGGCTATAAACCTAACCTGAGTAAGAGCGAACTCTTTCCGATTAATAAAGAAGCTCTTAAACTTGATTATACAGCTCTCCCACTCAAAGTGGTGACAGATCAGCTGAGTTACCTTGGGGTATGTTTCACCAGAAATTTTAAAAACCTATTTAAATCGAACTTCCTCAAATTATTGGATCAGGCGAAGCAAATATTATCGAAGTGGTCTCCTCTGGCTTTCTCTCTCATAGGCAGAATAAATTCAATTAAAATGACATTACTCCCAAAGTTCCTATATCTATTCCAATGTCTCCCCATCTTTCTCCCCAAATCCTTTTTTCAGGCCCTTGACTCATTAATGATAAATTATATTTGGAATGGTAAACACCCTCGGTTAAGGAAAGCATTTCTTCAAAGACCAAAACAAACAGGCGGAATGGCCCTCCCTAATTTCCAATACTATTACTGGGCTGCTAATATCCGTTCTTTAGTGTATTGGGTGCATTTTCACCTTGACGACTCAGCCCCAGTATGGGTAACAATGGAGTCCAGCGCTGTTAGCCCATTGTCTCTATCTGCCCTCTTAAGTGCCGCACTTCCACTCTCTTCGGCTATTCCCAACAGTAATCCCGTGATTAAGCACTCCCTTCGAATTTGGACCCAATTTAGGAAGAATTTTGGAATGCAGAATTTTTCCCTTTTCAGCCCAATTGCAGCTAATCATTTGTTTACTCCCTCGACGGTGGATGGTGCATTCAAGATCTGGCATAAAAAAGGCTTAAAATGCATCGGTGATTTATTTATTAATGATCTATTTGCTAGTTTTTCCCAATTGACAAAACATTTTGGTATCGAAAAGAGAAATTTTTTCCGATTTCTGCAAATCAGGCATTGTCATCTTGACATTTTTGATTATAAATCAGCCATAGGCCTACAGTAAAATGTAATAATATTTAATCTAGTGTATAACAGCTAAGTAGGGGATGGGATAATATGCACACACAAAAAACTAACAAAATATATATTTTTTAGTATAGGCTAGGCAATTAATTTAAAAAAAATTATGTTCAACATAATGCCTTTTTTTATGTTTTGAGGTTATTAACCCTTGTGCTTCCCTAATTACTCTCACAAATACAACCCCACACACACACACACACACACTCGCACACGCACAGAGGTGGGTCGTAACGCGCTACATTTACTCCGTTACAAATACTTGAGTAAGTTTTTGAATAAATTGTAATTTTAGGAGTAGTTTTATTGCAACATACTTTTACTTTTACTTGAGTAAATATTTGAAGAAAGAACGGTACTTTTACGCCGTTCCATTTGGCTACGTGACGGTCGTTACCTTATTTTTTTATATATTTTATTTATTACATGCGAGCTATTTCTCTCATGATTTCTCTCCCCGGGGACGTCTTCAGCCAACATCTCTATCACGTGACTATTTCAACCAATAAAAACCACATTACAAAAGCTTGCAAATCAAATGCAGCCACTTCAGTCACATGACAAGTGTTGTCATGTTGTCATAGGGCTCAACAATGTCCGCGGACTTTTTTAAAGGCTGCGGTTCTGCACCGATGTTGTGTCCGTGGCCGTGCCATGTAGGTTAAACGCATATTTTACGGACTATCTGGGTGAGTCGAGAAAATGGAAGAAACCGCTGATTCCGAGGAGCAATAGCCACACCCCTGGCCTCAAATACAGACTCACAAGCTCTCAATTACACAAACTCACAAAATAACAATCACACACTCACAATCACAGTGACACAGACTCCCACACACTCGCAATTACAGAGAAACTGTTCTTCTTTGACACATGTCCTGTTCTCCCTGTAGCCTACTCACTTCGCATGCCCCAATCTGGCTGTGTGAGAGTCTGAGAGTGGTCTCTTTGTTCAGCCACTCTGTAGTTGCATGCGTTAAGTGAGTGTGCCAGCAGGTTTTGATGTGTAACGAAGTTTAATTTTGCGTGTTTTATATTTTTGGGGCTAAACACAACCTAGATCATTTTCTCAGGGCCAGTAACATATTGTAGGAATTTGTTTTAAAATGTGTATGTGCAAAACAATTGCAACAGTGTTATAAGTGTATTGGTTTTAATTAATATAATTTTGGACAAGCCTAATTTATTATAATTTTATTTGAAGGGTGATGTATTTAATTTGGCAGATAATTTATTTATTATTGTTTGAGTTCAAGAGTTATTCATTTGATTTTTAAATACCGTATTTATTGTTTTATTTAAAATTATGTTATTTAACATATCTTTATTTGAACATTGCTGTTTTATATTATGTTCGTGTCTATTCTGTACCGTGTGTGTTGCTCTGTATATTTCAAAAATAAATCCGGAGTAATTCAGTAGGCCTACTTGTACTCTTGAGTACTTGAGTAGTCTTTTCACTGCATACTTTTTTACTCTTACTCGAGTAATATTTTTTATGAGTACTTTTACTTCTACTTGAGTAATTATAATCTTAAAGTAACTTACTTTTACTTGAGTAAATTTTTTGGCTACTCTGCCCACCTCTGCACACGCACATAAACAAACAAGAAATCTCCTTGTGTGTGTATGTGCGTGTGTATGTGCGTGTGTGTGTGTGCGTGTGAGTGTGTGTGTGGGGGGTTGTATTTGTGAGAGTAATTAGGGAAGCACAAGGGTTATATAGACTTTACCCACTTTCTGAGCTTAATAATTTACCTAACTGTATAGGCCTACTGTAGTTCCCCGGAGGCATGCGTTATTGTCCAAGTTGAAAATGTTTTAGGCTGGCATGAAAGACATACGGAAACTGAACTGAAGACACGATAATTAAACTGACCTGACACACAGAGGGTAGCGCTCTTCTGTCGGAGTTGATTGCTGCTCATAACAGTTGTTTTCCTAGAACAACATAAATAAATTTTACAGAACACCGACTGGCTGTCCATTTCTTACTTTTTGAGTCCGATAGGCCTATTAGTAACGGCATAACCCAAACCAACCTTTCCATGACTTACCGACTCACACCACTGTGACAGTCGTTTTACTGAGGGTAAAAAGTGAAAGACGTAGGCAACCCACGATTTAAGCATTGTGCTCCAAACCGAGAGCTCTTACGTCAGGACTTCCGCATTGCCTTTGCGGAAGTGCAAACAAATAAATAATAAATTATAAGATTGTCAATAAGGTGACAAATTACACGTCAGTATTCACCTTCAAATTAGTTTAAAAAGAAAGTTTTAAAACAAATACACACACAGGGGGTTATGCCTACCAAACAAGTCATAAAGTTGAACGATTTGCATTAATTTAAAGTTTTGGTTAATTTCATTTAGCCTATCTAGATCAATTTTGAAAGTGCTATATGAGGGCAGTTTCTTTGAATATTTAATTGTATTAATATAAAATTTAGATTTAATATCGAGCAAATGAATTTGGCTTATAGCCTACTGTTAACTGACAAAGACATTTGGATTTTTGAATAGGCTAATATTCCTAACCATACAAGGCAGACTTACTGCGAGCAACCCGAGTGCAAGACGATGGTAGGCTATATTCTCCTGTAGATGACACAAGTTCGCATGATATCAACCTCGTTTTAAGACAAACCTAGTTAATTCACCGCTGTCAAGCTAGCTGACACTTCGTGAACGACAGTCAAGCCAGCAGATCCATTGCTGTGTATGGCCATTGCGGTAATAGTCTCTCAGAACTGGTGTCAAAATAAAAGCCTTTGTCGGGTGCATACCGAAAGACAGTCAATAAAAGCAAACACTGTCAAAGGAAATGTACGGACTTTGTGATTGTGATGTACTTTCAAAATAAAAGCCCAACTAATTGATGTAAGCTAAATGCCAACAGTGTTTTTTATTGGAATTTTGAACAATGCCCTGTTTCCACACACTAATTCCACTTCAGGGTTAGGCTACTTCAAGGCCCCATAGTGTGACCCCGCAAGTTTCAAGACATTCTGATGTAGGCCTATAGTTTCAAATTAAAAGCACACTAAAATATCAAATATGAGACATATAACATGTGATTTTGAATTCAATTTAAAAGGAAACACCCTGTTCTCAGAGACTAATTCTACTTCAGGGTTACAGTAGCCTACACAATCCCCATAATGTGACCCAGTAAGTTTCAAGGCATTCTGATGTATAGTTTCAAATTAAAAGCCCACTAAAATGTCAAATATGAGACATATAACATATGATTTTGAATTCAATTTAAAAGGAAACGCCCTGTTATCAAAGACTAATTCTACTTCAGGGTTATAGTACACGACCCCCATAGTGTGACCCAGTAAGTTTCAATACATTCTGATGTATAGTTTCAAATTAAAAGCCCACCAAAAATTCAAATATGAGACATATCTAAATATCTAACTATATAAATCAAGGAAAGTCTGTGTGTCTGTCAGTGTGTCTATCATTCCTAATTTATCTCATCAATGGCTTGACCTATCACGTTGAATTGTCACATGGCGCTTCAGTATATACCTGGCCAGAGACTGACAGAGCCATTTTTGTCATTGCAAATGTAACCCAAATGTCCTGCTGCCTCTCTATAAACCCTGGGACTCTGCGTTGTGTTTAATTGATGTGATAGGTAGAGAAGGACCACAGGACACAGACGTTCGGGATTGTGGAAGAGACGCTTGGCAATTTATTCCCCAACAATTCTTCCTCATTAGTTGTCCTTGTATTCAGCATACAGTAAACATTGAAACAAGTGTTAGAAAATACTCTTTTCCAGCAGCTAAAATAAAGTCACATATAAGATACTCTTGCGCAGTTAACATATAAAAAATAAATACATATAAACCATAAACTATATAATTAAATAAATATTCTCTTAAGTCAAAATATGTTCTTGTGAGAATAAAAAAAGAAAAGGCAAAAGTACTTAATTTTGCAGTAAAAATCAATAACACACTGTTCTACAGTGTATCTCAATCATCGCCATGCTAGCCAACATAACTTGACAAAATAATCATATAAAACGCCATCGCACAAATCCACACATACACAGGCAAGCTTGGCTGTTTATTCACCACAATGTATGGACCTGACTCCCATTTGTCTCCCAGTTTCTGCCGGCCCTCCACTTGACAAACTTTGATAAGGACTCTATCCCCTGGTGTGAAGTCTTGACCCTTTGTCTTTTTGTCATAGTGCTTTTTCTGTTGTGCCTTATATCATTCCGAGAAGTCTGATTAGCCTGGGAAACGCCTCTTCACACTCAGTAGTCCACAAAAAGGGTGGTTTGGGACCAAACATTTTCTTTCCCAGATTTTCTTTCTGGGGTCACCAGTTGTGAGGCGGTATAAAGGAGCAGCTACTGTATACTTGAGTAGCCTTCAACGTACCTCCTGTAATATTCAGCGAACCCAAAGAATGGCAGCACTTCCTTCCGATTTTTTGGCCTCTTCCAATCCTTAACCCTGCTGATCTTCTCTGGGTCTGTCTTGATCCCCTCCACAAAGACCAAAAGACCCAAGTACTGTACCTCTTTTCTCACAAGATGGCACTTGGAGGGCTTCAACTTCAAGCCATGTTCCTGAAATCTGTCTAACACTAGGTGAAATCTCTCTAAGTGTTCGTTAAGAGTTTTGGAGAAAATTATGAAATTGTAGAGGTAAATCACGAGGTGGGTGAGTTTCAAATCCCCAAAGCAGCAGGTCCTGAGCCTCTGGAACGTGGATGGAGCATTCTGCGGCCCAAAGGGCATTCTGTTGGTCTCAAACAACCCCATGGGAGTGCTGTAGGTGCTTCAGGGCTGTTTGTGTAAGAGAAAAGAAATGCACTGACAATATTTTAAGTGTAATGTAATCTACGCCTGTAAACAAAAGTATCTAACAATGAGAAGTAAATAATTAATACTTAATGAACACATTTAAGAATTCTATTTTTTTGCTTACTTTCTAGAAATGTTGAATACATATCAGTGCTGTTTGGGAAGTTTTCTTATGTACTTTTAGAATATAAATGAACACTTGAAGAGTTAGAACTATTAGTTGTTGTTATAACACCAATTAAATCAGTTACGTGTTTTGTAGGTCAGAGCTATGGGCCTAGTCATCTTAGCTCTCTACGTCTTATTCTGTTTTTTTCTCATGTATTATCTAGCATCCAGTATTCGTCATTGTTGAATATGCTGATCTACTTGCATCCACATTTTTTTTAACCTTTATTTATACAGGTAAATCCCATTGAGACGAAGACTCTTTTGCAAGGGAGACCTGTTCCCATTTACACGTTACCATTCACACACACATTCATACACCGATAGCAGGCTCACTATCGACATTCACACGAGGCAAGGTGGGTGAAGTGTCTTGCCCAAGGACACAACAACCATGACACAGGTGGCAGGGCGGGGATCGAACCTCCAACCCTTTGATCATCGGCCGACCCGCTCTACCACCTGAGCCACAGTCGCCCCGACTTTGGATTTTCATTTTTTGGAGGATCTTGTTATGTTCACACATGTGTAGTGAAATTGCTGGCAGCAGTCTGGACACTTAATAATTTTTCCAAAGCTAGACTTCTTGCAGGACGGACATTTGCTGTTTTCCAATTGGTCAGGGTCTTTGCATGGGGCAGATGAGTTCTGGGAGGAGGTGATTCATGAAGAAAGCTTCAGCCTTTGGAAGAGTTTCCTTTAGAAAGTGCTCATCCCTCTGTAGACGACAAATTATGGTGCTGGATTTAGTCCACACCACAAAATCACAGATTTCTATTTTACAGACATACGTAGCTGAATCTGTGAATAATATTGGTGGGTGGGTCGCAGATCATAGCTTGCATCGAGGCAAAATGATGCATCGGACTCTGACCCCTGTTGTCCCTCCCTGTACTTGTAGGGGCACTTGATCTCCAGCAGGCCTGTCCCACAGCAGTCACAGGAGAATACTCCATCCGGACACATTTTATTCAATAAAGGTGGATGGCACACAGGATTTTTAGGTCAAGAAAATATATCTGTCGTTGTGCGTTTTGCTGATGAAAACTATGGTGTGTGTAAGCGCCTCTTGGTAATGGCCACATCTGAGAAGGTGATGCAGAGTCTCTGACAGGTGTCATCATTGATGAGCTCACCAGCGCCGGACTCAGCACGGACAAAATCCTGAGTCAGGTTTATGATGGCGCATCACTCATGTCTGGCAGACATGGTGGTGAGCAGAAATTTCTCCAAAACAAGCTGGATTGTAACATACCATATATTCACTGCTTTAATCACCAACTTCATCTGGTTGTGATTCATGCAATGTCCAGTGAAGCAGCTGTCAAGGATTTTTTCAGACTATGCAACATGCTGTACAACTTCATCAGGAAGCCAACCATGGCTGTTCTGAAAATCGGTTCAGAATTAAGCGAGTTACAGTCTGTTTTTGTTGTACCACTTTTTACTCAAAGTGATTTTAAAGTGAGGCCTTGACAGTTATGTCTCCAACTCAAATATGTACATATATTTCAGGATGTTGTGCATTCCTGGCAGTAAAAACTTTGGATCTGGAATAAACTGTTTAAGAAATATAGCTTTCGGAAAAAAAGTTGTCTTGTGCCACAACTTGCCCCCGGTGTGGTGTAAGTTGTGCCACAAGAATACCATGGGGTAAATTGTGCCATTGATATATATATCTCATTAACTGTAATGCAGACAAATCCATTAGACAACCACTTATTTAAGGTTTATATAAAGTAAATAAAGTAAATATTTTACAAAGATTTAAGGACAATTTTCTTAAACAAGGCCTAGCAGATCTAATGGTTTTGCCTGCAAAGCTCACAATGACAAAGTCACCATCATCATCTTTCTGGCCATCTGAACTCTCATCTGTGGTGTCGTTAAGTGGAATGGAGATGTCATCTCTTCTGAGCTACTGTAGACAGTCACTTTCATTTGGTGACCAGCGTATACAGCCATGCCAATGGCACAACTCTCAGAAATTTACTTTGCACTAGCTGCTCCTCCCTTGTAGAACCAACTGCCACCTGGCATATGCGATTCCCTCTCAAAACCCATCTGTACACCCTGGTTTTTCCTCCCCATTAACCATTATACCTCTGCACTACTATCTTTGTTTATATGTGGATGTCTGGGCTTTATGTCTTTTATTTTTGTTATTGTTATTTTACCTTAATTCTTTACCTACTGAATGCACTATGTTCAGCACTTTGGACAGTGCAAACTCTTATAAATGTGCTTTTATAAATACATTTTACTTACTTACTTACTTATAACTCACCCCAGGCCCTCTGGCACAAATCACCACAACCCCAGAATTTTGGATAATAAGCATGATGCAGCAGTTTAGGGCTGACATCGTGCTAACTATATAAACACAAAGTGTAGCATACTAAAGCACTAAACCATGTGTCAACTGTTTTAAAACGTGTCTATAATTGTTCAGACACAAAAATCAAAAAACCTTGATCATGGAAATTTTACTTTGAAAGGCAAAAAACTGTTTTTTGAGCTTAAATGTGCTTATATCTTATTCCATGTTTCTCCCTTCTTTACAGGATGAGTCAAATGGATGAATCTTCTTAAATATGTGGTCACATTTACAATTTTTTCTATGGTTTTCTAGAAACAAGGGGTGGCACAACTTCACCACTGGCACAACTTAGGCCACTCTCCCCTACTTTTCTATTTTTTTTTGTATTATGTATTCTTAATAAAATCTAAATTGTTGTACTATTCAGATGTCCCTCACACTAATGCAATATTTGCAAATATAGAAATTACACAGCACGTCACTTTTCAGCAATACTAAAATATAAAATGGGTACTTTTTGTGCCAGCGATCACACCATTTTTGATCAAAGATGTAGTTTTACTTAATATTTTTTACTAAAATCAATATTCTTATGATTGCCCTAAATATTTCAGACAGTTAAACAAACAGTACATATTTTTTTATAAGCTTAAGGGAATAAATACCATCAATGTAGGTGTGACTGGGTTGAAACTAGGGTAACGGGATTAAAGGGGACATATACAGATTAGAGTTTATTTTATACTCAAATTAATTTAAAGGTGAAGTAAGCGGTTTATTTATGTTAATATAAGTGTTAAATCGCTCAATATTCATGCAGTGATCACTTATATGATGTGTGCGTTTCATAAAGCCAATCTCTCAGTCAGCTGCTCTGCATGTAATCGGCAAATAAACTTATTGGAGGATCCCGAAATTTTTATCCAATCACAAGAGAGAACGCTACAAACCGACACCCGTCTCACTGATGGTCTCACTGCCGGTGCACTCCAGAGCAACAGATGGGTGAATGTTTATGTGCCTACAATGGCGGAGCAGGTAAAAATCCTTCCCAATGTCTGTTTTGATGGTTTTTATCATGTTTTATCACACTTATGGATCTGAGATGATGCTACATAACTCACTGCTTGAAGACCGCAGTGCATTAATGTGGTGACGTAGGGACGAGCGAGGAGACCGCTAACTGCAGTAACTGACAGGAAGTTAGCTAAAAGAACCATTCTGCTTACAGCACCTTTAAACATGCATGTGGTAAAAGCAATTCTAAAAAATAATTTTAATAAATAGATAACTTCACTATGAAAGTGTCAAAACACAATCTCACAACCCCGTTACAGTCAAAAAAGTAACAGGGTTGTGATTTTTTGCTCATTATGGCTGCTGCTCTGCATGTGGTCAATAACAGGAAAGCACACATGGCATGCATGAGAAAAGAAATCATATATTTGTTATTGTTTTCTATCTTTATTTCATGTAACGGGGTTGAGTTGTTAAGCTTGACGACAACAATATCCACATTTAAATGACTGAAATATAGCTGTTAAAAGTGGTGGCAACTTGCCTCTTTCTGCTGCTGTTGTTCAAAAGGCCTCTAACATGTCTTCTAATGTTACATTTAACATATGGAACAGTCCAGTATTTTTTTTATGGGTGGGAGAATGATTTGTGTAACGGGGTTGAGGGTTACCCAGGGAAGGAAGTAAATTTTGTGATTTTAATTAATAATCATGAATTTATTTAGAATAAAATCACTTCCAGTAAAAAAGCACATATAGAAGTGTATGTGTATGGCAACATTTATCGAAATTTTTCAGGTTGTACTTGTCACATCCCAAGATGATTTTCATTGAAGGCTGTGAGGGACATGACAAAATAGATAGTTTCAACTAAAAAAAACAAGATAATTACCAAAATAATTATAAAATGTAGGCCTATGTAATGTTCACATCTTATTAAAGGGGGGACTTCAATTGATATAAAAAGATTTAATTGTTCTCATAGATATAATACACTTAAAAAGATCCAACGGATTGGTGGAATGACTCTTTTACCAAGAGAGCTTTTTCGCTATGGTATGTGGTTTTGTCCAAGTGATGTAGCCGTAGCTAGCTGTCAAAGCTGGCGGTCGTTCTGCGCATGCCCGACTCACATCGTGCAGGGCACTTGTCACTACACGATTTGAGGAGCCTGCATGATATGAGGACCGCATGCGCAGAACGGACGTCATCATTGATGGCGTGCTACGGCGACACCACGTATTCATACTGTAGGCCAACACAGTAATACTTATATTTACTGCAGCGCTTTCTTGTTCAGACAGTAGCCTAGGCAACGCACGTCTGCGTGGTCCTGGTAAGTCAGTCGGCTGCTTAGTGTTTTACATTATGTATGGTTATTTACGTGTTTTTCTGTGGTTATATATTCCTCTTTTTTTTAAGTCGTGTGTAGAGTTATTTTATTATTATCTTTCACGATGGGCTAGCTCACATGCTAACGTGCCAGCTACCTAGCTACTGCTATTTCCAATACAACATCCATAGGTAACCACCATTAAATAAAAAGTAGCATGATGAAAAAGATAAGTAAATAGTTATCTAACAGCAAGGAATAGGCTAATGATGTGCTTTTTTTTTAAATGCATTATTTTTACATTCTGATTGGTAATGCTCACAGCAAGTTTTAAACTATCTACATTACTAATATTTCAATTTAATTATGTGAAAAGGCACTTCTTATCATAAAAGGTTGATATGAAATTGGAGAATGAAAGAAAAATGCAGTTGTAGATATGCTGAACTGAAATCAGTTAATCGAATACAATGCATAGTTACTTGTTATTTCTGGTTTAATATTGAACAAAAAAAAACTAAACACAAATCTCCAAACTCAAACACAACATGCAAAATCCTTCACTTCTCTTGCAAAAGCACACTTTACCCTCAAAACAATGTAAACTCTTCACTAAATGGTATTTTCTTTTCATATGACAAACACATACATCATATGAGTAGACATTTCCAAGCACTCATTGAACACTGGTGTGCAGAATGGAAAACACTACGGTATGAATGCAAAACACTGTATGAATGCTTTATCAGTAGAATTATGCCTTTGCATGTTCATACACTTTGAAACAACATTTTTAGTGTTTTGATTTTGTCACATCTGTGTTTGTTTGTTTTTTCAAAACAGTGATAAGCCTCCCCATGAAGAGGCGTCTCTTTGACCAGGTCATGTTGGTCAGGCGTCTGGAATAGGAGAAATCGATCGTCGCCAAAGAGGACCTCGATGTTCAACAAATACTTAATTTATATAAGGGGACGCATGTACATGAAGTGGGGGGTGCTGATGCTGTTAAGGCTCAGTTGTGCGAGAGCGTTTGCGTTGCAGAAGTGTGAACTGCCCAGTTTCAGAGAAGCAACAGGGAAATGATCACCTGATATCAAGTCTAAATCTAATACAGTTTTTCACAATTGTTTAAACACAATTTTTGGAACATCAAACACAATGTGCACAATCTGAAACTAATTTACCAACTGCTTAACCAATTCTGCTGAACTCCAAACACATTTCCTGCCTTAGACTCATATTTTCATTCCAAAACACACATTTTTCACAACACTACACACAATTCTCTCTATCTTGCACACTCTTCCTGAATTCTCTCTCATGGTATTCACACAGAACACACTGCCAATCAAATTTCTAAACTCAAAAGGCTTTTGTGCAGTTAGCTATAGAAAGGTCAGAGATGAGCTCCTGTTTGCTGTGATTTACAGTAGACTGCACATTTTAGTACAATACAGTTTTTGCCGAATACTGTAAACACTAAAAGTGACTGCTATGACCACAGCATCACAACCTCTAACTTTTGTAAATATGCCCTAAACCAAAGCACCAACCCTACAAACACGATGTATGCTTTGCACTGTTTGAAATTCTCCAACACACTTCTTGAAAAAAAAAAAAACCTAATTGAATACCAATCAGTCTAAACCTTAGCACTACACATAGACCCCAGGTGAGCTCAGCTCCTTTCTGAGACGGTAAGAGTCAAGGAAAGAAGAGGAGAGAGAGCGACAGGAGGACGAGGACAAAGAAGGCAACAGATGGAGACACATACAACAGGAACACTATAGTGGACCATGTTATAGATCATGGCCTATCAATGAGGGAGCCTGGACAGAGAGTGCAGCCCAACCTGAGTCGCTCCATAATCAGGAGATTTAGACTGGATATCAGGTGATCATTTCCCTATTGCTTCTCAAAAGATGACATTGAGTGTGATGTTGATGAGGCGATGTGGCCAGACGCAAACAGGAGGCGGTATCCATAAAAGGATTCATAATCCAACCACCCAATTCCTTACAACACTGTTTTTTTTTACCATGGTTCCCTAATTTTACTCTAATTGTTTTTTACTGTACAGTACAGTAGTTTATACTGACGCACTGAAATGCTTGAACTGCAGTCCTACCTATTCATTGTGTTTGTTTGAAATGGCAAAATAAACTATTCTGCAACATGTGTGTTAGCATTTGACAAAAACCGTAAAGTATTTGTTGTTACTGTGGGTGAAAGTGTATGAACATGCAAAGGCATAATTCTACTGATAAAGCATTCATATAGTGGTTTGCATTTATACTATAGTGTTTTCCATTCTGCACACCAGTGTTCAATGAGTGCTAGACATGTCTATTCATATGATGTGTGTGTTTGTCATTTGAAAAGAAAACACAATTTAGTGAAGAGTTAACATTGTTTTGAGGGTAAAGTGTGCTTTTGCAAGAGAAGTAAAGGATTTTGCATTTTGTGTTTGAGTTTTGAAATTTGTGTTTAGGGTTTTGAAAAAGTGAGGTAGTCTATCAGGAAATGTGTTTAAGCAATTGTGAAAAACTGTAATTATGGAGCGACTCAGGTTGGGCTGCACTCTCTGTCCAGGCTCCCTCATTGATAGGACATGATCTATAACATGGTCCACTATAGTGTCCCTGTTGTATGTGTCTCCGTCTGTTACCTTCTTTGTACTCGTCCTCCTGTCGCTCTCTCTCCTCCTCTTCCCCTGACTCTTACTGTCTCAGAAAGGAGCTGAGCTCACCTGGGGTCTATTTGTAGTGCTAAGGTTTAGACTGATTGGTATTCAATTAGTTTAACTTTGTTTCAAGAAGTGTGTTGGAGAATTTCAAACACAGTGCAAAGCATATATTGTGTTTGTGAGGTTGGGAGCTTTGGTTAGGGCATAGTTACAAAAGTTAGAGGTTGTGATTCTGTGGTCATAGAAGTCACTTTTAGTGTTTACAGTATTCGGCAAAAACTGTATTTGTACCAAAATGTGCAGTCTACTGTAAATCACAGCAAACACAGCTCATCTCTGACCCTTCTGTAGCTAAGTGCACAAAAGCCTTTTGAGTTTAGAAATGTGATTGGCAGTGTGTTCTGTGTGAATACCAAGAGAGAGAATTCAGGAAGAGTGTGCAAGATATAGAGAATTGTGTGTAGTGTTGTGAAAAATGTGTGTTTTGGAATGAGAATATGAGTCTAAGGCAGGAAATGTGTTTGGAGTTCAGCAGAATTGGCTAAGCAGTTGGTAAATTAGTTTCAGATTGTGCACAATGTGTCTGATGTTCCAATAAATGTGTTTAAACAATTGTGAAAAACTGGTATGTAAACAAAAGGGCCACCGTAGCTAGCAACATGCCGGTGTATTTAAGGTGCAGTGTGTAATATGACATCATCAAGAAAGTTCTACAAAGTTCTAGAATGCAACACTCCCTGGGTAACCCCAACCCTTTCCAATAATAACAGAAGCTACAGTGGCCTTCAAGGACAAGAACAATTCTGAATTTTAAACAATGCACCTGATGACATTCCAACTATGACACTTTCAAGATGGCAGCACTAGGTCTTGGTCCAAAATATGCAGAAATATGGACATATATGAGACCCTTTCTGAGGGAAAAAATAACAATTCAAAACATTTTTTTCAGCTATTATGCACTAAATTAAATGTACTTATGGATATTATAATTACTTTTTACAAAATCTGCTAGGGAATAAAACCCAAAATTCTACACACTGCAGGTTTAACTCCTGATTTTTCGCTGATTTTGGCAACAAGCATTCTCCAGAATCTCTGAGTCCACCAGTAAAGCATGTTAAGTCTGATTGTTTATTAAAAGCTGAATAGTAATTAATTTTTCTATCTTTTTTCCTATACTTTTTACTTAAGCTACTTCCAGAGAGCTGGCAGAAGAGGGACACAAAGGACTGCACTGCTGTGTTTTACAGAAGAAACACATTCTAAAGAGGAAACTCGGCACAGTGACCAGCACCTACACACTTAAGATAGTTGTGAAGAGAGCGAACAGGACAAAAGCAGAAGAGAATTCTCAGAGGAAAAATTGTAAAAAGATAAACCGGAGAGCTGATAGCTTAAATTTTAACTTTATTAGTTATTAGTTGGGTTTAGGAAAAGGAAGTCTTAGATCCGACAGTCCAATGCGTGGCTCCATATTTTCTTTTTTTTCAACCAGCCCTCTAGACACTTGTAGTTTTGAGTTTGTTTAATAAATTGTATTGTATTATTTAATACAATTTAAATTTGGTTTCTGTGTCTTTAATCGTATATGTTGTTGGTCACTATGCACTAGCCAACCAGTGTTTTGAGGAGGTAACAGTCATGTGATCACTGTAATGTGAACAGAAACAGATGGTATAGCTAACTTTCATACTTTGTGTTGCAAATGGACAAGTATATGACTTTTTGAGGTTTTGTAGGTAAAATCTAATAAAGACAATACTTTGATTATAATAAGCAGTGTGGTTGTCTCTAACATGGCAACATTTGCTCAAAGTTGTATTTTATCTGGTGAAATGTATCCTTGGCATGAAAACATACCCTACATGTCAGTAGGCATAACCCACCCTTTGCCTCTTGTGTTTGTAACTTACTTGCAGCTATACGCAATGCTTTAAACTAAATTTATGCTGAACAAACTCTTAAATGACAACCACAAGGAATAACCACAAGAAACAACAACAAGGAACGACTGATGGAGCCTCTGGTCGGGTGGTCTGGTCATCCGTCTAAACTGGATGGATTTAGAGAAAGAGACAGGGTTAGAGGCACAGCAAGAGAGGGTTAGGGATAAAGATGGTGGGAGAGAGGGAGACACAATAATAATAACATTAGTAATTGACTAATAATAACCTATGTGGTTGTATAATTTGGAGGACTTGTTGGAATTAAATTGAGAGTGTTTATTCTTTTGTTTCATAAAGCTCATTACTGTCTGTACATTACGTGTAGCCTATGTTATGCCCTTAGTTAGAATCATAAGTGCTACACAAAGTTTAGTATTATTAAATATGCTACACACCTACAAATATACACGAGATGGCACGGAGGAGACACAATTATATAGGCCTAAATGTAGCCTAACGTAATAGGATTAACCTTAACCCATTGATGACGGCTGCTGCACGATGCCACATTGGCTCTCCTGCCTGATGCTGCAACGCGCAGCATTATTACTTTATCTAATTTTCATGGCATTCCCAGCATAGAATGCACTGTCATTGGTTCAAATACACAAGAGGTGGGTTCTGTTGATTTTTTTAAGACCACGTGACCACCCAAAAGTTGTGTGGTTTGCCGAAAATCACGTCAATCAAAAAAATTAAAAATAAAACAAAATAATAATAAAAATACGCCGGCTATGTCGACGACGGAACAGTTAGTGGCGTTTGGTGCGCAGAATCAAGGTCTACTATAGACTACTGACGAAAATCACACAACACATTGCATCTATTTATTAACAATATTTAATAATTTTCTAATTAATCTAATTTTGACGATTTTTAGAAATATTTGTGGGTTTGTAAGCGCTAAGGGAGCATGTTTAAATAAAACCTGTGAACCTTAACTTTTAAATGTATTTTATTTCATGTTTCTATGTGCTACACAGGCTTAGATATTAAGGTTTTGGTAGACTTGACAATTCGTACTATTTTTTCAGAAAACCCTCAGGCATTAAGGACATGCATCCTAGATTGCCATAGTCATCAATGGGTTAAATGAATATCAATAACACAATCCTGATTTCAGTTCAGCATATCTACAACTGCATTTTTCTTTCATTCTCCAACCTTTTATGATAAGAAGTGCCTTTTCACATAATTAAATTGAAATATTAGTAAGGTAGATAGTTTAAAACTTGCTGTGAGCATTACCAATCAGAATGTAAAAATAATGCATTTTAAAAAAAGCATATCATTAGCCTATTCCTTGCTGTTAGATAACTATTTACTTATCTTTTTCATCATGCTACTTTTTATTTAATGGTGGTTACCCATGGATGTTGTATTGGAAATAGCAGTAGCTAGGTAGCTGGCACGTTAGCATGTGAGCTAGCCCATCGTGAAAGATAATAATAAAATAACTCTACACACGACTTACAAAAAAGAGGAATATATAACTACAGAAAAACACGTAAATAACCATACATAATGTAAAACACTAAGCAGCCGACTGACTTACTAGGACCACGCAGAAGTGCGTTGCCTAGGCGACTGTCTGAACAAGAAAGTAGTGATGGGTCGTAATGTGCCGAGGCTTCGGAGCGTGTGTCGAGTAATCCCGGAAGTTTTTGGTGAAGCGCGTATCGATGCTTGTATCGTTTAGGGCGAATCACGTGACTGATGACGTTCGAAGCCTCGTTTGTTCAAGAAGTGCTTCGGGTATTGTGGATCCACTCGCACTTTGCGGGTTCGTGTTGGCGATTTATTGGTTTGGGAGTGATGTAGACGTGGATGTTGTATCAACTTGCTGTGACTTTATTGTGCACCCCTGCCTCCGCTGTACCATGTGAAAGAGTGTTCTCCAAAGCAGGAGAAGTTGTTTCCAAAAGGGAAAATTGTCTGAACCCCTGCACAGTGGAACAAATTTTGTTTCTCAATAAAAATCTAATCAAATCCTTAAGTTGCACAAGCACATTCACTGCCCCTTACCTTTTTATAACACTGCGACGGTTTGAAAATAAGTATTCCTGTCATTATGAGTAATTCAAAGTTTGAAAAAATATTTATTGATAGATTTATATGTTTTATCATGTTTCATACCATAATAATACATCAAACAAAATATAAATTGTATTTATATGAATTAATACATGAACAATAGGCTACATGAAATGCATTTATTAAGATGTATTGATTTATTAACTTGTCAGTCACTCATTCCCATGGCTGCACTGTGGCAGGACAGTATTGAGTGTATTACAAATTGATAGAATGATCTGGCTATTTAACACTGTTTGACCAGCAGGGGGGGTTGTATAGTGTTCAAATCGGTTCAAATGAAGCCTCGAGAAATGAACCTTTTTGTGAACCATTTGGCTTTAAGGCTTCAAGGCTTCAAAAAGCTTCATCTGGCCATCACTACAAGAAAGCGCTGCAGTAAATAAAAGTATTACTGTGTTGGCCTACAATATGAATACGTGGTGTCGCCGTAGCAGGCCATCAATGATGACGTCCATTCTGCGCATGCGGTTCTCATATCGTGCAGGCTCCTTAGATCGTGTCGCTAAGCTTTTTTTTTTTTTAATTCTTTATTACTATAAAGAACAACATTTACACAATTCAAAATGGCATATCACATTCGTATTCCTATCATACACAAACAAACCAAGCGAGATCAACACACTTTGCATAAAAGAAAATAGCAAAACAAAACAAAAAGAAAAAAAAACATCAACACAAGTGATCAATCAGGAATCAGGGCACACAAATAATCACTAAAAAGTTGGGCTCCTTTCATTTTACACAGTTTAATTTTTTTTTTTAAATAATACTAATTCGTTATAAAATGCAACAAAAACAGGGGAAGTTTTTAGAAATCGACATTTATGAATAAAATAGTTTGCCAATAAAATAAAATTATTATTTCCAAATTGAGTTTCTTTGTTTTCCATTTTTAGACCAAATCTTATTTTTTCATACGTCAAAATAGGGATATCTTTCTCATTATAACTTATCCAGTACTGAAACCTATTCCAGAAAGTTTGGGTTGCATTACAAAGAAAAAAGAGATGTTCTACAGTTTCAATATCGGAAATACAGAAAGTACATACATTCAAATCAAGATTAAATCTTTGATTCAAGAAGTCATTACATGGATAAATCTCATACAACATTTTAAAGTGGACTTCTTTCACTTTGGGTGGAACTGGAAAGGACAGGTAATTGGTTCTTATCTTTTTTATATCATTTTTAGTAAATTTCTGGAATATATGTTTTCTCTTAAGTGGTGAAAGGAAGCAGATTGAGTTAAGGGCAGTTCTTATAAATTTATTGTTACATTTTTTATCTAGAAAATTTTCTCCCTCTATGAATAATGAAGGCTCTTGTGGAATGATCACAGAGTAGGTTAGCATGCCTTTGGTTAAAAGGATCATAGCTTGTGGTATTGCCTTAATTACCACTTTGTATTGCTTTTCAGTAAAAACCAAATTATATTTCACAATGAAAGAATTATATGTTAAGATATCACCATTATTATTCAACAAATGACAAACTGACCAGATACCGTTCTCCATCCATTCCTTGTAAAAAAAAGATTTTCTCCTAATTAGAATACATCTGTTATTCCATATTGGGACAGTATGTGGAGTAAAATTATGCTTGTATATGAGTTTCCAGTAAAGGAGAGCCTGACGATGAAAAGCTGATAACTTGACTGGTAATTTGGAAATATCAAAGTCGCATCTTAATAAGAAATCAATGTTACCAAAATTCCTGAAGATCTTAGATGGGAAATCAAACCAAAAACTATGACCTTTTCTAATAAAATTTTGTAACCATTTTAATTTGATGGTACCATTCATAGGATCAAAGTCAATGACATTTAGACCACCATCTTCAGCAGATTTAACTATATCGCTTTTTCTTATATAATGATATTTATTTTTCCATATGAAATTTAAGTTATCTTGATTAATTTTCTTGATTAGTTTGTCAGGTATTTCCAAAGAGAATGCAGGGTAAATTAGTCTGGATAAACTTTGCATTTTAGTAAGTAGAATGCGTCCAAAAATGGATAAATCTCTCTGAAGCCAACTGTTGAGAATAGTTTTATTATTTTTAATATTACTTTCTATATTCGATGTCTCTCTCACTTTTTTATCTTTTGTGACTATAATACCTAAATATTTGACTTCACTTTTAAATGGAATATTATATACAGTACTTAAAGGATGATCATGGATGCTTAACATTTCACATTTCTTCATATTTAATTTCAAGCCAGATGCTTTGGAAAATAAGGATATTTCTTTTAATGCTTTTTTTTTTTTTTTTTAACCTTTATTTATACAGGTATATCCCATTGAGTCCGAAGACTCTTTTGCAAGGGAGACCTGTTCCCATTTACACGTTACCATTCACACACCGATAGCAGGCTAACTATCGACATTTACACGAGGCAAGGTGGGTGAAGTGTCTTGCCCAAGGACACAACAACTATGACACAAGTGGCAGGGCGGGGATCGAACCTCCAACCCTTTGATCATCGGCCGACCCGCTTTACCAACTGAGCCACAGTCGCCACAGTCGCCCCAATTCTGCTGGAATTTGTGCGGTATTTTTCAAAAATAAAGTGGTGTCATCTGCCAGTTGACTTATAACCAATGAATTTCCCATTACATTTAATGGTTGGACATTTTGACAATTTTTTACGTGAATTGCCAATAACTCAACAACAAGGATAAACAATAAAGGTGAGGTTGGACAACCTTGACGAATACCTCTTTTTATGTCAAAACGCCCTGTTGTTCCAAATGGTAGGGAAACTGAAATATTAATGCCATTATATAGTAGGTTAACTATATTAAAGCCACTACGAGTAACATGGCTCGTTGGCGTCCCCTTTGGACAAAAGCGGTAGTATTTTTACGACGCCCGCTGTCGCAAAGCTGTTTACTAGTGCGTGCCAGGCGCGTGAGTGTGAACTGAGAAGGGAGCAATATAGTGCATGTCCGTGTGTGGAAAGTGTGAGGACTCTTTTCGGCTCCGTGAGAGTGGTTTTGACACTGCATGAACTAATGCCAGTCACTGCCACACGCACCTGATTGCAATGCTGATTGCTAACTACTCTCTCTCACGGAGCTGAAAGATTAGGCTACGTGTCCGACTTCTCACAGAAAGCGAATGAACGATAGACGGCAGTTAGTATGGATCACGATGAGGTAATGTGTTTGTGTTGTTGATGTAAATAATGACTATTTCAGATAATGGTTATCTGATGATGGTGAAGCAAAACAAACTTTGTGTTAGTACCAACCGCTCATTCATTTAGGAGTAAACACTGCAGTCTAGTTTCGCTCTTGTGAAATTGTATGCACGTTGCTTGGCAACGCCCTCGTCCCCCCGTAGCCTATATCACTCTCCCTTTTAGCTTTTCTTCATTGCATTTTCTTTTTTTTCTTTGATGGTTCAGCCCGTTATCAGTCATTATGACGACAAATAACTGTATCAAACAAGGCTCCCGCTCCCCTTCCCTCACCTGGAGGGATAGGCTTCTCAATTCACGTTGCTGGGCCACACTGAAAGCTGCGACCAATACGGATATGTGACCATAGAGCTTGCACGAGCGAACCGAAAATCGGACTGGGTGTGCGACCAGACCAAAAGCAGTAATAAAAACTATTTAAAAACGTCTTTCTTTGCACTGATGGTCTCGTTTGCTGTTAAAGGTAATTTATGATTATCAGAGGAAACATGAGGCTGTTTAAAAGATATTTAAATGTTACTCGTAGCCGCTTTAATGAACTTTTCTCCAAAACCAAAATACTCCAGTGTTTTTATAATAAAAGAATGTTCAACTGAATCAAAAGCTTTGTAAAAGTCCAAAAAAAGAATCACTCCATCATCTGCAATGAGATGTCTATAGTCCAATAAATCTAATACCAATATTATATTATTATGTATGGATCTATCCCTGAGAAAACCAGATTGGGTGTCAGATATAATATGCGTCAAACCATCTTTTAATCTCTCGGCAATCACATGTGTAAACAGTTTATAGTCAGTATTCAATAAGGTGATAGGGCGAAGATTGTCAATGTATCTCTTATCTTTACCTGGTTTGGGGATGAGAGTTATAAGTCCCTGTTTCATCGTAGGTGTAAGTGTCCCATTTCTCAAAATGTCATTTATGGCATCAAATAAAAAGCTTTTAATTTCCTCCCAAAAATGTTTATAAAGATTAGAAGTCAAACCGTCTTGACCTGGTGCCTTTCCTACTGCTATTCTCTTGACTGCTTCATCTAATTCTGATATTCTGATCTCGGACTCACACATTACTTTAAAAGCTAAATCTATCTGGGGGACATGTGACTTTATACTTTCTAGAAAAATATCTGAGTCAAAGGTGGAAAACTCTGAAGAATAAAGTTTGGAGTAGAATTTATAAATTTCTTCAGATATCTTTCTTTGATCTGTACATTCAATATCATTGACCATTAATGTATTTATCACCTTTCTCTCCTGTCTCCTTTTCTATAATCCACTAAAATAAGAAGGATTTTTTTCCCCTTCCTCTACCCATTTAGCCCGAGATCTAACATAAGCACCTTGGGCCTTTTTGATATATAAATTATCTAACTTGTTTTGTAGGCTTATGAAGTTACTTTTATCAGCATCAGATATTGAAGTCTTGTTACAACAATCACTTATGTCCTGCACCAATTGAACTTCATATTGTTTTTGTTGTCTATTTTTTGCTTTACTATATTGTATCGAGAACTCTCTTACCTTAAATTTAAAATACTCCCATCTGCTGCTACAACTTTGTATACTCATGTAATTTTTTATTTCTCCTATTAAGTTTTTAACAACTCTTATAAACTCCTCATCTTTTAAAAGATCAGCATTAAATTTTCAATAATCTTTTTTATACTTAGTCCTATTCTCTGGGTTTAATGTGAGATGAATCACACAGTGATCTGTTAGAGGGGCACTACTAATAGACACACTTGAAACATATTTTGTAATTTCAGGAGTTGCCAACCACAAATCTATCCTAGATTTACAGTTACCATTTGGTTTGTTCCATGAAAATTGACTGACATCTGGATTTCTATCCCTCCAAATATCCGTTAAGCTGTTGGAGTTACAAAAATCAAATAAAATAGGGTTCCATTGGTTAGTACTATATTTAGAAGGCCATCTATCTTGCCATTCATCGGGTGTCAAGTTTAGATCCCCACCGATCAAAATAAGCTCAGAATGATACATTTGTTTATATTCAATAATAACATCTGTCACTTCTGATAACAGCAATTTGTTTTGATTACCGTTATTAAAACCATAGATATTTATCAAAATAACAAATTCCCCTTCAACATTTAACACAACAGCTAGCCAATGACCAAACTCGTCAGCTTTAAAGGTGATTACCTTCCCAGGGCATCTATTGAAACATATGGCTACACCGCCAGAACGATTAGAACCGTGACTGAATAGGATTTTTTCACCCCACTGGTTTGACCAGAAGGTGGCATCATCGTTGCAGGCATGAGTCTTTTGTAAAAAAGTGCAGTGGGCTTTTTGTCCCTTACAAAATAAAAATACTGCTTTCCTCTTCACATTGTCCCTTAGACCCCTTGTGTTCAAAGAAATAATTTTTTATGGTAATTTTTACCATAAATAAAGTAAAATACTACTGTAAAAAAGTAAATAATAATTCAGCAGTGTATGCAAATACTGTTAAAGTGCTCTCTAAATTAGCTTTAGAAGTAGAAAAAAGAAGAAGTGGGTAATCCTCTTACATTCAAAAATATATATATATACCCCTACCTTTTAAATTATATATTCAAAAGCCTGTCCATGTCACGTCATATTATTTACTCTTTAGCATAGATGCGGCGACCATTTATGAAAGCAAATGGACCGCGGAAATATGCTTTCTCACCAGCCTTTCTTGCTTGCAGAATCTGCGGCCAAAGTTTTTCCCTTTCCAACTTGTCTTCTCTGGTCAGATCCTCGGTGAACCGGATTTTTGCAGCCTCGCAGACCTGCGACTTCTTAGTCATCCTCCAAATGCCGTCTCTGTGCTGGTGCTTGGTAAACTGTACAATCACCTGGCGCGTCCTGTTCTCCTCCATCCTCCCTAGGCGGTGTACGGTGTCAACGTAGTCGTCCATGTTCCGGGACCATTCTGGAGCGATGTCTCCGAGCAGACGAATCACATCTTGCCTGATGTTTTCCTCCATCTTCTCTCGCATTCCCTTTATTCTCAGGTTCCATCGTCTTTTGTAACGGTCTTGTTCTCTGGACCGTTCCGTGAGCTCGTCAACTTCTTTTCGTAGGACGGATACCTTGGTTTCCAAAACAGCGACCTTTTCCTTACACTCCTTTACCTCTTCAGCGTTGAACTCGATTGATCTTGTTATGTTAGCAATCATCACTGCATTTTGGGTCATCTTGGTATTAATCTCCGCCATTTTAATTTCTTGGGTGTCGAATCTAGAATGAAGTGCTAGAATTGCCTCCATCACATCAGTTGCAGATGGATTTTGTTTAGAGATTTTTCTGGTGTGTGCACCTTTGGATGGAGTCAGTGGTGGGGAGTCGCTTATCTCGTCGAGGCTTCGTTTCTCACCGCTAGCTGTTAGCTCAACATCCATGGCATAGTCGTGTTCTCTCTGAGAAGATGTAGCTTCTGCGCTATTTGCATCGTCTTCATGCGATTTTCGGTTAATTTCTAGCTTCTTCGGTTGTTTGGACATGGTCAGACAGTCAATTAAGATTTTTTAGCCGGGGTATATGATCAAAAAACACACTTTGAGGAACTTTCCCACATGTGCTCTAAATAGTCACAACCGCTCAGTCCGCCATCTTGCCGGAACTCTGATCGTGTCGCTAAGCTACATCGGTTCATGAAGCAAAGTCACTTCCTACTTCCGAGCCTGAATATCAGGCACTGTCATTAGACGGTGTGAGTGCTGTCTGTTACTACCCGATCCGTACTGCCTACCCGATCCGTACTCTTCCGGGTCTACGTCATGTCTGCGTCACTACTCTTCTGGGGTGGAAAACTAAAGCAACACCACTTGGAAATACAGCAGCATTAAACAGTGTTAAACTCAAACAACATTTAAAAGCTTGATAGCGATAGTTTAGCGAGTAAGCTAACTATATTGATAGTGTGAAAACTCAAACAACATTTAAAAGATCGCGTTAGCTGATAGCGCGTTAGCTTAGCGAGTGAGCTAACTATAGATAGGTTGATGAATAGATAGATAGATAGATAGATAGATAGATAGATAGATAGATAGATAGTTGTATTTATCTTTATGAAAGGTTTAATTTGACTGTTACATTAGGCTTACAGATTTCATCTCATTATGTAAGTTTAAGTTACATTTTCTTTTTTTACACCTTGTTTTTATTGATATTTTATACTACGTTGAATCGTTGTAACTCTGCTTGATTACAGAATTAGATATAGTATTACTTAAAACATTTAATAGGCTAATACAAAAGGTGTAGTGTAGTTTAACGATAACCATGACGATCGGGATCTCCACCTGCCTGCGGAATATGGCATCAACACAGCTTTGCAGGTGAGTGTTCATGGTATTGTCCTACTGTGTATATGTCATTTATTGTTTTTGGCAAAACTGTTCTCTCAGTAAAGGGAAGTAAATGCCACTTGAGTGCCCTACAAATTCAACTTTTAAGATCCATCTAATAAAAAAAATGCTCAAGGCAGACCAAATGTGAGCACTTCTAAACTGACGTTTATTTACTGTATTTTCTCTTTTCTACTTGTGTATTTGTATTTGTTTATTGTTATTTGTAATGCTTATTATATTTATTATTGTTATCTTTTTTGGGACAGCGTACATCAACTACTGATGTACATTTTTGCAATTGCAACTTGTGTACGATATTAACATAGGAAGCCAATACATTTGACCCTTCATTAATGCAAGGCAAATTTATCTGCTCATAAACACTCATGGTTTAAGGTGCATTAGGTTAGATTGTTTTAATTGGTACAATATTTTTCTTACTCTGTGCTTTGCTATTGTAGCCTAACCTCTTATACATTGCATAGAATATGAAAAAAATACTATATCCAATGCACAGGATTGAGTTAAATTATATTTGCTTTAGGGATGCATTCTTTATAACAATATTAGACCTGTAAACCTAAAATTCATATTGCACAAAACAAAAACAAAATAGATAAATCTAACATACCATGTCCAAGAATATTTACATCTGAAATGGCTTCACAATAGACAAATATTTTCTGGTCTGTTTGTTATCAGATCGTGGACTGACTCGGGTGGCGTTTCACCATGACCATCAGTATTTGATAGAAATGGAACCATCCGCGGACCATGAGTCAAATGGAGGAAGGCCTTGTGTCCTCTACAGAATAAACAGGTAATTGACACATCCATCTTATCATGAACATATGGCTAAGGCCAACTGAATGTGCATCCAGAATGAGAGGGGGTTAATCAAGTGTTTGGTTAACTCATGACATAATACTGATTTTTTTTTGCTGATTCATGTCATATATGATCAGCTGATTTTAGATGATGATCAAGGATGGAGAAGTCTGTGTCACCCGTGAAGAGTTCTGGACTGGTTCAAGTCGCCGCATGGATTCCAATGTGAGTACATACATGTTGCTGTATTTAGTCACTTTGAAAATAGTGTGGGATGCTGCTCAGAGACAGGTTATTAGTTTTAGTCCCATTATGTCAAATGTTTTAGGTAGACTGCATGTTCTTTGTAGGTTTATTTTGATGCAAATTGTCATAAATACTGCTCTTAACAGGGAAAAGATGCTCACATTGTGGACATGTTTGTTGTGCCCACTGGAAAAGCACATAGTGGCTTGAAAAAGTATTCATCCCCTTGAACTTTTCCACATTTTGTCACATTAAAACCACACACGTACATTTATTTTATTCGGATTTCATGTGATATTGCAACATAAAGTGGCGCATAATTGTGAAGTGGAATGACAATGAAATATGATTTACAAAAGTGTGGCGTGCAAAAGTATTCAGCCCCCCTGAGTCAATACGTTGTAGAACCACCTATCGCTGCAATTAAAGCTCCAAGTCTATTGGGGTTTGTCTCTATCAGCTTTGTACATCTACAGACTGATATTTTTGCCCGTTCTTCTTTGCAAAATAGCTCGAGCTTCAGATTCAGCGTCAGATTAGATGGAAAGCGCCTGTGAACAGCAATTTTCAATTCTTTCCAGATATTCTCAATTGTATTGAGGTCTGGACTTTGACTGGGCCATTCTAACACATGACTATGCTTTGATCTAAACCATTCCATTGTAGATATGGCTGTATGTTTAGGGTAGTTGTCCACCCAGTCTCAAGTCTTTTGCAGACTCTAACAGGTTTTCTGCCCTGTATTCGGCTCCATCCATCTTCCCATCAACTGCAACCAGCTTCCCTCTTCCCTGCTGAAGAAAAGCATCCCCACAGCATGATGCTGCCACCACCATGTTTCACGGTAGGGATGGTGTGTTCAGGGTGATGTGCAGTGTTAGTTTTCCGCCACACATTGCACTTTGCATTTAGGCCAAAAACGTCAAGTTTGGTCTCATCTGAATATGCTGTGTCCCCCTAATGGTTTGTTTCAAGGGTGGGAGGAAGATGCTCTGGTCAGATGAGACCAAAATTGAAGTTATTGTAAAATGCAAAATGCAATGTGTGGTGGAAAACTCACGCTGCATATCACCCTGAACACACCATCCCCACTGTGAAACAAGGTGGTGGCAGCATCATGCTTTGGGGGTCCTGTTCTTCAGCAGGGACGGGGAAGCTGGTTAGAGGTGTTGGGAAGATGGATGGAGCCAAATACAGGGCACACAACCTGTTAGAGTCTGCAGCAGACTTGAGAGTGGGGTGGAGGTTCACCTTCCAGCAGGACAGTGACCCTAAACATACAGCCAGATCTACAATGGAATGGTTTGGCAATGTTGATGGTGCCAGACGGGCTGGTCTGAGTATTTCAGAAACTACTGATCTATGGGATTTTCAGGCACAATCATCTCTAGGGTTTACAGAGAATGGATATCGTTTGGGCCACTTGTTTTCAAGTGAGAGATACAGTCTCGTGTGAAAGATTGTGAACCCTTGAACCTTTTGGAATTTTATTTATTTTTACCATTATTAATACATTTTTATCAATACCAGTATTTTTTATGTGAAATAACATATGTTTGTTTATCAATTCAACATTTTTCTTTTCCAGAAATCAATTGTTAAAAGACATAAAACAAATTTTTTGCCAACTGTATGTGCAAAAGTTTGTGAACCCTGAGCTGCATTGCTTAAAGCGGCTACGAGTAACATTTAAATATCTTTTAAACAGCCTCATGTTTCCTCTCATAATCATAAATTACCTTTAACAGCAAACAAGACCATCAGTGCAAAGAAAGACGTTTTTATATAGTTTTTATTACTGCATTTGATCTGGTCGTACACCCAGTCCGATTTTTGGTTCACGCGTGCATGCTCTATGGTCACATATCCGTATTGGTCGCAGATTTCAGTGTGGCGCAGGAACGTGAATTGAGAAGCCTATCCCTCCAGGTGAGGGAAGGGGAGCGGGAGCCTTGTTTGAGACAGTTATTTGTCGTCATAATGACTGATAACGGGGCTGAACCATCAAAGAAAGAAAAGAAAATGCAATGAAGAAAAGCTAAAAGGGAGAGTGATAGTCGGGCGGGAGGGCGTTGCCAAGCAACGTATACACAATTTCACGCAGCGAAACTAGACTGCAGTGTTTACTCCTAAATGAATGAGCGGTAGCCTACTAAAACAAAGTTTACTTTGCCTCACCAGCATCATCAGATGACCATTATTCATCTGAAATAGTCATTATTTACAACAACACATTACCTCATCGTGATCCATACTAACTAACTGCCATCTCTCGTTCATTCGCTTTGTGTGAGGACACGGGGACTCGTTCAGCTCCGTGAGAGGTGACAATGCATCAACTCATTGCAATCAGGTGTGTTTAGCACTTACTGGCATTAGTTGATGCTGTGTCACCCATAGACTCACGGAGCCAAAAAGAGTCCGGTGCCCTCACACTTTCAACACACGGACACGCCACGCACCATATTGCTTCCTGATTATTTGATTCTTGCACTCCCTGGACGAGCTACAAAACAGCTTCACGACAGCTGGCGTCGTAATAATACTACCGCTTTTGTTCAAAGGTGTCGCCAACGTGCCGACTTACTCGTAGTAGCTTTAAATCGAGCAGGTTAACACAATCAGGTGGGCCAAATTGATTGATGAAATAGACCAATGTAATGAGAGATCTTTAGGGAAGAAATTGGGTGGCACTAGATAAAACAGAGATGAAACCAGGTCAGTTTAGGCTCACCAAAGTGAACCAATACAGGTCAGACATGCTAAAAGGGAAAACAATCTCAGAGGATCTCAGGAATAGAGTTTTGATGTTGCACATTTGTCTGGGGACAGCTATAAATTCATATAAAAAAATTGAGCTCCATCGGTCCACCGTGAGGCAAATCATCTACAAATGGAGAGCTTTAAGAGTGACTTAACATCTGCCTAGAAGTGGACTTCCTTCAAAAATATCCTCAAGCGCCACAAGAAAAGTTATTTTTCAGGTAAAAGCCAAGCCAAACATTACATCTAGAGATTTGCAGACCTCTCTTGCAGCATCTGGGACAGATGTGCATGGTTCCACACTAGTTCCCACTAGCCCACACATGGGTTCAAAGAAAATATGGACTCTGCCCTAGGCAACACCCATGGATTTGGGAGACCATACATACCTAAAAAATGTAATCAGAGAGAAGGGAAAAGGGAGGGTGCAATCTGTCTTGGACTGACTGAAATACCCACACACTAATATTCTAAAAGGTATACCATAATGAACCATCCAGAGCCCTCAGGTCGTCTGGGGCAGGTCTACTTACAGTCCCCAGAGTTAGAACAAGGAGACAGACAGACAGACAGACAGGTCTACTTACAGTCCCCAGAGTTAGAACAAGGAGAAGCAGCTTTCAGTTTTTATGCACCACTCTGAATAACAAACTCCCAGAAAAAGAGTTCTGCTACAACTCTCAGCTCCTTTTAAATCTGAAGACTTTTCTTTTTCCCTTTTAACCTGTCATTTTAATTTTATTTAAATGTTTTATTTCTATTCATATTTATTTATTCACTTTTCTAATGTGTATTCTATACTCGATGTATTTTAATCTTGATGTATTTCATGCCCCTGTAAAGCACTTTGAATGGCCTTGTGTCTGAATTGTGCTAAACAAATAAACTTGCCTTGTCTTGAGTTAATTTATAACTAGACAGAATGATATGAGCATTATGAGCATGTATCTACTTGTTGACTATTGAAATCACCATTTGCTGTTCCACTGCGCTGCAAGACACTACAAAAGGTCAGTCAATTACCTACTGCAAGGCTACAGGTGCTGGAAATTGTACATCAGAGCTACGTTTTAAATGTGTTAGGCCTATATACTATCTATGGTTTTAACTGATAAATATCATGATGAAACTCCCATGATATACATTTTGTTCAATGTGATGTAAAATAACAGTTAACCCAAGGGATAGATGTTCTTTTAATAAAATAGTCTTTATATTTCTTAAAATACATGCTAGAGTACATTTAACTAAAATACTCCTTTTGTATTGTTAAATGTTTATAGTAATATTAAACAAATATTTAATTTTGCAATCAAACAGGGTTAACACGGTGGTTAAATCTTGCTTAACTATAAATACAAACTACGTGTAGAAAAGAAAATAATAATTTAACCTTACATAATGAGAGATGACTACTGTAATAAACCTTGCCTCTGGGTTAGAGGAGATAGAGCACCGTAACAATTATATGGACACAAAACGAGGAGGACACTGAAGTATCACAATCAATTATTTTTATTAAACACTATTTAGGAGACAACGGGACGGGAACACGGGTGAATGAACCTTTCAGTTAATGAGAGATGACTACTATAAGGCTAACGTAAAAAACATATTTAAACCTTACATAAAGAGAAATAAATAAATCCATCTATCTCTCTCTCTCTTGTTAGCATACTTGCTAAGCTATCACGATCTTTTAAATGTTGTTAAAGTTTCACACCATCTATATAGTTAGCTTACTCGCTAAGCAGCTATGATAGCTATAAAGCTTTTAATTAAATGTTGTTTGAGTTTAACCTTCTTTATATGTCCATGAGTTTAACACTGTATGCCCCTGCTGTATTTCCAAGTGGTGTTGCCGTAGTTTTCCACCCCGGAAGAGTAGTGACGCAGACGCAGACATGACGCAGACCCGGAAGAGTACGGATCGGGAGGTCCATGGACGGTACGGATCGGGTAGTGACAGACAGCACTCACACCGTCTAATGACAGTGCCTGATATTCAGGCTCGGAAGTAGGAAGTGACTTTGCTTCATGAACCGATTTAGCTTAGCTACTTAGCAGTGTCACCAAATCAGAGAAAATTCAGCTCGTAAATATGCGTTGGTTTAAGGGCTCAATTCCCGATGCAATATACGCGGCTAAACAGCGAAGTTTTGTCTTTGTCGTTGTCATCACTGGTACGTACGTACGTGTGTGTCAGTGTGTCATTTAGCCAATCTAATGCACTTTGTAACGGTGTTAAGAAAGGTGCTATATATATAAAATCATGTATAATGTAAATCCTGCATAGCTAGCAAGCGAGTAAGAGGCGATAATGCGAACGATGAAAATAAAGTATTTATTTACACTGTTACACTAGCCCGCTAGCTGTGTTAATTGTAGGCTACTAAGACATTAGCCAGCTAGCATAACTAACCAGCTGTCAAAAATAATACCTATCGTTATGCGTGTTTGGGTAAAATGACCCACCGAGAGCAAGAGAACAGAACAGAAATAGCATACATATAATGTCTAATCTTGCTACCTAGAATGACGTACCATGTGTACATAACTGTAAGAAGAAGAAGAATGTTACATCGACATCCCTCATAGCCTAACGGGATCCCTTTTAGAAAGAGGTCAGAATAGGTTTTTGGTAGCCAGCTAAATGATTGCCAATTCGTTTATTTACTGGACATTAGTCCAAAAGAGAAGGATATAATGGGACTACTGACAGCTTTTATAAGAGCAAGGTAAATTAAAACGCCACCACTCACAGTTAGGTCTTTGGGTATTGCATTTAAGACACCAGTGGTAGCGTAGTTTGATTTATTTTTCATTTTTCATAAAGTATTTGAAGTTGTGGAAGGAAGTTTGGATGTATTGATTATAAGCTGTACCTGAATGAGTCCTGCATGTTCCTAGGGGAAGATGAGCACTCAGCACAGCTCATGTCCAGCTGGGAGGAAGACAGTGTATCAGAGGAAGCACACAACTGTTGTGTGGCCATCAAAGTGGATGCAAAGAGGTACTTAAGTGATAACACATACAGTGCATGAACTGAATTTCCAAAGTAGCTCCCACCACTGTCTCCAATAATCAAAATATAATTTCCAATATAGTGAGGGCATATTGTGAACATCTGGGGCCTCATTTATAAAGCTTTGCGTGGGATTCACGTGGAAGCTGGCGTACGGAAGAAATGTAGGATGTACGTGCGAACAAAAATATTCGGATTTATAAAACAGTGCGCACTCACGTCCTACGCCTGTTTCCCTTTATAAATCACAATCAACTCTAAATGTGGCGCAGACTTTGCGGGCTTCACGTACCGCCCATATTTACCCATACATAGTCATCAACACGCCCAAATTAATATCATTTACTGAGTGCATGAAGGCGGTAGTGGCAATCGCCGACTGAAAGGGAAATGGAAAAATAGACTCCACACGGTGTGGATCACTGCGGTCACCCCGAAGTTACCCCGAAGTACCCGTTGGAGAAGTGGCGACCAGGGAAAATATAGTTTGGTGGCAGTGTGAGCGTAAAGGCGTCAGAGTGCAGCCTGTGGCGATCTCTGTGAACGCTGTGGCCGAAATAAAAAGAAGCGATCCGACATAAAAGTGGACGCAAACAAGTGCATATCCTCACACAACAGTGTTTGTGCCACGAGCGGGGGACACTGAGACCCCCCATGAGATACAGATTCGGAGAATTCATCCCGGGGCAGTGGCGGGCGGCGGAGGGTTAATAATAAACTTCACAGTCCCTTTCAAAACACAATTGCGACGTGCTTAAACTAAAAGAAAAACATAGATAAAACGGACTAAAAGTCGTGAAAAAGATCACAGTAGCCTATGTGATGTACAGTAGGCTTATCATTAGTGTATGAAAAGGCGCACTCCTGTCTGCCTGACTGAGGCATCGAGAACAGCGTCAGTGTAAAAGTAATAGGCTGTATTCCACCTCAATATTATCAGAATGAATTCCACAACATGCAGATAGGTTATTCTAACTGCAGAGCTTATTCGAACGCTATTTTTTTTAAATTTGCACTCATATAGCCTATCTCCGTTTGTAGGCTATGTAAGATCCTAATTCGTTTTGTTTTTGTTGGTATCACTCCATGGAATAATCCATGGAGGCATTTGTTCATTAGTTGTAAGAATGGCTTCATCCGTTTTGCAAAGGAACTCCCAATATATGATAGACCTACATGGCTTATAATAGGCCTATCTGGATTCATTTTACACAAACACATTCGTTCTCGCACTTCATACATGTGCCGACGGAGTCGCCGTTTCTCCTTTCTCCACTTTCTGTGCGTACGCATGGGTCAGAGTTTGCGTGGAGGACCGCACATCTCCCGTCAAGTTTGGTTTTTATAAATCCCAATATTTGCTTAGTAATTGGCGTGCGCCCTCTTCTGGGCGTACGCAACGTTTATAAATGAGGCCCCTGGGGATACATTTCTTCCCACTAGCTTTCTTCACCAATGTGTTTGTAAAAGTGTCTATTAACACATCTTAAGAAGTTGAAATTCAACTCCCCTAGGAAAATCCACGAGAGCTGCTGAAAGTTGGGGTACTTTATATAGTTCATGGGCCAGACCAGAAGATATCGGTACCATCTGGGTAGGCAAATTCTAGTTGTGAATTTTTTGAGGTTTTGATGTGATAGACCTTTTATATTGGTCACTTTTTAGTGGTTATCCCCTCTTAAAGTAAAGGCTACTGTAATGGAGGCAAGACACTGCAGTTGAATAGGGTAACATTTTTAACTTATAGATATCATCATGAAACGTTGCCAGTCGCTACTAACATTAAAACAATATCTTTTTATATAAATTTTTTTTTCTGAAGTGTTTGAATAAATTTGCAAACTTGGCAATATCTTACTAATCATGCGTACATTTGCATAAAACAAAAACTAGGTGTTGGAAATAGCAAGAGTTAAAATAATTTTTTAATTTTTATAAAAAAGTGAGAGCGCCAACTGCTAAATATTGCATGCTACTTATTTACCTCCACGTTCCACACACTCGATCAAATCAACCTCAGAGCAGCTCAGGGGGGTCTGGAGACAATGATAACACGGGAAGCCGGTTCTATCGGATCCGTGGCCTTCGCAGTTTCTCCGCATCATTGCCACGAAACAGGAAGTCGCTGTAATTTCGCTCTGCACTGTCCCATGCGCTCCAAACTTCACCCGCCTGCTGAGAGCCCAGGCCTGAGGTCGTCCTCGCGTCCGTATCGAGCGCGTCGCGGACACTTCCGCGCTTCCGGCGTCCAGCACGAGTGGGCGAGGGCCCGTTCATCACTGCTTGCAGTTTTAATTATTATTATTTTTAGTCATTTTTGGCACTTTTCGCCCACTTCCCCTGGTGCAATAGTTGTAAAACTCTGCAGGCCGGTTAGACCTGCAAGAAATTGCAATGTATCAGTGGCCCCCTATGGCCAAAAACAGTTTCGGGAAATGCATATATATATATATTATAAAAACAGTAAAGACAGTACAGGGGTCCAAAATTAAATATCCCTCCTAATTGTTTATATTCATTCCCCAATTATTAATAATAACACCCCTACAGTGGACCGTACCATATTAAACTTGCGAAGTTCGGCTGGCCTCTGCCTCTCGTTGCAGACGGCTGGTCAGCCTCCCGCAGTGCAGCAGGCAGTGTAGTGGTCCCAATGTAAGTTGTTTGATAGTGAGCTTGTCAAGCCCAATACGATGCACTTTCTCACCTTCAAGGTGAATTAGATTAGGTCAAGTGTCTAAGGATGGATGCTAACATTATCTAGTTTCTAACTATTTTGCCTAAAGCTTAGCTAACAAGCTAACGTTAGCTAGCTGCTGATAGCGATGGAACTATCTGCCTAGTTGACTGCTGCTTTTTTAAATTTTTTTCCTTTGGCGGCCCTCGGTCCAATGTTGGGTTCCTAAATTGGCCCTCAGCTATCAAAAGTTTGAGAACCCCTGCTTTACTCAAACGGACTGATTAAGAGCAGCTGAGTGAAAAATAAATAAAAAATGCGTCGCTGACTTAACTCGAGGAAGAGTTTGTCAGTCTGAATTATCACAGCACAGCAGAAAACAGAGAGCCGAACAAAAAACTCTTACTGCAAATAAGGAGAGAGTGGAATGCTGTCAGAAAAATGGGCTACTGATTTGATTAATTTATTTTACAGATCAGTCTCGCAGTGCATAACGCGACATTATAAAGCAATTAAAGGTTGAACTCGGATTTAAACACTACACCATTTAGCCTAATTGATAGTCCTACAATTAAGCATGTGATTTAAGTCTGACACTGTCCCCAAATGAATAGCATATGTGGAAAATCACTTTAGTTTTGGGCCACATCAAAATGATTAACATTTAGATTTAGGCTAATAGCCCTTTATTTGCATCTTATAAATACAAATAAAATAAATAGCATAGATACAAAACTTGTTGTCTGTATTTTCCGGACAAATATGAATCTACTGTGAGAAGCTTAACCTGCGAGTCTGCAGCGATGTCCGAACTGTGACAGCTGTCGCCTGTCACGTCCCAACTGTAATCGCTACTGATGAAAAGAAAGAAGCCTACAGTGAAATAATGTTGCAACCTGTGATTTTACAGAATGCTTCAATAAGAGCCAGTGTGTGTAGATCGCCAGGTAAAATCATTTGAGGAGAGAGCATAGAGTGGCGCTGCGTATAGTAGGCTATTTATTATTATTATTATTTTAATTTATTTAAAAGGGACAATGTACAGTTAGAACATAAATGTTGCCATTTGATGCACTATACCAGATTATAGCTTTAAGCTAATTTGCATCTGTAGTCCCTTGGCAGGTCACAAAAATACAACACAGTAACAAGACAGATTATTAGTATACAGGGATAAAACACCACAACAACATGGCTACACACGTCTGCGTGCAACTCCCCCCACCTTCCTCATCCCATCCCATTTTACATTTTCTGCCTCAATAACTGAATGCATGTGGCAAAAAGCCGCAACAGTTCACTCTGCTGTAAGTCTTATGTCACGGCTTTGTTTCGTTCATTAAAGCGGCTACGAGTAACATTTAAATATCTTTTAAACAGCCTCATGTTTCCTCTCATAATCATAAATTACCTTTAACAGCAAACGAGACCATCAGTGCAAAGAAAGACGTTTTTATATAGTTATTATTACTTCGTTTGATCTGGTCGTACACCCCAGTCCGATTTTCGGTTCACGCGTGCATGCTCTATGGTCGCAGATTTCAGTGTGGCGCAGGAACGCGATTTGAGAAGCCTATCCCTCCAGGTGAGGGAAGGGGAGCGGGAGCCTTGTTTGAGACAGTTATTTGTCGTCATAATGACTGATAACGGGGCTGAACCATCAAAGAAAGAAAAGAAAATGCAATGAAGAAAAGCTAAAAGGGAGAGTGATAGTCGGGCGGGAGGGCGTTGCCAAGCAACGTGTATACAATTTTACGAGAGCAAAACTAGACTGCAGTGTTTACTCCTAAATGAATGAGCGGTAGCCTACTCAAACAAAGTTTACTTTGCCTCACCAGCATCATCAGATGACCATTATTCATCTGAAATAGTCAATATTTACAACAACATAAATACATTACCTCATCGTGATCCATACTAACTGCCGTTTCTCGTTCATTCGCTTTGTGTGAGGACACGGAATCTTTCAGCTCCGTGAGAGGTGACACTGCATCAACTCATTGCAATCAGGTGGGTGTGTAGCACTGACTGGCATTAGTTGATGCTGTATCACTAACCACTCTCACGGAGCCGAAAAAAGTCCGGTGCCCTCACACTTTCAACACACGGACATGCACTATATTGCTTCCTGATCATTTGAATCTCGCACGCCCGGCACGCGCTAGAAAACAGCTTCACGACAGCTGCCGTCGTAAAAATACTACCGCTTTTGTCCAAAGGGGCCGCCAATGTGCCATTTTACTCGTAGTGGCTTTAACTTACTGATCAATAAGTTTACTTATTTAACGAGTTTCCTCCGTGAGAATGTATCGCTCAGACAATATAGTCAGTTCCGCGGGATTTCAAAATGTGTAGTTTCCTCAAAGGGCAGCGCTCTAAGAGCCGGATTTAAGCTTAAACTCTGGAACAAAAACTGGTCTGAGCAGGTTAGCCGTGTAGCCTCTGTTACCACGGTGATCTAGCCAGGTAGAAAGAGAGCCACCTTTCGTGATACTGAAAACTAGGGGTGTACGGTATAAACGGTATAGAAGGTAAACCCGTATGAAGTTGCGCTATGATATGGATTTTGACTCTACTGTGTCACCGGTATAGCAGTTATAAAGCAGTGATGAACGCTGCCACACAATGAATGCAGGTGGCCGCTGCGTCGTCAGCCAGCACGTGCCCAATACATCCATGCAGAGGTGGGCAGAGTAGCCAAAAAATTTACTCAAGTAAAAGTAAGTTACTTTAAGATTATAATTACTCAAGTAGAAGTAAAAGTACTCATACAAATAATTACTCAAGTAAGAGTAAAAAAGTATGCAGTGAAAAGACTACTCCGGATTTATTTTTGAAATATACAGAGTAACACAAACGGTACAAAATAGACACGAACTAAATATAAAACAGCAATGTTCAAATAAAGATATTTTAAATAACATCCTTTAAAATTAAACAATAAATAAGGTTTTTAAAAATAAAATGAATAACCCTTGAACAAAAACAATAATACATTAATTATTTGCCAAATTAAATAGCCTACGTCACCCTTCAAATACAATTATAATAAATTAGATTTATCCAAAATTATATTAATTAAAACCAATATACTTATAACATTGTTTTGCACATACACATTATCTAGGTTGTGTTGTGTAAAAAATATAAAACACACAAAATTAAACTTCGTTACACATCAAAACCTGCTGGCACACTCACTTAACGTATGAGAGGCTGAAAAAAAGAGACCACTCTCAGACTGTCACACAGCCAGACTGGGGGCCAGTGAGTAAACTACAGGGAGAACAGGACATGTGTCAAAGAAGAACAGTGTCTCTGTAGGCCTAATTGCGAGTGTGTGGGAGTCTGTGTCTATGTGATTGTGAGTGTGTGATTGTTATTTTGTGAGTTTGTGTTATTGAGAGCTTGAGAGTTTGTATGTGAGGCCAGGGGTGTGGTTATTGCTCCTTGGAATCAGCGGTTTCTTCCATTTTCTCGACTCACCCAGATAGTCTGTAAAATCTACATGGAGCCTACATGGCACGGCCACGGACTCAACATCGGTGCGGAACCGTTGTGAGGACCCCGAGCCGATCTGGCAGCCGAGCACATCTGGTATTCACACCGGAGCTGTTAAAAAAGTCCGCGGACATTGTTGAGCCCTATGACAACATGACAACAGTTGTCATGTGACTCAAGTGGCTGCATTTGATTGGCAAGCTTTTGTAATGTGGTTTTTATTGGTTAAAATAGTCACGTGATAGAGATGTTGGCTGAAGACGTCCCCGGGGAGAGAAATCATGAGAGAAATGGCTCTCGCATGTAATAAAAAAATATATAAAACAATAAAGTAACGACCGTCACGTTGCCAAATGGAACGGCTTAAAAGTACCGTTCTTTCTTCAAATATTTACTCAAGTAAAAGTATGTTCCTAAAATTACAATTTATTCAAAACGTTACTTGAGTATTTGTAACGGAGTAAATGTAGCACGTTACTACCCACCTCTGCATCCATGACAATGCTGCTAGATCCCGTGTCATTCACAAAAATAAATTGTAGTAGTGGAAACTGGTGGATGTATGTTATCGGCTAATATCACTAGTTTTACTTCAGAAGTGTCGGCCAAAACACAGCCAATACACCGCCCAAAATGTCAGAATATGAAGCATGAGACAATGAGACGAGGAGTAAGGAGTGATTTATCTGCTGTTTATTTCCTTCTTTCACATGCACAGCAGCATACAGATCCCGGGAAAAGAACAATAGCAATACGCTCGTGAGACATTAAAAAGCTGCTGCGAACTGCGAATCGCGACCGTTTAATAACGTGCATAAATTATAACTTATTACAGCGATCGGGAAACTCCATGCACTTACTCAAACAGGTGATGCAAAACTAACTCAGGGAAAGCACGTTTTAACCGTGGAATGATAGTTTACTGCGGCAACTTGCACGCTCACACAACTGACGGAGAAAGAAAAGGAAACTTCAGTAAACAGACGCTCCGGCTGACTGACGTCACGGCCGCCAGCTGACAGTTATAATGTCATCCGCACTGAACAACTCACATCTTAAAACACTATAAGAAAATAACAAACACTGTGACCTATAAACTTTGGGGCCTTTTCAACAGAAATGCTTTGCATTACCATTCAAAAAAAAAGTCTTACATAAAGAGCGATCAGTTTTTCATACTGTGACCGTTAGCGTGTTGAACACTCGTTTACGCGCGCCTCAAGATGGTCGGGCTCGTTCTCGTCACTCACAGCCCGGTGAGAAATGCTCCTCGCTGTGTACACAGAACAGCATCCGCGAGGGGAAAGCTTCATCCAGACATAAAGAGCGGTCAGTCTGTCAAACTACAAACGTAAGCGAGTGTTGAACAACACATGTGCGCGCCTAGAGAGGGTCAGGCTCCGCTCCTCACTCACAGCCCGGTGAGAAATGCGTCCTCGCGATGAAGCTTGTCCACTCGCGAAAACTGTTCTGTGTGCGCGTGGTTTTCTTGTCAGTTTTTATAAAAAATAAACACCACACAAGGAGTTTAAACTGAAATGAAAGTTAAGAGATGATAGAACCAGAAACCGATTGTAAAAGAAAAGGCATGCCACCAGAGCATCATCAGCATTCCTAGTGAGTCATAGTCAAATCAAACTTGCTATATAGAGTAATTTTCATACACAAAAAGTCAGCATAGAGTGCTTTACATATAAAAACATATTGACCCCCTCCCATACCCATCCACAGAGCAGAACATTGCAGATTGCACAATGAATGTTGTTTAAATCCCTCTGTAGGGAGACCAGGGGCAAGTGCAGTGGCGGCCTCAACGATCTGGGGGCCTGTTTCAAGACCTAGTGTGGGGCCCCCCACTTTTTTTTATTTTCTTAAAAAATAAAAAATAAATTAAATATTTTTTGTGCATGCTTGTGCATGCTGCCCGCAAAAAGAAAACAGATTGTAGAATCCAGTTGGTTCGTAGACGGTTTATGAGATGATGGGCCACTGGGTGCAGACTCTTAAAGGGCCCCTCCACTCCTACCTATCCAGTCAGGTACACTGACTTTTCCGCACATAGACAATTAATGGTAAAAACTAGGGCTGTCAAGCGATTAACAAAAATTAATCTAATTAATTACAGGCTCTGTGATTAATTAATCTAAAGTAATCGCATACTTTTATGACATTTTTATACCTGTTTATAAACAGCTGTATAGCCTGCTACAGTTTTTCTCTCTCTCTCTCTCTCTCTCTCTCGCTCTCCGTCTCTCGTAACTTCTGTCTCCACAACAGACAGCGCTGCACTGCCACAGATGCCTATGCCGATTCATTCACCATCGTCGTAGCCTACTCATAGGTAAAAATATTGACACACACACGGGGCGGGTGTCCGTTTACGCGGGAGACGAGACAGTTAGCAAACAAAATTGAGACACACAGAGGAAGATTGAGAGATACTTTTGAACCTACATTGTTGCACCCACTAAATCAATAATGCACAGACACTGCGGAGAATAAAGTACCGTAGTTTTCGGACTATAAGCCGCGACTTTTTTCCCATTTTTCGACCCTGTTATTACACAGCACAGTATATGTTCTGTAGCTACTATGGATGGGCATTAGTAATCGAGTACTCGAGTACTCCTCGTTTCAAATGAACTCGATTGGTGGATGAGGAAAATCGTTTTTTTTTTTTTTTTTTTTTTTTTTTTTTTTTGGTCTGTAGCCTTTAGGCCGGCGGGCCGCGGCCGCCCCTACTTTAAAATGTTATATACGTGTACAAAACGGATAAAATAAAGTTTAACAAAATTTAATATTTTGATGCAAGTGCAATAAACTGAGCGTTGTGTCAAATATCAACTGCAAATGACTGCCACCTCCGTGCCACCGCAGCGCAGCCTGTGTTCTCCACAGCACCGCGGAGCTGAACACGGTCTCTCCTTTCTTCTCCAGAACATTTTCAGGAATATAACTGTCAAATTATGTCAAAGCAGATGATAAAGTTACGTTTATAAAAAGGGGAGATGACACCTGTTACTCTCAATTAGTAATGAGTAGACTTCAGGTGAGCATGCAAGGTGCTCTCCGCTTGGAAAGAAAAGAAGAAGCAAGGCTTACTTCAGGCACATTCGCTCCGAGCCAACAACAGTTAAGAAGCCTTCAATAGGGAATAAGATTCAAAAACCGGCCGGTGTAACGTTCCGTTAATGAGGAATTAGTCGCGGTAATTATTCACGGACACGGAGTGAGCATTACGCGGTTGGATATAGGCCTACAACTATCTGCTTTGGTGAGTTATTTATATGTATTTGTTACAAGGAGTCGGGTTGGTTGAAAAATGAATACAAAATGGCTGAAGTTGCAAAGTAATGAGGTGCTTTTATTTAAAAAAAAGGAGTGACAAAACTACAAAAACGGACGTCCAAACAAAGCAAAACAAAGATTCAAAAAGATTGATCAAAAAGGTGTCTTCAAAAATAACTCTACCGTCACACACTGACTTTTAAGACTGACCCCAGTCACAAATGCTTGCAGACACTTTCGTTAACATTTATTTACTACACCACATTTTCCCTCTCCCTGTATTGATTATGTCCATAATCACATCTTCCATAAACATGTTACTCTACACACAAGCTGAGCTACAATCACATGTCACCCCTGGGCCAACATCAGATGGTATCTCCCCGTTTCAGCCCATCTGATTCACCTGGTTGCCACCTGGGAAGAGTTGAACATGTTAGGTATACAGGATTGAATAAACAATAATTGTGTGTGCGTTAACTAACTGTCTTAAGTAACATGGGCTTTATGTCACACTACCACCCTCCTCTCCTGCAGCGACAACGTATGGCAGTCGCGATAGGTAGTCTGCGGTGACATTCTCCTTGCCTGCTTTGTGTCGAACACAGAACTTGAAAGGTTGGAGCTCTAAGTACCACCTTGTTACCCTGGCATTCCGATCCTTCATTGTCAGAATCCAGGTAAAGGCTCTGTGGGCCGTCTGGAGGTCAAACTCCCGCCCAAGCAGATAGTACCTCAGGCTGTCCAATGCCCACTTGATGGCAAGGCATTCCTTTTCGATGGTGGAATAACTGGTTTCGCGGGGAAGAAGTTTCCTGCTGAGAAACACCACGGGACGTTCTTCACCTGATTCCCCCTGGGCCAGTACTGCTCCAAGCCCCACTCCTGAGGCATCCACCTGGACCAGGAAGCGTCGTTCAAAGTCAGGACTCTGCAACACGGGTGAAGAGCATAACCTCTCCTTCAGCCCTCGAAAGGCCCTTTCACATTCCTCACTCCAATCCACTGGATTACGGGCCAACTTGCATGTAAGGTTTGTCAAGGGAGCTGCAAGGGTGGCAAACTGAGGGATAAAACGACGGTACCAGCCCACCAAGCCAAGAAACGATCGGACTTGCGTCTTGGTACGTGGTCTTGGGCTTCTCATGATGGCCTCCACTTTGTTCACCTGAGGCCGGACTTCGCCTCTCCCCAGCCGATAACCCAGGTAATGCGTTTCCTGCTTGGCCCACTCACATTTCTGTAGGTTGAGTGTAAGTCCTGCTGCATTGATTGCACCTAGGACTCGACAGAGGTGCTCCTGGTGCTCCTCCGACGTCAGGCTGAAGATGACCACATCTTCCAGATATGCTGCACTGCAGTCCTCGCAGCCTTGAAGCACCTTGTCCATAAGCCTCTGGAACGTTGCCAGGGCTCCATGCAGGCCAAAGGGCATCACTGTGAACTGGAAGAGGCCTAGTGGGGTCCTGAAGGCAGTGAGGGGTCTGGAGTGGCTCTCCAGTGGGACCTGCCAATACCCCTTACAGAGATCCAATTTGGTAATGAAGTTTGCCCGCCCAATCCTCTCTAGCAGGTCCTCGATCCGGGGCATAGGATAAGCATCAAAGAACGAGATGGCATTTAGTTTCCTAAAGTCAATGCAAACCCTCAGGGATCCATCTTTCTTTGGCACAATGACAATCGGACTACTCCACTCACTCTCAGATGGTTTGATGACTCCCAGCTCCAGCATCAAGCGTATCTCCGTCTTCAATGCCGCCACCAACCACTCTGGTACTCTGTAGCAGGCTTGCCGTACGGGATTCTGGTCAGCTTTGAGTCGTATGGAGTGCTGCGCCTTATGGGTATGGCCAGGTTTCTGTGCAAACAGTTGGGGGAAGGTGTCAAACATAACTTGTAATTCAACTTGCTTCTTACCATCCAGGTGAGAGAGATCCACATTTCCCGGCTGTTTCCAGGCCTCCACTACACCTTCAGAGTCGTCTTCCTCTATCACCTGGCGTGCTAGTAGTGAAGTAACGGAAGTTGGACTGCTTCGCTCCTCCCAGGCTTTCAACAGGTTAACATGGTATGTCTGCTTCGGTTTTCCCTTCTCTGGATGCAAGATCTCATATGTTGTAGGCCCCATCTTCCTATTGACTTCAAAAGGTCCCTGCCACTTAGCCAGTAGCTTGCTTGTGGAGGAGGGAAGGAGCAACAACACCTTTTGCCCTGGATTGAACTCACGTTTGCGTGCCTGCTGGTCATACCACCGTTTCTGGCTCTTCTGGGCCTCCAGGAGGTTGAGTTTGGCCTCCTCTCTGTACTGCTCCAACCGGTCTCTCATCTGGAGGACAAACTGTACACCACCTTGGCCCTTATCATCAGTGGTTACCTTCTTCTCCCAATTTTGTTTCAGCAGATCGAGAGGTCCCTGGACTGGCCAGCCATAGAGGAGCTCGAAGGGAGAGAATTCTGTGGAGGCTTGCGGTAGTTCCCTGTATGCAAAGAGAAGAAATGGTAACCACTTATCCCAATCCTTCCCTGTGTCAGATACAAACTTCCTGAGCATCCTCTTGAGTGTTTGATTAAACCTCTCTACCAGTCCATCTGTCTCAGGGTGATAAGGAGACGTCCTGATGGCGGTAATGCCCAACTCCTTCTGTAGCTGACCCATGAGACGGGACGTGAAGTTAGTTCCCTGGTCGGTCAGGATCTCCTCTGGGATGCCTACACAAGAAAACAGCTGGACAAGAGCACTGATCAGTTTTGGAGTGGTTATTGACCTGAGAGGAAACGCTTCAGGAAAGCGAGTGGCATAGTCACATATCACAAGAATGTACTGATATCCTGCTGAGCTTTTCTCCAGGGGCCCCACAATGTCCATTGCAATTCGCTTGAAGGGGGTGGTAATGACTGGCATAGCTTGGAGTGGTGCACGGTCTGATTTACGGACAGCACAGGTTTTTTGGCACTCTGGGCATGTTTTGCAATACCTCTGAACATCAGTGTACATTGAAGGCCAAAAGAAACGAGAACCTAGCCTTAAATAGGTTTTGTAGTGACCTAAGTGTCCTGCCCAGGGGATGGTGTGTGCTAAGTGTAGTACAAGTGGTCTGCAGCTTAGTGGCACCACTAACCTCCCGCTACCTGGTTTCTCCCCCTGATAAAGCATGTTATTGTGAAGCACATATTCAGTACCACCAACCTTGACAGTGTGGCTAGCAGAAGGTAACACCTTTGTTAACACCGACTTTAACACAGGATCAGACAGTTGTAGCATGGCAATATTCTCAGGTATCTCCCACTTAACATCTGCTAAGGCATTATTAGGCAACTCATGTGATGCAGGTGTACCAGTGTGTTTCTCTAAACGCCGTTGTCGACGTGTCTTTCTGGGCCCTTGGGTTCCAGCCGTGCACAGACTATCACATAAGTCTGGCAGAGGTTGTACACCAGACTGAGCTTGGAGTTTTGCCTGGGAGCGTGTCATGACAAATCAAGAGACTTGCATTTTTTTCTTGACTCAAGCCCACAAGTATTAGAGAGACTTTTACCATAGCTAAGGAGGTCACACAAAACAGGTAAGTCCCACCCCAAAAGCATTTCCACTGGTAAATTCTCCATTACTCCCACTGTCATCAGATACTTTTGCCCCTCTACTTCCACAGTAAGCTCTACGTATGGTTCTGGCTTACAGTCACCATGTACACATAACACCTCTGTTTGCTGGCTGTAGTCAATGGCACATGGAACAAGACTCTTTCTTATGAATGACATTGAACTACCAGAATCAAGGAGAGCAGTTATAGGTTTACCATTAACTTTAACTGGAACAGATCTAGACTCTGCCAAACTGTCATGGCTCTCAGCTTGCTCACCTTTTCTTGGCACATAACACAGACCAGTCAGTTTTGGTTTCTTCAGAGGGCAAACTGACGCTTTGTGTCCTTGCTGCTGACAATGATAGCATACAAAAGTCTGAAAACTTGCCTGAGCAGTGTGTCCCCGGTCATTTGTCCCCCGATTACCTTTGAAGAACTTCGGAACGCTGTCTCTGGGGCGGTTGAAGTCTCTGGTATCCACTCGTGCTGGACGTGATGTGGGCCCCTTCCTCGCATTCAAGTACTGCAGGGCCAACTTTGCTGCTGTTAATCCATCTTCAGGTTCATGTTCTCTCACCCACGTCCTGATGTCAGGAGGAAGCACCAGAAGCAGCTGCTCCAAGATGATGGACTCCCCCAACTCTTCTTTGCTCCTCTTCTCCGGCCGCATCCAGCGTCAGTAGAGGCCCTTCAACCGGTGGTACGCCTCCGATGGTGTCTCCCCAGGTGGTCCTGAAGTAGCCCGGAACCGCTGACGATACGTCTCTGGAGAGATGTCAAACTTGTCCAACAGCGCCTCCCTCAGGTCCTGGTAAGAATCAGACTTATCTTCATCCATAGCTGTATAGGCCTCCAAGGCTTTTCCAGTCAGCAGGGGAATTAGTCGACAGGCCCATTGCACCCTCGGCCATTGCCCTGTTTTTGCCATGCGTTCAAAACGGAGAAGGTAATTTTCAATGTCCTCACCCTTCTGATACACTGGCATTTTTGGCTCCCAACTCTGGATGACTGTTGGCCCCACTGGAGGATTTTCCTGTCTCCCAGAAAAAGACAGCGATTGGCCGATGTTGAAGTCGTCGGTCGGCCCCCTCCTCGAGGTCCACGGAGTTGGGAGATTAATTCGGGGGCTCCCACCATCAGCTGTGTTAGACGGCCCAGGTGATGGTGAATGTAGGACAGGCTGTCTGGAGGCCTCAAGGCAAGGCAAGGCAAGGCAAGTTTATTTATATAGCACAATTCAGACACAAGGCCACTCAAAGTGCTTTACAGGGGCAAGATTAGAATACATAAAAGCGAATAAAAGAAGCAAATAAAAATAAAATTAAAATTAAAACTCAATTTAATAAAAGAAGCAAATAAAATGAAAATTGCAAGTTAAAAAGGAAACAAAAAAGTCTTCAGACTCGATTTAAAAGAACTGAGAGTTGCAGCAGACCTCAAGTTCTCTGGGAGTTTGTTCCAGATTGTTGGTGCATAAAAACTAAAAGCTGCTTCTCCTCGTTTAGTCCTAACTCTAGGGACTGTAAGTAGACCTGTCCCAGACGACCTAAGGGCTCTGGACGGTTCATAACTTATCAGCATATCAGTAATGTATTTTGGCCCTAAACCATTTAGTGCTTTATAAACCAACATCAGAATTTTGAAATCAATTCTTTGAGTGACTGGAAGCCAATGTAAAGACCTCAGAACTGGGGTAATGTGATCCACCTTTTTGGTCCTAGTGAGGACTAGGGCTGTCACTTTTTCCAAAAATGAAATTCGAACGAATTTCGAATGTACATAATTAATTCGAATACATTCGAATTAATTCGACCCCCCCCCCATAGAACACGACAACAGTCTTGATTTTTTTATGTTGCTCTTTTTATTTCTTGTGGAAATCAAAGTCTCACACACACAATACTGAATTCATAACAGCACAGAGTAGGATAAAAACACATCTTTAATAAAACATTTCTAAACACAACAAGAGGAAGCTCCGACACACAAGTGCGGCTGTCTTTTTAACATTAACAATAACTGCTGACGAGAGCGTGCGCTCGGAGCGCATATCGTCCATGGCACACACAGGTAGGCCTATACATATAAACGAACAATCTGTGAGATTTGCGGTTAGGCCGACCTCCAACACGGCATGCTGCTCTTTTTATTCCTTACGGAAAGAAAATGAAACTTTCACAGTGCCTCTGAATTCATTGGAGTTAAAAAAAAAATCAAATAGAACATTTTTAAATAACTGAAAAAGGAGCGCGCCCCAACCGATTTTAACTAGAACAAGGCAGCATGGCCCGACTTAATTGCTGATATTATTGGCCAGAAAAACAAGTCTATCAACTTGGTCGGGATCGAGTGCAGCTCTCTTTTTATTTACAATATTTCCTGCTGACGAGAACACGCGCTCGGAGCGCACAGACGTTCCTGGCACACACAGGTATTTACGAGCCAACTTTGAAAGCTGTGGGTATCTGTGACACCCCGTGTCTCTCCACCAACGGAGCGGGTTTTTATCGGCGGAGAGAGTCTCCTTCAGGTAGTCTCGCAGCTCTCCGTCACCGCTGCAGCTGCTTCTGTCCCCCGTGCTGTACAAGTCCCCAAACAGGCTGCCCATCGCACCCAGCGCAGCAGCGGACTCTTCTCCCTCTCGTGTGCGATCGGTGTCTGTCTCCGTTTCATTCATCTCGTGAGAGAGGCTTTCAGTCACGAGATGTTTCTGTGCAGGGGAAAGGTGGACCAACCGGGAGAAGCGGGGATCCGGGAGGGCCGCTTTATTGAGGAGAAGCCACTCGCCGCTCTCTTCTTTATAGCGCATTTTTAGATTTGCCACCATTCGGCCTATGAGAATAATAAAATGCATTATTATTATTATATGTAGTGAATTCGGCACAAATGTTATGTTTTGGCTTTAAGGCTGGGTCTTAATATTTATTTAAAACATAAAAGCAAATACCTCTGACTTCTTTGATGGCGGGTTTATGCGAGGCGTCATGCGCGCTCAGCTGAGACACCATGACGTGCTGCAGGGGGAGGACAGCTGATGCTGTCGGGTAGGCATCGGTGGAGAGGGCCTGAGTTGCAACTTTAAAAGGCTTTAATGTATCTTTTAGCTGCTCGACTAGAGTCCACTCTGAAGTGCTCAGTTCGAGATGTGACATTTTTTTGTCAAAGATGACTGCAGCCACTGCTGCCTGTTGCTCGGATGCGCGGCAGATCATGTCATAGGTTGTATTCCACCTGGTGACGCAGTCATTGATCAGCTTCTCCTTTTTTAACCCGAGGAGCTCCTGCTTCCCTTGCAGCAGGCAGGTGTCAGACGGAGACCTCCCAAAATGAGCCGCCGTCTGCTTTAGTCGGGAAAGCGCTGTGTCAACGGCTTTCACGTCCAGCCCTTTGCGCACGGCCAGGTTTAGCGTGTGGGCTAAACAAGGAACATTAATAAGCCCTACATTCCTTATGGCGTTAACGTAGTTGAGAGCGTTATCTGTGGCCACGGCAACAACCGCTTCACGGGGGATGTCATATTCCTCAAGCGTGCTGCTTATGCTTTCTGCAACATGTACAGCTGTGTGACTCCCTCTCAGCTCCTTGGTGCACAACACATAGTTGTCTAGTTCCCACAGGTCGGAGATGCAGTGAGCTGTGACCGTTATATAGGCGTGTGTGGCCAGCGATGTCCACCCGTCTGTGGTCAGAGCGAGCGTTTTGTGTTGTAACATTGTCTTTAGGTTTTCCCGTGTGGCATCATACAGCTGCACTATCTGTGATGAGATTGTGGTTCGACTTGGAATTCGGTACCGTGGCTCCAGCTCTCTCATTAGCTCCTGAAAGCCTTCTCCCGAAATGACAGCAACAGGGCGCATATCCTTACATATAAACCGAGTGATTTTATCGGTGATGGCCTTGTTACGGGCGTCAGGTAAGGGGCCTGAGTGAGCCGAATAGAACGCTGTCATGCGCGGCTGTACACTCTGAGCTGCTCCGCTCTGCTGTTGTTCCTCCGCTGCTACATCTCGGTGGTAAGCTAGCAGATGAGTGCGCAAATTTGATGTTGTTGATAAGTACGACAGCTCTCTTTTACAAAGACGACAAACGGCCTTGTCTTTGTTTGTGACTTTTCCACCCACGGTGTAAAAGCCAAAGTGCTTCCATACGCTGCTTTTTAAATGTGATGGTGTCGTTATGGTCCGCTCGCAATTTTCCATTTTTAATATCAGTTTTTTAATAGCTGTTTAAAAATTTCTCGGTTCGCGTTCTTTTCAGTTGATTAAAATTTGAAACCAAAGACCATCAACATTCGATATTGATTATTGGTCAAGAGGGTCGGCAACAGGTCAAACTGATAGAAATGGTTAGCGCGCCCTCTGCTGGATCAAAAGCGAAACTACTTAAAAAAAAATACTTGATTTTCTCATGAGACGGCAGCACACACAGTTCGAATGGAGAATTACACTTCGAAGTCGAACTTTTCACCCCAACTTCGAACGAATATTCGAACTTCGAATAAAAAGTGACAGCCCTAGTGAGGACTCGAGCAGCAGCGTTCTGAATTAGCTGAAGCTGTCTGATTGATTTTTTTGGAAGGCCAGCAAGGACACTGTTACAGTAGTCAAGTCTACTAAAGATAAATGCATGGACAAGTTTTTCTAAATCTTGCTGAGACATAAGCCCTTTAATTCTTGATATGTTTTTTAGGTGGTAGTAGGCTGATTTATTGATTGATTTTATGTGTTTCTTGAAATTCAAGTCAGAGTCTACAACAACACCAAGATTTCTGGCTTGGGGTGTAGTTTCTAACATAATGGATGTAAGCTGTGCGCTGACTTTTAATTGTTCATCTTTGGCACCAAAGACAATTACTTCAGTTTTATCGTTGTTTAATTGAAGGAAATTTTGGCACATCCAATCATTGATTTGTTCAATGCACTTACTCAGTGCCTGTATTGGACTGTAGTCTCCTGGTGATATGGTTATGTAAATTTGTGTGTCGTCTGCATAATTATGGTAGCATAATTTGTTCTTATTCATAATCTGAGCTAGTGGGAGCATGTAGATGTTAAATAGAAGAGGGCCAAGAATGGAACCTTGGGGGACCCCGCATGTAATATTTGTCCGCTCAGATGTGAAATTGCCTATTGACACATAGTAGTCTCTATCCTTTAAGTAGGATTCAAACCAGCTTAGTACAGTTCCCGAAAGTCCAACCCAGTTTGCTAGTCGATCTAGTAATATGCTGTGGTCAACTGTGTCAAAAGCGGCACTGAGATCCAGTAAAACTAAGACAGAACTTTTGCCACTGTCTGTGTTTAAATGGATGTCATTGAGGACCTTAACCAGAGCAGTCTCAGTACTGTGGTGTTGTCGAAATCCTGACTGGAAGACATCAAAGCAGTTATTCATTGCTAAGTAGTTATTTAGCTGTTGATAAACAGCTTTTTCAATGATTTTACTTAAAAATGGTAGGTTAGATATGGGCCTATAATTTTTCATGAGTGATGTATCTAGATTGTTCTTTTTTAAGAGTGGCTTGATGACTGCTGTTTTCAGGGCCTGTGGGAATACACCTGTCTGAAGGGACATATTGACAATTTGTAGAACATCTGAGGCCATACAGCTAAAAACAGTTTTAAAGAAGCCTGTGGGCAGAATGTCAAGGCAACAGGATGAGGAGTTCAGGTGTTGTATAATGTCCTCCAGGTTTTTGTGGTTTATAAGATAAAATTCTGTCATTGCATTTGAATTGATTTTAAGAGGGAACACATATGTTGAACTTGGTATTGATGCAGTGACAGCTTGTCTAATTTTGTGAATTTTCTCAGTAAAGAAGGAGGCAAATTCATTGCAGGCCCTCGTGGAAAGATGCTCAGACGCTACTGGCACAGGAGGGTTTGTTAATCTGTCGACAGTAGCAAACAGGGCACGTGCATTGTTGTTGTTTTTGGTGATGATGTCAGAAAAGAAAGAATGCCTTGCATTTCTCAGTTCTGAGTTAAACGTGCACAGTTTCTCTTTGAAGATGTCATAATGAACCTGGAGATTTGTTTTTCGCCACCTGCGTTCTGCTTTACGGCACTCTCTTCTTTCTATTCTGACCTGCGGGGCATTTCTCCAAGGAGATCTTTTCTTACCAGAGACAACCTTCATCTTAGTGGGCGCAATAGCATCTATAACACTTGTAAGTTTGCCGTTAAAGTTGTCTAAGAGCTCCTTAACTGAGTTACAGGGGAGGGGTGGTATCGAAGAAAATGCTTGAATGAATGTTTCACTGGTATTTTCTGTAATATACCGCATTTTGATTACTTTTGACTGATCAATTGTGTGAACAGACATTGTACTCTCAAAAAATAAACAGGAATGGTCTGAGAGGGGACCCATATCTGCCACTGTTATGTCTGAAATGTTCATTCCTCTGGAAATGATAAGGTCCAGCGTGTGCCCTTTGTTATGAGTTGGTTTGTCAACATGCTGATTTAGTCCAAAGTTGTCAAGGACACAGCACAGTTCTTTCGCACATCTGTCCTCTGGTTTGTCAGTATGAATATTGAAATCTCCGACGATTAATACACAGTCAAACTCAGTACAGATTACAGACAGCAGTTCAGTAAGTTCATCAAAAAAGCTTGCATTGTATTGTGGTGGCCGGTAGATATTGATGAAAATAGCTCTAGAGGCTGAATTTAACTGTAGAGCCACATACTCAAATGAATCAAAATTTCCATAAGACGTCTTTTTGCATTGTAGAGATTCTTTAAACAGAATAGCAACCCCCCTCCTTTTTTATGCACTCTGGATTCACTCACAAAATTGTAATTTGCGGGGCGGACTCTATAAGAACAGCTGAGCTGTTATCTTGGTCTAACCAAGTTTCAGTTAAAAACATAAAATTAAGATTGTGCCTAGTAATAAGATCATTAATTAAAAATGTTTTACCTGCCAAGGATCTGATGTTTAATAAAGCTAAATTTAGTGTGTTCGAAGCATTGTCAGCCCGATTTATTTCAGCACACTGTGGCTGAAGAGGAATGCTTATCAGATTTGATACATTTACAGGATTTAAGAGTTTCCTGTTACTTGAGATACACTTTGAGAAACAGGGCCCCAGCTTATCCTGTGAGTCGTAGGCGTTAACTAAGTAGCTGCGGCCCGGCACATATCAACAAGTGCTGACATCATCAGTCTCCCTAGCCTGATGATGATGACGTCGCGGTGGGATCAGAGGGGGTTTGCGTGGCGGGGTGAAGAGCCGGGCGCTGTGGCTTAGATTGGCGAGTTGAGGGGGACGTTGACTGCTGGGGGTACATATGATTTCCTTAAATCCCAGATCAGGAGAGGATGGAGAAAGGGTGGTTGTAGGAGAGAAACGAGGAGAGAGAGGTCGGCTTGGTGTTGACCTGCGTGGTCCAGGGGAGACGGGGATGGGTGGAGCCCCCTCCTCTCTGCCCTGATATCTCTCCTGGTCTGAGCTGTCATCTGGGGCCGGCAGTTGTCCTTCGCGCTGCTGCTACGCTGTGTTATCTTCTTCTCCTGGGCCTTGTCCTTGGCACGAACAGATTGGTGACGTAGGACGTACATCAAGTTGGATGTGAATAGTTTGACTCCAGCCTTATTTAGACAAAGTCCATCTGTCTTAAAAAGCTGCTTGCGGTTCCAGAAAATGTTAAAATTGTCATTAAAATGCACTGAGTGGTCAGGGCACACAGTTGAAAGCCATGTGTTCAGTGCTAACAGTCTAGTGAATCGCTCAGGTCCTCTTCTGATTGGTGGCAGAGGACCACTGATAAACACCTCAGCATTCAGTGAGCTGACCGTGTTCAGGAGATTCATAAAGTCCTGTTTCAACATTTCAGACTCTTGTTTTACAACATCATTTGATCCGATGTGCAGAATGATGTTCTTTACAGTTGTGTGTGCAGCTGCAATTTCCAGGATTCTCTCTTCTAGGTCCGACACCATATCATTTGGAAAGCAGAGTACTTTGGTATCAACACTAAACATGCTTTTCATATCTCTAACAGAAAAGTCTCCAACTATCAGGGTTTCAGGCCTGGTCGTTAGCTTGGTTAGCCCGGTTGTTAGCTCTCTCTGTGGCTCTTGGCTTTCGGGCCTTACCTTGTTGTGTGAAGGCGCTATGCTATCTTGGTCATCAGAGGGAAATCCAGGGACTTGCATCAGTGGAGTAAACCGGTTCGACACTTGCACACTTGTTTGCTGTGGAAGTTTGTTGTTGTTACCTCTCTCCCTTGCAGTAATCCATTGCTGCGGCCTCCGAGGCGCGGGGGTTGAGGAGGCACCGTGCCTGAGTGATAACGCAGGCCAGCCATCCAGATCAGTCATCTCATGGTGCTCGGCCCTGCCGGTTATCCGTCCTCCCTTTTTCAATCTCTTTGGCCTTCCACCAAGACGATTCCAGGGAGGGTTATCACTAACCTGGACACGGCCCTTTGGTTTCTTCATAGCCTTGTCGGTGCTAGTTAGCTGTGCGTTAGCTCGATCTTGTCCACTGTTTAAAGTCACTGATAGAGTGGTGTCGTTCCCACATAGTCCATTCACATCAATGTTCATTTCTATTCGATTCATTTTTGTTTCCAGTGCTGTAATCCTCTGTAGGAGTGTTTGATAGTCCTCGTTAGATAAGGGAGGCATCTTGCTGCTAATTAGCTTTAGCTGAGCGCCTCGCTTCCAGTCACCACAGGCTTGTCCTGTTGTTAGGCCCCCCCTCACGGTCTATTGAGAAGGTCGTAAAAGTGTCCAAAAATGCCTGTAGTATCTATAAAAGTAAAAATAAATTACAGTCCCTTTGATTTGTATGTATCCAGGACCTGCTGCTAAATTTATTATCGAGGAAAAATAAGAATGTAAGCAAAAAGTGCAAGAGGAGGAGAGAGCAAGCAGAAAAGCGTCTGCACAGTAGGAAAGCAGGAAGTGGTTCAAGTGAAACTCGCAGGCCCCGAAGCTCCTCTTTGAAACGATCATCTCTGCCCTGCTGAGCAGTTAAAAAGTCTTTGAAGAGAGTTATTACCTCTTTGTTTGAAGGCCCCACCTCTGCTGCTGCTGGTCCAGCCTGAAACTGCTGGGTTTTGGGTTTGGCTCCCTCTGCTTCAAACCTCTGCAGCTGTGCATCTTCCTCTGATGAGACAGCTGTCTCCCAATCATCCTCATCCTTTCCAAGGGGGTTCCAATTGTGTGAACGTAGTCCACTTCTTTTCTTAAAGCCACGCTCCACTTTGCGACTGGCCATCCCACCACTGCCACCAAATGTTACAAGGAGTCGGGTTGGTTGAAAAATGAATACAAAATGGCTGAAGTTGCAAAGTAATGAGGTGCTTTTATTTAAAAAAAAAGGAGTGACAAAACTACAAAAACGGACGTCCAAACAAAGCAAAACAAAGATTCAAAAAGATTGATCAAAAAGGTGTCTTCAAAAATAACTCTACCGTCACACACTGACTTTTAAAACTGACCCCAGTCACAAATGCTTGCAGGCTTTTAAAGGCCTAGCCCCTCCCCTTAGCCAAACCATTCACTTAACTATCAATCAACTACAAATTAACCCAGTTTACACTTTCGTTAACATTTATTTACTACACCACATTTTCCCTCTCCCTGTATTGATTATGTCCATAATCACATCTTCCATAAACATGTTACTCTACACACAAGCTGAGCTACAATCACATGTCACCCCTGGGCCAACATCAGATGGTATCTCCCCGTTTCAGCCCATCTGATTCACCTGGTTGCCACCTGGGAAGAGTTGAACATGTTAGGTATACAGGATTGAATAAACAATAATTGTGTGTGCGTTAACTAACTGTCTTAAGTGACATGGGCTTTATGTCACAGTATTTAAATTGTAAGACAATCATTTTATATTATCTGCTGCCCCTCTTATTTTAAATGGTGACTTAGGCTGTTTTTTTTTGTTACAACTACAGCCCATGCTTTTTTTCTCTTTTTTTCTCCCCATCGCAGACCTACTCGATCGGTTTACATTGTGGCCCGTCTATTTAATTACTTTCAGTGAGGAACATGTGTTTTACTCTTGTGGAAAAAAATCCTTAATATCATATGGCAACTGTGACTGTTTGACATAAGCATTGAGTGCTTTATTGCGGTCAACCATTGTTCTGTAGACAGATGCGTTGCGTTCTAAAAATAGAAAAAAGTTTAACGAGGAATCGATTGATCCTCGAGGAATGCAAGCGATCACACGAGTAGCGAAAACACTCGTGCCCATCCCTAGTAGCTACTATTGCACTAAATGGTAACACTTACGTATGTTATGCAAATATGCAACTTGTTTGTTGAAATGTTAATAAATGGGAGCTTCCTCAAGCAGCCATCTCTTTCCCGACAATCCCCTCTGTGCACGAACGCTTACATATGGTAATTAAACATTATAACACCTGCGGCTTATAGTCCAGTGCAGCTTATAGTGCGGAAAATACGGTAAGATGTCTTCCTACCGTCATGCTTATTTGCCCGAAGCGTCCCATAAACCGTCCATAGAGCCCTCGGCCCCGCCCTTTCCCCTGCTTCTCTCTTTACTTTTCTCCCTTTCACCCGTGTGGGCTGTGTATGCAAGCTACAGGTTCAGCTCGGTGCAGCTGCGCACCACTTTTGCACCGGGTCAAAGGGCATTATAGAAGTGCGATTAATCTGCGTTAATTTTTTTAATCGCGTTAATTTTTCTGTGATTAATTAATCGAAATTAACGCATTAATTTGACAGCCCTAGTAAAAACATATTAAGGAAGTCAGTGTTTCCCACAGGATTTAGGGATACTGTGGGAGGGACTCTGGTCCTTGTTGGGGGGTCCGGGGGCATCCCCCCGGAAGAAAATGTGTGCCTTTTGAATTAAAATGCATCAATCTGTTGCACTTTGAGGGGAAAATTTAGAGGCTATATCAAATCCTGAGATGCAGAAGGAACATTATGTTTCAGATTTTTCTTAATCAGGCAGCACTCTTTACTTTGCAACTGTAAAAACAGTACAGTAGATTGGTCTGCAGACTCATGTTCTATGATGGAGAGACTAATTTCCACCGATACAGGGTGGTTAGCTACTTTTTATGAACAGCATAGAATTTACACATATAAATCGTCCTGTATGTGTGTGGGGGCCCTAAAGGCTCATCATGAAGCCCCTTAGACAGAGCTACTAATGCTGTTTTCTTATGCTTTTGTATTTCTCCCCTACTAGTTGAGGGGCCCATGATGATGATTTATTTCCTTATATTTAGGCTTATTCCTTTTTGGACCCTGTTATTGACATGAGTGACTGAACTCACGGGGCGACCATGGCTCAGGTGGTTAAGCGTGTTGGCCAATGATCCAAGGGTTGGCGGTTCAATCCCCACTCTGCCACCTGTGTCATGGTTGTTGTGTCCTTGGGCAAGACACTTCACCCACCTTGCCTCGTATGAATGTGTATGACTGCTGTATGTTTGAGGTGGTGGTCAGAGGGGCCGTAGGCGCTGAATGGCTGCCACGCTTCCGTCAGTCTACCCCAGGGCAGCTGTGGCTACTATGGTAGTTTACCACCACCAGTATGACTGTGTAAAGCGTCTTTTGAGTGCCTTGAAAAGCGCTATATAAATCCAATCCATTATTATTATTAACTCTTTGACAATGCGACATGAAAAGTTACTATGAGTATCTCTGGCTTAGGGCCCCCTGAGGCCCCTGGGCCCGGTAGCATGCTCAAGAATGATTTTATCAGAGGGCGGGGCCCCATTCAATTGAATGGGTTGAAACATAGCTAAGGCCACTACTGGGCAAGAGTAACACTTTTTGTTTTTTGATTAGTCAAAAACATCTTGAGCAATTTGGATAATTTATTCTGTGTTGTGTTATTGTGTTCTACTAGTAAATATAAATTGTATTTATTTTATAAGCAATATGTCCTCCTATTAATACAAGAGTATAGGCCTACAGTAATAGCAAGTATTTTACCACTTCACAAGCATTAATTTAAAGATAAATGAAAATACCGTGATATAATACCGTTACCATCTATGCTTCAAATTATACCGTGATATACATTTTAGAGTTTAGACCATACCGTACAGCCCTACTGAAAACTCTGGCTTTAGACTCAACAGACCTCGCTCAGCCCTTTATCTCGCTTCGTAGTATACCCCTCAGGCCCCTTCTGAAGTGTTCCATGGCCCATGTAGTCATAGCCTTTAAAAAAATCATGTAATTTTTAATGCTTACCTGAGGTCATGGGCATTACACTATATTTACAAAAAACTATACATTTAACAGTTTAAACAAATACATATGTATTTGTACTGTTATTTATTGAATACATGTTGAAAAAGGATTAGGAGATTATGACTTTCTGTTTTATTAACATTTTACATAACGTTCTACCTTTTTCGTAATTTGGGTTGTACATAAATCCAAGCAGAGGACAAATCATTTTGTCATACACAATTTTGACAGTCCCCATTGCCTTTATATTCTTCTGGTAAGAAACTGACAACATGCCATTAAGTATGGTATTGTACCCAAACTAAATTGAATGTGTCTAATCCTTTGTCAGACTTTAACAATGCAATAGCATCACTTGTCCAAGGAATCTTAAAGTTTCAGCATTACTTCTAAATTTGAATAAAACAGCATTTTTCTTAAATTCCCTCATATTTGTTTAAAAAAATAAAGGAGTCTCTGCACCTTGAATAGACTCTGTGGTAAGTATACCTCTGCCATGCTTAGCTCAGTCTTCCCTCATTCCTATTACAAGAAGCAACACACTTCTACATCTTAATCTTACCCTCTACTTGTTTAATTAATTTAATAGGTGTTTGTTGTAATATATTTGAAGAATATGTGTTAATGTGTTTTTTCACCATGTGATGCTGCAACATTTCTTCTACAGTGAGACATGTGTGCAGTTCTCTCAGTACTGTATCCTTTTGTTGTACTAAATATTGACCATTTCTTCCTGGGTCCAATTAGTGTGGAGCCATGATGGAAAGTGAGTTAACAAGTTATTTATTACTGACTAATCTTTCAGCAGTAAAATTAACAACAAACTCATCAGAGGTAGAAGGCAAGCCATACACACTGGCATACTAATTGAACCCACTTTCTCAGGAAAGACATTAGTTGCACTACCCATTCCATTCCCACATTCATCAGGCCAACAGATGCGGTTGAAGCCAGCTTTACTGACAACTGACCAAAGGAGTGCTTTTTCTGAGCTAAGGGAGGAAGTACGGTTTTATTCTACCTGGGCAGCCTAGTTAACTTAAGTGCTTTTTATAGCAATTTTTTTTGTGTGTTCTGCCGTCCTGTGACTCCAGTAGTTGGTGTGATCTGAGGGCTGTACTAATAAGTAGTAAAGTTTTCAGTGTCATGAAGGTGGCTGTATTTTTACACACCAACTACTGGAGTCACAGGACGGCAAGAACACACAAAAAAGAATTAAAAAAAATTGCTATAAAAAGCACTTATAAATTAACCAAGATGAATGTGATAATAAGGGAGGTTAGGTTACCCAAGGCAGGGTCGGTCGCTGCCTCATCGTTGATCATTCAAAGTGATTTGGTTAGCACTTAATAGTAATACGCATGCACAAGCCTGCTCAGTCTCAATCTGCTAGTGCTGAATAGCTGCTCTTCTTGAGTAAACCATTTCACTACATATGACATGGAAAATTAGACCATATGTATGTGGAAAATGTCTTGGTTGCACTGGTGATTGACTCTTTTCTGACACTATGTTGGCAAAATTTGCTAAGCTCCGATGGTACAGAATCTCTATACTTGATTATATTATTGAGTTAGATTTTGACGGGCCATATTATCTATTCATCTCATTTTGATGACTTGTTATCATCAATGACATCATCATTATTAATCTTCCTTTCATTGTTTCTGAAAATGGTCTTTCATAAGTGTGTGATCAATGAAAAGTGCTATTTATCCTGTTTAAGCACTCAGTACTACACATGTTATTTGCTCGGAGCTTGTTCCTTAACCCTCCTGTGTGAAGATCCAGTTGTGTGCATCCCCTCCAGTTTCTTTATTGGAGAGAATGGGACTCTGCTGGAGGTCATTGCTGGAAGTGTGTCTGCTGAAGAACTGATGAAAAGAATCAACAGAGTTACGCAGGTATGGGTGCTAAGGTTGCATTATAAAACATGCAATCTTCATTCACATCTCGACTGCTCTTTTTAAAACCTTCCACATGTTTTCACAGTATCCTACAGTAAATTGGAGAATTACATGCATGTTTTTAGCAATGCTAAAGTGTCCACAATTCATGGTGGATATTCACTCTGCCCAGACTATAGGGATGTTCACCCTAAACCGTTTAACCTTTAACCGATAAGAAGACCTTTAACTGTTTCAAAAGGCCAAACACAATTCATATTTTCTATTTTTTTTTATATAAATCTTTTTATTGAAGAATTAAGGATGTGACATTTTACAGGAAGTAAAACAGTACTTCATTTACATGTTATCTTAACCAAATAAAACCTTATACAAACAACGGTTTAAGGATCTACACACTTAAAACAAGCACACATCTGCATGCCAACATTTCTACACCAATTGGTTAACAAGGCTTTAAACTCACAGTTTCACAATTGCCAGTGAGGCTACTCAGTTTCCACTAAATTAGGGTAGATGACCATTGATTTAAATAAACGTACATAGAAAAAATAAAAAAGAGAGAAGTAAAAAATAAAACAAAAAAGTGTCTCATAGCGATTGTACTCTCCCTGCAATAGTTAGAGGTAGACTGCTCCACTTCTGAACACCAGCTTTCATTTAGTTAATTAGGGGTGTAAAATGAGTTCCAAGAGGTGAAGGAACGCGTAATGTTTATTCCAAGATATTTGAAACCAGAATGTGTGAAGTGGAAGAGGAATGATTTTTGTTTAATTTGCATTGCCAACTCATTAATGGGGAAGTATTCGATTTTCTGATAATGTTTGTAGCCAGAAAAAGACCCCAAATTGTTCAATAGTGTTACAATTACGGGTGTGCTAGTTTCTGGATTGCTTACATAGATCAAGAGATTGTCTGCATACAGAGAGAGACGCGATGTTCCTCACTCCCACGGCCCACCCCCGTAACAACAACGACAACCTCAGTCCAATCGAGAGAGGCTCAATTGCCACTGCAAACAGGAGCGGCGATAAAGGACATCCTTGGCATGTCCCACCTGACAGGGGGAAACATTTGGAATGGGATTGATTAGTTTGAATACATGCTTGTGGGGACGAATAGAGCAGATGGATCCATCCAAAATTTCCCATTTTAAAGTAGCAAAAAATTAAGTCTCCAGAAGGATTGCTCTCTAATGTTCAAACTGAAAGAAATTTCTAAGATGAGTGGTGCATGATCTGAAATGATGGCCAAATATTCAACAGATTCCACTGCACAGATATCTATGAAAAAATAATCTATCCTTGAGAAAGAATGGCGGACATACTGTATATATTTGGAGGTCGGATTTTAAAGCCTCCATGCTATTTAATCTCATAAAATCTAAGCAATCTCCAGCAAGAAATAATCTATGAGAATCTAAATTAGGGAGGGATGACTTATTGTCGAATTCAGCATCGTCCCGGTTAGGGGCAAACACATTTACCAAAATAACAGGTTATTGAAATAGGAGGCCAGAGACAATGTCATATCGACCATTGGGGTCTCCAATTATAGCAGTTAGTGAGAATTGAGTTTGTTCATTAATCAAAATTGCCACTCCTTGTGATCCATTATTAAATTTGGAAGGGAAGATATGATTGACCCATGCTTACGAAGTCTGGTGTGATCTTATAACCCTAAATGAGTCTCCTGTTAAAATTAAACATCAATTTTCAATTGTTTAAGACAATTGTTTAAAATCCTAGACCGTTTCTTAGGACCGTTAATCCCCTTTAACATTCCAGGACACAAACCTAACTGCAGCTCCCCCTATTTGGCTTGTACCACCTGCATTATCATAGCAGACATTCAAAATGGGTATGATTAGCCTGAACCACATGATGTATAAGTGTTCTGGCACCTGAGCGCGTAGCGATGCACACATCACCAGACAGCTAAACACTTTTCCCACGAAACTTGAGGACAGGATCGATAATGAAAGACGTAAATGATGTCGTCGACATGCACTTGTATGTCCATTTATTGAAGGTTGTTGAACAAGTTGTTTGTAGCAGGTTTAGACAGTGTTGGGAAAGTAATTTTTCTACGTGAACTAGTTCAAAGTTCAGTTCACACGCTTTAAAATTAACTAGTTCAGTTCATAATTCAAAATTCTGAACTAAGTTCACAGTTCAAAAATGAACTAGTTCATAGTTATCTTTTATGTTATAATATGTTGCTGCAGGCTATTATTTTTCTAAATAATTGCCACATACAATATAGAACCACAGACAGAAATTATTTCAATAACATTCAGACACTAGAAGCCAGCTGCAGCTTTTACCCCTACAGTATATTCTCAAAAACATGAGGAAAAAGTTGCTGTTTGAATGGTCTTTTTAATGAGGAATTATTCAAACAAAAACGGTTAAGGTGCAAATGTTTTTCCATTTTTATAATTTTCCAAACCTGGAAACAATTCACATGAAATTGCATTCAAAGAAAGCAATACTGGAAAATTATACCAGGCAGGTTCTACAAACAAATTACAACTTAAAATAGTACCAGAGAGTTCAGTCTTAAGTTTGCATATGTTTTCTTCAAATTTCTTGTTTAGCAGTGTCTGTACTTTTTTCCTTGATGGCACATTGTTGGATGGCTGCAACCCCTTAATTAAGTTGATGAAAGCTGGGCTGTCCACTTTTCTCAAAGGCTGCAGGTCTCTGACATATACTGCAAAACCAGGTTGTCCAGCTGCGGCTGGGAGATGGAGACCACGGAGCCAGTAGAGGCTTTGGTCACATACTCTTTCGCTGCGTGACCAAACTCCTCTTCTCCGTGTAGAGCAGCTCGTCTGAGGCCGTAGGTCGCTACCGCTGGAGACGGACTGTTGCCAAACACATACATGGACCCGCATCCGGTATTCTACAACCTCGTCCGTAAGGTCGTTGTTCCTGAACCATAGGAACCAGAGAAAGTTCCTGTGATCTTCCCTCACGATGAAACTATGAAACATCTGTTACATGTCGGCGTTGAAGGCAACATGTTCACATCGAAAACGCATCAGAACTCCCAGCAAACTCTTGTTAAGATCTGGTCCGGTCAACAACACGTCGTTCAGAAACACTCCAAGATGTTTGGCGCTGGAGTCAAACACAACTCTTATTTGACCTGGTTTGTGGGGGGTGATACACTCTGAATGTGGGTAGGTACCAACAATCCTCTCCATTAGACAATGGAGTAGCCAGCTCTGCATGATCTTGATTGAAGATACGTTGCATGAAGGTGACAAAATGCTGCTCTATCTCTGGCTTTCTTCCGAGCGTGCGACAAAGAGAGTTGAAACGATTCAGAGCTTGCTCTCTTTTGTTAGTTTATTATACTATTTATGATTGTTAGGCAGACGTGGTCTTTACGGGTGGAACGGAAGTGGGGCTACCCAGCTGTTACCGTCGTCGATGTAGTTCTTTTTATCCATCATCTCGATGAACAGCTTGTCTTCAATAGAGGGAGCAACCTTGTTGTCATCTTCGGTGCGTTGGAATATCTTGCTTCCCAAGGAGTCATCGTAACCACATCTCTCTGCTTTGCAAGACAGTGGTGAGCTTGGCGGTTCACAGCGACTTTTGGAGCTTTGGGTCTTCACAGTGAGCTTCTCTTTAACTGTGAGATGGTTCAGACAGGGTGAGATGTGTGAATGGAGGCCGTTGTGCAATTTTGTTTGCTATGTGCAGGTACAGCGTTTGTGCTAACATGCAGACAGTACAAGGCACAATTAAAGAAAACTTCTACTGTTTTGGTGCAATACTATGCAGACACACTAAATACAAATAATGGACCATACACTTAACATGTGTATGCACATCAAAGTGCAAATTCAACTTTTTAAAGTTCCTTTTTGGATGGGGGGCTGTTGTGCGATTATTGTGGACAATACTGTATGATAGCCTATAATTTATTAATGGTTATTATAAGCCTACTTGCTTGATTTCTTTTTAAATAGAGAGGTTATTGGTCGTTTTGAAACGTATATCTCCCAATTTAAAACATAAAAATAAAGCAGTATCAACAATTCTGAAAATAAATCTTCTTGGCCTACACTAGCATGCTGTTTTAAAAATAACTCAATAGTTGAAATAATAATTACAATGTGTTTTCCCTTAAAATGACTAAATGCATTTCAAAGACAGTAAGTGTGGCACTTCTGTAAACTTACTGAAACTTGCAGGGGCCATCATTCTCATGCATTCATCAGACTTTTCTCTGCGCTGTCTGAGCTGATAGATAGGTTGTGTTGCCACAGTGATGTGGAGTCTTAAATGGTTCTAGCACTTATTTTTGTTCAGCTAAATATCCCCATAGAACAGCGCTGCGTTTTCTTTTTCGCCACCAGTTCAATGATGGCTTGCTTAACCCATTGATGACGGCTGCTGCGCGACGCTACATTGTATCTCCTACCGGCTGCTGCGGTAGCGCAGCATTGTTATTTTATCTAATTTTCATAACGTGCGCAGCATAGAATAATAATAATGATAATAATGATAATAATAATAATACATTTTATTTATATAGCGCTCTTCTCTCACTCAGAGCGCTTAAATGCACTGTCATTGGTTTAAATACAAATGAGGTGGGTTTTGTTGATTTTTTTAAAGATTTTTTTTTACGACCACGTGACCACCCAAATAAATAAATAAATAATAAAAAATTAGCCAGCGATAGTGTATTACAGAACAGTTAGGTGGCATTCGGAGCGCAGAATCTAGGCCTACTATAGATTACTGATGAAAATCACACAACACATTGCATCTATTTATTAACAATATTTAAGAATTGAGGCTATATTTTGCTGCTCCAACCTCAAATTCAGCCCAGCCAGGCGATAGTTAAGTTTCAGTTTCGTTTTCATCTCCGTGGTATACAGCCATTTGGACCAGCTGATCGGCTCCCGACAGTAAGAGTCATTCTGCGTTTCAGTTGTACTGAGAAGTCGGATTTATGGTGCCAGTGATAATTGAACTAAATAATAAAATAAAGCTATCTCCCTCCCTTCCTATATCTGGTAGACGTTGACAATTCGTACTATTTTTCAGAAAACCCTCAGGCATTAAGGAATGCATCCTAGATTGCCATAATCATCAATGGGTTAAGCTCGCATGCATGCCATAGTCACGCGCACAGAGCTGCCGACACAGAGCAGCTGATAGAGAAACGCTTGGAGACACATGCACACATTTATTTAACGCAAATCGCGGCCTTTCGCCCCTGAGGTCCTCTGTAAAATTTTCCGAGCGACAGCCATGTTGCTTTCCCCGCTAAGCGACAAGATGCCCATAGTACAGCCTGAATGTTACATACACCAACACAGAATGCTTTTGCTCATACTCCACTAATTTATCTTAACCACAGCAGTCTATGCCTCATGATTAATAACACAACGGATAGGAAGCTACCTGTGCTTTTTTTAAACGGTGAAACTAAAATAATAGTTTTTATTGGTAGTTTTGCCTGACTGGTGTATAGCTATTAGCTTTGGGACAAGCAACCAGCTTTTGCTCATAACACGCTGTTTATATTCCCCACAGCAGTCTGAAAATGACTTCCGTTTTTAACATGACAAAGGATGGGAAGATATTCCTGTAGAAATCACACTTTGAAGCTACTGTTTTCACTGGTTTAAATCGTCTGAGTCTTATTTTAGCGTTAACGCCCATGTAGCTTCAGTTGTAGCACCAAGTTTTGCTCCTAATACACTAACTTAGCTTTCCCCTTGCAGTCTAATAATGCCTCGTTTTTAATAACACAACGTATAGGAAGCTACCTGTGCTTTTTTTTAAACGGTGAAACTAAAATAATAGTTTTTATTGGTAGTTTTGCCTGACTGGTGTGTAGCTATTAGATTTAGGACAAGCAACCAGCTTTTGCTCATAACACGCTGTTTATATTCCCCACAGCAGTCTGAAAATGACTCGTTTTTAACATGACAAAGGATGGGAAGATATTCCTGTAGAAATCAAACTTTGAAGCTACTGTTCTCACTGGTTTAAATCGTCTTGAGTCTTATTTTTAGCGTTAGCGCCCATGTAGCTTCAAGTTGTAGCACCAAGTTTTGCTCCTAATACACTAACTTAGCTTTCCCTTGCAGTCTAATAATGACTCGTTTTTTAACATGACAAAGGATGGGAAGATATTCATGTAGAAATCAAACTTTGAAGCTACTGTTTTCACTGGTTTTAATCATGTCAGGTCATGTCAAATTGTTCAAAGTATGGCTTAGCTCCGGGTAAACACTGTGTTCGCAATCATGCAAGTGTCTCTCTAGTATCGCAGAGCACGGCAGAGACGGTGGGAGAGCCCCATGGACATATAAAGAAAGCCCGGCAGAGAGGTGGGAGGGGCCAGCCAGATCGCACAAATATAGGTCATCCTGAGACCAGAGGGCAATCAGGGTATAGAGGCTTGCTACAATAAATGATCTGAACGGGTTTTTCAGCAAACATCTAAAAAAAATAAGTATTAGGGACTACTTAGACCATTTAAAATTGACAGCAAAGAGTATAATATGTGAGCTTTAAGAAATAAAAATCCAAACTTACCCAACCCGCACTGAACGAATAATGCGCGGAACTGACGGTGATTTAAACCTTTTGCCATTATTTTGTTGACAATCTGAATGACAACATCCATTACTTCTGTGCATTCCGGAGGAAATGTTTGTGCACACAGTGCTTCTTGATGCAAGATGCAATGGAATGTCAGCAACTTTCTATCCAGCGACTTCTGCAGTAAAGTCACAAAGCCCTTATGAGCTCCTGTCATACACTGTGCCCCATCAGTAGCCACTGACACCAGGTGGGTGGTCTTTATTTCTTTGGTTCTTAAACAATCCAAGACAGCTCACAGATGTCCTCCCCCGGTGTTTGGCCTTTTAGCGGTATTAAGTCAATAATTTCTTCCTGTGGCCCGGCAGCTCACGTATCGGCAGAACAGCGCTATTTGTTCAGTGTAATTTTTGTCTTTGGATGCATCACAGGCGATTGCGTACGCCAAAGCTGAATTGATATCTTCAATCTGCTGTCTGGTTCTGTCTTGGACAGTTTTCGCAGAGAGAGGCATGTCTTTTATTTGCTGCAAAATTTCATCTTTGTTTTTGAAGTCCGAGAATAGATGTTCTGAAATCTTAATAAATGTTTCTTTGAGGTATTCTCCATCTGTAAATGGCTTCCCATGCTTGACTATTTCCTGAGCAGCCCACGAAACTTTGCACATGTAGTTGAATTTGCAGTCTTAATCCACTTCTTGAAGTGACTTCTGCTCACATCAGCCTTCCGCATCAGCTCTGAAACAGCCTTTTTTTCGCTCCTCTCCTTCGGGATATTTTTTAGCAAAGGTGTTTGTTATCGAAATGTCTTGCAACATTTGACTTTTTGTTGTTTGCCAATTTTTCACCACATATTAAGCAGATTGGTAAACCAGTTTCATCAGCGGTGAAAGCAAAAAGAATCTGCCCACGTAGCATTAAACATTCTGTTATCTTCAGAAATTTTCCGTTTCTTGGATCTATCCATCATTTACCTTCCAGGCAGGGGTCAAAAAGTCAATAAATCACGCTGGTAGTGTGCTGGATAAATGCGGGCTGTCAGACATGTGAGGTAAGCCAGGCATTCGAGTGTCGCATCGGCGGATGTGACGCATATTTTGGGAGCTAAAAATATTAAAAACTATTTATTTTAATGTTATAAGTTTACCATAATCTTCAAATTCAGAATTATATTTTAAAAATGAACAAACTAAAATAAAATTTAATTTTAATAATATACTCATTATTTATTTTCCAAAGTCACAGGGAGCCACAACAGAAGGATGAAAGAGCCACACGTAGGGGTGGTACAATAGGCTATGTAGACAGTATAAGGTAGGCTATAGCCTAGGTTTGACTAAATCAATACCAGTGAAATTAAAGCACACTGCAAACAGTCAAAAACACATATATGCCCACACACAGCTACTAAATATAAGAAATGTATTAGTTTTTAACTCACCATTTGACTTTGCTTTTTTTACGAGGAAAGTATTAATCCAGTGCGCTCTCATAAATACACCTGCTTCTTTGGTAGCCTAGGCAGACACCTGATACATGCTGCTATCAATTGAGGATTTGAAAGAACCACCCACATTCTAAAATGTATCATGATTTAACAGCAGCCATTGCCATTTACATAGGCTAATTTGGGCAACTATGGGGAAAAAATGTGCCGCAGGACGCGTTTTTTTTTAAACAAAGTTTTCCGAGCAGCACTTGAATATTGCATTTGCCATCGCACATCTCGCAGCCCTGACCTTCCTTTTAAAGTAGCATAAAGTCACAAAACTCCGAGACCAACCCAACAAAATGGATAACAAGACAAACTTGTGATTATTAAACCAAAAACACAAGACGATGTAGGCTAAATTCCAGCAGTGCACTTCACAAAGCCAAGCCAGACTATTGCTGTGGGCTAGAACTGTTACAAGAGGTGAATTTATTAAGCGCACGGTATACAAGAATTGGCATAATACTGTCCTCATAAAGAAGTAAAGTCAAATGAGTCAAATGGTGAGTAAAAACAAATCAAATTTTTATATTTAGTAGCTGTGTGTGGGCCCTGTGTTGTTTTAATGTTTTTGCAGTGTGCTTTACTAGCCTAAATAATTTAGCTGATATTGATTTAGTCAAACTTATACCTTATACCGGCGTCTATATAATAATACTGATAGAAAGAAACCTACAAATGAAATAATATTTACAAATATGTTTTTATTGAACACTTTATTAAAGAGCCAGTGGTGTCGCCAAGAGCAAAAAATTGTATTTGGTGAGAGCATAGGTGTGGCTGCTACAACTAGGTCTAGGCTATTTAACATTTTCTGCATCAATAACTGTATGCATGAGGCAAAGAAGACAACGTGTTGAGTTGCTCTGCTATGTAAGCCTTATGCCGGCTTCAATTTCGTTATTAGCACTTACTGATCAATAAGTTCGTTACTTAACGAGTTTTCACTCTGTGAGAATATATCGCTCAGACAATATAGTCAGGTCCTTGGGATTTCAAAATGTGTAGTTTCCTTAAAAGGCAGCGCTATAGGCAATTATCCAAACTCTGAAACAAAAACTGGTCTTAACTTGGAGTTAGCCGTGCAGCCTCTGTTACCACGGTGATCTAGCCAGGTAAAAAGAGAGCCACCTTTGTGATACTGAAAACTCTGGCTTTAGACTCAACAGACCTCGCTCAGCCCTTAATCTCGCTTCGTAGTATACCCCTCTGGCTGAGTGTGAGCTCAACCTCAAGCTACCATTACACCCCAGCCTCGAAGCACACTAGGGCTGAATGGATTTACTTAATTTTTGTTAGGCTATCTCCAGCAAGGTTTGCAATCTGTTAAGGTGGCTTGATCAGGGCTGCCAAGTTTCACCAAAAGTTTGGAGTGAGATTTTGAGTGAGACCCAAAACCATGTCCTCTTTCCCACCCAATCATTTTTGCTAGTGTCCTGCAAGTTTAAATATTGTTCATAATAAATCAGAAATAAAAGACAATTGGAAAATGTGATAAAACATCAAAAATCTTATTAAAATAAACAAATTCATGAATTGCAAAGTCGTAGGACAGGTTTTAATTAAACATTGGGTGTGGACATATTATAAGTGGGGGTCTGGGGGTTCCCAAAAAATTTGAGCATTAAACACTTAATTTCCTGCATTCTAATTTGAATTTTATGAAGCAATGTGTGCCTTTTTCTGCATTCATTTTTATGTAAAGTAAAAGAGAACATTCACGAAGTTTTCGCTGACACAAATTTAATTGAATAGCCTACAATGCATGTGTAGTGCTTTCAAATATCTCCTGTAGCCTATTGTTAAAACATTTGGTTAAACTGTAATAGAGATAATTATTCTATGTATTCAACATTGTATGGTTTATCCAATTATCCAATTTCAATTCACCATTATTATATTAAATCTATGACACTTGATGTCTTCTCAGAACATATTTTTCCCACAGTAACCTCTAAGCTTAGTTACTCAATACATTCATTCAATTAATGTTGACAACATTTTAGAACAAAAATGTGTTGGTGTGTCAACCAGCCCAATAACATAATGCAAAACAAGCTTGAATATATCAAGTGAAGTGACCGATTTGAATTAAGGTGTTCTTACCTCTTTGTTCATTTAATACCGGCGTCCTTGTCGTCATTAATTTTCCACGCTAATTTGAACAAAGGGGCGGGACTGGGGAGGCGGTCTTTTGTGGATTTTGTAGTGTAACGCAGGCGTGGCCGTGGTGGTTTGCCAAGTGGCTACTTTCTTGACTCGTAGCCTGGTGCTACCAGACCATCGTACTTCATTTCATTTGTATAGAAGGTCTGGCAGTGCTTTTATTGGCAAACGTTCACTTACTTGGAGGCGGGTGTCTGTTAAGTTTAAAACTATTGGATCTGCCCAAGTGCCACTCTGGATTAGCCAACCAATCGCATAACGTTTGGTCGTCACGTGTCAATGTGAGCCGGCTTCTGGCAACTGAAACTGGAGAGCGCGACTTCGACGTCATCGTTCTCAGCCACTCGCTCTGTTCGCTGATTGGACCGGCTGTCGAATCTCCAGCAAAACTGGGAAATGGGCTGTACACCCAGACTGACTACTGAAGGGAAAATAAAATTTGGCCGGAAGTAGGCGGGCGGGCGTAGCCAGGCTAGCGGCTACGGGCTGCACACGGCCATGGATATTGTCCATGCCATGGACCTATAAAGAAACCGCGCTTGCAGAAAGCATGGCAGAAAGAGGATGTCACGGAACTCAGTCCGTTTAGCTTTTCAAAATAAGACTTTCAAAGTAAAAGTACCAAAAAAAAATATATATTACGGGGATTCATTTCTCTGCGTGAGAAATTGGAGGTGTGGCGTGTGAACTGGTTGATATGCGCGTGTCTCACGGCCAAAGCGTGAGACTTGGCCGCTCTGGTGTGATCAAAGCCTTATTACTGAAGTGTGGAGGAGACTGTGTCAGGAAGACTGAGAGACACCACCCAACCGAAATGTAAGTAGTCCTATTTCAAAAATAATTATGTCTGTTTGTTAGTTCAATGTCTGTAATGTGCTTTATTTTATCCCTCCTATAATAACCAACACCAACTGAAATGAGAGAACGCGGGGTTTAGTCGTTAGCATTAGCGCCCGCTAGCTTTACCGTTAGCTTTACGCTAAGTTATCCTGCCTTTGCAGTGTAACTGGCTTTATGAACCACACAGCTGTCCACTAGAGAGGGAGAAAAGAAAAAAATTAACGAAACCTAAAATACACAGTAACATTAATTATGAAACTGCTTTTCAATGGGTTTGTTCTCTGCTTCAAACCTCTGCATGTGCACATCTTCCTCTGATTATATTAGCCGTTCCTCCAATCATCCTCATCCTTTCCAAGGGGGGTTCCAATTGTGTGAACGTAGTCCACTTTTTCTTAAAGTTATCACTTCCACTTTTATACCACATCCTACCACTGCCACCAAATGTTACAAGGAGTCAAAGTTGAAAAATGACATACAAAATGGCTTAAAGCTGTAAAGCAATGAGGTGCTTTACTTGGGAAAAAAGGAGTGACAAAACTACAAAAAACGACGTCATCAACAAAGCAAAACAAAGATTCAAAAAGATTGATCAAAGAAAGTTCTTCAAAAATAACTCTACCGGCCACACACTGACTTTTAAAACTGACCCCAGTCACAAGCAGCAGGCTTTTAAAGGCCTAGCCCTCCCCTTAGCCAAACCTATTCACTTAACTATCAATCAACTACATGTAATTAACCCAGTTTACACTTTCGTTAACATTTACTTACTACACCCATTTTTCCCTCTCCCTGTATTGATTATGTCCATATCAGATCTTCCATAAACATGTTACTCTCACACCACAAGCTGAGCTACAATCACATGTCACCCCTGGGCCATACATCAGATGGTATCTCCCTTTTCAGCCCATCTGATTCACCTTGTTCTACCTGGGAAGAGTTGAACATGTTAGGTATACAGGATTGGAATAAACAATAATACCTTTGTGATAGTTAATCTGAATCTGTCTTAAAGTGACATATGGGCTTTATGTCACAGTATTTATATGGTAAGACAATCATTTCCATATTATCTGCTGCCCTCTCTTATTTTGAAATGGTGACTTAGGCTGTTTCTTTTTTTGTTGCAACTCCCCAGCCCATGCTTTTTCTTTTTTTTCTCCCCTAATGCAGACCTACTTCGATCGGCGCTCTTCATTGTGGCCCGTCTTATTGAATTTACTGTCAGTGAGGAACATGTGCTTTACTCTGTGGGAAAAAAATCCTTGGACATCATAAGGGCAATTGTGATTGTTTGACATAAGCATTGAGTGCAGCTTATTGGGGGTCAACCATTGTTCTGTAGACAGAGGCTAGTGCCTCAAAATAGAAAGCTTAACGAGGAATCCATTGATCCTCGAGGAATGCAAGCTGTATCACACGGAGAGCTAAAACACTCGTGCCCATCCCTGGTAGCTACTATTGTACTAAATGGTAACACTTACGTATGTTATGCAAATATGCAACTTGCTTGTTGGAAATGTTACTAAATGGGGAGCTTCCTCAGCAGTCATCTCTTTCCCCGACAATCCCCTCTGTGCACCAAAACGCGACATATGGGAATTGAACATTATAACACCTGCGGCTATAGTCCAGTGCAGCTTATAGTAAAGAAAATACGGTAAGATGTCTTCCTACCGTTGCAAGCTGATTTGCTCGAAGCGCCCCATAAAACCGCTCCATAGCCCCCTCGCCCCGCCCTTTCCCCCTGCTTCTCTCTTTTACTTTTCTCCCTTCACCCGTGGGGGCTATGTATGCAAGCTACAGGTTCAGCTCGGTGCAGCTCACACCACCTTAACGGGTCAAAGGGGCATTATAGAAGTGCGATTAATCTGCTAATTTTTTTAATCATATAATTTTTCTGTGATTAATTAATCGGAATTAACGCATTAATTTGACAGCCCTAGTAAAAACATATTAAGGAAGTCAGGTTAAGCCCACAGGATTTAGGGATACTGTGGGAGGGACTCTGGTCCTTGTTAGGGGGGTCGGGGGCATCCCCCGGAAGAAAATGTGCCTTTTTGAATTAAAATGCATCAATCTGTTGCACTTGAGGGGAAAATTTAGAGGCTATATCAAATCCTGAGATGCAGAAGGAACATTATGTTTCAGATTTTTTCTTAATCAGGCAGCACTCTTTACTTTGCAACTGTAAAAACAGTACAGTAGATTGGTCTGCAGACTCATGTTCTATGATGGAGAGACTAATTTCCACCGATACAGGGTGGTTAGCTACTTTTTATGAACAGCATAGAATTTACACATATAAATCGTCCTGTATGTGTGTGGGGGCCCTAAAGAGCTCATCATGAAGCCCCTTAGACAGAGCTACTAATGCTGTTTTCTTATGCTTTTGTATTTCTCCCCTACTAGTTGAGGGCCCATGATGATGATTTATTTCCTTATATTTAGGCTTATTCCTTTTTGGACCCTGTTATTGACATGAGTGACTGAACTCACGGGGCGACCATGGCTCAGGTGGTTAAGCGTGTTGGCCAATGATCCAAGGGTTGGCGGTTCAATCCCCACTCTGCCACCTGTGTCATGGTTGTTGTGTCCTTGGGCAAGACACTTCACCCACCTTGCCCTCGTATGAATGTGTATGACTGCTGTATGTTTGAGGTGGTGGTCAGAGGGGCCGTAGGCGCTGAATGGCTGCCACGCCTCCGTCAGTCTACCCCAGGGCAGCTGTGGCTACTATGGTAGTTTACCACCACCAGTATGACTGTGTAAAGCGTCTTTTGAGTGCCTTGAAAAGCGCTATATAAATCCAATCCATTATTATTATTAACTCTTTGACAATGCGACATGAAAAGTTACTATGAGTATCTCTGGCTTAGGGCCCCCTGAGGCCCCTGGGCCCGGTAGCATGCTCAAGAATGATTTTATCAGAGGGCGGGGCCCCATTCAATTGAATGGGTTGAAACATAGCTAAGGCCACTACTGGGCAAGAGTAACACTTTTTGTTTTTTGATTAGTCAAAAACATCTTGAGCAATTTGGATAATTTATTCTGTGTTGTGTTATTGTGTTCTACTAGTAAATATAAATTGTATTTATTTTATAAGCAATATGTCCTCCTATTAATACAAGAGTATAGGCCTACAGTAATAGCAAGTATTTTACCACTTCACAAGCATTAATTTAAAGATAAATGAAAATACCGTGATATAATACCGTTACCATCTATGCTTCAAATTATACCGTGATATACATTTTAGAGTTTAGACCATACCGTACAGCCCTACTGAAAACTCTGGCTTTAGACTCAACAGACCTCGCTCAGCCCTTTATCTCGCTTCGTAGTATACCCCTCAGGCCCCTTCTGAAGTGTTCCATGGCCCATGTAGTCATAGCCTTTAAAAAAATCATGTAATTTTTAATGCTTACCTGAGGTCATGGGCATTACACTATATTTACAAAAAACTATACATTTAACAGTTTAAACAAATACATATGTATTTGTACTGTTATTTATTGAATACATGTTGAAAAAGGATTAGGAGATTATGACTTTCTGTTTTATTAACATTTTACATAACGTTCTACCTTTTTCGTAATTTGGGTTGTACATAAATCCAAGCAGAGGACAAATCATTTTGTCATACACAATTTTGACAGTCCCCATTGCCTTTATATTCTTCTGGTAAGAAACTGACAACATGCCATTAAGTATGGTATTGTACCCAAACTAAATTGAATGTGTCTAATCCTTTGTCAGACTTTAACAATGCAATAGCATCACTTGTCCAAGGAATCTTAAAGTTTCAGCATTACTTCTAAATTTGAATAAAACAGCATTTTTCTTAAATTCCCTCATATTTGTTTAAAAAAATAAAGGAGTCTCTGCACCTTGAATAGACTCTGTGGTAAGTATACCTCTGCCATGCTTAGCTCAGTCTTCCCTCATTCCTATTACAAGAAGCAACACACTTCTACATCTTAATCTTACCCTCTACTTGTTTAATTAATTTAATAGGTGTTTGTTGTAATATATTTGAAGAATATGTGTTAATGTGTTTTTTCACCATGTGATGCTGCAACATTTCTTCTACAGTGAGACATGTGTGCAGTTCTCTCAGTACTGTATCCTTTTGTTGTACTAAATATTGACCATTTCTTCCTGGGTCCAATTAGTGTGGAGCCATGATGGAAAGTGAGTTAACAAGTTATTTATTACTGACTAATCTTTCAGCAGTAAAATTAACAACAAACTCATCAGAGGTAGAAGGCAAGCCATACACACTGGCATACTAATTGAACCCACTTTCTCAGGAAAGACATTAGTTGCACTACCCATTCCATTCCCACATTCATCAGGCCAACAGATGCGGTTGAAGCCAGCTTTACTGACAACTGACCAAAGGAGTGCTTTTTCTGAGCTAAGGGAGGAAGTACGGTTTTATTCTACCTGGGCAGCCTAGTTAACTTAAGTGCTTTTTATAGCAATTTTTTTTGTGTGTTCTGCCGTCCTGTGACTCCAGTAGTTGGTGTGATCTGAGGGCTGTACTAATAAGTAGTAAAGTTTTCAGTGTCATGAAGGTGGCTGTATTTTTACACACCAACTACTGGAGTCACAGGACGGCAAGAACACACAAAAAAGAATTAAAAAAAAATTGCTATAAAAAGCACTTATAAATTAACCAAGATGAATGTGATAATAAGGGAGGTTAGGTTACCCAAGGCAGGGTCGGTCGCTGCCTCATCGTTGATCATTCAAAGTGATTTGGTTAGCACTTAATAGTAATACGCATGCACAAGCCTGCTCAGTCTCAATCTGCTAGTGCTGAATAGCTGCTCTTCTTGAGTAAACCATTTCACTACATATGACATGGAAAATTAGACCATATGTATGTGGAAAATGTCTTGGTTGCACTGGTGATTGACTCTTTTCTGACACTATGTTGGCAAAATTTGCTAAGCTCCGATGGTACAGAATCTCTATACTTGATTATATTATTGAGTTAGATTTTGACGGGCCATATTATCTATTCATCTCATTTTGATGACTTGTTATCATCAATGACATCATCATTATTAATCTTCCTTTCATTGTTTCTGAAAATGGTCTTTCATAAGTGTGTGATCAATGAAAAGTGCTATTTATCCTGTTTAAGCACTCAGTACTACACATGTTATTTGCTCGGAGCTTGTTCCTTAACCCTCCTGTGTGAAGATCCAGTTGTGTGCATCCCCTCCAGTTTCTTTATTGGAGAGAATGGGACTCTGCTGGAGGTCATTGCTGGAAGTGTGTCTGCTGAAGAACTGATGAAAAGAATCAACAGAGTTACGCAGGTATGGGTGCTAAGGTTGCATTATAAAACATGCAATCTTCATTCACATCTCGACTGCTCTTTTTAAAACCTTCCACATGTTTTCACAGTATCCTACAGTAAATTGGAGAATTACATGCATGTTTTTAGCAATGCTAAAGTGTCCACAATTCATGGTGGATATTCACTCTGCCCAGACTATAGGGATGTTCACCCTAAACCGTTTAACCTTTAACCGATAAGAAGACCTTTAACTGTTTCAAAAGGCCAAACACAATTCATATTTTCTATTTTTTTTTTATATAAATCTTTTTATTGAAGAATTAAGGATGTGACATTTTACAGGAAGTAAAACAGTACTTCATTTACATGTTATCTTAACCAAATAAAACCTTATACAAACAACGGTTTAAGGATCTACACACTTAAAACAAGCACACATCTGCATGCCAACATTTCTACACCAATTGGTTAACAAGGCTTTAAACTCACAGTTTCACAATTGTCAGTGAGGCTACTCAGTTTCCACTAAATTAGGGTAGATGACCATTGATTTAAATAAACGTACATAGAAAAAATAAAAAAGAGAGAAGTAAAAAATAAAACAAAAAAGTGTCTCATAGCGATTGTACTCTCCCTGCAATAGTTAGAGGTAGACTGCTCCACTTCTGAACACCAGCTTTCATTTAGTTAATTAGGGGTGTAAAATGAGTTCCAAGAGGTGAAGGAACGCGTAATGTTTATTCCAAGATATTTGAAACCAGAATGTGTGAAGTGGAAGAGGAATGATTTTTGTTTAATTTGCATTGCCAACTCATTAATGGGGAAGTATTCGATTTTCTGATAATGTTTGTAGCCAGAAAAAGACCCCAAATTGTTCAATAGTGTTACAATTACGGGTGTGCTAGTTTCTGGATTGCTTACATAGATCAAGAGATTGTCTGCATACAGAGAGACGCGATGTTCCTCACTCCCACGGCCCACCCCCGTAACAACAACGACAACCTCAGTCCAATCGAGAGAGGCTCAATTGCCACTGCAAACAGGAGCGGCGATAAAGGACATCCTTGGCATGTCCCACCTGACAGGGGGAAACATTTGGAATGGGATTGATTAGTTTGAATACATGCTTGTGGGGACGAATAGAGCAGATGGATCCATCCAAAATTTCCCATTTTAAAGTAGCAAAAAATTAAGTCTCCAGAAGGATTGCTCTCTAATGTTCAAACTGAAAGAAATTTCTAAGATGAGTGGTGCATGATCTGAAATGATGGCCAAATATTCAACAGATTCCACTGCACAGATATCTATGAAAAAATAATCTATCCTTGAGAAAGAATGGCGGACATACTGTATATATTTGGAGGTCGGATTTTAAAGCCTCCATGCTATTTAATCTCATAAAATCTAAGCAATCTCCAGCAAGAAATAATCTATGAGAATCTAAATTAGGGAGGGATGACTTATTGTCGAATTCAGCATCGTCCCGGTTAGGGGCAAACACATTTACCAAAATAACAGGTTATTGAAATAGGAGGCCAGAGACAATGTCATATCGACCATTGGGGTCTCCAATTATAGCAGTTAGTGAGAATTGAGTTTGTTCATTAATCAAAATTGCCACTCCTTGTGATCCATTATTAAATTTGGAAGGGAAGATATGATTGACCCATGCTTACGAAGTCTGGTGTGATCTTATAACCCTAAATGAGTCTCCTGTTAAAATTAAACATCAATTTTCAATTGTTTAAGACAATTGTTTAAAATCCTAGACCGTTTCTTAGGACCGTTAATCCCCTTAACATTCCAGGACACAAACCTAACTGCAGCTCCCCCTATTTGGCTTGTACCACCTGCATTATCATAGCAGACATTCAAAATGGGTATGATTAGCCTGAACCACATGATGTATAAGTGTTCTGGCACCTGAGCGCGTAGCGATGCACACATCACCAGACAGCTAAACACTTTTCCCACGAAACTTGAGGACAGGATCGATAATGAAAGACGTAAATGATGTCGTCGACATGCACTTGTATGTCCATTTATTGAAGGTTGTTGAACAAGTTGTTTGTAGCAGGTTTAGACAGTGTTGGGAAAGTAATTTTTCTACGTGAACTAGTTCAAAGTTCAGTTCACACGCTTTAAAATTAACTAGTTCAGTTCATAATTCAAAATTCTGAACTAAGTTCACAGTTCAAAAATGAACTAGTTCATAGTTATCTTTTATGTTATAATATGTTGCTGCAGGCTATTATTTTTCTAAATAATTGCCACATACAATATAGAACCACAGACAGAAATTATTTCAATAACATTCAGACACTAGAAGCCAGCTGCAGCTTTTACCCCTACAGTATATTCTCAAAAACATGAGGAAAAAGTTGCTGTTTGAATGGTCTTTTTAATGAGGAATTATTCAAACAAAAACGGTTAAGGTGCAAATGTTTTTCCATTTTTATAATTTTCCAAACCTGGAAACAATTCACATGAAATTGCATTCAAAGAAAGCAATACTGGAAAATTATACCAGGCAGGTTCTACAAACAAATTACAACTTAAAATAGTACCAGAGAGTTCAGTCTTAAGTTTGCATATGTTTTCTTCAAATTTCTTGTTTAGCAGTGTCTGTACTTTTTTTCCTTGATGGCACATTGTTGGATGGCTGCAACCCCTTAATTAAGTTGATGAAAGCTGGGCTGTCCACTTTTCTCAAAGGCTGCAGGTCTCTGACATATACTGCAAAACCAGGTTGTCCAGCTGCGGCTGGGAGATGGAGACCACGGAGCCAGTAGAGGCTTTGGTCACATACTCTTTCGCTGCGTGACCAAACTCCTCTTCTCCGTGTAGAGCAGCTCGTCTGAGGCCGTAGGTCGCTACCGCTGGAGACGGACTGTTGCCAAACACATACATGGACCCGCATCCGGTATTCTACAACCTCGTCCGTAAGGTCGTTGTTCCTGAACCATAGGAACCAGAGAAAGTTCCTGTGATCTTCCCTCACGATGAAACTATGAAACATCTGTTACATGTCGGCGTTGAAGGCAACATGTTCACATCGAAAACGCATCAGAACTCCCAGCAAACTCTTGTTAAGATCTGGTCCGGTCAACAACACGTCGTTCAGAAACACTCCAAGATGTTTGGCGCTGGAGTCAAACACAACTCTTATTTGACCTGGTTTGTGGGGGTGATACACTCTGAATGTGGGTAGGTACCAACAATCCTCTCCATTAGACAATGGAGTAGCCAGCTCTGCATGATCTTGATTGAAGATACGTTGCATGAAGGTGACAAAATGCTGCTCTATCTCTGGCTTTCTTCCGAGCGTGCGACAAAGAGAGTTGAAACGATTCAGAGCTTGCTCTCTTTTGTTAGTTTATTATACTATTTATGATTGTTAGGCAGACGTGGTCTTTACGGGTGGAACGGAAGTGGGGCTACCCAGCTGTTACCGTCGTCGATGTAGTTCTTTTTATCCATCATCTCGATGAACAGCTTGTCTTCAATAGAGGGAGCAACCTTGTTGTCATCTTCGGTGCGTTGGAATATCTTGCTTCCCAAGGAGTCATCGTAACCACATCTCTCTGCTTTGCAAGACAGTGGTGAGCTTGGCGGTTCACAGCGACTTTTGGAGCTTTGGGTCTTCACAGTGAGCTTCTCTTTAACTGTGAGATGGTTCAGACAGGGTGAGATGTGTGAATGGAGGCCGTTGTGCAATTTTGTTTGCTATGTGCAGGTACAGCGTTTGTGCTAACATGCAGACAGTACAAGGCACAATTAAAGAAAACTTCTACTGTTTTGGTGCAATACTATGCAGACACACTAAATACAAATAATGGACCATACACTTAACATGTGTATGCACATCAAAGTGCAAATTCAACTTTTTAAAGTTCCTTTTTGGATGGGGGGCTGTTGTGCGATTATTGTGGACAATACTGTGAAGTGATAGCCTATAATTTATTAATGGTTATTATAAGCCTACTTGCTTGATTTCTTTTTAAATAGAGAGGTTATTGGTCGTTTTGAAACGTATATCTCCCAATTTAAAACATAAAAATAAAGCAGTATCAACAATTCTGAAAATAAATCTTCTTGGCCTACACTAGCATGCTGTTTTAAAAATAACTCAATAGTTGAAATAATAATTACAATGTGTTTTCCCCTTAAAATGACTAAATGCATTTCAAAGACAGTAAAAGTGTGGCACTTCTGTAAACTTACTGAAACTTGCAGGGGCCATCACTCTCATGCATTCATCAGACTTTTCTCTGCGCTGTCTGAGCTGATAGATAGGTTGTGTTGCCACAGTGATGTGGAGTCTTAAATGGTTCTAGCACTTATTTTTGTTCAGCTAAATATCCCCATAGAACAGCGCTGCGTTTTCTTTTCGCCACCAGTTCAATGATGGCTTGCTTAACCCATTGATGACGGCTGCTGCGCGACGCTACATTGTATCTCCTACCGGCTGCTGCGTAGCGCAGCATTGTTATTTTATCTAATTTTCATAACGTGCGCAGCATAGAATAATAATAATGATAATAATGATAATAATAATAATACATTTTATTTATATAGCGCTCTTCTCTCACTCAGAGCGCTTAAATGCACTGTCATTGGTTTAAATACAAATGAGGTGGGTTTTGTTGATTTTTTTAAAGATTTTTTTACGACCACGTGACCACCCAAATAAATAAATAAATAATAAAAAATTAGCCAGCGATAGTGTATTACAGAACAGTTAGTGGCGTTCGGAGCGCAGAATCTAGGCCTACTATAGATTACTGATGAAAATCACACAACACATTGCATCTATTTATTAACAATATTTAAGAATTGAGGCTATATTTTGCTGCTCCAACTCAAATTCAGCCCAGCCAGGCGATAGTTAAGTTTCAGTTTCGTTTTCATCTCCGTGGTATACAGCCATTTGGACCAGCTGATCGGCTCCCGACAGCAAGAGTCATTCTGCGTTTCAGTTGTACTGAGAAGTCGGATTTATGGTGCCAGTGATAATTGAACTAAATAATAAAATAAAGCTATCTCCTCCTTCCTATATCTGGTAGACGTTGACAATTCGTACTATTTTTTCAGAAAACCCTCAGGCATTAAGGAATGCATCCTAGATTGCCATAATCATCAATGGGTTAAGCTCGCATGCATGCCATAGTCACGCGCACAGAGCTGCCGACACAGAGCAGCTGATAGAGAAACGCTTGGAGACACATGCACACATTTATTTAACGCAAATCGCGGCCTTTCGCCCTGAGGTCCTCTGTAAAATTTTCCGAGCGACAGCCATGTTGCTTTCCCCGCTAAGCGACAAGATGCCCATAGTACAGCCTGAATGTTACATACACCAACACAGAATGCTTTTGCTCATACTCCACTAATTTATCTTAACCACAGCAGTCTATGCCTCATTTTTAATAACACAACGGATAGGAAGCTACCTGTGCTTTTTTTTAAACGGTGAAACTAAAATAATAGTTTTTATTGGTAGTTTTGCCTGACTGGTGTATAGCTATTAGCTTTGGGACAAGCAACCAGCTTTTGCTCATAACACGCTGTTTATATTCCCCACAGCAGTCTGAAAATGACTCGTTTTTAACATGACAAAGGATGGGAAGATATTCCTGTAGAAATCACACTTTGAAGCTACTGTTTTCACTGGTTTAAATCGTCTGAGTCTTATTTTTAGCGTTAACGCCCATGTAGCTTCAGTTGTAGCACCAAGTTTTGCTCCTAATACACTAACTTAGCTTTCCCCTTGCAGTCTAATAATGCCTCGTTTTTAATAACACAACGTATAGGAAGCTACCTGTGCTTTTTTTAAACGGTGAAACTAAAATAATAGTTTTTATTGGTAGTTTTGCCTGACTGGTGTGTAGCTATTAGATTTAGGACAAGCAACCAGCTTTTGCTCATAACACGCTGTTTATATTCCCCACAGCAGTCTGAAAATGACTCGTTTTTAACATGACAAAGGATGGGAAGATATTCCTGTAGAAATCAAACTTTGAAGCTACTGTTCTCACTGGTTTAAATCGTCTTGAGTCTTATTTTTAGCGTTAGCGCCCATGTAGCTTCGGTTGTAGCACCAAGTTTTGCTCCTAATACACTAACTTAGCTTTCCCCTTGCAGTCTAATAATGACTCGTTTTTAACATGACAAAGGATGGGAAGATATTCATGTAGAAATCAAACTTTGAAGCTACTGTTTTCACTGGTTTTAATCATGTCAGGTCATGTCAAATTGTTCAAAGTATGGCTTAGCTCCGGGTAAACACTGTGTTCGCAATCACGCAGTGTCTCTCTAGTATCGCGAGAGCACGGCAGAGACGGTGGGAGAGCCCCATGGACATATAAAGAAAGCCCGGCAGAGAGGTGGGAGGGGCCAGCCAGATCGCACAAATATAGGTCATCCTGAGACCAGAGGGCAATCAGGGTATAGAGGCTTGCTACAATAAATGATCTGAACGGGTTTTTCAGCAAACATCTAAAAAAATAAGTATTAGGGACTACTTAGACCATTTAAAATTGACAGCAAAGAGTATAATATGTGAGCTTTAAGAAATAAAAATCCAAACTTACCCAACCCGCACTGAACGAATAATGCGCGGAACTGACGGTGATTTAAACCTTTTGCCATTATTTTGTTGACAATCTGAATGACAACATCCATTACTTCTGTGCATTCCGGAGGAAATGTTTGTGCACACAGTGCTTCTTGATGCAAGATGCAATGGAATGTCAGCAACTTTCTATCCAGCGACTTCTGCAGTAAAGTCACAAAGCCCTTATGAGCTCCTGTCATACACTGTGCCCCATCAGTAGCCACTGACACCAGGTGGGTGGTCTTTATTTCTTTGGTTCTTAAACAATCCAAGACAGCGTCACAGATGTCCTCCCCCCGTGTTTGGCCTTTTAGCGGTATTAAGTCAATAATTTCTTCCTGTGGCCCGGCAGCGCTCACGTATCGGCAGAACAGCGCTATTTGTTCAGTGTAATTTTTGTCTTTGGATGCATCACAGGCGATTGCGTACGCCAAAGCTGAATTGATATCTTCAATCTGCTGTCTGGTTCTGTCTTGGACAGTTTTCGCAGAGAGAGGCATGTCTTTTATTTGCTGCAAAATTTCATCTTTGTTTTTGAAGTCCGAGAATAGATGTTCTGAAATCTTAATAAATGTTTCTTTGAGGTATTCTCCATCTGTAAATGGCTTCCCATGCTTGACTATTTCCTGAGCAGCCACGAAACTTGCACATGTAGTTGAATTTGCAGTCTTAATCCACTTCTTGAAGTGACTTCTGCTCACATCAGCCTTCCGCATCAGCTCTGAAACAGCCTTTTTTCGCTCCTCTCCCTCGGGATATTTTTTAGCAAAGGTGTTTGTTATCGAAATGTCTTGCAACATTTGACTTTTTGTTGTTTGCCAATTTTTCACCACATATTAAGCAGATTGGTAAACCAGTTTCATCAGCGGTGAAAGCAAAAGAATCTGCCCACGTAGCATTAAACATTCTGTTATCTTCAGAAATTTTCCGTTTCTTGGATCTATCCATCATTTACCTTCCAGGCAGGGGTCAAAAAGTCAATAAATCACGCTGGTAGTGTGCTGGATAAATGCGGGCTGTCAGACATGTGAGGTAAGCCAGGCATTCGAGTGTCGCACATCGGCGGATGTGACGCATATTTTGGGAGCTAAAAATATTAAAAACTATTTATTTTAATGTTATAAGTTTACCATAATCTTCAAATTCAGAATTATATTTTAAAATGAACAAACTAAAATAAAATTTAATTTTAATAATATACTCATTATTTATTTTCCAAAGTCACAGGGAGCCACAACAGAAGGATGAAAGAGCCACACGTAGGGTGGTACAATAGGCTATGTAGACAGTATAAGGTAGGCTATAGCCTAGGTTTGACTAAATCAATACCAGTGAAATTAAAGCACACTGCAAACAGTCAAAAACACATATATGCCCACACACAGCTACTAAATATAAGAAATGTATTAGTTTTTAACTCACCATTTGACTTTGCTTTTTTACGAGGAAAGTATTAATCCAGTGCGCTTCATAAATACACCTGCTTCTTTTATAGCCTAGGCAGACACCTGATACATGCTGCTATCAATTGAGGATTTGAAAGAACCACCACATTCTAAAATGTATCATGATTTAACAGCAGCCATTGCCATTTACATAGGCTAATTTGGGCAACTATGGGGAAAAAATGTGCCGCAGGACGCGTTTTTTTTTTTAAACAAAGTTTTCCGAGCAGCACTTGAATATTGCATTTGCCATCGCACATCTCGCCCTGACCTTCCTTTTAAAGTAGCATAAAGTCACAAAACTCCGAGACCAACCCAACAAAATGGATAACAAGACAAACTTGTGATTATTAAACCAAAAACACAAGACGATGTAGGCTAAATTCCAGCAGTGCACTTCACAAAGCCAAGCCAGACTATTGCTGTGGGCTAGAACTGTTACAAGAGGTGAATTTATTAAGCGCACGGTATACAAGAATTGGCATAATACTGTCCTCATAAAGAAGTAAAGTCAAATGAGTCAAATGGTGAGTAAAAAACAAATCAAATTTTTATATTTAGTAGCTGTGTGTGGGCCTGTGTTGTTTTAATGTTTTTGCAGTGTGCTTTACTAGCCTAAATAATTTAGCTGATATTGATTTAGTCAAACTTATACCTTATACCGTCTACTAGGGGTGTAACGGTACACTAAAGTCATGGTTCGGTACGTACCTCGGTTTTGACGTCACGGTACAGTACGGTATGGTTCATAGTTAACGGAGAATGAACAGCTTTAGCTGTCAGTAACTAGCTGACAGTATGTAGCATACAAATAAAATGCATAGCAAATATAAAAATGCTGCTGTAATTCTCCAATAAATAAAATACTTATTAAATACTAGTGTAGGTGCAGCATTAACTAAAATTGCAATGAAAAAATATAGTGTTAATGCTGACCTCCGCTCTCTGATCATGGTGCTGAAACACCGTTTCTCTACAATATGCATTGTGAACGTGAGATGAAGGCCAATAGGTTGCATTTTAGTGCTTAGTGTGAGAGAGGAGAGAAAGAGAGTGAAAGAGGAGAGAGAGATTTAGAAACTCCAGGGATTGTGTATGTAGTCGGAATATAGGACCGTCGGTCTTATGCCCCTCCTTTTTTAATAATCGGACAAACGGCACTTCGGACCAATGTGTTCCGTTTTCGTAACATTGAACCGTCGGCATAGTGGCATGCCGATCTAATGGGAAATATTTCGGACCATTGAAACGTCGGAACAATGAGGCGTCGGAATTATAGGCAGGCCCCGGTCTGAGTATTTCAGAAACTTCTACTGGGAATTTCACTCACAACCATCTCTAGGGTTTACCGAGAATGGCCCTAAAAAGAAAAAATATCTAGTGAGCGGCATTTGTGTGGAAGAAAATGCCTTGTTGATGTCAGCGGTCAGAGGAGGATGGGCAGACTGGTTCGAGATGATAGAAAGGCAACCCTAACTCAAATAACCATTCGTTACAACCAGGGCATACAGAATACCATCTCTGAACGCACAACACGACCAACCTTGAAGCAGATGGGCTACAGCAGCAGAAGACCCCACAGGGTGCCATTCCTGTCAGCTAAGAACAGGAAACTGAGGCTACAATTCACACAGGCTCACCAAAATTGGACAACAGAAGAATGAAAAAATTTTGCCTGGTCTGATGGGACTCGATTTCAGTTGCAAAGTTTAAATGGTAGGGTCAGAATTTGGCATAAACAACATGAAAGCATGGATCCATCCTGTGGTGCACCATCAACCATGCCTCGTTCAAAGTCACTTAAACCCCCTTTCTTCCCCATACTGATGCTCAGTTTGAACTTCAGCACGTTGGCTTGACCACTTCTAGGTGCCTAAATGTATTGAGTTGCTGCCATGTGATCGGCTGATTAGCTATTTGTTTTTACAAGCAATTGAACAGGTGTACCTAAAAAAAAAAATGGCCGGTGAGTGTATGTGTTGTGTATTTAATCACAGAGGCCACAGTGTTGTTATTGTCCCATAAACAGTTGTATGAAAATGTTTTTTATACAGTATATTAACCAAGCCATATAGCAAACAGTCCCAAGGAAAGTGTGTAAACCGAAAGCTATGCTTAATTTCACCTTTTTGTAGATTGTAGATTTACTGTTCTCCAGCATCATATTTACTCTCCAGTGAAGCTCGTAGAATGCCCTGGCCTTATCTGGAGTCTCAAAGAACAGCGTCTGTCCGTCGTGCAGGATGCGGAGCTGGGCGGGATAGATAAGAGCGAACCTCTTCTTTAACAGGAGGGGTTTCCCTTCTTTAAAGGCAGCTTGTTTCTTGCCGAGTTCCGCACTGACGGCCTCGTTGAAAAATATCTTTTGTCCCCTGAAGAACAGCTGCTCTCGTTTCCTTGTTATTATGCGGTGTTTGTTTTGGAAGGTGTGGAAGAGCAAGAGGAATATCCTTGGCCGTTTGGAGCTGGGGCCGGAATCGGCGGCCAGCTCGGGTCCCACTCGGTGCGCACGGGAGATAATGAGGCGTTGCGGGAAGAATTATTTTCCCAGGACTTCCTTGAAAAATTCAGTCATCAACTTAATTGTGTCCGGCACCTCCATATTCTCCGGTATGCCGACAACTCACCGTTTGCCCCTACGGGAGCAATTTTCTAAGTCCTCCACTTTGTTTTTCAGTCTGAAGTGCCGTGTATGTTCTTTTGATAGCCTTGATCCTGTCGCTGTGGTCGTTTAACCCTTCCTCCGTGTCATGGATACTTTCTTCGTGGGAGTCTAGAAGATTTTACCCTCTACAGGGATTTTTTCAGGAAAGAGTCCATTGACTGTGCGAGGTTGGATAGAAGCACCGAGTGGAGCTTAGCAAGATCAGAAGGTAACTTCGAGCTTGGGCTAGCTTGTGCATCCATGTTGTGTTCACTTGTAGCAGCCAAGTCTCTTTGGACTCATTTAGCTGTGCAAAGATATTTGATACGTTTTACGTAATCAACTCAAAACCCACCAAACTTAATGCTGAAAAAGTGAGGTAGAAAGTAAAAAGTTATTCGGCAGCCACTTCTCATGCATCTGCTCGCTACATGCTCTAACCGGGAGTCGACATACCCAGATTTTGTTGAAAACTGAGTATCCACAATTCAAACAGTCCTCACTTGCGGTGCAGTGGCGGCAAAGTGAGCTGCTTATTGAAAGCCATTATATCACAACTCCAGATGACCCTCTGAACGTGCATGTTGTTTTTCCGGTAATGATCTTTCCCCCTGTTGTGACAGATGCATGCTCAGGAGATTGGAGGTGGGACAGAGTTACCACAGGCTCCAGTTGAGACCAGCACACTCCAGCCTGCTCCAGCAGCAGCAGCCAAACACCTTCCAGGAACATCTAAAGGTCAGTGAGTCTGGATCACAGCCACGTTTTATTCATGACATGATGCCAAAATTTGACTACAATTTAAAGTCAAGCAAAAAGGTAGAAACTAGGGCTGTCAAACGATTAAAATGTTTAATCAGATTAATCACAGGGTAGCTGTGGATTAATCATGATTAATTCTACTATTTGAAATATGCCCGAATAATTCAAATTTTCTCTGTATATGTTGTAGGAACGGAAAGATAAATGACAGAAGGTGGATGTATACATTTAAAATTTATTTTTTTATTAATTGAAAATCCAAAGTATGGTGGTAATATTGAAAAAAAAATTCAGTATTTAAAACATGTTGAACATAATTCAATTTGGCTGTCTCTTTGCTATGTCTTAGCAAATATAGGCTATACTGTAGAATGGCATTTATTTGGTTAATCCATAGGTTTTGCATTCCTGAATACAACTGTGTGTGTTTGTGTGTGTGCAAACGTTCTGGGGGACTGTTTATTTGTGACAGAAAGCCAACGTTATGTTGATGTCTCGTAATAATCACACACACCTCTGAAAACTGCAGATGTTTGTGTCCTCCCTCTGCTCTTAACAAAGCAGACAATGTTTCTCCTCCTGTTGCTTCCAACATCAACTGCGGCCCGCGACACAGACATGGCCATTAGCAGTTCAAAACATAGGCTTTGTTTGGCTGATCCTGATCCTAAATAATGCATTAATTCCGGAAATTAATCACACTGCGTTAATTGTGTCAGCCCTAGTAGAAACAGAAAAACCTTATGCTACGAACACACCGCACTCTGAGGCGCAGCGGTTGGCTGTGCGAATCGCAGGTTCCGCGCCGCGTGATCATATTGGGTCATATTGTGTCCGCTGCCCGACCAGAGTAGCCTTCTCTACTCTGGGGATATGCTGGTGCTAACCGGTGCTGAGGGGACCAGTCTGCTGTGCTGATGGTGCTTTACCCAAGCTAACCGGTGCTAACTTCATATAAAGCAAAACTGATAGCTGTACTCAGGCAACAGACAAATATTCACAGAACTTATGGGAGCCCGACCTACTCGCTCACCCTGAGCATGGACCATAGATATTATATAAAAGGCATGGACATATAAAGAAGACCCTGAGCCACGCCTGCTCATTTTTCCGGTCCTTGTAGAGGACGCTGGTGATGTCATAGAGCACCGGGATCCCACAAACTGTGACTATTATGTTTTCATCCATCTTAATTTCCTCTGTGCATCGTCCTGAAGCAAGTGACATCGGGAGGAGCTCAACGCTGATTGGCTATCGTGGCGCTGCCGCGGCAAAAAGATCAGTATTTTCAACTGTTTCAACTGACCGTTCGTGTGGCACCGAGCAAAATTCATTGACTTTGTATGTAAACTCGCTGCGCGGTGGAGTGCGGTGTTTTTTCCGCACCTTTACACTCCACAGAAGAGTGTTCAACCACAGTTCAGTCACATTGCAAAATTATTTGTACGCATACATCTCTCTGGGTACGCTTGTAATTGTTACTGATGTTTTTTTGTATCGATTAGTATCTGAGTGTCAAATTTTTTTTACAACCATAAATACAGTGGCTTGCAAAAGTATTCATACCCCTTGAACTTTTCCACATTTTGTCATGCTAGGACCGGACACGTACATTTATTTTATTTGGATTTTATGTGATAGACCAACAGAAAGTGGGACATAATTGTGAAGTGGAATGAAAATTAAACATGGTTTCCCATTTTTTTTTTATATAAATAAAACCTGATAAGTATGGCGAGTAGTATTCAGCCCCAGAGTCAATACTTTGTAGAACCACCTATCACTTCAATTACAGCTGCAAGTCTTTTGGGTATGTTTCTACCAGCTTTGCACATCTACAGACTGACATTTTTGCAGACTCCAAACTAACAGGGCAGAAAAACAGAGGTTTTCCCTCCTGTATTTGGCTCCATCCATCTTCCCATCAACACTGACCAGCTTCCCTGTCGCCCCATAGCATGATGCTGCCACCACCGTGTTTCAGGCTACCCCCTGGAAGTGTTTGGAAATGTTGCACATGTTAAAGTTCAAATGCATCAGTCTGGTAAACTTTGAGAGAAAATTCATGAGGTTAGATCCAAGTTATGAAATGGCTTTTAAAGTTATAGCAGTATATGAACATCTGTTTGTCTGATATTTGAAAATGTCACCTTTTTTTAAACATGAAAAAACAAAAAAGTATTTAATTAAATGCATCACTTGATATTTTAATAAAAAGCCAGGGTTTCAATTAAATTGCATGTTGCAAATGAGGCTTGTACGGTGGCGCTGAGCATTCAGCAAATAAAAAAAATGTCTCACCTTATCTAGCAATAAGAACACCAGGATCTTGTAATTACGACATCAGGATCTCGTAATTATGAGAAAAGATCTCGTAATTATGACATCAGGATCACCCCTCTCATTCATCAATAACGTGGCTGGCTGGCTACAGGACGGCAATGATGACTCTATCCGACGTTATCATATTGTATTCCTGTGAACATTGATGTGCCACAGATGTCTGCACAATGTTGACATACTCATAGTAATACCCTCCTCACTTTTAAGAAACATCAATATTTCCCAATGCCTTAATCCGAGCAGGAAATAAAAGACGATAACGTCGGATAGCGTCATCATTGCCACGTTATTGATGAATGAGAGGGATGATCCTGATGTCATAATTACGAGATCTTTTCTCATAATTACGAGATCTGATGTCGTAATTATTAGATCCTAGTGTCTTAATTGCAAGATAAGGTGAGAATTTTGGCGAGAGAAGATAAAGGGGAGATGAGCCGTGCAGCACAGAGCGTTCATGCCCCGCTGCAATATATCAATCCTAGGGGTAAACTCAATGGATATATTTAGTTGTGCATGTGTACACGCTTTTATAAATGTTTATTCATGTAACTAAGTGTAGGAGAAAGTTTAAAGGTTCAGCTATTTAAAAGCTCCCCAAGACAAAGTTGCTCGCAGTGCAGTAACCTAGCCGGGCCGGTTGACAGTGAGCGACTGATGCTCCTGCTGCTTGCGGTGCGCGGTCGCGCGCAGTGCCACAGAGGCGCAGACACAGAGCAGCTGATAGAGAAACGCTTGGAGACACATGCGCACATTTATTTACCGCAAGTCGCGGCCTTTCGTGCAGTTATGACCAGTGTTGGGAATAACGCCGTTCTTTTTTCAATAACGGGGTAATCTAACTAATTACTTTTTCCGTCGTTACAACGCCGTTATCGTTACTGAACGTTAAATGCTGTGCGTTGCTATGAATTGATTGAATAAACTGTGTAATCCGAGCGCACCCCTGGCTCCATACTACACAAACTGCTAGTGAGGAGACCGGTGTGTTTTAAGTTGTGTTTTATTCAGTGTGGATGACATTATAACTTTCAGTTAGCGCCGTCACGTCAGTCAGCCGGAGCGCCTGTTTAGTGAAGTTTCTTTTTCTTTCTCTCTCTGTTGTGTGAGCGTGCACGTTGCTGCAGTAACCACCTATCAATCCACGGTTGAAACGTGCTCTCCCTGAGTTTGTTTGCATCGCCCTTGTGAGTAAGTGCATGGAGTTTCCTGATCTCTATAAATTATAATTTAGGCATGTTATTAAACGGCCGCGATTCGCCGGTTGCAACAGCTGTTTAGCGTGTCATCACGAGCCGAATATTGCTGTTGTTCTTTTCCTGGGATCTGTATGCTGCTGTGCATGTTAAAGAAGGAAATAAACATAGGATACATCCTTACTCCTCCTCTCATCGTCTCATGCTTCATAGTCTGACGTTTTTGGCCTTAAGTGGTGTTTTAGCCGACACCCCTGAAGTGAATCCAGTGATATTAGCAGATCAGCACGGTACATTCAGCAGTTTCCTCTACTACTTTTGTTGAGAACAAAATACTTGAAGTGCAGGATAAACCTCTTGCTGTCTGTTGATGTGCAATACATATTGAAGGTTATGTAGCCTACAAGTAGGCCTACCTGTCTGTTCTACTCATTTCAACTGACTTGTGAAAACTGCTCAGAAAAATCCAAGTTTGTTGACATAGCAACTTTTTTTTTTACAGTAGGCTAACACAAATAGTTACTTTCCCTGGTAACCAGTTACTTCTATTATAAAGTAATTCAGTTACTAACTCAGTTACTTTTTGGAACAAGTAGTGAGTAACTATAACTAATTACTTTTTTAAAGTAATGTTCCCAACACTGGTTATGACCATGCACAAGCACACATCGCGCTTGCTAGTACATTAATTGTGTAGCATAAAAAAATAAACTAAACCAAAAGAAATTAAATTAAATAGGGGAGAGTGGGGTGAGATGTGCCACTTTTTACTTAAAGTGAGGCCTTGACAGTAAAGTCTCCAACTCAAATATATACATATATTTCAGGGTGTTGTGCATCCCCGGCAACAATAACTTTGGATCTGAAATAAACTGTTTAAGAAATATAGCTTTCGAAAAAAAAGTTGTCTCGTGGCACAACCTGCCCCCGGTGTGGTGTAAGTTGTGCCACAAGAGAAAATACCATGGGGTAAATTGTGCCATTGATACAGTGGAGGAAATAAGTATTTGATCCCTCACCAATTTTGTAAGTTTGCCCACTTACAAAGAAATGAGTGGTCTATAATTTTAAAGCTAGGTTTATTTTAACAGTGATAGACAGAATATCAAAAAGAAAATCCAGAAAATCACATAAAAAAGAATATATAAATTATTTTGCATTTCATTGAGTGAAAAAAGTATTTGATCCCTTTCCAATTATAAAGAATTCTGGCTCCCACAGATTAGTCCTCGTGCTTTAAAAAGGTATTCTTAATCTCAACTAGTTTCCTCTATAAAACACATCTGTCTCAATGTGTTGCCAGTATAAAAGACACCTGTCCACACAGTCAATAAATCAAACTCCAACATCTCCATCATGGGCAAGACCAAAGAGCTGTCTTAGGACATCAGGGACAAGATTGTAGACCTGCACAAGGCCGGAATAGACTACAAGACCATTGGCGAGAAACTGGGTGAGAAGGAGACAACTGTTGGTGAGATTATTAGAAAATGAAAGAAACACAAAATGACCATCAATCTCCCTCGGTCTGGGGCTCCATGCAAGATCTCACCTTGTGGGGTATCAATGATCATGAGAAAGGTGAGGGATCAGCCCAGATCTATACGGGAGGAGCTTGTTTATGATCCCAAGGCAGCTGGGACTACAGAAAACCATTGCTAACACACTATGCCGTAATGGATTGAAATCCTGTAGTGCCTGTAAGGTCCCCCTGCTCAAGAAGGGACATGTACAGAACCGTCTGAAGTTTGCCAATGAACACCTTAGCGACTCAGAGAATGCTTGGGAGAAGGTGATGTGGTCAGATTAAAACAAAATCAAGTTATTTGGTATCATAGTGACTCGCCATGCTTGGAGGAAGAGGAGTTCTGACTATGACCCCAAGAACACCATCCCCACAGTCAGGCATGGAGGTTGAAGCATTATGCTTTGGGGGTGTTTCTCTTCAAGTGGACAGGTGGACTTCACTGCATAGAGGGAACTAGGGATGGGGCCATGTACCATGAAATACTAGGTGACAACCTCTTTCTCTCAGCCAGGTCTGTAAAAATGGGTCATGGATGGGTCTTCCAGCACGCCAATTACCTTAAAAATACAGCAAAGGAAACAAAGGAGTGGCTCAAGAAGAAGCACATTAAGGTCATGGAGTGGCCTAGCCAGTCTCCGGACCGTAATCCAAAAAATCTGTGGAGGGAACTGAAACTCAAGCGACAACCTCGAAACCTTAAAGATTAGGAAAGGATCTGCAAAGAGGAGTGGTCCAAATATCCTCCTGAGATGTGTGCAAACCTGGTCATCAACTACAAGACATGTCTGACCTCTGTACTTGCCAACAAGGGTTTGTCCACCAAGTACTAAGCAATGTTTTGATAGGGGATCAAATACTTATTTCTCTCAATGAAATGCAAATACATTTCTATCTTTTTTTTAAATTTTTTTTTTTAAATTTCTGGATTTTCTTTTTGATATTCTGTCCATCGCTGTTAAAATAAACCTAGCATTAAAATTATAGACCGTTAATTTCATTGTAAGTGGGCAAACTTACAAAATCAGTGAGGGATCAAATACTTATTTCCTCCACTGTATATATCTCATAAACTGTAATGCAAGACAAATCAATTAGACAATCACTTATTTAAGGTTTATTTAAAGTAAATAAAGTAAATATTTTACAAATATTGAAGGACAATTTTCTTAGAACAAGGCCTAGCAGATCTAACGGTTTTACCTGCAAAGCTCACAATGACAAAGTCATTGTCTTTCTGAACTCTCATCAGTGGTGTCGTTAAGTGGAATGGAGATGTCAGTCTCTTCTGAGCTACTGTAGACAATCACTTTCTTTTGGTGACCAGCGTATACAGCCATGCCAATGGCACAACTCTCAGAAATTTACTTTGCACTAGCTGCTCCGCCCTTGTAGAACCAACTGCCACCTGGCATATGCGATTCCCCCTCCATTTCTGCCTTTAAATCAAGGCTCAAAACCCATCTGTACACCCTGGTTATTCCTCCCCATTAACTATATTACCTCTACACTACTATCTTTATTTATATGTGGATGTCTGGGCTTTATGTCTTTTATTTTTGTTATTGTTATTTTACCTTCATTTTTTACCTACTGAATGCACTATATTCAGCACTTTGGACAGTGCAAACTGTTATAAATGTGTTTTTATAAATACATTTTACTTACTTACTTATTTACTTCACCCCAGGCCCTCTGGCACAAATCACCACAACCCCAGAATTTTGGATAATAAGCATGATGCAGCAGTTTAGGGCTGACATCGTGCAGTCTATATAGACACTAAAGCACTAAAACATGTGTCAATGGTTTTCAAACGTGTCTATAATTGTTCAGACACAATAATCAAAAAACATTGATCATGGAAATTTTACTTTGAAAGGCAAAAAAGAGTTTTTTGAGCTTATATGTGCTTATGTCTTATTCCATGTTTCTCCCTTCTTTACAGGATGAGTCAAATGGATGGCTCTTCTTTTTTTTTTCAATTATGATTTTTATTCATTCCCTTCACAGGCAATCAGACATTAAATCAGCAGTGTTTTACATTTTGTTCACCAAAGAACGAAAACAAATGAGCAAATGAGACAACAACCAGAGCAATATCAGTACATTGCACACAAACCCATTGCATCCATACATTCCGACCCAAACGCGCTGACAACATACGTATAACATACGTGGTAAACGCTTTACCTAGAAGGAAACTATTTTCTCCCCCCCTATAATTCCCTCCCCATCCCACCCGCCCCGCCCCGCCAGTTGAACATGGTGCACTGTAGGTTATTTTAAAATATAATGTACATTAGGCTTCTCGTCACTCAAATTTCCCTGACCTGTGATAGAAATGGTTCCCAGACTTCTGTATATATGTCAATTTTCCCATTTATTTTATATATTAGTCGCTCATAAGAGGCGGTTTCGGATAAGGCCGTGAACCATTCAGAGAAAGAAGGGTTGTTACCCCCTGCCCAGTGCCTCAATATCACCCTTTTAGCTGTGGTAGTTGCGACCTTAAGCCACTGGGCCTTTTTCAAGCTTATTCTCTCGAGTCTTTTTATACTGTTCAGGAGGCATAGAGCAGGAGTAAGGTCAACATTCACACCTAGACTGTCAGTGATCTTTTGCATAACCCTCTGCCAATAGGTGGCAAGGCTGGGGCAATTCAGGAACATGTGGACAACATCGCCTCGTTCAGCCTGGCATCGCCAATAGAGATCCGAAAGACTCAAACCCGCTCTATGCTTTCTCACCGGCGTCCAATAGAGTCTTTTAGGCCCGAGGTAGTGCCCTTAAAACCATCAATGAGATACTTGTACATTTGACCCGACAGGTGTGGAAGTTCACTGAGCAATGTCAATTTAGACCCTATGGGAGATTGAGTAGATAGCTCCCTGCCTGTTGAGTTCAATTTAGAAAAACAATCTCTAAGCTGGAGAAATTTCCAGAAATCCCTCCTCTGCAAATTGTAAATTTCTCTCAGTTCATCAAAAGTTCTGAAAGTATTGTTGTGGTAGAGGCATCCAATATGTTTAACACCCTTAATGTACCAGTTTCTCCAAAATAACAACTTCCCTCCTATTTTCAGTTTTGGATTATTCCATATTGAGGCTGATACTACTAGAAAGGGGGACAGACCCTCCTTCTTATGCATCTGAAGCCAGATATCCCTAGTATGAGAGATTATTGGGTTCAGAACATTATTTTTTGGACATTGACTCAAGTAGTCTGCTGTACTAAATGGGGTATTTAATTCTTCCTCCAAATCTACCCACAAGGGTCTGTCCTCCTTACTTGAGAAAAGGGAGGGTGTCTGAGCCCCTGTGAACGCTTCTTGGTAAAGTCTCATATTAGGAAGTCGCAGTCCCCCATATTCTGTTTTAGCCTGTAGTCTTGTTAGCTTCATTCTAGGCCTTTTCCTTGCCCAGATAAATTGACTAAACATTTTATCTATAGTCTGGAATGTGGTTCCTGGAACACCAAGAGGCAACATACTTAGAAGGTAGTTAAATTTTGGGGCTATGACCATTTTTATTACTTGTATTCTTCCCCATAATGAAATCTGCAATTTATCCCAACCCTTAAGGGTAAGTTGTATTTTATTTAAGACTGGGTCAAAATTATCAGGCATCATGCTATCAAGTCCTGGGTTAAGAAGTATCCCCAAATATTTAAGATTTTTTGGAACCCATTGAAATTTCCAATTTTGAAAATGACTTCTAAAACAGCATTTGGAAAGTGGCATTAGGGCTGGGCGATATGGGATAAAATTAATATCTCGATATTTTTTTACTATATCTCGATACACGATATATATCTCGATATATTTCAAATCTCCTCTAGAGCACATCCTAAATGCTCAATTTAATTTTTTTTTTGCATAACATCACACCAGTAATATGATTTAAATTGTCCTGCAAAATGTGTCTGCACTAACGATGCATCAGGCTACATGAAACAACATCTTGTTTATATTCTTTAGTGCTTTCTATTGGAACAATTTGAAACTTGCACATGGCAAAAAGTTTGTACATTGTATTGATTATTCCACATCCTTCCACTCCCATACAATGGATCCAGCATTATTTTATTTGGAAACAGTTTTTTCCATAATCTGTTAATCTGTAAACTGAGAACACTAATTATGACTCATTACAACCACTTACTAATTGTTTATCACCACTAACCCCCTGAAGATAGCAGCCACACTTTAAATGCAGAACAGGTTTTTCTCCATAATAGTAGTCTGTGTATAAAAGGCTCTGACATTTATAATGGTTAATCGCTTTAAGAGCAGTTGCTCCCAGTCTATAGTGTATAAGTCAAGTTTCGTTTTATGCCTGTTAGTCCGAGAGAGAGATTCATGCGAGCGCAACCAGCAGGTGGCTCATCGTCCCTCTGTTACCTGCCTTATTGTTTAATTAGCCCTCCTGCATTTTCACTAAAACACTATGTTTTATTTTATAAAAAATACTCGCAAATATAGCCTACTTTACATAGACTTTTAGTTGATAAACAGTGTGCACCTCCCCTGGTGCTGACATGGACCTATTATAAGAGGCTGCCCGTAATAAATGTGATGCCGTGGTTGTGTGACATTGGACCAAAAACTCTCCGTGAAGTCGGAGTAATCCGCCCCCCGGCGCTCGTTCGCCTTCCTCTCATAAGGACCAGGCTCTGTACAGGGGCCGCTTATGCTGTCAAGCGCCCGCCTCCCCCATTCTTTCGTATGTGTAGCCACTAGCCTTCTTCTAATAAGGACCAGGGCAGGCTGTGTCATCTGCGCCCGCCTCCCCCTGTTGTTCGCCTGTGTAGCCTTCTTCTCATAAAGCATGGACCTACAAAAAAGGTCCATGCTATGAACGACGGCCACCATCGCCGTCTTTCGCGCCCCCTCCACCCGCTCGTTCGGCTGTCGTAAGAGCACAAGAGCCCTCGTCTTTTTTCTCCCCCTCTCGTTGTTTTCACATGGCGATAAAAGTAAACACACACAGGGCGCACTGCAGACTACGTCACAGGTGCGCGCCCAGGAGACTCTGTTTGGGAGGGAGGAGTGAGTCAGTTGCCAATGCATGTGAGGCAGAGAGCCTCACAGCGAGTTTGCCGGTGGCGGCGGCGGCTAAAAAAAACACATTATATGCCAGTTTGTATTCGATGGTCGCGATAGGGTAATTTTATACATCCCCTGGAGAACATCTCGCGATACATCGCATATATTCGATATATCGCCCAGCCCTAAGTGGCATCACCTCAGATTTGGTCCAGTTTATTTTGTAACCTGAAATAACAGAAAATGAGTTAACCACATCCAACATAGGAGGCACAGATGTCTGCGGATCGGACATCAGAACCAAAATATCATCAGCAAATATTAACATTTTGTGTTCGCGGCCACCCATGCTAATACTTTTAACAGCTCTATTTACTCTTATAGCCTCTGCAAGCGGCTCCAGTGCAATAATAAACAAAAGCGGTGAGAGTGGACAGCCTTGCTTTGTTCAAATCCAAATTCTTTCAAAGTGCAAATGAGATAACTCCAGCTAACTCGATCAAATGCTTTTTCCGCATCTAAAGACAAAGCAGCTATCGGAGTATTCATGTCTTTTATTTTCCAGATTAAATGTAAAAGGCGCCTGAGATTGTCAGAGGAGGTCCTGCCCTTCACAAACCCAACCTGGTCTGGATGTATAATCGTTCTTATTACTGTGATAGGAAAATTAAGCAACAGTAATACGTTAATAGTAGCATCGGGTTTTATTTCAATCATACAGCAAGAATCTCCGCGGAGAGGTCACTAATACAATCACATGTTAGTATGTTGCAAGAGTGACCCCGTTTCGTTGAAGAGAGGGATATTTAAACACATTGCTTTCCGACAGGCAGACAGGCTAATTGTACATAACTTAAACCATAGGAGGAGTTTGAGCATAGGTCAATAGAAGAGCAGGCAGACTAATTGTACATAACTTAACCATAGGAGGAGTTTCAGCATAGGACAATGGAAGAGCAGACAGAGTAATTGAGGAATCTACATTTCAGTTTTTAGCGTTACAAACAACATGCAATATATCCAAGTATACTTATAAGTCTATATAAACAATGGTTAAGTAAGCATTCCAACATCTGAGTCCAGAGATATATCATATGCAATATTTCCCACTACATTACATTATTGACTCTCAATGCAAACATCTTTGTAAAGAGCTTGCCATCACAACACAGAAGGCTAATGGGTCGATAACTTCCACATTCTAGGGGGTCTTTCCCTTTTTTTAATATAAGAGTAATTATTGACTCGGTCGTTGAGGTCGGGAGTTTCCCTGTATCTATAGCGGCATTGAATGTTTTTAAAATTTCAGGACTAAGATCCTCTACAAACTTCTTATAAAATTCGCTAGGAATTCCGTCCACACCCGGGGTCTTCCCACTTGGTAACAGTTTGATTGTTTTATTCAGTTCCTCAAGAGTTATTGGTCACTCCAGATTCCTCATGTTCTCCTCCGAGAGCCGTAAAACTCTTTAAACACGCTGTTAATCTGTTTGTGACTAGTGACCAAATTCCCATTTTTGTCTCTAATTCCCCCAATTTGGCGTGCAGCATCTCTGGCTTTTAATTGGCTGGCTAGTAGTTTGCTAGCTTTGTCCCCTGACTCATACCATTTTTGTTTTAGTCTATATAGAGAATATTCTGCCTTTTTGGTAAAAATAATGTTTAGTTCGTATTTGATCTTGACTAGCCTCTCTAGGCTCATTTCGTTAGGATTTTCCCAGTATTCCTTTTCAAGCATTTTAAGATCTTCTTCATATTTAGATATACGTAATTTATCCTGTTTTTTTGTCAAAGCAGTTTGTTGTATAAGAATCCCCCGTATATAAGCTTTAAAAGCATCCCACACATTGACCTGTTCAGCTGTTCCATTATTAACTTAAAACAAAATGCTAATATGCTCTCTAAGGTTAACACAAAGCCCCTCATTCTGTAGAACACTGGTATTCATCCGCCAACCTTTAGATCTTTCTTGTGCAACTCCCAATGATACAACAAGGTCGATGGGGGCATGATCTGTCATAGCTATTGTGCCTATGCTGCATGCTGCAATGTTTTCAATAAGAGCATGTGAGATCAAAAAATAATCAATACGAGAATAGACAGAGTGTCTATTTGAAAAAAAAGTGTAGTCCCGTGAGGAAGGATTTAGAAGTCTCCATGCATCGTATAGTCCCATATTATTGCATAAGACCTTAATAGCATCCAGAGTCCTGGACGGTTTAACAGTTCTACGCCCTGATCTATCCAAGAACACATCCAGCACTTGGTTGTAATCACCACCCAGGATCACAGGGAAGTCCCCAAAGCCTAAAATAATGTTGCTGAGATGTAGAAAGAAGTCTGGATCCTCCACATTAGGTGCATAGAGATTTCCTAATATTACATTCGTCCATTTTTGTCCCTGTATTCTTTCTCTACCTTTACATTTAGTTTCTAAGAAAATAGTATAGATACTCCCCGTTTTTTTTGGTTAAAAGTGTTGTGATAGGCCAAGCCAATCCATCTATCATGAATTCTAAGGGTGTCTTTTTCCAAAAGATGTGTTTCCTGAAGCATCACCACGTCTGAGTTCCTTTGTTTCAGGTAGGTTAACACTTTGCGCCTTTTAACATATGAGCCCGGGCCATTTACATTCCAAGATGAAATTTTGATTATATTAGTTCCCATAGGTTTCTAATTTGGTATGGTAATCCAACATGTGCATCCAGGTCATAACTTTAAGACGTACAGCTCTCATAGTCCCACAGTGCAGAACCGAACAAAGAAAACAAGACTGGCGTTCCCTCCCTTTACAAATAGCAACAACCCCCACATAACAATCCCCCCATTTCTGCCCCCCTCCCACCCCCACAAACAAAACCTTAGTCCACATGACGTGTACCGAGTTGAAGATCCTCCGAGAGACTACTTCAACTGTGTTATAAAAATATATTAAATGCCATATGTATGGCCTGAGAGAATAAAAAATAATAAAAAATACAAATTATAAAATGTAACTTAATTTAAGTGCCCTAGTACAAGACCCAGCGAGGACAGTTAGGATAATAATGAAATGTATCCAGTATATTATGCATACACATAAATAAAAACGAAGGAAGGGCATACAAATATATATAATAAAATAGAAGCTAATCATCATAAAATAAAATCAAGACGTGACTAATCAGCTTATCATAACAATATATAAATCGCCCTATAGCCACATATATGTATCCACATCAAATGAACTCTGTACTTACATAGTGTCCCTTTTTCTTTCCCTTTTTAAAAAAAAAACAACTTTAAGTAGGATGGGCCACAGTATGTGATACTTTCAGAGTCCGCGTAGGTCTATTCAGCTTCCTCAGCTGGATGGTAATTATCGACCCACTTATTTGCCGCTGCTGCGTCCTCGAAGCGTTGCCTTGTTCCGTCCACAGTGACCCAAAACACCGCCGGATACTGCATGGAATATTGCAGCCCCCGCTTCATGCATATGCGCCTGACCTCCGTGAATTTGCCTCTCCGGTTCTGAACGTCCATGGTGAAGTCCGGGAAAAAGTCCACCTTAGCCCCCTTCCATTGAAATGTGCCAAGTTCCTTAGCTCGGAGTCGTACTTTCTCTCTGTCAGTAAACCGTAGAAATCTCACCAGAATGTGGCGGGGTCCGGTGGCGCGCCGATCTTGTGGGTTGACGTTAAGAGCCGTGGGGGTCCTGTGCGCCCTTTCAATAATCATGTCAGCGACGTCCTCCGAAGCATCAGTAAACAGGCATTGCAGCATGTCTTTCACGCAGTGTGTCACGTTATGACCCTTTTCTGTGCCTTCGGGCACTCCCTTAATCCTGAGATTGTTTCTTCTGCTGTAGTTTTCCTGATATTCAACGCGGGCCTCTAGCTGTGTGATTTTGCCATCCATGCTCTGTGTTACGTTAAGCAGGCGAGTGTTATCGTCTTCCAGATGAGAGATTCTTGTCTCTGCCTCACTGGTTCTGGAACCTAGTTTAGCCACATCTGATTTGGCCAGATTGTCTTTAAAGCAGCAACGAGTAACATTTAAATATCTTTTAAACAGCCTCATGTTTCCTCTCATAATCATAAATTACCTTTAACAGCAAACGAGACCATCTGTGCAAAGAAATACTTTTTTATATAGTTTTTATTACTGCATTTGATCTGGTCGTACACCCAGTCCTATTTTCGGTTCACGCGTGCATGCTCTATGGTCACATATCCGTATTGGTCGCAGATTTCAGTGCGGCGCAGGAACGCGATTTGAGAAGCCTATGGCTCCAGGTGAGGGAAGGGGAGCGGGAGCCTTGTTTGAGACAGTTGTTTGTTCATAATGACTGATAACGGAGCTGAACCATCAAAGAAAAAAAAGAAAATGCAATGAAGAAAAGCTAAAAGGGAGAGTGATAGGCGGGCGGGAGGGCGTTGCCAAGCAACGTATACACAATTTCACGCAGCGAACCTAGACTGCAGTGTTTACTCCTAAATGAATGAGCGGTAGCCTACTAAAACAAAGTTTACTTTGCATCACCAGCATCATCAGATGACCATTATTCTGCGCTGCTAGCTTCGTTGCTAATAGCTACTATGCTAGCTCGAGTCAAGAATTTGCTAATTGTCGGTCCGGGACTGTTCTTTGCGTGCGTTTTTTTTCCTGGGGCTCATGAGATCTATCTCTCAGGCAACTTTTACGAGTAGAAAATATCAAATCTGGCGTATATTATTTAGCAAATAAAGTTGAAGCGTCACTGCCTCTTCAGCACGCTGCCGTTCCTCGCCGCATCGTCACCGGAAGTCTGGATGGCTCTTCTTAAATATGTGGTCACATTTCCAATTTCTTCTATGGTTTTCTAGAAACAAGGGGTGGCACAACTTCCCCACCGGCACAACTCCGCCACTCTCCCTTAAATGTTTTCTTTATTTTTTTATTTTTTTGGGGTCGGTCAGTAGTCAAGGCGGCACTTGAATGGCACTGCAGCCATTCTTCAGGCTTTGTGAAGTCGAATTTCGGCGGCGGAGCCATGGGAAACCGCTCCATGTTGCTGGGTTTGAGAGGCACTTGTGCGTTAGCTTTAGCCTGTTAGCTGAGCCACTTGCCTGTTGAGCTGGCAAACATTCGGTCCGTGAGATCTCCGGTCACTGGTTAGTTACTCATTTGGTTTCCTCTTTGTGGCAGATATATTCTGACACCATCTTATATTAGGGCAGGGGTGCCCATTACGTCGATCGCGATCTACCGGTCGATCGCAAAGGCAGTGTGGGTAGATCGCATGGCATCCTTTCAATAAAAATAAATAAATAAATAAAAAGTTTACTGTTTCAATATAGGCTCCTAATCTTTGAAGGCTCCGAACAAAGTTATTTAAAAAATAAACAATTGACTGGCTCATAGGCCCCTAAATAGGGGGGAGGGGGGTGGGGGCATACAGAAATCAGGGGTCTATCATGCGCCAGTAGCTACATTTTTGTTATTTTTTAAATTACATTGTTCGTGGTTACCAAGATCAGGGGCCTATATTGAGCTATACTGTATTAAAAAAAAAAGACTTCGCAGAGATTTTTTAAACCTGTTTCTTTCTACTTTTTGGTAATTCTGTGTCTCCAAATTATTCCAGAAAATAGTACTAAATAGCTCACATAAGACGCAGCTGATTTAGCCTCAGTTTTTCTTCTCGAAATGCACCAGATTGATACATTTTACTTTAAAAGGTTCACATTTTTCTTCCGGGGGGGGGGGGGGCATGCCCTGGGACCCCCCTAGAAGGTCCTGAGTCTCCACCACAGTCTCCCAAATTCCCATGAGAAATACTGTATTACCTTAAAATTACTTGTTTATTAATCAAAAGAAATACACATTATGTGTTGTAAGGAGGCCTACGAAACCTCTCAGCCCTAGGGCCTGATGGCAGGTTGAGGCAGGCCTGGCAATATGCGTTCATGCAGTTATGCAAAGTACACCAACTTGTATTGTACATATAAATAATGATCAATATATGTTTAAATAAATATATGCTTTGCATTTTTATACTAGGTAGATCATCTTGACTTGGTCATTTTGAAAGTAGCTCACAAGCTGAAAAAGTGTGGTCACCCCTGCATTAGGGCGATGAACCTACTGTAGTAAAGGTCCAGACACGGCTGGTAACTTCTAGGGATGGGCACGAGTAGTGTTTTCGCAACTCGAGGGATCGCTTGCATTCCTCAAGGATCAATCGATTCCTCGTTTAACTTTGTTAGAACTATTTTTAGAACCCAACACATCTGTCTGCAGAATAACGGTGCATCGCAATAAAGCCAATACCCAGCGCTTTATGCTTATTGTCAGTCACAATTACCATATGATATTAAGGATTTATTTTCCATAAGTTCAAAACACCTTTTCCTAACAAAGTAATTAAATAGGTGGGTCACAATTTGAACAGATGGAGTGGGTCTGCTGTGGGGAGAAAAACAAGCTAAAAAAAAAGGGTTGTAGGCTTTCAAACAAAATAAGAAGGTCACCATTTAAAATAAAAAAACGGCAGCAAATAAAAGAAATTATAGGCCTACAATTTAAACACTTTTATAAATAATTCACCAAAGAAGCAGTAGTTGTAAATCCAACCGCGTTATGCTCACTCCGTGTCTGTGACTATTAATTACCGCGACTAATTCCTCATTAACGGAACATTACACCGGTCGGCTTTTGAATGCAGGTAAAAGCCAACCCAAACATTACATCTAGTGATTTGCAGATTTTGCAGCATCTGTCACACATGCGCATTATTCCACAATAAGAAGAAACTCAGTCAACATGGCTTTCATGGGAGGGTTGCTGAAGAAGCCTCTGTTCTCAGAAAAGAACAAAACTGCCTGTCACAACTTTGCCAGAGAACACCTGGAGATACCTGAAGTCTTCCAGAAGTCTATTCGATGGACAGATTAGTCCAAAATTGGTCATTACCAAAACTGTCATGTTTGGGGGAAAACACAACACTGCCAACCACCAAAAGAACCTGCTCCCAACAGTGAAGCATGGTGGTGCCAACGTTAAGATCTGGGTCTGCTTTTATTCCTCAGGACCTGGATAACTCCACGTAGTCTGGAGAATCATGAATTCTGTAATATCCTGGAACAAAACCTCAAATTGAGATTGCAGCGAAAGGAGATGGAATATCCTATTAACTGAAGGGGTTCACATACTTTTGCACCCATGAAATTTGACTTTGTTAAATCAATCTCTTTCGTTAAATTACCAATGACAATATATCATGTATTTTTGTTTGAATAATTTTTTTGCAAAGTCTCACTTGCCATTTATGAGTTTAGTTTAGTATTTTTAAGGAAAATAACGGAATTTCTCTGTAGGGTTCACAAACTTTTGAGCAGCACTGTACACCCCCTGCATATATCAATTGCAAATCAACATTTGTTTTTTAAAACAGTTAAACATGTTCAAAAATTGCTGTTTCCATAAAAGTAGCTATAACTATGGGGCAACTGTGGCTCAGGTGGTAGAAACGGGTCTGCCAATGATCGAAGGGTTGTCGGTTTGATCCCCGCCATGCCACTTGGTTGTTGTGTCCTTGGGCAAGACACTACACCCACCTTGCCTCGCATGAGTGATGATAGTTAACCTGCTATTGGTGTATGAATGTGTGTGTGAATGGTTACAGGTCTCCCTTGCAAAAGAGTCTCCGGTCTCAACGGGTCTCAACCTGTATAAATAACGTTTTTTTTTTAAAATACTTTAAATAATAACTGGGACAACTACAAACATTTGAAAGTAAACATTTAATATCAAGGAATTCACATTATAAACACTACCACTGACTGAATGTGACAATTTGGCCTTAACAGAGTACACTGGCCATAAACTGTCAAGCTGTGAAGATTGGCCAATTCTTGCTGTTAATTCTAACACTTTTAATTTTATATGGGTTCAGTGAGGTTATACATTTTCTGGCATAACAACAGTGAATAGAATAGAAGATTGCACGCACAAATCGATTAAATGTGGAGTCAGCAATTCTGGATAAGGCTTGTTGACAAAATCACTCCTTGTTAAATTACATTGGCCCTCATTTATCAAACTTGCGTGGAAACTGGTGCAGATTCTGGCGCAAATACCTCCCTACGCCAGGTATCGCGTGGTATTTATCAAACAGTCGTATCTCGCCAATCTCAGCGTACGCCAGGCCATTATTGATAAATGCGGCGGCTGAAAACAATCGTATCACGCCCCTATATTTTCTCAGTTTAAAGGCCTCGCCCAGAGGTTTTACGCCATGGATATGCACATTACGGAACAGAAGAGGAACTTCTCTGAAGTAGAAATTGAAAGAATAACCGCGAAAGTAGAAAAAAAAGAGTTTCATTTCGGAGCATTACAAGCGACATCAATGAACGACAGAAGGCAGCAGTTAGGAAGGAAATAACTGCTGCGGTCAACAGCGTTGGTGTTGACAACAAAGGATCTCCAGCTGAGGCATTTGAGGTTTACATCAGAAGGCTATCGCTCAAATTCTATAAAACAGCATATACAATTAGGGGAAGGTGGGGTGATTTGTGCAACTTTTTAATTAAAGTGATTTTAAAGTGAGGCCTTGACAGTTATGTCTCCAACTCAAATATGTACATATATTTCAGGATGTTGTGCATCCCTGGCAATAAAAACTTTGGATCTGGAATAAACTGTTTAAGAAATATAGCTTTCGGAAAAAAAGTTGTCTTGACGCACAAATCACCCCACGTAGTGGGGTGATTTGTGCGTCATTGTGTCACAATGACAAAGTCACCATCATCATCTTTCTGGCCATCTGAACTCTCATCAGTGGTGTCGTTAAGTGGAATTAAGATGTCACTCTCTTCTGAGCTACTGTAGACAATCACTTTCTTTTGGTGACCAGCGTATACAGCCATGCCACTGGCACAACTCTCAGAAATGTACTTTGCACTAGTTGCTCCATGCTTGTGGAACCAACTGCCACCTGACAAATGTGATTCCCCCTACATTTCTGCCTTTAAATCAAGGCTCAAAACCCATATGTACACCCTGGTGTTTCCTCCCCATTAACTATCTTACCTCTGCACTACTATCTGTGTTTATGTGGATGTATGGGCTTTACGTCTTTTATTTTGGTTATTGTTATTGTACCTTCATTGTTTACCTACTGAATGCACTATGTACAGCACTTTGGACAGTGCAAACTGTCATAAATGTGCTTTTATAAATACATTTTACTTACTTACTTACTTATAACTCACCCAGGCCCTTGCGCACAAATCACCCCATCCCCAGAATTTTGGATAATAGGCATGATGCAGCAATTTAGGGTTGACATTGTGCTAACTATATAGACTCAAAGTGTAGCATACCAAAGCACTAAAACATGTGTCAAATGTTTTCAAACGTGTCTATAATTGTTCAGACACAATAATCAAAAAACCTTGATCATGGAAATTTTACTTTGAAAGGCAAAACACAGTTTTTTGAGCTTAAATGTGCTTATATCTTATTCCTTGTGTCTCCCTTCTTTACAGGATGAGTCAAATGGATGGCTCTTCTTAAATATGTGGTCACATTTCCAATTTCTTCCACGGTTTTCTAGAAACAAGGGGTTTTGCAACTTCCAAAATGCACAAATCACCCCACCTTCCCCTATATGTCGCCATTTCTTTACATAGATGAAGAAAAAGTGGTCTGATTCAAAAATCGCCACTAAAAAAAACGTGTTGCTGTTCTGAAATGCAACCAACTGGGCTGGGGGTGCGGGCATAATATAAGTGGTAGAGGAGAAAAAGACACACCAACTGTCCGATAATGGTCCCCATAAAAGAAATACACGTCTGCAGAGATTTGAATGATTAAAATGTATTGGCCCTTTTAGATAGCACTACTCAAAAGGGGTTTAAAAACTAAAAATAACACATTTTGCGTTTTACTGTATGACAGCATGCGCTTGGTCAGCCCGGCCGTCAGCTGCACAAGCCGACCCGGCAACGATCAGCTGTGAGAGCGCCCATGGTCCTGCTCCACCAACAGATCGGAAAAACGTTCCGGTTAACGGTGGAAATAAATCGCTCGCGGAGATATTCACTTTTGAAAAAAAATATTTTTGTCACAGGCGTTGTCCAGAATCCCTGAATCCACCTTTAACGTATAGATGGACTGGGGATGGATAGCCTTTTTTGTATTGTGCTGACAAGGTGTCAATAAGCAAGTTAAACAAGTAATTTTTGTTTGTGTCTATTCCAAGTAGCATCTTCAGATCATGCTGCTGAGGGTTCTCAGAGCGAAGAAAACCTGGATGCTAAGGTGGAAAGGTAGGTGCACACATTGTCCACTTCTACAGTGCTGCATTAAAGTATGTGAACCCCTTGAGCCTTTTGGAATATTATTTAGTTTAACCATTATAAGTACATTTTTATCAATACCAGTATTTGTTATATTAGGGAACAAGTGTGTGTTTGTCAATTAAAAAAAAAAGATCCGGAAATCAATTGTGTAGTCAAAAGACAATAATGTGGAAGAAATTGAGTGATGAAATGGACCAATGTAATGAGAGATCTTTAGGGAAGAAATTGGGAGGGTGTAGATAAAACAGAGATCAAACCAGGTCAGTTTAGGCTCACCAAAGTGCACCCATACAGGTCAGACATGCCAAGAGGAAAGAAAATCTCAGGAAGAGAGTTGTGATGTTGCACATTTGTCTGGGGACAGCTATAAATTATCTAAAAAAGAAAAGAAAAGTGAGCTCCATCGGTACACCGTGAGGCAAATCATCTACAAAAGGAGAGCTCTTAGAGTGACTGAACATCTGCCTAGAAGTGGACTTCCTTCAAAAATATCCACAAGCGCTGCAAGAAAAGTGATTTTTCAGGTAAAAGTCAACCCAAACATTACATCTAGTGATTTGCAGACCGCTTTTGCAGCATCTGGGACAGATGTGCATGGTTCCACAATAAAAAGAAAACTCAGTCAACATGGCTTTCATGGGAGGGTTGCTGATGAAGCCTCTGCTCTCGAAAAAGAACCAAACCACCTGTCACAACTTTGCCAGAGAGCACCTGGGGATACCCAAAGTCTTCTGGAAGTCTACTCCGTGGACAGATTAGTCCAAAATTGAACTGTTTGGTCATAACCAAAACCGCCATGTTTGGGCGAAAACGCAACTCTGCCTGCCACCAAAAGAACCTTCTCCCATGTGAAGAATGGTGGTGGCAAATGGTCTGCAAATCTCCAGGTGTAATGTTTGGGTTGGCTTTTACCCGAAGAATCCCTTTTCTTGTGGCGCTTGTGGATATTTTTTGTTGGAAGTCCACTTCTAGACAGATGTTCACTCTTAAAGCTCTCCATTTGTAGATGATTTGCCTCATGGTGGACCGATGGAGCTCAACTTTTTTTAAATTAATTAATAGCTGTCCCCAGGTAAATGTGCAACATCAGAACTCTATTCCTGAGATCCTCTGAAATTTTCTTTCCTCTTGGCATGTAAAGGTTCACTTTGGTGAGCCTAAACTGACCTGGTTTGATCTCTGTTTTCTCATTACATTGGTTTATTTCATCAGTCAATTTGGCCCACCTGATCGGTTTACCTGCTCGATTTAACCCATTGATGACGGCTGCTGCGCAACGCCACATTGTATAGCATTGTTACTTTATCTCATTTTCATGGTGTGCGCAGCATAGAATGCACTGTCATTGGTTCAAATACACAATTTGTTGATTTTTTAAGACCACGTGACCACCCAAAAGTCGTGTGGTTTGCCGAAAATCACGTCAATTAAAAAATTAAATACGTCGGCTGTGTCGGCAATAGTGCATTACAGAGCAGTTAGTGGCGTTCGGAGCGCAAAATATAGGTCTACTAAAGACTACTGCCGAAAATCACACAACACATTGCATCTATTTATTAACTATATTTATGAATTTAGGCTATATTTTGCTGCTCCAACTCAAATTCAACCCAGCCAGGCGATAGTTAAGTTTCAGTTTCGTTTTCATCTCCGTGGTATACAGCCGTGGTATACAGATCATGCAGCTGATCGGCTCCCGTCTGCGTTCCAGTTGTACTGGGAAGTCATCACATGTCATCACACTAAAAACATCATATCAGTCCATCAATAATTATCAGACTAAACAATAACACAGTTTGCAGTGCACGCTGCTTCTTCTTTTTGTCAGGTGGTGAACAGATAATATATCTCGGTTGTTCAGAATGGCATGGGCGCTGCCAGAAGACCAACATTTTTTAATGGAATCTTTTTTTCAAGGTAAATGTCATGTTTTATGATTATATTTTTGCATCAGGTTAACAAAGAAACTGGAGGAGAGACGAGAGCACAGACAGATGGGAGAAGAAGAGGTGAGGATACCAGCATGTTTGGGCCTTTTAAAGAGCAACATGCAGGTCACATTTTTCACTGAATTTATACTTAACTTTTCCTGAAAAGTTTGAAAAGATAATTCAGGATTTTATATGTTTTACAAAACATGTGGGCCAAAATTCTAAGGGAATGTGGCAGTTTTGAGCAAAGCCTCTATATCAAACATATCACATTACGTAACTAATTCAATAAAATAAATACAAATAATCAAAACAATAGAAAAGATACAAACAGGAACCTGGCTGACCAGTGGGTGTATTGGTTATTTCCCAAACTTTTTGTGTAAAGAGTCAAGATGACGTGAAGATTCAGATGTGATAGAGTACCTCAGTCATATGAGTACAGACACAGCCTCATGTTTCAACCCCGCGAAAATGGCCATTGGTGCTTTATTATCATTGAATGGTCAGTTTCATTTTGGGTTATTTATTTCAACCTGTGAATTTTGTTGTGTGAGCTGACCTACCTGTGTGTTGCCTGGGATTCAGAATGAGATAATGAAGGAAATGGAACGGCGGAAGGTGGGGAAGGACACGCAGGACTTTAAGAAGAAACAGGAAGGGGAGAAAAGCAAGAGACTCCTGGAGGAGAGGAACAGAGAGAAGGCAGAGGAAAAGGCTGCTAGAGAGAGGGTTAAACAGCAGATTGCTTTGGTAAGCTCCTCTTTCTCTCTTTTCTCTGCCCTACCTAAGGATGACATCTATGTATGTATGTTAACCTTGTTCCACTTTGGTCCATATGCCCTGCAGGACCGAGCTGACAGAGCTGCACGCTATGCACAAAGCCAGGAGGAGGACCAAGCTAGCAGACAGGCCATGCTGCAGGCCAGACAGGCCCAGCTGGAGGCTAGGAAGGAGGCCTCTGTCAGGGAGAGGAGGTGAAGAGCTCACTGACATCCGGGCACTCTCTGAGTGGCAGCAAATGCATGTGCAACTAGTTTATCATACACCGTACTTTCCGCACTATAAGCCGCACTGGACTATAAGCCGCAGGTGTTATAATGTTTAATTACCATATGTAAGAATTTGTGCACAGAGGGGATTGTCGGGAAAGAGATGGCTGCTTGAGGAAGCTCCATTTATTAACATTTCAACAAACAAGTTGCATATTTGCACAACGTATTCAAGTGTTACCATTTAGTGCAATAGCTACTAGGGATGGACACGAGTGTTTTCACTACTCGTGTGATCGCTTGCATTCCTCGAGGATCAATCGATTCCTAGTTAAACTTTTTTCTATTTTTAGAACGCAACGCATCTGTCTGCAGAACAACGGTTCACCGCAATAAATCGCTCAATGCTTATTGTCGAACAGTCACAGTTGCCATATGATATTAAGGATTTATTCCCACAAGTTTAAAACACATTTTCCTCACTGAAAGTAATTAAATAGATGGGCCACAATTTAATCCGATTGAGTAGGCCTAGGTCTGCGTTGGAGAGAAAAAAAGCATGGGCTGAGTTGTAACAAAAATAGCCTAAGTCACCATTTAAAATACGAAGGGCAGCAAATAATATTAAATGATTGTCCTACAATTTAAACACATATAAATAACTCACCAAAGCAGAATGTGTGTAATGCTCACTGTGCGTAATGCTCACTCCGTGTCCGTGAATAATTACCTACCGTGACTAATTCCTCATTAACGGAACGTTACACCGGCCGGTTTTTTAATCTTATCCCCATATTCCCTATTGAAGGCTTCTTAACTGTTGTTGGCTCGGAGCGAATGTGCCTGAAGTAAGCCTTGCTTCTTCTTTACTTTTCTTTCCAAGCGGAGAGTACCTTGCATGCTCACCTGGAGTCTAGGCTACTCATTACTAACTGAGAGTAACAGGTGTCATCTCCCCTTTTTATAAACGTAATGTTATCATCTGCTTTGAAATAATTGGACAGTTATATTCCTGACAATGTTCTGGAGAAAGGAGAGACCGTGTTCAGCTCCGCGGTGCTGTGGAGAACACAGACTGCGCTTCGGTGGCGCGGAGGTGGCAGTTATTTCCAGTTGCTTTTTTACACAACACTCAGTTTATTGCACTTGCATCAAAATATTTAATTTTGTTAAACTTTATTTTATCCGTTTTGTGCTGTTTTGTACACGTATATAACATTTTAAAATAGGGGCGGCCCACCGGCCGGCCTAACGGCTAAACACTAAAAAAAAACGATTTTCCTCATCCACCTATCGAGTTCATTTGAAACGAGGAGTACTCGATTACTAACGCCCATCCCTAGTAGCTACAGAACATATACTGTGCTGTGTAATAACAGGGTCGAAAAATTGGGAAAAAGTCGCGGGTTATAGTCCGAAAAGTACGGTAACTAGTTCTTTGCGTGAGTTAACACATTAAAGGAATAGAGGAAAAGCATAAAAACCTGGCTCATAAAAACCTTTTCCCTGAATTATCTTTTTATTTTTAATTTTTTTTTAAATGTTCCTCTTTTTTATACACACAAACAAATGTACGTTAGTTTGTGTTTTTTCTCCCTCTTTTCTATACACACTAAATGTATGTTTGTTTGTGGTTCTTCAAAAACGGATAAATAAAAAGAAAATAGCTTCAAGAAACTGGGACTAGGGATAGGGATTTTCAGAGCCTGTTTGTTGTAAATTGGAGTAAGCCTTTATTAGTTGCCTTTATTAGAAGAATAACAAATACAGGACGCTGGCTTAACCTGACAAATACAAGGCCAAAAAAGAAAGAATTGTAACTTGTCTGTGTGTATGTTTGTCTGAGATCAGTACCATAGCCAGGATCCAGTTCCGCCTGCCAGACGGCTCTTCCTTCACCAACCAGTTCCCTTCACACAGCCGTCTACAGGAGGCTCAGACCTTTGCTTCACAGGTCTGTCCAAACATGTCCAGAACATTGATACCTTTCCGATATGTTACATTCTTATTCCTGGGATTTTCAAATGATAACCTCCGGGGAAGAGATCACCCTTGAAAGCCTGGGGGAAAAAAATTATTAGTTGAATCTCACTTTTTATTTCTACAGGCAAGTCATATAGTTCTTATTTACAGTGGATTGAAGGCTGCTAAGATTCACCACCACCATAAAGTAAATACAACTTGAACCACAGATGTCGGGATAATTAATCACAATATAATTTCTGATGACATTCTCTAAAATTTTTTATTAAATCATTTTAAGTCAAAAAACAATTCCTGTTAGCAGAATACTTTCTTTGTAGTGATCCTCATCATTTCAGCATTTTCTTTTTCTAGTTTTACAGTACCCAATAGAAAGTCATCATACTCTTCGGAATAGTTACTGTCTTAAAGCCTGAAATGAAAATCCATAAAATCCATATTTTTCCAGCTTTATTTAAATATTTTGACATACAACATTCAAGTGAAATGTTGTTCCCTCCAAATGTATGAAAAATAATAAAATAAATAAAAAATAGAATAGTAGGGTTGGAAAAGTGATCAGTCCCTTTATAATAACCATTATAAACATTCTCAAGTATATCCAAACGCCTTCCAAATCACTGGCGAAGTAAATTCATGAGGCTGGCTATGTTAACTAATGGTTGTACAAGCAAAAGGTGCAGTTTTCAATAAAAGCACCATCTTTAGAACTATGAATGAATGATTCAGTCCTCTTCACAGCAGACTGGCCCGTGGTCATTCTCTGCAGGTCATTCCCCTCTCTGCCCCATTTCATCTCTGTCTATCCAACCTATCTAATAAAGCATAAAAATGCAAGAGAGAGAAAAAAAGAAAAAATTCAGAGAAGAGGGAAAAGTAGTTTTGTGATTAAGCATCTAGGAACTAACTGTGGTATTAACCACATGGTAAACTCTTCCTCTGTTTGTTAGAAGCTCTGTTTTAGGACACATGGAAAACCTGGAACAGCAAAATGATCCTATTGACCTACAAACATATCTACTGCTATGGCTTATTATGAAGACTCACGGTAGACTCAAAGATGACACTGTATTTTTTTCTAATTCATTAGTCAGGCTATTTAGTTTTCCTGTTGTAGAGCAGGTTAGCCATGGATAAGCATTGGTTATCATGCTGATCTTTATAAAGTCATATCAAGTCAACTTTATTTATATAGCACATTTATAACAGCCGATGCGGACCAAAGTGCTGTACAGTAAAATAAGTAAAATACATTACATCCAAAACATCATAAAGACACAAAAAAGCAAGAATTAAAATTAAAACAAGAACAATAGTAAAATTGTCTAGTAGACACTGCTGGGATAGAACACTCTCAAATAGAAGTAAAAGCCAAGCAAAATAAGGCAATCTGTTCCACAGTGTTAGAGCTGCAACAGAGAAGGCTCGATCGCCCCTAGTTTTGCAAAGTTTGGAGCTGTGAAATAACTGCCTTTTCTAGGATTTTTGACAAGAAAGGGAGTTTTGGGCCTAAAGTTAGAGAGCACAGAGGGGTCGAGGTGTAGCTTTTTTAACAGAGGTTGCACGGCAGCTTGTTTGAATGAAGCTGGGACACAACCAGATACCAGACAGGTGTTTATCAGTATAAGAATTGAGGTGCCAACTGTATCAAATATGTTCTTAAGTAGACGAGAGGGGAGGCTATCTAAGGGGCAGTTAGTGGGCCGAAGATGGTGAACAATCTCAGATAGAGAGGACATTGAGATGGGCTCTAGCTGGTCCAAAACAGCTAGGCACATACAGTGTTTCCCCAACCATCATACAGGCCTGGCGGGCCCGCCAGGCCAACAGCTGCCAAAAAAAAAAGAAAAATGTAAAAAAAAAATTGTTTTTATTTTGTCTGCGCGGCGCGATGCCTGTGTGCATTCGGAGCACACATGTCAAACAGAGAAACTGACGAGAAATAACCTTCCTTTATAGGTCCATGGCAGGAGCATGACTAGCCAGCAGACATTACACTGGAGATATTTAGGAGTCAGTAACAGGGAGTTGAACAGGAAAAAGTGCTGAGCAAAACTTAGAAAGCTAAAGTCGCTACGTCGCCGTGGCAACCAATCTGTATCAACAGCTGAGACAGCGCAGCAAGTTATCTTGAAAACGGCAGGCTTTTGTAGCCCTACAAGCTTTATTTTTTGGTATTTTCAATGCTACTTTATTTTTATGTTTTAAATTGAGAAATAGGCTACATGAAATATAATGGTCAGAATAAGAAATTTGTCTTATTTTGCACACATTTTGATTGATAGGCTAATCATGATGTGTAGCCTAGGTTAATTCATTTATTTTAAAGTAATATTTGATAAATTAAAGGAAATGTTTCATGATCCAGATTATTTCAGAAATTAATACTAGACAGGACATACCCGTCTATATTAGGTCTTAGTGTTCATTGTATTTTATTTTTATATCCATGTGTTTTTCTTCAATAGTTTATATGGCTTGTGTCTCCAAATTATTCCAGAAAATTGTTTTAGGCAGGACATATATGACAGCTGTTTACAGAGCAAAAAAAATTAACTCAGATTTAGCTTCTCAAAGTCCACCAGATTGATGCATTTAACTTTAAAAAGTTAAATGTTTTCTTCCGCAGGGGCATGCCCCAAGACCCCACTAGAAGGTCCATTCTCCCTCAGCAGTCTGAAAAAATCCTGAGGGACAGACAAAATGTACAAACGTACGGAATGTGAAGGCATAACCCTATGCCCTCATTTGTAGCGGGCTGTCAAAAGAGACTCATCCATAATACGGTTACTTTTGGTCAATTTCTACTAGAAATTTGGTACGCACGCCGCACGCATACTATTTATCAGCTTTTACCACCGGGCCTAAAAAAAATTCTAGGGGAAACACTGCACATAGGAGGAACAGAAGGGTCAGGTTCAATGGGTGTGACTAGTGAGGATCTAAGGACAGGTATTTATTCTACAAAAAATTTAAGAAAAGCGTTACAGAGAGTAGAGGAGGGTACGGCAGAATTATTGTAACATGGATTAATAAGAGAATTAATTACGCTAAACAATATCTGTGGTTTATGGCAGATATTAGTAACCATATTCGAAATGAACACCGTTTGTGCAATTTTGACAGCTCGTTGACAGGTCAAAAGGCAAGTTTGTAACATTTCGAAAGACACGCGAGGCTTGTCCTTTTTCCACCGTCTCTCAGCCTGCTGACCGGCCCGGCAGAGAGCGCGGGTAGTGTCATTTAAAGTGAGCCAGCTGTGTCGTGAAGATTTTGTGACTTCCCAATGATTCCACATCTGACAGACATATCTTTTAATAATGTGAAGGTAGACTAAACTGTAAAACATTGCTATTTTATATCACTTCATGCAGAATGGCTGAACATTTTCTTGTGCTGGCCCTGTCTCAGGAAGTGGGAAACCGCTATGGTAACTTCTCTCTGGCAACCATGTTCCCTCGGCGGGAGTTCACCATTGAAGACCTGGACAAGACTTTGCTGGAGCTGGAACTGGCTCCAAGTGCTTCCATTGTGCTTTTACCGGTGAGTAGAGCCACTCTCCAGCTGTCTCTCAATCAGCCCTGAATAATAAAAAAAGAGCTCAGGAGAGCTACCAGACAGACTTAAACACTGACACTTTTCAATCATCTGAGGTTCACATGGATATATCGGTATCATATCTGTGTATTGTCTACAGAGCTAGTCAGGACAAGGTGAGCTGGGCTTAGTATAGGGTGGCAGGAGTAATCACCTAAGCTGACTCTTAACAAATATGTCCCAAAATGAGTTTAGTTTGTATTTTTACATTTATGATTACAGCAAGCCCGATCAAAATGGAGAAAGACATACAAACATATCGCACACTATTGCAGCAATCACAAATAAACAAGCACAGATGAAGGAAGAGACATCAAATCAGTTCATGCAATAAATAACAATACAATACAGAGGAGACGAGGGTGAGAAAATGAGTCACACCAACCATATTAAAAGCACATACAGGGCATAATATCCAGACGGACAACATCAATGATTATTTAATATGAAACACACAGGTCAAGATGAATGTGTGCAGTTGTAGTAATCTGACAGCCATGTACCTATGTATATCGTTGATATGGGTGTGTAGTGATTTCAGTTTTGTATGGAAAATAATATATGACAAAATATGCTTTTCATGTGTGGTGCTTCTGGTGATCTGACTGCTTCTTTTACGTTGGATTATGAATGAGTAGGTATAAAGGAGCAGTATTATTATGCAGAATGTTGAACCATTCCCCGAACTTGCTTTTTGTATTAACATCATTTGGATGCTCTCCCTCTCAGCAGTCTGGCAGGCCTGCTAACTCAGTGGTCCAGTCCTCAGGAGGCGGTATCTGGGCCGTGTTGGGCTCAATCCTCTACCCTTTGCTGGCTGTATGGAGATTCCTTAGCTCCGTCTTGTTTGCATCCCCGCCCCCTCCTGAAACGGCATCCAGGGGCCCCAGCCACCAATCCAACTCTCACAACAAGTCAAAACCTTCAGGCTCCGACAAAGCAAAGAGGTGAGGACACTCGCTGCTTCATTCCAGGGGGGTGTTTCAAGAAGCAGGTTTTGAGGCAAGTCAGAGTTTGTTCGCTCTGAGTTAGTGGAAACTCTGGGTTTTCAGTTTTAGGAAGCAGGTTCAATGCACCTCAGAGTCAGTTACTGCGGCAACATACGCCATGGGTCTAACCTGTCAGATGGGTGGTTTGAACTACTCTGAGTTTGTTTTCACTTCACGCTGCAGCTCCGGCTGAAGAAAGAGTCACTTTCACAACGCGACCATGTACAGTTTAAAGCAAAATCACTCCATAGAAATCTGTATCAGGATGTTTTGATCATTTCCTAATGATTTTACATTTGTTCGATAATTTTTCGGATCAGTAGCCTAGTTCTCAGCCCTCTTGTTGTTCATATATGCGGCCACCTTACACATCGTGAACATGCTTTACATTCAGATTATATCAAATCCTTTTTTTTATTAACAGGAGTTTTTTAACGTCTCTGCCACTGAACAGATTTCTGTCAGGTTTAAATGTAATTCTGCGGCTGCACGCGATCGTTAGTGTTCACTTGTGTGATCCCAAAGTCCCTCACAAGCCTCGTTAAATAGCCTAATATGAATATAGAAATTATATAATAATTTAAACTGTGATCACTTGAGGAAAATGGATCTGGTAATAAATAAATCAGGCTCTACAACGGAAACTGTCACATAATTTGTCTGACGTTAATGTTGTTCACTCCCCATTTAAAAGAAGCGACAGTCTGTTTACTGCACAGTATTCTAGCTTGCCCACATATTATACCGCGAATATAAAACACTGTCATCAATGCTGTGCCGTGCCAGCTTAATACTTTTGCTGCTGCTGAAATGCGTACCTCTTTAAAATAGACTATTGCTTCTCATATGGAAGCGTAATATTTCTCTTGACAAAAAATGTTTGCCCCGTTTTTTTCTGAATTGCCAAGGTGATTAGATCAGAGTTATGGGATAATATCCCTGTTAATTCTTCTCCATACCATAAGCTCATTCGTTAATATTTCTAACTCTAGTGGGAGTTTATTTTTTATTTTTTTGGGAAGTGGAGAAGTGGGAGGATCAAGCATTTGTTTCTCCTGTTCCCATGGTGAATCATGTTATCAGCGATCCATTGATGATGGCTTTTACGCACGCGCTCAACCAAGAGTGAACACGCTCAGAGTTGATTGACCCAATGCTGATCCACTGTTCTTAAACCGAAAACCCAGAGTTGGAGTGCAGGATTAAACTCAGATTTTGTAAACCCTGCTTCCTGAAATATTCCTCTTGTAGAAATAGTTCAAGCAACAATGTTCAAACTAAACCAAACCTCAAGGACTCAACTTTTCAGCAGCCTGAGGAACCGGCAGGGGTTTAAAGATTCCACATTTTGATTCAGTACACCAAATGACATTTGCATTGATACACAACTGCAGCTCTAAATTAAATGGTATAGGAAATTCACATAAAATGTTGTTGGCTGTCAAACAATGTTTGGGTTGGCCTTTACCTGAAAAATCACTTTTCTTGTGGCGCTTGAGGATATTTTTGAAGGAAGCCCACTTCCCGGTAGATGTTAAGTCACTCTTGAAGCTCTCCATTTGTAGATGATTTGCCTCACGGTGGACTGATGGAGCTCAAACTTTTTTATATGAATTTATAGCTGTCCCCAGACAAATCTACAACATCAAAACTCTATTCCTGAGATCCTCTGAGATTTTTTTCCCCTTTTAGCATGTCTGACCTGTATGGGTTCACTTTGGTGAGCCTAAACTGACTTGGTTTTATCTCTGTTTTACCTTGTGCCACCCAATATCTTCCCTAAAGACCCCTCATTATATTTGTCTATTTCATCAATCAGTTTGGCTCACCTGATTGCTTTTACCTGCTTGATTTAACCCATTGATGACTATGGCAATCTAGGATGCATGTCCTTAATGCCTGAGGGTTTTCTGAAAAAATAGTATGAATTGTCAAGTCTACCAAAACCTTAATATCTAAGCCTGTGTAGCACATAGAAACATGAAATAAAATACATTTAAAAGTTAAGGTTCACAGGTTTTATTTAAACATGCTCCCGTAGCGCTTACAAACCAACAAATATTTCTAAAAATCGTCAAAATTAGATGAATTAGAAAATTATTAAATATTGTTAATAAATAGATGCAATGTGTTGTGTGATTTTCGTCAGTAGTCTATAGTAGACCTTGATTCTGCGCACCAAACGCCACTAACTGTTCCGTCGCCGACATAGCCGGCGTATTTTTTTTATTATTTTGTTTTATTTTTTTATTTTTTATTTTTTTGATTGACGTGATTTTCGGCAAACCACACAACTTTTGGGTGGTCACGTGGTCTTAAAAAAATCAACAAAACCCACCTCATGTGTATTTGAACCAATGACAGTGCATTCTATGCTGGGAATGCCATGAAAATTAGATAAAGTAATAATGCTGCGCGATGCAGCATCAGGCAGGAGAGCCAATGTGGCATCACGCAGCAGCCGTCATCAATGGGTTAAGCAATGCAGCTCAGGGTTCACAAACGTTTGCACATACAACAGTTGCCAAATAATTAGTTTGACCTCTTTTATCAATCGATTTCTTGAAAAGAAAAATGTTGAATTGATAAACATCTGTTATTTCATATAAAAAATACTGGTATTGATAAAAATGAATTAATAATGGTAAAAATAAACCATTAAAAATAATAATAAACACAATAAAACTCCAAAATGCTCAAGGGATTCACAAGCTTTCAAGCAGCACTGTATATGCGGTTTTCCCTCTTAAAAAGTCTGCAAACTGATTACAAAGAATGTCTGTGAAAGACCGGAGATTTGAAGCGAAGATCTTATATTCATGAGGGCTCACTCTGCCGCTTTTTCCAAACCAAAATAAAATGCAAATATGAACACTTAGTTCTCGATTTATAAAACTCCCACATAACGAACATACTTACTTACACTTAAGGCAGCACAATCTAATTATGACAGCCTATGTCACCTTTTCTTTTTTTTGTGCGGCTTCATATGATATCACAAATCCTCTTGGTACTACTTTGAAAGCTTCTCAGAGTTGAATCTGAAACGTAGCCTGTGTCATTGAAAGCCACATACTCCTTAATAAAACGTGAAAATGTTTGCTTCATCAAGTAAGTTAGAATTAAATTGCCAGTTGTAATGGGCCTTTTTCCATCCAACATCAATGCCAATTTAGAATCAACAAGATAGTAATCTTTTATTTTATAGATGCCATGAACTTGTAAAAACAATGAGTATTCTTTCTCTGTGGGATGCTGAATTCTCCAAATATCAACAAGATTAAAGGTCACATATTATGCAAAACGCACTTTTTAAATGGGTTGGAACATAACTATGGGTCCACTGTGTGCCTAGGGACTGCCAAAGTAAAAAAAATAATAAAAAATCTCTCCTTTCCTCACCCTCCCCCTTTCTGAAAACCTCTCCAATATACTCCAGTCAGAATTCTCGCCGACTATAACGTCACAGTCGGCACAGCCACTTCCCCATATTTTCTTTATATGTCCATGCTTCCCCCCCATATTAGTAACCAGAAACTTCCATGGACATATAAAGAAACTTCCACCGTGCAGTAGTCTATGATAACCCCTGCCCCCCATTTCTTATTGGTCCACGGCCCCGAGATCCGATGGAAAATTTTCCGAGCGACAGCCAGGTTGTTTTCCCCGCTAAGCGACAAGATGCCTGTAGTCCAGCATAGCATGCTGAATGTTACATACACCAACACAGAATGCTTTTGCTCATACACCACTAATTTATCTTAACCACAGTAGTCTATTAATGCCTCGTTTTTAATACACAACGGATAGGAAGCTACTTGTGCTTTTTTTTAAAACGGTGAGACTAAAATGATAGTCTTTATTGGTATTTTTGCCTGCCTGGTGTGTAGCTACTAGCTTTGGGACAAGCAACCAGCTTTTGCTCATAACACGCTGTTTATATTCCCCACAGCAGTCTGAAAATGCCTCGTTTTTACAAGACAAAGCATAGGGAAGTAATAGAGTCGAAGTCTAACTTTGAAGCTCATTTTTTCACTGATTTTCGTGATATTTTTAGCGGTTAGCTTCCAAGCTAGCTTCGGGATAAGCACTGATCTTTTGCCCATAACAAGCTCTTTATATTCCCCACAGCAGTCTGAAAATGCCTCATTTTTAACAAGACAAAGCATTGGAAGGTAATAGAGTCAAAGTCTGACTTTGAAGCTAATTTTTCACTGATTTTAGTGATATTTTTAGCCGTTAGCTTCCGAGCTAGCTTCGCAGTAGCCTCCATCTTTTGCTGCATTTTTATTGTGAACATGCCGTTTCCATTAGCTTGTGGCTGTCAGTGCATCTGTATGAACAAAGTCTTTCATGTAGACAAGGATTGGTCATGTCAAACTGTTCAAAGTGCGGGTGAGCTCCTGCGTTACTAGCACTAGACATGGTTCTTCTCAGGGTAAACCCAACCGTGGTAACAGCACAGGCACGGCAAACTATGGACCTATGGGCAGACACCAATGGCTTCGCTTCCAGACAGGGGCGGGGGGAGCTCATAGATTGTATATTTACAAGGGGAGCTGCAGCTCGGTTTTAAAAATAGGCCACCGTGAGATTAGCTGAAAATCAGGGTATAGAGGCATACTACAATAAATGATCTGAATGGTTTTTTCAGCAAACAACTAAATAAAAACGTATTAGGGACCTCTAAGACCATATAATATTGACAGAAAAGTGTATAATATGAGACCTTTTAAGCGATTTCATCAGATTATTCAATACAACTGTGGAGTCCAAAGGGTTTAGTTTAGTTTAGTTTTATTTATTCGTCACATACACAATTACACAGGGCAACGCGTAGTGAAATTCTTATGTACCAGTCCGGCTGTAATTCAACTACTATATAAAGTGCAAGACTATAATAATGAGTGGGTGGTGATTGGGTGGTCGGCTAAGTGACATTGTCATTCTGGTTTAACAGGCTGATGGCCTGGGGAAAGAAACTTCTCCTCATCCTCTCTGTGTTGGCCCTCAGCAGACGGTAGCGTTTCCCTGAAGGCAGCAGGGTAAACAGACTGTTATTGGGGTGGCTGACATCACTGGTGATCATTTTGGCTCTTTTGCTGCATCGTTTGATTAGCCTGGCATTCCCAGACCTGCCACTAGGCGCTGGCAAATTAAATTTGCTGCGCTTGTTGGTCTGGACACTCTCCGTTGAAGCTTTTTCAAGAAGACCAGAAATCCGGCCTCACGTTTCAATTGGTCCTATCTAATATGGGAGCGCCAGAGCCTTTTATATGGTTCTCTGGGGAGGACGTAACCGGATGACGACAGTGACGTGCATGCGACGTCGAAGCCGCGATAGTAAACATCAAAGATGGCTGCGGATATGTTGTGTGAGTTTGAGACTGCTTTGGCCTCGACCCTTTACGATTTGGAAGACGGCACTCAAATCTTTCATTAGCAAGTAAGTAGAATGTTCTGTTTTGCCGACCGACAACGGCAAACGTTTAATTTAACAGTTTAACAGCTGTTCGCTAAACGAACAGGGCTTACGTCACCTTGTGCATCGCTCTGATTGGTTGTAGTGCTATCCAACTGTGTGCAGTGGCATTTCAAATGCACGAGTAGGAGTCGCCCCTTGAGTTGGGAATTACTATTGATCGTGGCCAGACCCTCTATCGTTCAAGATATCAGGGTCTGGATTTCCAGGCTATCGTTTGATGTGAATGTCCTGCAGATTGAGGAGGCTGGTCTTGATGGTTCTCTCAGCTGAGCGGACCACCCTTTTTAGAGCCAACTCATCCTGCTTGGCAGTGCTCCCCATCCAGGTGGTGATACTCCCGCTCAGGATGCTCTCTATGGTGCAGGTGTAGAAGTTCCTGAGCAGACCTAATGGGAGTTTAAAGTCTTCTGAGATGGTAGAGACGCTGACGGGCTTTCTTTACAACGGTGTTGGTGTGACAGAACCATGACAGGTCCTGTGTGATGTGAACACTGAGGTATTTGAAGCTGTCCACCCTCTCCACCAGGGCTCCGTTTATGCTGAAAGGCTCCTCTGCTGTTTCCTGCTGAAGTCCACTATAAGCTCATTGGTCTTGTCGAAGTTCAGCTTGTTAAATCTCCTCACACCAGTCCACTAGATGTTGATCTCAGAGCGGTAGGCAGTCTCATCATTGTTTGAGATATGGGTCAGCCATGATTTTTTTTCTTCCCTAATTTACATTACCTGAAATACTCGTGGATTTCCAACCTATCATCACAACATACATATGTGTATTAGGGATGGCCATTTAGAATTTTTTCTTTAACCGGTTAACCACCAGAATTAACGGTTATTAACCGCAGAGCAGCAGCAGAGCAGCAGCAGCAGAGCACACAGTGGCAGCTCATCTAAAAGGAAATGTATATATAATTATCATTGACCAGAAGATTCACCAAGTGTTTGAAGGAGGATTAAAGCAGCAATCCACATACACCAGCACAGGCTAGCTCCACTAGCCCAGGCTAGCTTCATCAGGCCAGGCTAGCTCCAGCAGGCCAGGCTAGTTGCAACAGGCCAAGCTAGCTGCAACAGGCCAGGCTAGGCCCACCACCCTCCACCAGCCCAGGCTAGCTGCAACAGGCCAGGCTAGGCCCACCACCTCCACCAGCCCAGGCTAGGCCCACCATCTCCACCAGCCCAGGCTAGCTGCAACAGGCCAGGCTAGGCCCACCATCTACACCAGCACAGGCTAGCTGCAACAGGCCTGGCTAGGACCACCATCTCCACAAAGCCAGTTTTCCTGCATCATGCCACCAAAGGTGAGAAGTGATGAGGACATCATCACCTCTGCACAGGTACGTGATCTCCTGGAACAACAGAAGTTATTTTATAAGGACTTACTGCAACAACAAGAGAGTTCATTCAAAGGCTTTGTGCAAATGCTCATGGACTCCTTCAATAAAAGAGTAGACAATGTCTCAAAGGAGGTATGTGACCTCAAATCCAGTATAAGTTACACCCAGAAGGATGTGGATGATTTAAAATCACTTTCCACCAACTTATCTAAAAATGGTAAGGAGCTACACAATGACATTAAAACAGTCAACTTAAACCAGAACAACATGAATGGAAAAGCTGATTATCTAGAGAATCATTCCCGCCGCAACAACTTGGTCTTTGAAGGTATTGCTGAATCTGAGCATGAGAAATGGGCAACCTCTGAGGAAAAAATCAGAAAAATCATCTCTGAAAAGTTGAAACTGGACCACAAACAAATGGAAATTGAGCGTGCTCATAGATTTGGGAAGCCACATGGCCAAGGAGACAAACCAAGGTCCATAGTTGTCAAGTTTCTGAGAAACAAGGACAAGTTGGCTGTACTGGAGAAGGCTAAGCTCCTCAAAGGTACAAACATCTTTATTAATGAAGACTATTCTGAAGCTGTCCGACTGAAACGCAAAGAACTGATTCCAGCACTGAAAGAGGCCAGACAAAGAGGGGACATCGCGTATCTGCGATATGATAAGCTGATCACTCATCGTCGTCTCAACACAAACACTGAAAATGGTTATTAACTCAATCAAATGCATTTTAATGTAATCGAAAAACAAAGAAAAAATTATGGTACTTATGTCTGACAGTCCTAACAGGTCAACAGTTAATGATAGTATGCTATTTAATCCATTTGAACTAAACAAACATGAAAAAAATCATAATTATTTAGATTTTGACCCTGATAGTAATTTTCTATCTGATAACTTGCCATATTCATCTGAATATTACAATGCAATCCGTTTTAATCATCTAATTGAAGCATTTCCGGTAGAATGTAAGCTATTTTCATTATTACACTTAAATGTTCGCAGTCTTCCTAAGAATTATGATCAATTGGTACATTATTTATCATTGTTAAATCATGAGTTTTCTGTAATTGTCCAAACTTAGACATGGCTTACAAAAGAATCTAAAGAAACAGGCATGTATGGAATTACATCAACAGACACTGAATGACATGAGTGGACTAGATATGGATTACTCACTACCATTTATGGACATACATGATGATGATCTTGGAGAAACTGGAACATTGGAAGATACGGGCAGCAGCCTCAATGAGCGTGTTAAATTTGAAGAGCTGAACTTGAAAACCTTTCACTACACTGAACATAAAACACACGAAATGGAAAATGACATTGATCCTGAGAACCATCTCTACAACAATAACAACTGTAACTGTGAGTATTATACAGAAGATCAATTTAAAAGTAATGTTATTATGGAGGGAACTTTGTCATTAATTCACTTCAACAGCAGAAGTCTGTATAACAGTTTTACAAAAATCAAGGACTACCTGAATCAATATGAAATGTTTAGTGTAATTGCTGTTTCAGAAACCTGGCTTAATGATGAGAAGGGGAGAAATGTGGAATTAGAGGGATACAGACTATTTAACATCAATAGAAAAAACAAAATGGGAGGAGGGGTTGCACTTTATGTAAATAATGATTTAAATTGCAAAGTTGTAGATAAAATGTCAACAGCAATCGAAAATATCATGGAATGTATAACCATAGAAATAGAATCTGAAAAGTCCAAGAACGTAATGATAAGTTGCATTTATAGAGCACCTGGATCCTGCCCAAATATATTCAATGAAAAAATTATGGAAATGTATGGTAAAATGAATGACAGAAAGATGGTCTTTGTATGTGGGGATTTCAGCATAGATCTACTGAACCCAAATGAAAACAAAACAAATAGAGACTTTATGGACATAATGTACAGTCTATGTCTAATTCCTACCATCATAAAACCAACAAGAATAACAAGCGGCAGTGCAACATTAATAGACAATATTTTCAGCAACAACATGGTACACAGAATTGTAAGTGGACTACTTATTAATGACATCAGTGACCACCTTCCAATTTTTTCAAGAACAAGTCCCATAAAAACATTGATACCCACAAAGTGACCCGCTTGAGAACACCGAAGGCTATTAATGCTCTCACAGAGGCGCTAAACGTACAAAGCTGGTATAACGTATATTCAAATAATGATCCAAATAAAGCTTATGATGAATTCCTGTACACTCTCACTACCCTGAATGATTATCACTGCCCGATTCAAACTCAAAGGAAGCATAAATATAAAGAAAAGCCATGGATCACCAGAGGACTAGAAAACGCCTGTAAGAAGAAAAATATATTATATAAAAATTACATAAAACATAGAACAAAGGAAGCTGAAAATAAATATAAAAAATATAGAAATAAGTTAACAACTATAATGAGATGCAACAAGAAAGAATATTATAATAAATTATTAAATCAGCAAAAAAGCAATATACAAGGTACATGGAAAATACTTAACAGCATCATTAAAGAGGGTGCAGCCAAATCAGAATACCCAAACTACTTCAAAACACATAATGAAAAAACCATAACCAACCCTAAAGTGATTGTCAATGAATTCAATGATTATTTTGTGAATGTCGGCTATAACTTAGCAAAGGATATTGTGGAACCAAAAGAAAAGGAGGATGTAGGTGATGACATCATCAACATTCATGCCAAAACCATCTTTCTGAAGAGAATTGAGGAAAAGGAGTTGATTGAGGTAGTTAATAACTTTAAAAATAAAAAATCTTCTGATTGTAATAATATGGATATGACACTAGTAAAAACTATTATAGAAACTATAGCTAAACCGTTAACATATATATGTAACCAATCATTCCAAACAGGAATATTTCCAAACAAAATGAAAATAGCAAAGATCATACCCATCTATAAAAATGGAGACATGCACTCCTTTTCTAACTACAGACCAATCTCTCTACTTCCTCATCATCATCATCATCATCATCATCATCAACCGCTTATCCGAAATCGGGTCGCGGGGGCAGCAGCTTGAGCAGGGGACCCCAAACTTCTCTTTCCCGGGCCACCTCAACCAGCTCTGACTGGGGGATCCCGAGGCGTTCCCAGGCCAGCGTGGAAATATAATCTCTCCACCTAGTCCTGGGTCTTCCCCGAGGCCTCCTCCCAGCTGGACGCTCCTGGAACAGGCGCCCTGGGGGCATCCTTACCAGATGCCCGAACCACCTCAACTGGCTTCTTTCAACGCAAAGGAGTAGCGGCTCTGCCCCGAGTTCCTCACGAATGACTGAGCTTCTCACCCTATCTCTAAGGGAGACGCCTGCCACCCTCCTGAGAAAGCCCATTTCGGCCGCTTGTACCCGCGATCTCGTTCTTTCGGTCATTACCCAGCCTTCATGACCATAGGTGAGGGTAGGAACAAAGATCGCCCGGTAGATCGAAAGCTTTGCCTTACGACTCAGCTCTCTTTTCGTCACAACAGTGCGGTAAAGCGAGTGCAAAATCGCCCCTGCTGCTCCGATTCTACGGCCAATCTCACGCTCCATTGTTCCCTCACTCGCAAACAAGACCCCGAGGTACTTGAACTCCTTCACTTGGGGTAAGGACTCATTCCCTACCTGTAGTAGACAATCCATCGGTTTCCTGCTGAGCACCATGGCCTCCGATTTAGAGGTGCTGATCCTCATCCCAACCGCTTCACACTCGGCTGCAAACCGATCCAATGAGAGCTGAAGGTCACAGGCCGATGATGCCATCAGAACCACATCATCCGCAAACAGCAGAGATGAGATCTTCAGACCACCAAACTGCAACCCCTCCCCACCACGACTGCGCCTTGATATCCTGTCCATAAATATCACAAACAGGATTGGTGATAATGCGCAGCCCTGGCGAAGGCCAACCCCCACCGGAAACGAGTCTGACTTACTACCGAGAACCCGTACACAGCTCTCGCTTTGAGCGTACAGAGATTGGATGGCCCTGAGAAGAGACACCCTCACCCCATACTCCCGCAGCATCCCCCACAGTATCTCCCGGGGAACCCGGTCATAAGCCTTCTCCAGATCTACAAAACACATGTAGACTGGATGAGCAAACTCCCAAGCTCCCTCTAGGATCCTTGCGAGAGTGAAGAGCTGGTCCGTTGTTCCACGGCCAGGACGGAATCCGCATTGTTCCTCTTCAATCTGAGGTTCGACTATCGGCCGAACCCTCCTTTCCAGCACCTTGGAGTAGACTTTGCCGGGAAGGCTGAGAAGTGTGATACCCCGGTAGTTGGAACACACTCTCTGGTCCCCCTTTTTAAAAATAGGAACCACCACCCCGGTCTGCCACTCCTTCGGCACTGTACCCGACTTCCACGCAATGTTGAAGAGGCGTGTCATCCAAGACAGCCCCTCCACACCCATTGCTTTCAGCATTTCTGGACGGATCTCATAAACCCCCGGGGCTTTGCCACTGTGGAGTTGTTTGACTACCTCAGTGACTTCCACCAGGGAAATTGACGATGATCCCCCATCAGCCTCCAGGTCTGCCTCCAACATAGAGGGCGTGTTAGTCGGATTCAGGAGTTCCTCAAAGTGCTCTTTCCACCGACCGACTACCTCCTCAGTTGAGGTCAACAGCGTCCCATCCTTACTGTACACAGCTTGGATGGTTTCCCGCTTCCCCCTCCTGAGGTGCCGGACGGTCTTCCAGAAACACTTTGGTGCCGACCGAAAGTCCTTCTCCATGGTTTCTCCGACCGCTGCTTTGCCTCTGACACAGCAGAAGCTAGTAAGTAAGTAAGTAAGTAAGTAAGCTTTATTTATATAGCGCCCTTCACAGACCAGGGTCACAAGGCGCTTCACAATACACATTTGTATACATACACTCAAACACCGATGGCAGTAGCTGCCATGCAAGGCGCTGTCTGAACCATCGGGAGCAATTTGGGGTTCAGTGTCTTGCCCAGGGACACTTCGACATGTGGGTAGGCGCAGGCCCGCCCAGACAAATGACTGGGCCCCTGAAAAGTCATTGGGCCCCCTTTACTCATACTGAACTTGTATCAATGTGCATGATGCGCTTATTCCTACATAAACACATACCTGTACACAGGGCCGGTTCTAGCCAGTTAGATTAGGGTGGGCTACTGGCAATAATAGTGGGCATTGAAAGCGACAATGCGAGCGTGCGCAGCGCGCGAGCCGAAATTTTTTGCTCTGCAAAATCTCTGCACCTACTTTTTGGCACATTTACTGTAACATTTACTGTAATGTAAGCTTTTAAAGACACCAATGCTGTAGGAGGGTTTACCATGATAGCACTGCTACCAGAAGCTTTCCTCATCAGTATGACAACCATCTGCCACCTTCATTTAAAGGCTAAATACGCTATGTTATTTTCAGATTTTCTTAGAAAATAATAGATAAAATAATATACAGAATAATTTGCAGAACACCCTCACAAAGACACCTCAACTTGATAGGTTAGCTTGCTCATCATCAATACATAGCTAACGCTTGTTTGGTTGACCTGCTGCATGAAAAAACAACCCATGATACTTTTAGTTTTTCAATATAAAATGTGATATATTTTAAGTAACATTGAATAAAATGTTTTCTTTTATAGAAAGTTCTCTTGCGAATATAGCGTTCATGATAAATGTTGGCTAAATTAGGTAATTGCAAAAAAAAATCTTTTTTTCCTCTGGGCCCCCCCTGGTGACTGGGCCCTAGAAAGCTTTCCCACTTTCTACCCCTTATGGGCGCCCCTGGGTAGGCGGGGAATCGAACCTCCGACCCTGCACCCCAGAGGCAAACTCCCTACCCACTTCGCCACTGCCGCCTCCATGAGGCCGAGTGTCCGAAACATGCGGCCTCAGATGATACGATCACGAAATCAATCATCGACCTTCGGCGTAGGGTGCTCTGGTACCATGTACACTTATGAGCATCCTTATGTTCGAACATGGTGTTTGTTATAGACAAACCATGACCAGCACAGAAGTCTAACAACAAACGACCACTCGGGTTCAGATCGGGGAGGCCGTTCCTCCCGATCACGCCTTTCCAGGTGTCTCCATCATTGCCCACGTGCGCGTTAAAGTCTCCCAGCAGAACTATGGAGTCCCCTACCGGAGCCCCATGCAGGACTCCGTTCAGGGTCTCCAAGAAGGCCGAATACTCCGAACTGCTGTTTGGTGCATACGCACAAACAACAGTCAGAGTCTTCCCCCCCACAACCCGGAGGCGTAGGGAGGCGACCCTCTCGTCCACCGGGGTAAACTCCAACGTAGTAGCGCCCAGCCGGGGGCTTGTGAGTATCCCCACACCGGCCCGGCGCCTCACACCTTGGACAACTCCAGAGAAGAATAGAGTCCAACCCCTGTCCAGAAGTACGGTTCCAGAGCCAAGACTGTGCGTGGAGGTAAGCCCCACCAGATCTAATTGGTAGCGCTCCACCTCCCGCACCAATTCCGGCTCCTTCCCCCACAGCGAGGTGACGTTCCACGTCCCCAAAGCCAGCCTCTTCCGCCCGGGTCTGGTCCGTCGTGGTCCCCGCCCTTCACTGCCACCCTTTAGGCAGTGCACCCGACCCCAGCGGTTCCTCCGATGAGTGGTGGGCCCATCAGTTGTAGAGGAGGAGTGTGTTGCCACGTAGCTTTTTCGGCAGACCCGGCCACCAGACGCTCGCAGGCGGGCCCCCTGTCTGGGCCTGGCTCCAGCCGGGGGCCCCGGGCTTCCTCCGGGCAGGGTCACTCTTCCTCTTACTCGTTCTTCCATGAGGTCTCTACTTCCTCAGTTTTAAAAAATATTAGAAAAACTTTTTGCTCTAAGACTTGACCACTTCATAGAAAAGCACAACTTACTGAGTGACCACCAATATGGCTTCAGATCAAACCGATCCACCTCAATGGCCTGGAATTAGTAGAGGAAATATCAACAGCAATCGAAAATAAGAAATTCACAGTAGGAGTATTCATAGACCTTAAAAAGGCATTTGACACAATAGATCATACAATACTAATGAGAAAACTTGAAATATATGGCATTAGAGGAATAGCACACACATGGCTTGGTAATTATCTCTACAATAGAGAGCAGTATGTACACATACAGAATGACAAATCAGATTTAATGAAAGTAACATGTGGGGTTCCACAGGGTTCAGTACTCGGACCCAAACTATTTTTACTGTACATTAATGAAATCTGTAATGTGTCAAAATTGTTGAAATATGTGTTGTTTGCTGATGATACAAATTTATTTTGTTCTGGAGGGGATCTGAGGCAGCTTTTGGATACAGTGGAGAAAGAACTGAAAATCCTAAAACGATGGTTTGATATTAATAAGTTGTCTCTAAACGTAAAGAAAACTAAGATCATTATATTTGGATACAAAAAAATCAAACATGAAATAAAAATCATGATAGACCATGTTGAAATAGAAAGAGTCTATGAAAACAAATTCTTAGGAGTGATCATAGACCACAAATTATGCTGGAAACCACATATAAAACAAGTAAAAGAAAAGTATCCATGTCCACCGCAATACTATATAAAACAAAAGATGTATTCAATTCAAAATCATTACACATGTTATGCTGTTCCTTAATATTACCATACATTACATACTGTTTGGAAATATGGGGAAACACGTACAAAACTGTTACCAACCCTATTTTTATTTTACAAAAGAAGGCAATCGGAATCATTAATAGAGCAGAATATCTTGAACCAACCAATACATTATTTATAAACTCAAACGACAGAGCAAGTATGAACTAAGGGGAATGTGCATGTTTACCAAGATAAATATAAGAACAAATGTAAAACAAAGATGTATATCGGTACAAGGAGTAAACATGTGGAATGTCTTGGATGAAGAAATTAAAACGTGTAACACGGTACAAAGATTTAAAAAAATACTGAAAAAGAAGATGCTTAACAAATATAAAAGTGAGGCATGAATGGCACTGTGAATATGTATTGTGGATGTATTTTGTCTTGTCATAACTTTACATGTAATATGTTTAACATATACAGGAATTAATTATAGCAATAATATTTACAATAACTATCAAACAAATTATTAAACAAATATATATATATATATATATATAATTAAATAAGATCCTGAGGGACCAACGAAAAATGAATAAATAAACATAATGTAAAAAGGGTAGGCGCAATAAGCTAAGGCTTCAGCCTACACCTTTTCGATCAATACTATTTATAAGAAATTAATATATAAATTACCATGACAACTTTGTGTTATTTTGTGTGTTTTTTATTATTTTATTTTTTTAACTTATGTAAGTAATGTTGTGAATATGTTTTGATCGAAATAAACTGAAACTTACTAAACTGAAACTAACTAAAGATTTAATGTAGCCTATTTATAGTGAAATACATGAAGCAGGGCTCCCAACCTTTTTTTGTTCCAAGGACCGGCATATTAATTTAAAAACAATTCAGGGACCAGTAGCCAATTTAAATGACTACATTTTGACATTCACACGGCACCTTGTCTGTTGTGAGAAGAGGTCTAGTATGCGAATGTAGGAGCAGAAAGTGCAATAAGTGACTGAAAAGGGACATTTACACACACACACAGGCTTAGGGGATGGGTAGCCAACCGAAACCCGGTGCTAAGTAGTGCTGAGCACGGGGCAACATTTTGAAAGACCGCAATATTGATAAGCTCCGATGTTATCAGTACTGCATAACGATACTTAACGCTTTTGTTTATGACAGATTTTCGCTATTGATCCTGGCACACAATCATGGCAGACCTGTGTCTGTGCAGGGGGCGGGCACTCACTGCCTAGCTGTCTGTCACTCCTTCACACACTCACTGAGACGGTGATAGATGCAGGACAGCATCCACCTCAAGAAGGCTAATGCTAGCGCTATGTTAAGATAGCGGGAGACCACGCTGTTAATTAGATTATACAAACACATGGCAGGGGAGTGTTGTGACCATAAATTGTGACTGGCTATCTTTCTGGGAGCGTACCATGGACCTATTATAAAGTTGAGAGTAGCCTACACGACTCTTTTCATTCTTTACCGACAGTTGTCATTCTTACATCCGGTTTAGCGATATCAAAATAAGAGTCAGAATTTCAGAGAAATTAAGATTATTTCATTTTTTTTAACCGTTTAACCTTTAGTATTAACCGGTTAAAGATCTTCTTAACGGTTAACGGTTAACCGGTTAACCATGGACATACCTAATGTGTATACAGTTTTAGCGAGATAGCTCAAAAACATGGCCGACCTTAACGAAAACGTCTTCGTAAGAGCTGCCATTTTTCTGCAGATTTTCCACGACTGTAACCTTCAATTGGGGAATTTTTTTTCTTCCCTAATTTACATGACCTGAAATACAGTCAAGTGACATTTACTTTGTTGATTTCCAACCTATCATCACCAAATTGTATACACGGTCTTAGGGGACCAACATACACATGTGTATACATTTTTAGCGAGACAGCTGAAAAAACATGGCCGCCGTTGACGAAAACGTCTTTGCAACAGCGGCCCTTTGCTGCTGATTTGCCACGACTGCAACCTTCAATCGACCACAACTTGGGACTCGAGTTTGGAAAGCGCACAGCGGCGGTTCGTAGAAGCGTTTGAGCCGGGCCGACGGGTGGGGCGCCCCCGATGCGGGGCTGGCAGTCGGCGCCGGGGGGCCCGTACTTTTAAAATCTCGGCGGGATTTTCTAGTTCTTATTCTTCTTTAACTTTTTCTAGTATCTCCTCCCACACCGTTGCACTTAGAAATGCAAAAATTTCACAGAACGTGCATCCCCCACCACACGGGGTGTGCTATTTGTCAGTTTTGGGATTTTCCACTAGGGGGCGCTGTTATTAACCCATTGATGACGGCTGCTGCGCGACGCCACATTGTATCTCCTGCCTGATGCTGCGTGGCGCAGCATTGTTACTTTATCTAATTTTCATGGTGCGCGCAGCATAGAATGCACCGTCACTGGTTCAAATACACAAGGTGGGCTTTGTTGATTTTTTAAGACCACGTGACCACCCAAAAGTTGTATGGTGTGCCGAAAATCACGTCAATCTAAAAAATAAATAAAAATTATTTAAAAAATACGCCGGCTGTGTCGGCGATAGTGTATTACAGAACAGTTAGTGGCGTTCAGAGCGCAGAATCTAGGTCTACTATCGACTACTGACGAAAATCACACAATGCATCTATTTATTAACAATATTTATGAATTTAGGCTATATTTTGCTGCTCCAACACAAATTCAGCCCAACCTGGTCGATAGTTAAGTTACAGTTTCGTTTCCATCTCCGTGGTATACAGCCGACCAGCTGATCGGCTCCTGATAGCGAGAGTCATTCTGCGTTCCAGTTGTACTGGGAAGTCGGATTTATGGTGCCAGTGATAATTGAACTAAATAATAAAATAAAGCTATCTCCTCCTTCCTATATCTGCTTATCTTTATCTCTCCACTGCACACTCAGTCACTACTATCCATGCTAAAAGGAAGCAGGATTGTAACCTCATTTAGCACGTTATTTTAAAATATTTTATATTGTTTATTCTTTTTTTTTCTACCCCATCTAATTTTGCCGATTTTTAGAAAAATGTATTGGTTTGTAAGCGCTAAGGGAGCATGTTTAAATAAAACCTGTGAACCTTACCTTTTTAAATGTATTTTATTTCATGTTTCTATGTACTACACAGGCTTAGATATTAAGGTTTTGGTAGACGTTGACAATTCGTAATATTTTTTCAGAAAACCCTCAGGCATTAAAGCGGCTACGTGTAACATTTAAATATCTTTTAAACAGCCTCATGTCTCCTCTGATAATCATAAATTACCTTTAACAGCAAACGAGACCATCAGTGCAAAGAAAGACGTTTTTAAATATTTATTATTACTGCTTTTGGTCTGGTCGCACACCCAGTCCGATTTTCGGTTCGCTCGTGCAGGCTCTATGGTCACATATCCGTATTGGTCGCAGATTTCAGTGTGGCGCAGCAACGTGATTTGAGAAGCCTATCCCTCCAGGTGAGGGAAGGGGAGCGGGAGCCTTGTTTGAGACAGTTATTTGTCGTCATAATGACTGATAACGGGGCTGAAGCATCAAAGAAAAAAAAGAAAATGCAATGAAGAAAAGCTAAAAGGGAGAGTGATATAGGCTACGGGCGGGACGAGGGCGTTGCCAAGCAACGTGTATACAATTTTACGAGAGCGAAACTAGACTGCAGTGTTTACTCCTAAATGAATGAGCGGTTGGTACTAACACAAAGTTTGCTTTGCTTCACCATCATCAGATAACCATTATCTGAAATAGTCATTATTTACAAAAACATAAACACATTACCTCATCGTGATCCATACTAACTTCCGTCTATCGTTCATTCGCTTTGTGTGAGGACACGTAATCTTTCAGCTCCGTGAGAGAGAGTAGTTAGGTGACAGTGCTGCATCAACTCATTGCAATCAGGTGTGTGTGGCAGTGACTGGCATTAGTTGATGCAGTGTCAAAACCACTCTCACGGAGCCGAAAAGAGTCCTCACACTTTCAACACACGGACATGCACTATATTGCGCCCTTCTCAGTTCACACTCGCATGCCTGGCACGAGCTAGAAAACAGCTTTGCGACAGCGGGCGTCGTAAAATACTACCGCTTTTGTCCAAAGGGGACGCCAACGTGCCATGTTACTCGTAGTGGCTTTAAGGACATGCATCTTAGTCTGTCTGCCATAACATCAGACATGCAGGCTTGTTACTGTGCTAGCTCCACTGCATTGTGGGTCAGCCTCTTTAGGCAAATGCTAAGGGAGCAAACCCTGACAGAAAAGCAGTGTGTTGGCGGTGCACAATAGGCGGGCCTTAACATATCAAGGACCCGGCAGCCTCCTGCAGTCAGGATGGGGACTGGTTGTCTTGGGACCACCCATGCCACTAGGTTTACCTCTTCCTGGCAAAGATAGTGCTACTTGTGTGAATGTGTATGATTGCTGTAGTGGGGCAGCTGTGACTGTGAATGTGTATGATTGCTGTAGTTACCACCACCGGTATGACTGTGTGTGAACGAATTGAACCAGGAACCCTGTAAAGCGTCTTTGAGTTGGGGCGGCAGTGGCGAAGTGGGTAGGAAGTTCGCCTCTGGTGTGCAGGGTCGGAGGTTCGATCCCCCGTCTCCCCGCCACATGTTTAAGTGTCCCTGGGCAAGACACTGAACCCCGAATTGCTCCCGATAGTTAGCTTAGTTAGCTTAACACCCTAGTGCTAAGCCTACCCTGCGTGGTAGCTGCTGCTATCGGTGTATGAATGTGTGTGTGACTGGGTGAATGTGTACAAAAAAAACAATGTAAAGCGCTTTGAGTCTGTGATAAACGGAGATATAGCGCTATACAAGTCCATTTACCATTTACCATTACCATATAAATCCGCCTGGAAATATTTTCCGCTAATTAGCATAAACTGAAAAACAGGTTTTTAACCAAAACTTTCTCAAATTTCACTGTATCGACACCAAATTTACTAGGATACTCATGTCTGTAAAAGATTACTAGGATAGCTTGAAAAATATGGCTGCCATTGACCAAAACGTTTACTTAGTTTCAGGGCTTAGCAGCTACTTGGCCTTAACTCCTCAACCATGGGTCCTATCATCATAAAACGTGCTGGATACCTGCAGAACACATGTGGTAGCATGTCCCGTGAGGCTTGTCGAGATTAACCCACAGGGGGCGTCATACATGCGAAAAAACCATAATAAGACAATGCAATTTTGACACAATTTTGAAAGTTTGACAGGCCACACCCCTTTCCCCCTAACTCTGATTGACTTGACATTTCTTACACATGTACAGCTCATAGTGCTCTACAAGAAAGCATCTTGGACCATAGGGGTCAGCCATGATTTATTTTTTCCCTAATTTGCATGACCTGAAATACATTCAAGTGATCTACTTCGTGGATTTCGAACCCATCATCACCAAATTGTGTACTCAGCCTTAGGGGGCCAACATACACATGTGTATAAAGTTTTAGCGAGATAGCTCAAGAAACATGGCTGTTGTTGACCAAAACGTCTTCGGAAGAGCGTCCATTTTTCTGCAGATTTGCCACGATTGCAACCTTCAATTGGCAACAACTTGGGACTTGAGTTTGCAGCGGCGGTTCGTGTAAGCGTTTGAGCCGGGCCGATGGGTGGGGCACCACCGATGCGGAGCTGGCGGTCGGCGCCGGGGGGGGGGGGGCTGCAGGATTTTCTAGTTCTTAATTAGTATGGCCACTCCACGTGCTTTAGCGGAAAGGGTTGACTAATAGGTTTGTCCCATCCAGTTGCATCTCAATTTCAGGGCATCTACATGTTTAATATATATATCAGTGATTCTTGAGAAAAGGCCGTCTCGCATATGTAACTGCTGTTATCTTAAACAATAAAATATTTAAAATTGTAGATGTTATTAGGGATTGAGAATGGAATGTCTGGAGCACAATTATCCCCTTGAATTTAATTGTATCATTATTATGTCAATTTATGACACTTGTTATCTTCTCATGACGTCAAAAACAGTGTGTCCACAGAGAAGGTTTCAATCTTTCATATGCAATAAAACCTATTAAAAATGTACTTTAATGATTAAAAATAGCTTTTTTTCATCAAAGGCAACACTAAATAATCTCTCATATCAATAGAAAAAAAAATTCTACAACACATTCATGTTTTATAAAGTTTCTAAGTGGGGGGACACTTTTTGTCACCACTGTCAGACATTTCATTAAAATGTAAGAAAATCAGGCAATATGAGGGGCAGCTGTCACCGTGAAGGACATTTTGTCACAAGCTATCTGTGCAGAGTACATTAGAGTCAGACAGGCTCTGATAAGTGTTGTAGTTTTAGAATATTTTACATTCCAAATCTTAAAAGTCATGCGTCACAACCATGATATGTCAACACCGATTTAAAATTTCTGAAGAAGTTATTTGAAATGTTTCGATAATTTTATATTCCTGAAGTAGTTCATACTAGCACCAATCATCAACAGAAAAACCAAATGGCTTACTAGATTAATTCCATTTGTTTTGTTTAAGAAACGTATTAGAAATCATATTAGTAGTCCGCAGTTAAGTTACTGCTAATGCAAACTGACCATTTCCTACAGCTTCAGTTTCACATTAAAAGCATTTAACTGGCGTAACGTAGGATTACTTTTATTTTGAAGCAGAAACAGGAACTTAGGGCTTCCTAGCCCTGCTGCTAATTGTTTTGTACTAAATTGAGAAAGACCTGCTGCGTTTATGCATGCTTTCATGACCCGCTGTCTCTCTCCACTCCGCTGGAATTTTCTGCACCCGGAGTCACCTTCAGCCCCTCCTGCCTTTGATTTATTTCAAACCTCTGAACGTGAACCACGTCTCTCATCAGCAGGCAATGGGCCGTGTAATTAATTTAATAAAATCGATCTTTAAATATTTAATCTGCAAACACTTCGCCTGTTTAGTTCATACAATCTGTTTATAACTAAGAGATTTGCTGAAAAAAAGTTTCGTTTTTATGCGTTGATCACTTAGATCACTGATATTAAACGCTGTTTCCTTGTCCAAAATTATTATTCATTAAACCAAATTAGAAATTAAAAAAGAGAGGGAGAGATAGAGAAAACAGAGGGAGAGAAAGAAAGATAGCGCGACAGAGACAGAGTGAGAGATAGATAGAAGAGGGAAATACAACGGGCAAAATAAATCTTATCTACATCGATAGATCATAAAACTTAGTTTTAGTTGAAAATAATAAGGGAGAAAGAGATGAAAAAATAAAATAAAGTGGGCAAAGTTTATGATTTACTGTGATGTAATAGGCCTAGTGTTCTGTTTCTGATTCTGAATGTTCAATGTCCCACAATCAAAGGTGTAGGGGCTTAGACAGTTCATACAACTTATAATTAGAGAAAGAGAAGTACAGAATGAGGTAAATACATTTCATTATAAATTATGTGCCAATATTAAATCAATTTGAGGCTCTGAAGGGACAATAATTTTTGGTGAAAAAATATTCAGACATAAGCCCAGCCCACTTCCGGTTTCATATCCTAATACAGATACATATAGGTTAAAGATAATTTTGTTGGTTGAACAGGTACAGATACAGATAATGACGTCTCAGCACAGCCCTACGGCACTTGGCACCATGGCAGCCTCCTGAGTAGGCTACACAGAGGCATTTGAGTCCACACACAGTCTGAACTATACGTGGAACTATTCAAAAACATTATAAACAACCAATTTTTTTTAGCCTTGAGTGTTGTGTAACAAATTACTTCAACTCCAGTACTTTAAGTAGCCTACAAGTCTGAGGCACTTGTAGGCCTAGTTTAGTATTTCATCAGTCATTTTAATGCTAAATAAACTGTGTCTGGAGTTTAATTCCAGCTACATACCCTGCTTTTACATTAATGCACAAGTAATAGTAATACTCTTGATAATTTAATTTAATTATTTTAAAATCAGATACTTTAGTACTTTAACTCAAGTGGTGTGTAAAAGAAGATTTGTAACTTGTAACAGGGTACAATTTCTAGTTAAGTATCTCTACTCTTACTCAAGTATGTTTCAGGTACTCTTTACAACACTGCCGAAGATGTACAAACACTTCCTACTAAGTACCAAGGGCGTAGGAACCGGGGGGGACGGAGGGGACGTGTCCCCTCCAATATTGGAGACAGGCGCATTTGTCCCCCCCAAAAATGATACCGCGAGGAGAAAAATATTTGATTTTGAAAATGCTTTTATTTTGAAAGCGCAACACAGCTTCTTGTCACCGGCCTCCTAAATGTGTTTGTTTTGCCCCGAACCAAGCTTTTAAGGTAGCGCGCAGGGTTGGGAGTTTCAGGCGGGAGTGCCCATTAGAAGGCTGCGTTGAGGGCACACAACAGACTGTTTGGGAAGTCTTTCCTTTGCAAAGGCAGTTAGAACGCTACTCGGTTACTTTTTTCACACGTTAACCTGTTCTTTCTGTTAGTAAATGCTCTGCGCAAAAGCTCATTCACTTCCTACTTCATCCAAACCGACTTAAACAGCTCTCTGTGTATCGTATCGCTAATTTAAGCCTGTAAACAAACCTAGTGCTGAGTCCGCCTCTCATGCTGCTGCTGCTGGCACATCAGAGGTTCACTGCTTCTGAACGTTACCCAGCATGCGCTCTCTAAAAGCCTTCTGTTCTATGGGCTCGGGCTGCCTACTGTAAATATGGGTTTTCAGGTCGATGCAAGGTGCGATTTTTAAAAAAAGAAAAGAAAAAGGGTGACGTTTTTATTCATGAAACATTTGGAAACTAAACTTGCAAGAATTAAATCTCCCACACAGTAACATTCAAAGTATGATTCAGTGTTTCCCCCACGTTCACACAGCAGCGGCGCGCCACCGCTGCTATATTTTCTCCGCCGCTATTAAAATCCTCCTCCTCCTCATTATTATTCTACTTTTTTCTTTCTTTTTTTGGTACGTAGCTCATTTTAGAAACGGGGCAATGCCTAACATAAACGCTGACCATGCGTCGGAGGTGAATGTAACTTACTCGGCGGAAAACAGAAACTAACGGAGGGGATCGGCTCACTGTAGAGTCCCTTTAGTCGCGCTGTCAGTTTTCCGTCAGGGCTCTGTGTATCCGGGCTCGAGACATACAAACAGATCGCGGAACATTCACTAACGAAACAGTTAGTGGCTGAGCGAAGAATGTGGACTACTGTAGGCTACTGGTGCAAATTCCACAACTCATTACTTGTGTTACAGTTTAGTACAATATGTATTCATTTATAGTTGGCTGCTCCACCAGTCCAGGCAGGACAGGATAGTTAAGTTTCAGTTTCGTTTTTCATCTCCGTGTCGGACAGCTGTTCGCTCAGCTGATGGGCTCGAGCCTCACGGAGCAGACAGCGGGAGTCAGTCTAAAGTCAGCGATGATCACTCTCACAAATCAAAAAGCTAAATTATAAAATAAAGCAATCTCTTCCTCCCTCTGTCCACTGCACACTCAGTCACTATCTCTTCCTCCCTCTGTCTGTCTGTATAGGGCCTATATTTCTCTCTCCACTGCACACTTAGTCACTACCACTAGTTTTAAGGAAGCAGAAGGAGGATTATACCCCTCATTTTGCACTTTTAAATATTAGAAGATTGCAGGCAAGTAAAATACCAGCAGCCACTACATTCTCAATGATAGAGACAAATAATTACCTTTTTTTCTTACAGTTTAAATCAAATATTTGAACAATACAGGAGAATAAATATTTGAAAGCAATACAGAATGCATGATATTACTGCATTGTATTGTATTCTATTTTTGTCACCAGGAACCTACATGTTGTCAATTAGCCTACTTTACATATATTTGGTGCATACAAATTCACCAGAATGCAGGAAATTGTTGAATGCTCAAATGTATGGGGGGACACCCCCAGACCCCCACATTAAAATGTGTCCCAAACCAAGGTTTAATCACAACCTACACCCTTGAAATTCATGAATAGTTTTGTTTTATTTGTATCTACAGGCCTTTGTATAAGGATACGTTGTAATTTTTATCACATTATTTTAAATTAAAGTCTTAGGTCCTGCTTATCAATTGCTCATAATAACCAGTAGGCCTACTTCTGTGTTGGACATTACTGAACCTCTTCCCATTTATAGCACACAATGTCCCTGTCTAGTTCCATGTCCCCAAAAAATCAAATAAAAGGAACCCCCCCCCCCCCTCTGATTTACCGAGTCGTCTCTAGAGGGGTCGGGTGTTTGTCACCTTTTTCACCTCTTATGAGTTTGCAGGTCTGGTTTAAGCATTAAGCAAGAACTGTAAATAAATTGTGCAAATCATTTTCTGCATTTTGTGTAATATTCATTTCTATACAAAAATGTCAAAATCTGTAAGTAAAGACAAAAAAAGGCAAAGTTGCAACACCAATAATCCCATCTATCTGAATAGTAATTAGTGCATATTCTCCTCTCAAAGTGCACTAGATCAATGCATTAAAATGTAAAGGGACCCAGGACGTTCAGGGACCACGCCACCGCTGCTGAAAAAATCCTCGGGAAACACTGTGATTGCATATCATATATACTGATTGTTGTTTGTTTTTTTACATTGGATTTTTTTTGTTATTTTACTACTTTTGTCTGGAAAATTCCTTAATATCAGTGTTTCTGCATAAGTGGATTTTCAATTCATAGATATGGTGATATTTCATCAAGTTCTGAGGTGTCTTTGTGAAGGGATTCAACAGGTGTTATGCAAATTATTCTGTATATTTGATCTATTTATTATTTTCAAAGCAAATTTGAAAATGTCATATTTTTGCTTTCCATGGAAGGTGGCAGATGGTTGTTATACTGATGTGCAAAGCTTCTGGTAGTAGTGCTCTCATGGTAACCAAAAAGCAGGCGCAGAGATCTTGCAAGGGCAAAAAATTTCTGCTCGCGCGCTCAGCGCGCGCTCGCTTGTGTCCCCCCCAATGTTAAACTCGTTCCTACGCCCCTGCTAAGTACTAATCTGTTTTATAAATGTTAGCCTGTATGAAACACTTATTTGCACTGAATTGGAAATTATATTTTAGAAGAAAAACACAGAATTACAACGGTGCAGAGAACAGTGCACTTTCGCAGACATACTTATTAAGGTTGTCATTACATTATATTAATAATGTCAGTCGTGAACTTAAGTGGGCCGGTATGAGGCATGACACTCCAGGGCTGAAAATATATCCCACTCCGGCCCTGGTTGATGGTACACGGCAGGATGGATCCATACCTTCATGTTGTTTACACCAAATTCTGAACCTGCCATCTGAATGTCGCAACTGAAATCGAGACTCATCAGACCAGGCATGATTTTTCAATCTTCTGCAGGGCTCTAGACTGCGACCAAATGCTCGCATTTTGCGACCATTTTTGGAGACAGTGCGAGTAGTTTTTAAAACTAGGGGCACGCGCGCAAACGGAAAATTCGCCGACATTTGTATCATTATTATTATTAGTGCTGAGAGAGAGAGAGAGAGAGAGAGAGAGAGAGAGAGAGAGAGAGAGAGAGAGAGTGTGATCAGTTAAACGATCAACAGCGCGGATCACGTAACCTACTCTCATCTCAGTGTCCCGCTGTCGTCACCTCGTTAACATGTTGCCAACTGGCGACTTTTTCCGCTGTAGCGATAAGGCTGTTAGAGTCCGAGACACATCTTGCGATTTCTTTTTTAACCGCGCGCGAGAGCAGAGTAGCAACGGAGCTGTCTACTCCTCACCGCTGACTGCACTCAGTCACACGGGCAGTCTGATAGAAGCCCCCGCCACCTGCAGCAGCCAGCAGACAGCACTGTGTGTCAGGGGATGTTTGTGAACACGAAAATTGTTTGATATGTCCACATTCAATAGGCCACTGCATATCTATAAAAAAGCTAACCTTGTAGTAATATGGCAACAAAAAAAGTGTGTAAAGTGAGTTTGTAAATATGTAAATAGCTTACTATCTATGGTAAATAGGCCTAGTTAATTTGTAAACTACCTGGTCAGCATTTTCTATTAATTTTGCCTCTTTCAGAAAAGCATAGGCTATAATGCAAATTAGTTGATAATGTCATCTAGCTCCTACTAGTTACTTTTGGGCCAATAACTAGGCTATTTTCCTGGAGTCAGCAGAGATAGAGTAGGACAAATCAGAGGGCTTGGATGTAGAGGTGGTTGTGGTGAAAATGGGCACAAAAAAAAAAATCCTTTTCCTAAAGGAATGTCTGAAGAATTTCACATGGTGATGCAAAATCAAAACCGCAATGAACTGTATCATCTGTTGTCAATGTGGTCCAAAATATGCTGGCAATACAATATCAATAGGCCTAATATAGTTAAAATTGGGAAACATTTTAATAGATGCGTTGCAGGTCTATTTAATGTTTGCCCCTAAATTTTCTGCTTGCGCCCCTAAAAATTCTGAGTTAGGGGCGCCAGTGCTCCTAGTAAAATAGGTTAGTCTGGAGCCCTGTTCTGTTGTCAAATATTGGTGATCATGTGAGAATTGTAGCCTCAGTTTCCTGTTTTTAGCTAACAGGAGTCGCACCCGGTGGGGTCTTCTGTTGCTGTAGCCCATCTGCTTCAAGGTTAGTCGTGTTTTGCGTTCAGAGATGGTATTCTGCATAACCTGGTTGTAACAAGTGATTATTTGAGTTACTGTTGCCTTTCTATCATTTCGAACCAGTAAGCCCATCCTCAACTGACCTCTGACATCAACAAGGCATTTTCGTCCACACAAATGCCACTCACTGGATATTTTATCTTTTTCGGGTTATTCTCTGTAAGCTCTAGAGATGGTTGTGTGTGAAAATCCCAGGAATCAGCAGTTTCTGAAATACTCAGACCAGCCCTTCTGGCACCATCAACATTGCCGGTGAGTGTGTGTGTATGTATATATACAGTCAAGCCCGAAATTATTCATACCCCTTGCAGATTTTGACTTAAAGTTACTTTTATTCACCCATCAAGTTTTTTCTTGATTGGAAATGACACAGCTTTTCCCATAAGATAATAAGACGATGCACACTTATGTGTTTGTCCGTTAACCATTTCTTCACCACTTTTGCTGTGTGTTTTGGGTCGTTGTCCTGCTGAAATGTCGAATGGTGCCCAAGGCCAAGTGTCCCTGCAGACTGCCTGATGTTGTTGTTGAGGATCTTGATGTATTGCTCTTTTTTCATGGTGCCGTTTAGTGTGATTATCTTCCCTGGTCCATTGGCTGAAAAACACCCCCCAAAGCATTAGGTTCCCACCACCATGTTTGACAGTGGGAATGGTGTTCTTAGGGTTGAAGGCTTCACCTTTTTTATGCAAAATGAAGGATACATCATTGTGACCAAACAATTCAATTTATTTTGTCTGATCATAACACAGAAGATCAGAAGTCCTTCTTCTTTGTCCAGATGAGCATTTGCAAAGGCCAAGCAGGCTTTTCGGAGCCTTATCTGGAGAAGAGGCATACCCCTTAGTCTGCATCCAATGAACCCAGCAGTGTCCGTTGGATTGTCTGCCTTGAGACGTTGCCTCCAGCAGAGCCAAGATTAACCAGGATGGCCTTGGAGGTGATCCTAGGATTATTGTTCACCTCTCTCACTATCCTCCTGGCCAGCACAGGTGTAACTTTTGGCTTCCATCCACGTGAGATTTCTAGAGCTGGCCCGAATTATTCAAATATCCGAGTATTCGTTTGTTAAATTATTATTCAGAGCTCAATTCAGTATTCGGAATATTCTTTTTTTTTTTTTTTTTTCAAAAAACATTTTTCACAAAAGTACCTCAAACTGCAACATATTTAGTCAGAAAATAATAATTATATACACAAGTTATACAACAATTGTAAAATATACATTAGACGTTAATTTAAAATATATGATCAAATTATTTGAACTTTGACCTAGTTGGCCGCTGTCCTTTCAGAGCGCAACCGGTGATATCAGCTGAAGGCTACGTAGGGATGGGAATTGATAAGAATTTAACGATTCTGATTCCGATTTTGCTTATCGATCCGATTCCTTATCGATTCTCATTGTGTGAGAAAATAAGTACACATTTGTTTATTTGTTCTCTATCTCAATTTTATTAGCCCACACATATGCCTACACACACGTTTATTCTCACACATTTTATGTACAAGTCCAATGGGCAATTCTGGTGTCAACTAGACAGGCAGTGGACATTCAAACGTTTAACCGTCAGGATCACCGTCTGCTCGCTTGCGCTCCTGCTTGTGCGCATGTCATTTGACGAAATGGAAACTTTACAATTGTTGCAAGTGGTTGCCTTTTCAAGTTAAAAACAACCAACATTTAGAGAGATTCTGTCTCAACGCCATGTTTGCTGCTTTCTGAACCAAAACAACGCAGCTTGAGTGTCAAGTCACGACGCATTTGCAACGAGCGGAATCGTTAAGCAGGCATGTTAACGATTCCAAGGAATTGGTTGACTCGGCACCGATTCTGAAGAGGAACCGGGTCTCGATTCCCATCCCTAAGGCTACGTGATGTTACCAGAGCAAGGCAAACTAAAGCGGCACCAAGCGCAGGAGGGATAGAGAGATAGAGGAAGAATAGATTATGTGTTCCTCTTAACTCTATACCACAACATTAGCTCGATTTTGGAATGAAAAGTAGCCTAATGCTTGGCGTAATGCTAACGTTAGCTTACCTTAGCTGTTTTTTTACGTTCCTAATGCAGCCCTGCTATCGCCCATCATCAACAGTGACTTGCTTGATTCATGGGAATACGCGGTCAATAATGGATATAATATGTACACAAAAGACTATCAATATTGGATCTTGTGCTGGGGATGTGGAGCTCTTTGGCCATTTCCCGTGACCATTTTCCTCTCGACACATCGTTCTCTATCCAAGCGCACACACGCATGTCCCGGCCGCATCTGAATGCGCAGCCAGTCCACGTTTCCACGGGACAACCGGATTGGATTATCACATATACCGAATTTGCCACTCGAACGGACCGCGTCACTTGTCTGAGTATACATCGCTTTTTAAATATTCGATAAATGTTAGATGCATGGCTGTCTCCACTATGCTAGGTGACGCTGTAGCCCTTTCAACAAGTGGTTATAGAGCCACGTCCGGTTCCCTTCCGGCAACAATCTTACTATTTTTTACGTCGTCTCCTTCCACTTCCTTGTGAAATCCCCGGCAGGGATTCTCGAGCAAGCGCAGAACTTAAACTTCGATATGCGATATTCGATTCCTGTATACAGGTCCTTCTCAAAAAATTAGCATATTGTGATAAAGTTCAATATTTTCTGTAATGTACTGATAAACATTAGACTTTCATATATTTTAGGTTCATTACACACAACTGAAGTAGTTCAAGCCTTTTATTGTTTTAATATTGATGTTTTTGGCAAAAAAGTAAAGAAAAAACAAAAATCCCTATCTCAAAAAATTAACATATTTCATCCGACCAATAAAAGAAAATTGTTTTTAATACAAAAAAGTCAACCTTCAAATAATTATGTTCAGTTATGCACTCAATACTTGGTCGGGAATCCTTTCGCAGAAATGACTGCTTCAATGCGGCGTGGCATGGAGGCAATCAGCCTGTGGCACTGCTGAGGTGTTATGGAGGCCCAGGATGCTTCGATAGCGGCCTTAAGCTCATCCACAGTGTTGGGTCTGGTGTCTCTCAACTTCCTCTTCACAATATCCCACAGATTCTCTATGGGGTTCAGGTCAGGAGAGTTGGCAGGCCAATTGAGCACAGTAATTCCATGGTCAGTAAACCATTTACCAGTGGTTTAGGCACTGTGAGCAGGTGCCAGGTCTTGTTGAAAAATAAAATCTTCATCTCCATAAAGCTTTTCAGCAGATGGAAGCATGAAGTGCTCCAAAATCTCCTGATAGCTAGCTGCATTGACCCTGCCTTTGATAAAACACAGTGGACCAACACCAGCAGCTGACATGGCACCCCAGACCATCACTGACTGTGGGTACTTGACACTGGACTTCAGGCATTTTGGCATTTCCTTCTCCCCAGTCTTCCTCCAGACTCTGGCACCTTGATTTCCGAATGACATGCAAAATTTGCTTTCATCCGAAAAAAGTACTTTGGACCACTGAGCAACAGTCCAGTGCTGCTTCTCTGTAGCCCAGGTCAGGCGCTTCTGCCGCTGTTTCTGGTTCAAAAGTGGCTTGACCTGGGGAATGCGGCACCTGTTGCCCATTTCCTGCACACGCCTGTGCACGGTAGCTCTGGATGTTTCTACTCCAGCCTCAGTCCACTGCTTCCACAGGTCCCCCAAGGTCTGGAATCGGCCCTTCTCCACAATCCTCCTCAGGGTCCGGTCACCTCTTCTGGTTGTGCAGCGTTTTCTGCCACACTTTTTCCTTCCCACAGACTTCCCACTGAGGTGCCTTGATACAGCACTCTGGGAACAGCCTATTCGCTCAGAAATTTCTTTCTGTGTCTTACCCTCTTGCTTGAGGGTGTCAATGATGGCCTTCTGGACAGCAGTCAGGTCGGCAGTCTTACCCATGATTGCGGTTTTGAGTAATGAACCAGGCTGGGAGTTTTTAAAAGCCTCAGGAATCTTTTGCAGGTGTTTAGAGTTAATTAGTTGATTCAGATGATTAGGTTAAGAGCTCGTTTAGAGTACCTTTTCATGATATGCTAATTTTTTGAGATAGGAATTTGGGGTTTTCATGAGCTGTATGCCAAAATCATCAGTATTAAAACAACAAAAGACCTGAAATATTTCAGTTGGTGTGCAATGAATCTAAAATATATAAAAGTTCAATTATTATCATTACATTATGGAAAATAATCAACTTTATCACAATATGCTAATTTTTTGAGAAGGACCTGTACATGCAGAGAGAATGCAGACTTTGAATGAGTTATCTAGGTGTTCTTATCCGACTTCGCTTTTCCGTTAATGTGCCGATTTGGGTGCGAAGTAGATCGGATAAAGGTGTTTACATGCATTTTACAAGTCCTGTTGAAGTCGTATTCGTTTATTTACCCAATTATGAGTCTGCATGTAAATGCACTGACTGTTCCACCCGAAAAAAAAGGCACAGGCCCTTTAGCTGTTGATCGCTCTGGTCAGTCCATAACTGGACACTGAATATTAGACCCCGAATATAAAACCACCCGACTTTTTACGACCTATTCCCAGGTTATTGGTCCGATTATAAGACGGGGTTTCCCGTCTTATAATCGGACCAATACGGCATGTGTCACCGCTGCATGTAACAATATTGCATTGGTGATGCATTTTTTTTTTATCAATGTAGCGAGTTATTATTGAAGTGCAGGCAGAGCTTCTTTTTTTGTCAGCACTCCCTTCTGAGAATATGCCTGTAGCCTACTTCAACAGCGGGTCTCCACACTGTTGATCCGTCTGGACAACTTTAGCCTGCATGTTTAGGATCCAACTGGCCGGCTGGTTTGAACTCATTGTGCTCTTAATTCAAACCACATATCGCATCAGCTCACGTGATGAGCAACATATCAGACTTCGTTTTCTGTCTCTCTCTCTCTCACTCTCTATTCCCACTCCTATCCTTGTTTTGCAAGTTAAATGGGAAATAAACTAATAAGAGATAACAATAAATATGAGACTATGATATTTTATACATTTTCATTGTGACACTGACACCTGTTTCAATTAAATAGGTTGCGGTTGTGGTGGGAAAAAATAGCCTACAACTAATTGCAAACCTATCGCAGCCCGGTGCAGCAGTGTGAACTGCCAGTCAGGCTCGTTGAGCATTTGCAACATTTTCAAGTTTGCGTCTCGTTGCGTGGTGAATCTTTGGTCTGAACTGGGCTTAACCTGCTCAGCACCATGACTGAGAGAATGTTCCCTTACAGAACGTTATTGGCCACGCCCAAGACAAATGTATTTTTAATCAGATAATTGTAAACAGCTTATTGAGAAACCCAACGTTAATGTAATTTATTTATTTGTGAGGGTTGCCAGGGCCTTTAAGGGGATAATTGTGCTCCAGACATTCTATTCTTAATCCCTAATAACATCTACAATTTTAAACATAGCTGCCAAGTCTCACTCTTTGGCCATGAGACACACGCAAATCAACCAGTTCACAATCTCAGACTCCACACCTCAAATTTCTCACGCGGAGAAATTAATCCCCAAAATAACATTTGTTTTGCGGGACTTTTATTTTCAATTTCTTATTTTGAAAAGCTAACACACATGAGTGCCGTGACTTCCTCTTTCTGAATGCGCATTAACGTTAAGGTGCGAACACACTACACGGGTTACCCGCGTATGCTTTATGTGCGTAAAGGGCGTTTCAGACGGAACGCGTTTGTCGCCCCTGGCAATGCATTCTCAATGGAGAGGCGAGCGAGCAGAGAGAAGGCGCGGCGTTCTGTCAGGCGGCACGACAAGAGGGCGCACTCCCATGGAACTGTCGCTTCCGTGCTCGTCGAACGCATGCGCGCGCTCGTAGGGGCCGTTGGAAAAATTGAGAACTGTTTATCTTTATCGCGCCGGTTGAAAAATCACAATCGCGCTCGTCCGCCCGTCACTTCACACGGGGAGCGAAAAGTGAAGCCGCGGTGCCAGGCGACAACGCGAGCGGAATGTCGCCTACCGTCTGAAACGGCTTAAATGCGGCTAAAATGTTCCTTTAACACCATGTGGTTCCCTATGGAAAAATAGCCGATTTTATACGCGTCTGTATGCGTGTAACGCGTGTAGTGTGTTCGCACCTTTATGCTTTGATGTGCACTGTGCATTCGAAGCGGTAGGCAAGCACCCCCTCCCCCCCCCCCCCCCCCCCACCTTCTCTTCCGAGTTGTGTGATGATAGCGTGCCAAGTTACCGCTGATAAGAATTGTGTCCCTGCCGGCCGATGAGTGCGCATGCATCAAACATATTACCCTTCAATCTCAGTCAAGTAAATTCAGAAGATCTTTGGATCGTTTTGTATATTGTTTTTGGTCATTTAGTTTGAAAATTAGGTTTGCAAAGTAACAAATGGCTCATCCGCCAATAAAAATGCTTTTATTATTCTGTGTAATGAACTAGCCTATGTATTGCACATTTATAGCACTTTTCATAACACAAATCAAGGTAGCCTAAGAGGAGGGACCAAGTAACCCAGATGTTTTATTTTAGCCTAGTAGTTTGCATTGGTGTTTAACTGTTCCCTGATTTTTTTCTTCTTTGAATAAAGCCTAATTCTGCTAGTAAAATACCACCAGCCACTCAACCCTCAATAGTAGACATGATATAGAATATTTACCTTTATTACAGTTTAACCAACTGTTTTAACAATAGGCTACAGGAGATATTTGAAAGCACTACACATGCAATGTAGGCTATTCAATTAAATTTGTGTCAGCGAAACCGTGAATGTTCTCTTTTACTTTACATAAAAATGAATGCAGAAAAGGCACACATTGCTTCATAAAAATTCACCAGAATGCAGGAAATTAAGTGTTTAATGCTCAAACATTTCTGGGGGGGGACCCCCAGACCCCCACTTATAATATGTCCACACCCAATGTTTAATTAAAACCTGTCCTACGACTTTGCAATTCATGAATTTGTTTATTTTAATAAGATTTTTGATGTGATATCACATTTTCCAATTGTCTTTTATTTCTGATTTATTATGAAAAATATATAAACTCACAGGACACTAGCAAAAATGAGTGGTTGGGGAGAGGACACGGTTTTGGGTCCCTCGGCCGAAAAATCTCACCCCAAACTTTTTGTGAAACTTGGCAGCCCTGATTTAAATTATTTTAATTTTTAAAGATAACAGCGGTTACATATCAGGGTTTTTCCTGCATAGAGAAAGTTTTGGCGCGCGCCAAAGCGGATTTATCCACCGCCAAAGGAAAATCACCAGCGCCAAAGTGATAAAGATTAAGAATAAATATAGCTATTTAAAACCTCTCCAAATTCAGCCCAATTTAAGTCATCCTTCTTGAGGGGCTGGGCAATAACTTGAATTTAATTTTCGATTACTATTACGGCTTCCCTCAATCATGAAAACAAAATAATCGTTATTAAACTATCATTGTTCCGCACGCCGGGGCATGCAGGCTTTTAAATGCAGCGCACCCTTTCAGCCGAGCGGTGTGCTCGCTCGGCCCCTCCCTTACCTGAGTTTAGCTATCGGCTCGTCCAGGGAGTACGAGGGAGAGGTTGCGCATTGGGGGGTTTTTTGAAAAATTTTATTTGAAGAAAAAAAAGTAAAAAAAAATTTTTTTGTTGAAAAAAATACAAAAACAAAAAAAAAAAAAAAAAAATTAGATGTTTCGCGCGGCCCGCGGGGGGAGGAGGGGGACACGGGCGAGAGAGAGAAAAAAAAAAAAGAAAAAAACCGCCCTGCCCCCCCCCTCAAACCCCCCAACCAATTTTTTTAATTTTTTTAATTTGATTGTAGTGGTTGTAGGACAAAAAAAAAAAAAAAAAAAAAAAAAAGAAAGGAACCCCTCCCCCCCCCCCACAAACACCACAACAAACAAAAAAAAAACCCACCCACCCCACCAAGATAAAACAAAAAAAAAAAATTCAACTAAATAAAATAAAAAAAAGAGACGAGAACACCAAACACCAATAACAATATATATTTTTTTTTTTTTTTTTTTTTTCCTCAAGGTTTATTTATTGGTATTTTTGACGTTTTACAGAATGCAATGCAGATACAATTAGATTAATACAATTATAACCCCCCCCCCCCCCCCGCCCCCCACCCCAACTTGCTCCAACAGAGCCCCACCCCTTTAACAGTAACACTGTACCATTCTATAACAATAGCATTCAGGGATCACAATTGGAATGCACACAAGTAAAAAGACAAAATCAAAATAAAAACAGAAATACATGCAAACAGTTAAATAACAGTTTGACAGGGGAAAATACAAAAAATAAATACAGATTGAAAATAAAATTACACCTCAGTAAATAGGCTACAATCGAGAAAGAAATTAGGTCAGCAGCACTAAACTCCCATATTAGCATAATCTATCCTCTCCACATAGGTCAAAAAAGGTTTCCATAGAGCATAAAATTTCTGAGCACACCCTCTAGTAGAGTAACGAATCTTCTCTAACACTAAGTGATGCATCATATCTTTAATCCACATTTTAAAGGTTGGGGAGAACTTCTCTTTCCACTTGAGGAGTATAAGTCGTCTAGCCAAGAGAGATGCAAAAGCTATAATTTGTCTTGCTTTGGACGTAAGATGTATATCCTGTGGAGTAACTCCAAATACTGCGATGATAGCAGAAGGTTCTATGTGTACTTCTAAAACATCTGAAAAGGTTTTAAATATCAATTGCCAAAAATGATTAAGTTTCGGACAGGACCAGAACATGTGTGAAAGCGTAGCCGGCACTTGCTTGCATCGGTCACATATGGGATCGATAGGTGTGAACTTTGCCAGCTTTACTTTTGACCAGTGAAGGCGATGTAAGACCTTGAACTGGATGACTGTGTGACGTAAACAAATAGAAGAAGAATGTATCCTATCTATGGCTTTCTTCCAAACTTCATCAGAAAGCACTATCTCCAAATCTCCCTCCCACCGATTCCTTACTGATGTCAAGGGTTCCAGATTTTGTGAGTTTAAAAAAGAGTAAACTGTCCCAATGGTCCCTTTGGAACCTGGGTCAAGTTTCAGAAGGGATTCTAAAAGAGAGTTGGGTGGTTGTGATGGAAAAAGAGAGTATGATGCCGATATGAAGCTACGGAGCTGTAAAAATCTAAAAAAATGTGAGCGGGGAATATTATATTTTAGCATTAACTGACCAAAGGATATGAAAGTATTATCTAAAAAAAGATCCTCTATTGTATTTACTCCTCTTCTCTCCCATTCATGAAAAGCTCCGTCTATAACTGATGGCACAAAAAGGTGATTTCTCGCTATAGGGGCACAAATCGAGAAGTGTTTGAGAGAAAAGAATCTCCTAAACTGTTTCCAGATCTTTAAAGAGTGTTTCACAATTGGGTTTGAGGAAAATCTGGATATAGGATCCGGTAGGGGGAGTCCCGAACAGAGCAGGGAGTACAAGGAAGTTGAACAAGATAAGTTCTCCAATTGTAGCCACGCAGGGGCATTATCATTAGATGGAGATTGCTTCCAATATAACAATGTCCTAATGTTGGCAGCCCAATAATAAAACTGAAAATTAGGAAGAGATAATCCCCCTTGCTGACGATGCCGTTGTAACATGCTTTTCCTTATTCGAGGGTTTTTCTTGTTCCAAATAAATTCAGATATCAATTTGTCAATTGACAAAAAATATGATTTCGATATAAATAAAGGAATACACTGAAATGCATACAGAAATTTGGGTAGCACATTCATTTTGATTGTATTAATCCTGCCTCCCAATGACAAAGGTAGTAGACTCCAGCGTTCCAGATCTAATTTAAGATTAGAAAGTAATGGTGAGAAATTAGCTTTAAAGACGTCTTTAACTGTGTGTGTTATCCAGATTCCTAAATATTTAAATTTTTGCACACTTATTTTTAGTGGAAATGAGTCCAAATTAATTTGCTTAGCAGCAGTATTCACTGGCATTATCTCACTTTTTTGTAAGTTTATTTTGTAACCTGATATTTTGCCGAATTCTTTGAGGAGATCAAGTGCTATTGGAAGGCTAGTTAAAGGGTCGGACAGATATAAAAGCATGTCATCAGCATAAAGAGACACCTTGCTCTCCGAGCCGTTTCTCTGTATTCCCTCTATATCAGCTTCATTGCGAAGGGCGATTGCTAATGGCTCAATTGCAAGAGCAAATAAAAGGGGTGACAAGGGGCAACCCTGTCGGGTGCCACGGTGGAGAGGAAAATAGGAGGAGAGATTATTGTTTGTTCGGACAGCAGCTAATGGAGAGGAGTAAAGTAACCTTATCCAAGAGACAAATTTCTCACCAAACCCAAATCGTTTGAGGGTGTAAAAAAGGTAATCCCACTCCACCCGATCGAAAGCCTTCTCGGCGTCGAGTGATATCAGTATTTCTGGAATGTCAGGTGAAGCGGGATCATAAAGTATATTGAACAGGCGTCTAATATTAAAGAAGGAATTCCGTCCTTTAATAAAGCCTGTTTGATCATCAGACACAATTGAGGGTAAGATTGTTTCTAAACGACGGGCTAGCATTTTGGAAAGAATTTTACTATCCACATTTAAGAGTGAGATAGGGCGAAATGAGCCACATTCTAGTGGATTTTTATCTTTTTTAGGAATGAGGGAAATTACTGCTTGGCGCATAGAATGAGGAAGGGAGCCTGTGGCAAGTGACTCTTCAAATACAGATAGCAAGACCGGGGCAAGTTTGTTGGTAAACTTCTTAAAAAATTCACTTGGGAACCCATCAGGTCCTGGGGATTTTCCATCTTGCATGGACTTGATTGCACTAGTAAGTTCCTCTATGGAAAATGGTTCATCTAGATCAAATGCAGTCTCATCATTAATTGTAGGGACATTTATTTTCCCAAAAAATGAGTCAAACAGAGTGTGGTTCCCAAGGGTTTCTGTAGCATATAACTTTGAGTAAAATTTACGAAAACATGAGTTAATTTCTGAATGATCTGTATGCCTAGTGCTCAATTCATCATTTATCTCAGGTATAGTTCGATCTGCAGTTTTTTGACGGAGCTGATGGGCGAGGATTTTTCCAGCCTTTTCGCCAAATTCGTATGTTCTACTTTGTGTTTTATTAATAAGGTTTTCAATGTGTCTGGTTGACAATAAATTGAACTCTGTTTGAAGGGCCAATCGTAATTTAAGTAAATCATTAGTTGGGGTAAGAGCTATTGTTGCGTCCAGATCAAGAATTTCATTAGTTAGTTGTTCAAGTCTTGCATTGCGACATTTTCTTTGCCGTGCACTGTATGATATTATCTGTCCCCTGATGTATGCCTTCATTGTTTCCCACAATAATGAAGCAGATATTCCTGGAGTTTGATTATGCTCGAGGAATATAGTTATTTCTGAGGAGATAAATTTAATAAAATCTTCGTCTGAAAGTAATAACGAATTGAGACGCCAGGGACGGTAGTTGGCATGAGAGACCGGTATGTGTAGAGTCATCAACAGGGGGGCGTGGTCAGAGATAACTATTGCTTCATATTCACATTTAGTCATTAATGGAAGAAGCTTCTTATCCAAGAAGAAGTAATCTATGCGTGAGTACGTCCCGTGCACTGGTGAGAAGAAAGAGTAACCTCTAGATGTGGGATTTTGAAAGCGCCAGGCATCAGATATACCGTTTGTGTCAAGAAATAATTGTATTTGTAGAGCTGTATTGGATGTGGTTATAATTCTGGATGAACTGCGGTCTAGGGCAGGTGATAGCGCGCAATTCATATCCCCTCCAAGTATAAGATTGTGCGTATCCATGTTAGGGAGTAGAGCAAAAAAGGTTTTGAAAAAAGAGCTGTCTTCCCAATGTGGGGCATAAACATTAGCCAGAATAACTGGTGTATTATATAGTCTGCCTACTACAATTATAAAACGCCCTGAGGAATCTGTTTCAACCTTTGACATAACAAATGGAATGTTCTTATTAATAAGGATGGCCGCTCCTCTGGACTTTGAGTGAAAATTAGAATGGTATGATTGACCGACCCATCCCCCCTCAGTCGAAAATGATCAAAAGTTTTAAGATGTGTCTCCTGTAGGTATGCTATCCCCACATTTAGTTTATTCAAATGAGACATTACTTTCTTTCGTTTGACTGGATGATTTAAAGACTTCACATTCCAACTTATAAAGGTAACATCACAACTAGCTGATCCTCTAGTGTCTGTGTTAGCCATGATCAAATTTGAGAGAAAAGAAGATTGGTGTAATGAAAGTTTTGCATTTCCCCATGTGCTGAAAATATCCCTGAGGAATAACAGTAAGATAAAGAAAAACAGTTGACTAAGTCAGGTACAGTGAATCCCCACCCCTCACCTATCCGAACAAGGTGACTCCCAACCCCCTCGCAGAAGCATCTACACATTTAAGTGCTTGTAGAAGGATGCGCTAGTTACTTGAAAGGCAGAACTCTGCTAAAACGTATATAGAACTTAGATTAGCATAAGGCACATTGAACATTACATATATCAAAATGTTCTCAACCCAAAGGCGTAGAGTAAATGGACAGTAAAATAATAATTTAAATAAATTTAAAAAAATAAAAAATAAAGGGGAGAAAAAAAAAAAAAATAGAATATGTATATATATAAAAAAAAAAATAGAATAATAAAATAGAGATGCAATAAACTAAAAAGTTTGCTCTCTGCCATCTCCGTATCAGGATCTCAGGTTCATAAATGTATAATAAAATTTAGATAATTTTTTTAAATAAAATAAAATAAGGGAAGACAGCGTTGAATGGCAGGGTAAACACCATGAAAAAAAAAAAAAAAAAAGTAAATAAGAAAGCAAAATATAGCTGTAAAGGAGTACCAGCAATAACCATGTGTCTCCTTTTTTACAGTGATTTTAGAAGGTCTTGACATAGAGTCAGAGATGAAATTAAAAAAACAAATACATTTAGGAATAGGTCTATTAGAACACACTGCAATATCCTGTTCAGCAATACTGATATCTCTCATCAGTTGTAAACACAAGACATGACTAAATGGGAATTTTTTAAACAGGTTTTTCTGTGCTCTCCACACTATTCATTCATCTGGCCTAAGTAGTTATTCTTCAGAGCTATACAGTCTTTACATCAAAACATGTGTTCAGATAGAGTGGACAGCACCAACCTTTTACTGTGATGGAGGATAAAGTCACGTCAATAAAGCCATGGTTTACCAGCATTATGTAGATTCACAAAGGATTTTGGCTTTCACGTAGGTCATGGCATCTTCTGGGCTTTGAAACTGTCTCTCAGTTCCATTATGTGTGATCCGGAGCCGTGCTGGATAGGAAAGGCCATACCTGATACCATCTTGCCCACGTAGCAGCCTCTTCACTTCGTTGAAAGCAGATCTGGCCTGTGCGACACTCGGGGGGTAATCCGGGAAAATGGAGATGGCGGTCCCTTTAAACTTGAGTGGTCCGGATTCCCTGGCACGGCGCAGAATGTCAAAACAGTCTTGGTGGTAGTGTAATTTCGCCACGATGACTCGGGGTTTGCCGTCAGGTTTCCTTGCCTGCAGTCCTCTGTGCGATCTGTCTATCAAGACGTCTTTATCCATTTTCAAAGCCTCTTTAAGCAGTTTAGAGACCGCCGCTGGTGTGCTGGAGAGTGGGGTCTCTGGGACGTTTAGTATCCGAATGTTGTCCCGTCTCATTCGCCCCTCCATGTCGAGGCATTTCTCCCGTGTGTTGGTAACCTCTGTCTCGAGTCTTCCCACCCTAGTTAGAAGTGAAGTCACGTCATCGGAGCATGAAGACAGCCCGCGTTCCATGTCGGATATAGTTGTTTTCATCGTGTCCACCTCGGAGCGAATTGTAGCAGTGTTGTTAGCCACCTCCGCCTTCACTGCATGTAGCTCGGATTTGACGGATTCAAATTCCTCAGACAGGACGGACTTTAACTCCGTCCTAAGCAGGATAGCGATGTCCTTCTTAAGTGCTGTGAGGATTTCAGCTTTCATGTCCGCGGACTCCATTTGGCTAGCCGTCCGAGGCAAGTTAGCGCTGATGCTAGCGGATGTTGAAACACTTGTGCCCGGGGCTTCAGGCCCAGCTGCTGGGGATTCTCCGGGGAATTTGTACTTGTCGAATTTCAAACGCAAACTGTTGGCCATTGGCGTAACGCTTTCAAGTTTTAACTTAACTAAAATGAGAACAATAAACTTATAGTAGTATTTTGTCGCCTTTTGAGGGTATAAAGTGCCAAATAAAACGTTTAAATTAAAGTTTCAGCAGAGCATGTCGTTTTGCTGCCTACTCCATGCTCGCTCACTAGCCAACCCCCGGTTATTTTTATTTTGACATTTATTTTTTTCAATTATCAAAAATAAGTTTCACTTATTTAGCCTATTTCTATTCTCCCTGTTTTCAGTTCAATTAGGCCTTTGTTTAAAGTCCAAAGTCATGCTGTTATTAGAAAGAAACCTTGTTAAAAGTAAAATAGATGCATAATGTTCTTAAATCAATGATTAACTGTCTTTGATAATTGTGATAACAATGTGATTACTCAAAATAATCATGATTATGGTTTTTCATAATCGAGCAGCCCTACCTTCTTGCATTTTCCATGGTTTAGATCAGGGGTGTCCAAACTATGGCCCGATTTTAAAAATATAATGTAATATGGCCCTTTGAAAAAAAAAAAAATATATATATATATATATATATATTTGCATTTCTTAGTTAACCCACTAGTGCAGGGGTGTCAAAACTGATTGATTGGCCCGTGGCACATTTTAAAAATATAATGTAATATGGCCCTTTTAATTTTTAAATAATTTAAATGCACTCATTATATTACAGAGAAATACTATGTCCCATAAAAGAAAAAGAGCACCAAGCCCATCACAGAAGACCCTGCATAATATTTTATTTTAAATTAATATTATTATGGAAAATCCATGTGTCCTTCTCCAATAGCTTCTAATTCATCTGACACAGTGTCTCCATTTTTTTCATTCAAAATTCTTCAGCTTTAGCCTCTTCATTTCCCTCTCAAAGTGCACCAGATTCATGCATTTCACTTTAAAAACTTAAAAAAAACTCACGGGGGGGGGGGGGCATACCCCCGGACCCCCCTTTTTGGGGCGGGATCTCGGCTGGCTACTATTCTCACCCAGCTGGACATTGGACGCAAAAGCAGAACACACTGGGTGTATCAATGCCATTTAACAAGAATGGGAATGTATCTGTTTAATGTGCAAGTAAAGTGTTGCCGTGAAGAAGAATTACAATTTACGAAGACACTATGAAACTAAAAATAAGAACAGCTACATGTCCTTATGTGTTATTTTTGCAAAGTGGCCCAACCCTTCGTAGATTTTTCTGTATGTGGCCCTCAGTGAAAAAAGTTTGGACACCCCTGGTTTAGATCAATTAGAAACAATTAAAGTATTAAATAGGTAGGCCTAGTCATTATTAGTATTTTGACTTCATATCTACAGGTTGTTTATTGTGATTTCATAAGCGTCAGTAAGCTCCATGGTAACACAGTGATTGACAGGCTGACTGAAATGCTCTTTATCTGGACAGAAACTGCCCTCTCCCAACCCTACATCCGTCTTAAAATACATAAACCGTTTGCCTTTACTGGTGCACAGTCGCGACCCCAAAAAAAGTCGGTCCCGTACTGACCCCCCAAAGGCCCATTCTGAGCCAGGAAAAACCCTGCATATGGAAGACGGCCTTTTGTCCCGGTTCTCAAGAATCACTGATAAATATACAGTATATATATATATATATATATATATATATATACATAGTCTAGTGTAGAAACATAATATCAGTAACAAGGCTTTCCAAATAAGAGAATACCTTGGCTCTTTTAGATGGGTTATTTAAACCTCTTACATTTTAAGACGTTAGATTGATTATTCTATTTCCATTCAAACTGTTGGTAGGACCACTCATGACACCTCCACATTGTAAAAATGCTGGAAACCATTATAAACTGACAGAATGTTGTGAGTAACGCACACAAAAGTAAAAAAGAAAGAACTATCCCCTACCCTCCCCATTTCCCCTTTCCCAATTAAAGGAGAATAAGTAAATAAAAACATCATAATGGAATTGCTGGGCAATGGGCCTACACATAAGCCTAGTAAACTACTAAACCTAGACACTAAACTTCAGTTCCACACCACCCTTACAAGTAAAGGATAGTTATGTTAATATATATGTTAAATCGCTCTTTATTCATACAGTGGTCACTTCTATAGTGTGCACGCTTCATAACACAGGTCCCTCAGTCACTCCACTTTGCATGTAATCGGCAAGAAACTTTTCGGGTATCCCACAACCAGAAGTTTTCCAATCAGAAGAGAGAAAGTGGTTTTGGAAATGGTTTACATGTTCTATCGAAATTACGGATCTGAGATGACGCTAGATAACACGCTGTGCTTTAATGAAAACTGCTAACTGCAATCACTGACAGGAAGTTAGCTAAAAGAAACATTTTGCTTACTTCTCCTTTTAAAACACTAACAGCTTGCAGGCAGGTTAAAATTAAAGTGCTGGTGGGAAACACCAGAGTTTAACGGCACAGAGTGGGTCACTTTGGTACCATGATGGTTAGCTTTAAGCAGCAACAAAATACAACACGGTATAACTGAGCCATAGTGACAGTGTCCCGGGAGTTGGACCATAACTCTATTCAAAATAAAATATTAGTCCAACTCAGGACGTAAAACAATAACAGTATAGCATGCAGTCTCATACCTTTCCGGTTCTTTGGTTCATAATTACGTAAAAAAAGGAAAAATGTACTTCGCCGGTACAGTTCGGTTAGGTTACTGTTCACGACCATGCAGTCAATTAAGCTGTAGCTCCGGCTGCAGTGGTTTGGATGTGCATGCTGATGTTGCTGGACAATATTTTAGTGAAACCTCTGTGTGTGTGAAGATCAGTCGGGAAGGAAACAAAAACCCGTGGCGTATGCCAGCCTCTCTCAGCCTCTGCCTGGCACCGTCAAACTCTCTGCGGTCTTTGATCACGTCTGCTGTGAGGTCCGGGAAGATGCTGAAGTGCTGTACCGGCTGGTCGATATGACCAAAATCTCATATCCCGATATATAGGTCATTTCATATCCCGATAACGATACATTTCACGATATAGCATATTTTCTGTAAATTAACGTAATAAAAATGTAATATAAATGACACATTGAAATAAGGCCTTTCTCTTATTACATTTTGAATTATGTACTGGACAAATAAAAAGTATTTAGAGCTTTTGGATTATTTTTTCCTTTTATTCAAACTCAAATTTTCAAGCATGCAACAAAGTAGAAAATGCTCATGTTATAGCCTACTGCAGGCCTACTTACAACCTTAGTATTTTAGTTTGCATTAGCGCACTGTTCTCTACACCTTGTAATTTAGTGTATTTTTTTTCTTTCTCTAAAATATCATAATTTCCTATTCAGTGCAAATTGGCCGCAATGTAAATGTTTTGGGAGTCCTTCCTCCACAGCTTATTTCAGACTGTGTGGACTCACACTGTACGCCTGTGTGTATGAAGGTATATATGTAGCATAAGTCTTTAGCACGTGTAACTGCAGATTTTGAATGCGTAAACTGAAGTCACAAATGTGTAACAGTAGATTTGAAGTCGTAAATATTTGTTTTGCATGTGTACTCCAAAGTCACAAATGTGTAACAGTAAATTTGAAGTCGTAAATATTTTTTCTACCATTGTGGACACAAAATAGGGGCTACGAGTTCACAAATCGTTGTTATGGGTGCACAAATCCTATCCTGTGCATCGCAACTTCAAAGAGTCATGCGCTTGACACTTTTGCTACAAACATTGCAGCACAGTTGGTGCAAAACACATTTGCACACCCGTGTTTCATAATGTGAGAACATGCCCCCAATTTGTGCATTCGTAAACCCAAATGTGAACTAACGCATCAGAAGTTGCACATCTGTGAAAAATGTCCTCTCAAATACAATGATATCGAGCACAGCATTTTAATGAGCGAGCACAAATCGATGATACAACTGCTCAAATCTGTTCCTACAAGTCTCAGCTGAGGGTTTTCTCTGCTCGAATCTGCTCCTGCAAGTCTCGGCTGTGGGTTTTTTTGCAGGTAGATTTGCACCACGCCCAGGTGGTAAATGTGGTGCAAAAGTGTTTCGTATGCGTAGAACAGATTTGTATCCGTAGAAGGTGGGCGGGACAACATTGTCGCATCATCCAATGAAAGCGCCGGTTGGGACAAACGGAGGAAAAGCCATTTTCCTTCGTCCCTTTTCACCAGAAATTGTAGGAAATGTAATAATAAGGGAATTGAATAAGAGGGAACTACAGCGGAGCCTTATGCCAGTAGTGAAAGTCATAAACAAGTTTACTTTAGCAGATATAAGGGCCAGCGTAACGTCTGCTGTGTGATTGGCACTGGTGTAACTGTTTAAACCTGCTGTTTTTCTCTTTAAAACCTTTACATTTTAATAAAAGTAGTCTTATTAAATAGGGAATGAATTTCCATTATATATTTTTTTAACCTTTATTTATACAGGTATATCCCATTGAGTCCGAAGACTCTTTTGCAAGGGAGACCTGTTCCCATTTACACGTTACCATTCACACACATTCATACACCGATAGCAGGCTAACTATCGACGATAGTTTATTGTCCCGCAGCCGCTGTTAAGGCTCCTGGCTGTTAAAACTATCTATGGTTAAAACACACCACACGCAGGGGGTGAAGAGGACGTTGCAGGCATTGAGGACCAAAGTAAATAAAGTAGGCCTACATATCTTGCTGCAGAGTATTCAGCATGTATCTAAATCCAGAAATATGCTTATAAATCATACACTTAGTCTTCTAAATGTAGTAAGCTTAATTAATTTAAACGTGTGAATAGTGAAGTGAATAAGTAACCTACTCTACAAGGCAATAGAAAAGTATAGAGGACACATTAAAACTGAATTGGAATAATTGTTTCTCTATCTCACATTTTCCATGTGAAATTATCACTACTTGTATCACAAACTGATAATTAGATGATCAGGTTTAACTGTGTGCTTATCCCCAGACAGTTCTGCTATACACCTTACCTCATGTGACGTGTCCAGAAGAACAGGGTACAAAGCTTCATATAACCTCATTTCAGTGATTACTTTAATTAATCACAATCACAAAGTGTCACACCATAACATTTTATGCAGTTTAGAACATGTTAATTCAGATCACGTGCTGCATTAATAAGTAGGTCTGCATGCTGCTAAAGCAAGACTAATAAATGCCCTATATCAATTATATTTATGATTTGCAGTTATCACATCAAAGCACAATCAGTACAAATGTATTGTAAAAGCTTACCCCACAAACAAATCACAAGATTTGGACTTTTAAATATTTGTGGATTTACTAAACATATACATACGGTCAAAATGAAAAATACAAATCTACCAGTTTAAAACTAGAATGCACTCACAATTGCATACCTCCAAGTAAAGTTCTGTATGGCGTTATTTTATTAAGAGAAAATGAACAAAATACCCAAAATGCTCTGGCATGTGCCGGAACAAGACTTTATAAAACAAAACATAAAACTAGTAACTTAGTCCTTGGTCTGTAGCCCAACTGTTTACCATATTTAATCAAAATCTCCCCTACCTTTTTAATATGTCAAACAAATAAACATGACTGAGTATGTCACCTCATTTACTGCAATCAATATGATTATGAATTGAGTATAATCTGACTTTGTCTAGATTTATAATAATCACAATCTAAAAATTGAAAACAAATTGTGTGTAGAGTGTAGAGTCAGACTGATGTGCTGTGACTGCCAGGTGAGTTCCACGCTGCTCCATCTTCGGAGATCTTCTCAAGGCAGCAGGAGCAGTGAAGTCTTCAGTTATCTGGAGTGTCCTTCCCTCAGCAATGCATACACTGGGGACGGAAACAATTGTTAGATCCCATTAGTGATGTTATAGTAAACACATGACGGATAATAGTTAGGACTGACTGTAGCTGCTCACTGTACAATGGCTTTTCCCTGACAGGGTGGAAATCCCAGACACTTGTGCAGGCCTTGTGCAGGACAGCCAAGATGAGTCTGTGGAAAAGCAGATTGTGCCATTCAGATGTTAAGATAATGTTAAGATTTATAAAATAAATAAAATACATGTAGGTTCGAGTTGATGAAGAACACAAAGCTAAAAACTATTCAATATAGTTTATTATAACAGCCCTGCAATTCATTCTCTTCGTGGGGGGTATCTTGTCATTAGTGACTTTTAAAATTAGTTGTAAATGTTTTTTTTCGGGCTGGAAAAACAGATATAAAATATGATTTAAACACGATGGAGCTGCACAATCAAAAAAAAAATCCTTTGCATAATGGGACGCTTGTCTACCTGTTTTTATTCAGAAACAGCAACATGATGTTGAGACGGGCTGAGCAGAATAGTATACTGCTCACATGTGTTTATTTGGATCTTCATAGCCACTATTAAGACAGAAAACGCTCTATATGAGGTCGACACATGCTAACATTACATCCTGATGTAAAACTAGTAGGCTATGTATGAAGGTGCCGATGTCCCAGAAAAGCAGACATACAGACACGCTGATTATTATTATAGCAACAAGACTCCAGTATTCAGCTGACTCATATTTCCCTGGCTAGCGCCGGGATTATTTTCACTGATTAACGGAAGGATTCATTGGTCAGCCTTCTTATTTTACGTTAACAGTTAATTATTAACATCCTTAGAAGTGACCAAATGCCCTAAAAAACGGTACATCCTTTAAAAGAATATGCTAACGAACATTAGCTGTTATACCCATTATGACTTGTTAGCTAGTGGTTAGCTATGCTGCCTGCAATACATTATAACCACACGTTGCTTCTCATCATTGAACGTATTATACCGACCAACTTTGAAGTTTAAAAACATAAGAAAACCAGACTTACAGTTCATAGTTTCCGTGGGATGGCTCCGTGTCCTGTAGGCTCTAGCTAAACCCTAGGTCTGTGTCCGACCGTCTGTCCGTGACCGTCTGTCCAGACACTGCTGTGGCTCCGGACAGAGATTGTGAAGCAGCTCAACTGTTTATTAAACACCGCAGGTCCTGGTGTTTAATGGGTATCCCCTCCTCAACTTCACCGTGTCACATAATAAGCCTCCTGTCCTGTCTAAAATGATCGGGAAACCACCTCAAAGCTAGCTAACGCGGCTTATTTACTGTTACAGACACCTTGGACTACTTTTCCTCAAAGGCTGGAGTACATATAATATAATTCTCCATTACTTAAAAAATGCAATGTAAAACTACAGAAAAAGAGTTCAATTCACTACTACCTACTACTTCGCATTAGTTTGATAGTTGTTGTTGCTCATTTAGTCATTTCCTACAATTTCTGGTGAAAAGGGACGAAGGAAAAAGGCTTTTCCTCCGTTTGTCCCAACCGGCGCTTTCATTGGATGATGCGACAATGTTGTCCCGCCCACCTTCTACGGATACAAATCTGTTCTACGCATACAAAACACTTTTGCACCACATTTACCACCTGGGCGTGGTGCAAATCTACCTGCAAAAAAACCCACAGCCGAGACTTGCAGGAGCAGATTCGAGCAGAGAAAACCCTCAGCTGAGACTTCTAGGAACAGATTTGAGCAGTTGTATCATCGATTTGTGCTCGCTCATTAAAATGCTGTGCTCGATATCATTGTATTTGAGAGGACATTTTTCACAGATGTGCAACTTCTGATGCTTTAGTTCACATTTGGGTTTACGAATGCACAAATTGGGGGCATGTTCTCACATTATGAAACACGGGTGTGCAAATGTGTTTTGCACCAACTGTGCTGCAATGTTTGTAGCAAAAGTGTCAAGCGCATGACTCTTTGAAGTTGCGATGCACAGGATAGGATTTGTGCACCCGTAACAACGATTTGTGAACTCGTAGCCCCTATTTTGTGTCCACAATGGTAGAAAAAATATTTACGACTTCAAATTTACTGTTACACATTTGTGACTTTGGAGTACACATGCAAAACAAATATTTACGACTTCAAATCTACTGTTACACATTTGTGACTTCAGTTTACGCATTCAAAATCTGCAGTTACACGTGCTAAAGACTTATGCTACATATATACCTTCATATGTGTGCCGGTGGTTGCTATGCCACTGCTGCAGACGAGGCTCCAGTCGCCCTTCGTAGCGAAAATTAAAGTTAAAATGAACGACTGGGGGCTGCCACTAATGTTCATGAAGCTTTTGGTTTGAGCGGAGGGTAACAAGTAGCTATTGGAAATGACAGGCTTTCTTTTCTGTTCTATCCATGGACCTATCACCGAGGAGTAGTCCCACACGAAAGACATGGTACCAGTGACGGAAGTGCTTTTGGGCTAGCAAGCGCTGCCTTCCTGTGTCAAATTAAGCAATATGTTTTAGCCTCAAATCCTGTCTTCTGGTTGGAATTCCGCTAGCAGTATGGCTATATCTTTTTGAAAAAGCAAAGATTTATTATAAAGTCCCAAAGGCAATTGGCGCTGGAAGTAGACCTTTTGTAATAAATGGCTAAACATGCACAAAATGTGTTTTGAAGCACAGTTCACTGTCTTAACATCAGGCTACTCAGAGATTCCAATCTGTGCATCAGTGCATCTGAAGCTTAGTGTGCGTGTGTTTAACATAGCAAAAAGCAATGAAAAGTAATTCAAGTCCTGCCAAATATTACCACAAAGGTTGTGATGCCACTCCATTTGCAGAACAATGTATGCAGCCAGGAAGAGATGGGCCAGCAGAAGTATGTTGCTTTTCTGGAAGAGCGCATTAACAAAAATTAAATTAGTGTGTGGGCCAGAATGAATAAAGTTCAACTGAAGTTGTGGAAGAGTAAACTACAAGTTTTGAAGCGCAGACCAGGTGGTGGAATTGGAAGATGACAGGTCTCTGTTTGCTCTGAGTAACTGAGTTAGTAACTGAATTATTTTATAATAGAAGTAACAAGTTACCAGGGAAAGTAACTATATGCGTTAGCCTACTGTAAAAAAAAAAGTTGCTGTATGTAAACAAATTTTAATTTTTCTGAGCAGTTTTCACAAGTCAGTTGAAATGAGTAGAACAGACAGGTAGACCTACTTGTAGGCTACATAATCTTCAATATTTATTGCACATCAACAGACAGCAAGAGGTTTATCCTGCACTTCAAGTAGGCCTAGCCTATTTTGTTCTCAACAAAAGTAGTAGAGGAAACTGCTGAATGTACCGTGCTGATCTGCTATCACTGGATTCACTTCAGGGGTGTCGGCTATAACACCACTTAAGGCCAAAAACGTCAGACTATGAAGCATAAGACGATGAGAGGACGAGTAAGGATTTATCCTATGTTTATTTCCTTCTTTAACATGCACAGCAGCATACAGATCCCAGGAAAATAACAGTAGCAATATTCGGCTCATGATGACACGCTAAACAGCTGTTGCAACCGGCGAATCGCGGCTGTTTAATAACGTGCATAAATTATAATTTATAGAGATCGGGAAACTCCATGCACTTACTCACAAGGGCGATGCAAACAAACTCAGGGAGAGCACGTTTCAACCGTGGATTGATAGGTGGTTACTGCGGCAACGCGCACGATCACACTTACAGAGAGAGAGAAAGAAAAAGAAACTTCACTAAACAGGCGCTCCGGCAGACTGACGTGGCGGCGCTAACTGACATTTATAATGTCATCCACACTGAATAAAACACATCTTAAAACAGTATAAGAAATAACAATCGCTTATCTTGTTGTTAACCCACCGGTCTCCTGACTAGCAGTTTGTGTAGTATGGAGCCAGGGGTGCTTTCGGATTACACAGTTTATTCAATCAATTCATAGTGTAAAGCCTAACAACCGGCTCTACATTAGCCTGTTTGGTGCGGTGTGGGAGAACTCTTGTTGTACGCGTGATGTGGTGCCAATAATAAATGTCTGATAACTCTTTCTTGTTTGAGTGCCGTGACCCATTTATTTCATCAATTGGTCGAAAGCAAACAAATGAGGGGACACGCTGCCACGGTACAAACGGTTTGCTTTTCCCCAAAACACACACACCTGGCGGTGCCCGGTGATTAGCTATATGCCTTTAGTTGAGCCCAAAGCTCCACCCAGTGGTCACACACAAAACTACATATCACAAAATAAAACAAACAAAAGAGTGGCATAATGGCTCCAACACACCGGCCCCTAATTGTGTATGGCAGGATGGCATAAACAATTTCAACATATATACCTAATTGGAGCCAATAACCCAATAAATCAAAAACACCTCAAAGTAAGAGGTTGTAATTTGCAATGTTGCACCTTCTCAGTTGAAGCTACCGGGGGTGTTTTTCGCGCTGTCTTTTTCTTTCTCGGAACAGAAGTTGGAGTAGATGCTATGTCTGCAGCTTTAGTTTCTTCCAGTTTTTCCTTTAATCGGTTCTTCTTTTTCTTTGCAGGTGCAGTGACTGGAGAGGCCTTCTCTTTTTCCACAGCCTTAACCGCTTCCTTTTTCTTCTTCTCTCTCTTTATTTTTGGCGGGTTGTTTCCCCTTGAGGAGATCTCTTCCTGCTCTGTGTCCGTTTTCCCCTGTTCTTCTTGGCCTTTCCGTTTAATCAGAAGAACTTCTTGCATGTTCTGAACCTCAGAATGCTCCACCAGCCAGTCTATAAAGATACTGTTGACAATAGCAGCAGGGTGGCCAATCTCAACTTGCGCACCACTGCATCCTGGAAGGGTGCCATTAACGACCCACCCCAATAGGGTCCTAACAGCGTATGGTTCATTTCCATGACTGTTTCTTACTTCCCAGGGTTCAAGCAGTTTGGAGGCATTGGTGCCTATCAACAACTCCACGTCAGCTTGGATGCGAGGAACTACAACACCATCCAAGTATGACCACTTAGCCATTTCATCTTCTTTGATGATGTTATCTGTGCCTACAGGCATCCTCTTCTGGGTGTAGACCTCTGGTAAGTCATAAAACCGTTTTCCAGTGAGACAGGAAACCTCCAAACCTGTCAACCTGTAACTGGAAACTGATTTTCTTGAGCCCATGGTTTGTTGACATATCTGAGCTTTGCTTCCATTCATGTTCAGCTTCCTCATCAGGTTTTCCGAACAAAATGTTGCTGTGCTGCCTGGATCAAGGAATGCATAGGTTTGTATGACTGTGTCTCCTTTGTTGGACTTCACCTGAACCGGTAGGATAGATAGCATCCTGTCACCTTTCCCGGCCCCTTTATGACCACATGTTTGGGAAGAGACCAGTGCGCTGTTTACCGAGGTTTCGGTGGGCTGTATACAGTCTGTGTTGCTTGCTCTCACCCTTTGATTGATGTGAAGGACGCTGGGATGGTTTTTGCTGCACACCTCGCAAGTCAAGCGCTTCTCGCAATCCTTGCTAACATGCCCAGTTCTGAGGCAGCCAAAGCAAACTCCTTTTTCCATTAAAAGGTTTATCTTGTCCCTGTGCGTCTTCTCCTCCAATCGTGGACACTGCTCTAGTGGGTGAACTTCAGAGCAAAGCACGCAAATGCTGGTGTTCATTGCAGATGAGCTACTTTGCAGTTGAACCTGGTTGGGCTTTTTGGATTGTTCAGATGGAAGGGTTTCAATAACAGTTGTTGCAAAACTGTTTGCTTTAAATCTTGGGTGTGACTGTGATGTCCCTTTCACATCTCTGTTTCCTGTAGGGAGATGAGTGTTCTGGATGTCTCCAAAGATTGGGTCAGACACTATTTTGACTTGATATTTGATGAATGTGACAATATCCATGAACTGTGCCCTGCGATTAAGGTTTTGCAGTATGCCACATGCAGAGACTCTCCACCTTTCCTTTAGCTTATATGGAAGCTTCAGAATCACTGCTCTCATATTTGCCGGCATATCCAGTTCTCTCATGTACTGCAAATCCTCCATTGCATTGCCACATTCCCGCAAAAATAGTGCATATGATCGAAGAGATTTGACGTCCTCAGGTTTTACAACTGGCCAGCTGAGGACTTTCTCCATGTATGCTGCGGTGATCTTGTGTTCATTGCCAAAATGTTCTTCAAGCAGATGCCTTGCCATAGTATAGCCTCTGTCTGGAGCCATATACTGGCAGCTACGAACTAGCTCTTTTGGATGACCTCTGGTGTATTTGTCCAGGAAATACAAACAATCCCCTCTGTTGCCGGCATTTCTCTCAACACAGTTTTCAAAAGCTCTGATAAATGATGTATACTGCAGAGGATCCCCATCAAAAAATGGGATCTCTCTTGGCGGTAACAATTGTTGTTGTATAAGCAATGTTGATATTTCATTTTGCTTTTGCAGTAAATTACAGAGTGCTGATGTTTCATCAGTTTTTTGAAATAGTTGAGACTGAATGCCATGTGGATTGGCTGGTTGTTGCACATTAGGGTCCACAAGAGGTTCGCTTAATGGTTTTCCAATGTTTGCCATTTCAAAATGAATATCCTGGCTGTCCTGTGTTGCATACCAAAATGCATTGTGTTGCTTTAATGGTTGTTGCTTTGGATGCAGGAATGGTTGTTGCATAGGTGGTGGTTGTTGCGAGTCCACAAGGGTGGGAAGATATTTGTGAGCTTGTGGGTTCAGAGTGGTGAATGTTTCCTTTAACCTTGTTCCTTTTTCAAAGTAAGATTCCATTGCATTTGATCTTGCGTTGGAGCGAGCTTGGTGGCTGTAAGCTGACAGTACTGCTATTTTAGCAGCAGTAGCGGCCATTTCTGTGTTGAGCTCCAGCCTTTCCTGTCTCCTCCTGACCTCCTCTGTTTTCTCCTCCAGAGCCTTGGATGCGAGGAACATTTGCTCTTCCAGGTCGTGTTTATCATGTAATGCTGCGGCGCGAGTTTCGAGTGCAGCTCTATCTGCCTCGGCCTGAATGCATGCTGATGCAGTAGATGATGCATTGCTTCTCGAGCTGGCATGACTTTGCCGGCTTGATTGTTTTTTAGAGACATTTGTTTGAACATTGGAAATGCTGTCATTGGGTTCCACCTCACTCTCATAATCCTCATTTGCCACGGATTTGGGAATGTCTGCATTTGCCAACCACCTGACCACTATTTCCACAAATTCATTTACACTCAGCAACTTTGCTTTGAACCATATTTCATGTTTTTCCTTTTCATGAGGGGGTAGGAGTTTTAACAGAGATGCATGTGCTTCCTTTGCCTCATTGCACAGAGTTGTGTATTTTTCAAAAGTACACTTCACTTCTGTTTCAAATTCTCTGTCATCCATTAAACCTTGAATTGTTGTTTTGAGATGAGATGCTTTGTTGAGTTTGGACTTTCTTGTTTTTTGCAGTGTTTCCAGTTTATTCAACCATGCTTTTTGTGTTATTTTGATGGCACGTTTAATGACAAATTGCGTTTCAATTTCACCGCTGGCCACGCCCCCACTGGGCTGCGTGTCAGCAGTGGTGAACTCATCACCATCGTTACCCTCATTTTGCAACCTTGTTTCAGAATCCATAGTAAACCAATCAAAAATACTTTGCATACACCTTTACACACAGATAGACCACCCACAGATTGTTTAGATACCAGTTCGAACCAATGCATTGGAATTTCAGTCAAATGTGTGCACACAATATCTAAATGGCCATGTTGGTTGCTACACATACCCCTCCGGTCCGGTCGATATACACTGTGTTGCGGTGGTAGTCCGTGGTTCAGGCTCGGTTCGTAGTTCTTGCTGCTCGACCAGTAGAAGCTGTCGTATAATCCAAACGGTCCAATTGAATGAAAAGAAATCCCGCGATGGTGTCTGCGCTGGCGAAATCCAACGACGGCTTCCTCGATCAGCTGTTCAATGGATCCTGGCGAGTTCATGTAGCGCGTTTGTACTTTAATGTAAAGCCTAACAACCGGCTCTACATTAGCCTGTTTGGTGCGGTGTGGGAGAACTCTTGTTGTACCCGTGATGTGGTGCCAATAATAAATGTCTGATAACTCTTTCTTGTTTGAGTGCTGTGACCCATTTATTTCATCAATTGGTCGAGAGCAAACAAATGAGGCGACACGCTGCCACGGTACAAACGGTTTGCTTTTCCCCAAAACACACACACCTGGCCGTGCCCGGTGATTAGCTATATGCCTTTAGTTGAGCCCAAAGCTCCACCCAGTGGTCACACACAAAACTACATATCACAAAATAAAACAAACAAAAGAGTGGCATAATGGCTCCAACACATAGTAACGCACCGCATTTAACGTTCAGTAACGATAACGGCGTTGTAACGTCGGAAAAAGTAATTAGTTAGATTACGCCGTTACTGAAAAAAGAACGGCGTTACCTAACGCCGTTATTTTAAACGGCGTTATTCCCAACACTGCTCATAAGCTGATCGTAGCTCGATCACGGCCAGAGATCAACCTTAAAGAAGCAACTGGCCAGAAAGAGTTTACCTCCCAACCACGTGCCTTCTTCACAGTGACCAGTGACCTTCTGCCATGCAGAGACAAGACTAGAAATGTTGTTCATTTGTTACCTACCTCGGGGCGGCAGTGGCGAAGTGGGTAGGGTATTCGCCTCTGGTGTGCAGGGTCGGAGGTTCGATCCCCCGTCTCCCCACCACATGTCGAAGCGTCCCTGAGCAAGACACTGAACCCCAAATTGCTCCCGATAGTTGGCTTAGTTAGCTTAGCACCCTAGTGCTAAGCCTACCCTGCGTGGTAGCTGCTGCTATCGGTGTATGAATGTGTGTGTGACTGGGTGAATGTGTACAAAAACAATGTAAAGCGCTTTGAGTCTGTGATAAACGGAGATATAGCGCTATACAAGTCCATTTACCATTTACCATTTACCATTTACCTATTATGGTCAATTTTCAAGTTTGTAAGAAAACAAAAACAGAAAAAGGGTACCAAGACATCTGTAAAATACTAATAAACATAAACACACCTGAAAAGAGTTAATTCTGGGAACTTTATTTAACAAAAATAGTGATCCTAGCTTTGCAACCAAATCACAAGGTGCTATTAGGTACTGAATATAAACTTAGTCAGAAAAAATGGAGACATAATTTTTCTCAACATTGAATCACCCAAGAAGACACTCTCCAAAAAATTTCAAAACTACAGACATACATTGGCTTCGCTACTATTTGTATTTGTAATAAAAGAAAACATTGACTTTATTTTAATATACATATCTACTTTATTTGTGGTAATGCAGTGTGTTTTCTGCCATTTCCCTTTCAGAGAAAATCTCTCCAAGCAAACTATGGAGAAGCAGCCCAAGGACTTCAAGAAAGAGGGTAAAATCTGCAGGCTGAGGACTCAGGAGGACAGTGAGGACGACAACAACACATGGAATGGGAACTCCACCCAGCAGATGTAGCACACTGAAGCAGCTTTACTGGGTTTCTCCTCCACATAGGGCTGATTTCTCTTTTTCTGTCTTTTTCCTACTGTGTTCCAGGCCTACGGCCCTGCACCTGGCCTGCATGGATGGATGAATAGTGATCTACAGATCTTTTTTGCTGGGCTTAGTTGAGTGTTTTTGTCTTGATTATGACATGATTCTGTCTCCTAACCTGTGCTTAGATTACAGCAGGTTGAAAATTCTGGCTACACTCTTTTTTTAGTAGGTCACAGGTGATGATTCTTATTCTAAATGTAATGACAGGACAATGTTAAACATGATTTCGTCTGCCACGAAATTCTCTGTCGAGGGCAAATCAACAGTTGACCTGACCTTAAGATGTTGTAGTCTGAGTCCGGCTTTACATTATGCTATGGAGTCACTGCGTTTTAGAGACCTTTAATTTTGAAAAGTTATTGGAGGTTAACCGATGACTCATCCAGATTATAGTAGAGGAATGAAGACAGTTTTGTTTTTGAAGTATGAAATATTTAATCAAATAGCTTGCAGATCATTCATCTCGAACTGTTTGGAATTCTACCAAAGTGGTGGCCTGCACACACACACAAACACACACACACACCCTGGCAGTATGTGTTTCTACCAGTTGAAAATGGGTGCTTTCTGTACTTCTCTTAATTTAGCAATGAAAATTAAAGCAGTCCGTTGAAGAAAAAAACTCAATTTGGTCTTGTTTTTTTGCTAACAAGGACTTAGTATTACCTAACCTTTGTTCCACACATGGGTGAATTTATACAGGCCAGCATGATGTCATCATGATCCAGCCAGGTAAGGAGGCATTTTATACACAGTAAGAGCTTTAATAATTTTGATTTTCTTTTTCCAACTTTATTTTTTCCAAATATTTTGCAAAGGGAGTACAGACAGTATCGCAGCAATGCATAGGTACACCAATGTAGAATACACTTTGTAATAAAGGCAAATAGAATTGCTTATGATACATCCAATTAACAGGATGTATTTTTCTAGTTGAGCTAAAAAGAATGGAAAAAAAGGAAAAATAAAACTAAACGAAGAAAAACAATGAATATAGGCTTAAAAGGACAGCAACAAACAAATAAACTTAATTTGGCGTATGAGTAGGCCACCAGAGACCATAACCGTTTTGGTAACAATTTACCATAAGGGTACATTAATTAATTGTTAGTTAATGCTCAATAAGCATTAACTAACCGCTAATAACTACTTAGTTAATGCTTAATGAGCATTAACTAACGGCTATGCTTAGTTAATGCTTAACTAAGCATTAGTTAACTAAGCATAGTAAATGCTAAACCGAGCAATAACCTACAATTAATAACTAACTATCTACAATTAGTTGATGACCTACATATTAAATATCCGTTAAAAGCATAAACTAACAGTTAATTAATGTACCCTTATGTTACCGCGGTATTATTGTTTTTCCACAATATCAAGTGCTAGACAAGTTATCACCTCTTTGTATGAGGTATGTGTCCCAATATTTATTTTTTTTACTTTTATTTTAGTGGTTTTATGTTTTTATACATATGGACAAAAAAGGACAAAACAGAATAAGTGAACACATACAATACATACACAACACCCAACCCCCTCCCCCCTCCCTCACATAAACAGACAAGGAATACAGGAAAAAAAAGTTAAAGAAATAACTAAGACAAAATGATTAAGAAAATAAGCTATAAATACACAAGAAAGAAAACAAAGCTAAAACAAAACAGGGGCAAACCTCACACATTTTGGTTCCCTAAGTGCCGCAGCACTGGGCCCCATATAGCGGGGAATTTATGGGGGCGGCCTGACAGATCGGTAATGTTCTCCACTTCTCTATGTTCTCTTTTAGTTTGTTCAATCTTTCCATAAAATTTAACTTAAAAAGTGTTTTTGGCTACAAAAACCCAAAGCTACAAAGAGGCTACAAAGAGGGCGATGTCATCTGCGTACAGAGAGATCTTATGGTCCATCCCACCGAGTGATATTGGCTTAAAAGTGTGTGCCCTCTTATGCTAATAGCCAGGGGCTCGATGGCCAACGCAAAGAGGAGCGGCGAGAGGGGGCAACCCTGGCACGTGCCCCTCTGAAGGGCAAAGGGTGTGGATCTTTCCTGGTTTGTTAGAATGGAGGCGGTGGGATGGGCATATATTAAACGCACCCAGGAAATAAAAGGGGCCCCAAGACCGAAATCCTCCAGCACCATGAGCAAGTACCCCCACTCAACCTGGTCGAAAGCCTTTTCCGCGTCCAGACACAGAACAGATTGTTTGGAAGAGCTGTCGAATTTGTTATACATAATGTTTAAGACTCTCCTAACATTAAAAAATTAAAACCTATTGGGGATGAACCCGGTCTGATCTGTGTGAATAATGGATTCTATAGATTTGTTTAGTCTATTTACCCGAATTTTTGTAAAAATTTTGAAATCCAAGTTAAGCATGGAAATTGGTCGATATGAGGACGGGTAACTTTCATCTCTGTCTTGTTTTAACAAGAGAGAAATGTTTGCGTTATACAGTGTTGGTGGAAGCCTATTCGCTTCGGCTGAGTGGGAGAACATTCTATGCAGGATCGGGGTTACTTGGTCAGCAAACTTCTTATAAAATTCAACTACGAAGCCATCTGGCCCAGGGCTCTTGCCATTATGCAGCGATTTGATAGCGTCCGTGATTTCTGCAGGGGCCTCGTGGGAGGCGCTGTCTAGTTTTGGTATGTCTAGCTTTTTTAACCATGCGTCGATATCACCATTAGCTTTGGATTTATACAGCTCCTGATAATACTCCTTAAAGCGTTTATTTATCTGTTTCGGGTCAGTTAAAGCCACACCTTTGCTAGATTTTATTGTATGTATGGATCTGCTGGCTTGTTGCCCTCTGAGCTGGTGGGCCAGCAAAGTATATGGTTTATCGCCTAATTCAAAATAATGTTGCTTAAGTCTGAGAAGCTGATCACTCACTTGACTCGTTAAAATAGTGTTATACTCGTATTTAAGACTAAGAATATTTTGCAGAGTTTGAGGGTCATTTGTGCCTCTGTATAATGTCTCCAGCGAGGTGAGCTCCAAGTCAATATCCTTTAAACGTCTTTCTATAGATTTCTTTAAAGACCCTTCATATGAAATGATATAACCTCTCATGACCACTTTAAAAGTTTCCCACAAGGTGGAGTCAGAGACATCCGAGGTATCGTTGGTCTCTAAATATTCAGTGATTTTTCCCGACATGTATTTACAATACAGAAGAGAAGGGCGTAGGCGCCAATTAGCTCGTTGTTTGGATCTCCCAAAGTCAAGAATAATGGCTGCTGGGGCATGATCCGAGATCAGGATGTTGTGATATTTGGTGTCTATTACGTTGGGTATGAGTCTTGAGTCTAATAAAAAATAATCAATACGAGAATACGAATTGTGCATTTTGGAAAACAAGGAGTCGTCTCTGTCTGTGGGGTGCTGTATTCTCCAGATGTCAACTAAATTAGTAGTTGTAATCAAGTTTTTCAGAACTGTAGATGAGTTAGAAGGGTAGCTTGTATTCTTTGATGACCTGTCCATATGCCAATCAAGGATTACATTGTGGTCCCCTGCAGCGATCACATTTGCACAAGGTTTTACGGAAAAGGGTAGCGTCATCAATATTTGGGCCATAAATGTTAAGAAGTGTTACATGAACAGAGCAAAGGTACCCAGTTACTATAAGGAAACGACCATTCGGGACAGTTACTGTAGAGATATGCCTGAAATCTATGTTTTTCTTAATAATAATTGCCACACCGCGGGCTTTGCTAGAAAAAGTGGATTGAAATATCTGTCCTGCCCATCTGCAGCGCAGCCGGTTCCGCTCTGATGGTCTAATGTGAGTTTCCTGGAGGAACAAATATCGGCAGATAAGGATTTAAGATGGGAAAAAACCTTTGCTCGTTTAATTGGATGGCTCATGCCTCGCACGTTCCAGCTCACCATGGTAACCCCCCTGCTTGTATCATCACCCCCGGATATCATACAAAGTTATACGCCAAAATACACATGCAGTGACACTTGCCCCAAACAAAAAGACGGTTAAACCACTAGAACAAAAACACATACAGCCCTCCCACCCTCCCCACTTTCCCAAACAAAGCCAAGGATAACCCACTCCCCCCACCCCCCAAACTCAATGTCCTCATCCCCAAACGATGAAGACGGCAGGTTGAATGTAGATTTAAACTTCTGTTGCATCTTGACAGAAAAAGAAAACGCTATCATCTCTTCATGCAGAGAGGCTCCGAGCGTTCAAACAGAGCACCGTGGGTGCAGATAAAACACAAATGAACACCACAATTGAGAAAAGTCACATATTTAGGCACTGTTTGCCTACCATATCCAGCCAATAAGCGAGCCCGACGAGAAAGAGGAAAAAATAAATTAAAAAAAGGGGCATGGAACGCACAGAGGATCAGTGCTCTGCCACAAGGCGATGAGCAAAAACCTCTGCAGCCCGCAAAGGACACCTTGATCTGGATGTACATTAGTTTTAAAATAACTATGCCTATAATGAATAATTAGTTAATTTAAACAAAATAAAACTCTGGGCGGCAGGGTGAGCCCGGATAACAGTGGCTCGTGTGGGGATGGAGTAGCCTAGATTAGGGTGACCAGATCCCAATTCACCCGCTGTGGGACAAAGACTACGTTTGTGCGGGACAATGTGCCGTTTTTTTTAGCAAAATAAACTTGTGTCACCACCGGTAATGCCAGAGACACGGCTTTCTATATTAAAAAACACTATCTCTCTTCTTCCGATGACGCAATGAGAGCAGTGGCTGTGTAGCTGACTCGCTCGTCGAGAAACCCTCTGAAAACCAGCCATATATACAGAAAAAATAGAGGCAGACGCAAATTTAAGAGCTCTTACCACTAATTTAAAAGAGTGAGTCAACAAAAAACAAGCGAACGTGGAGTTAAGAGTAAGAGCGACAAACAAAGACAGACGGAAAAACCGCTCACCCAAGATGGCGGTGACTCGGATCGAGAAGGATCGCTAATTCTCCGAGCTCCGTACGCTGAGAAAGGAACACAAAGAAGCCTCCGAAGATACCAAACAGAGGTTAGCGAGAGTGAAAGAAAATATGAAGGACTTAACCACCCGCATTGAAACGCTCGAGGGCAATTCAAAAGAAATGGAGAAGAGAATAAGCTCAACTGAAGACATGCAGGAGACAGAGTCTATTTTGACCAAGACTACTCTCCAGAAATACAGAGACAGCGCAAGGAGGTGCGGCACGTGATCAAACAACTGCAGGAGAAAAACATCAAAGCCAAGTCTCCCTTCCCAGCGCAGATCAAGATCTTTCTGGACGGCGGAGTCAAGGCTTTCAGGACACTGACCGAAGCAGCGCCTACTTTGGAAAAGATGGGGATCGCCGTCAGAGCCGATGTCAGAGAAAAGCTCAACAAGGAGCTGCTAGAAGAATGGTGGTCAACTATTAACAAAGAAGCCAGCAAGGGGCAGCACGGACTAACAGAAGAGGATCTGTGCGCTTTCCTCAGCACCACAAGAGAGGGACTGTAGTCAGGTGTGAAACAACTAAAGGTTTGAATGATAACAGAAAGTTTATGTCACTGCTGATTTGACAAGGAATTATTCTATAGTATATGGGGTGATGGTTTAAAGGAGCTAAGTTATGCCACGTATTACAATACATATTGAGGCTGGTTTTGTAATTTATTTATTTTTATTTGAAGATTATATCTACCAGAGGGTTCTCCCTGAGTAGAGGGTTATAATTGTCCATCACTTTTTGTAACTGTTAGTATTCCCTGAGGGGACTTAGAGCAACACTATAGTTGCATCCACAAATTGTGGGCTCACCCAGGAGAGAGCTAGTCACATCTCTTCGCCTTCACACAAGGAGCTGGCACTCAATTTGGTACAGGGGGCTCAGCTGGGTTACTTAGGTTGGAAGTATCCTTTTTTCATTTGCAAAGTTCAAATGTTTTCTTATATAGTAATCAATATCACAGCAACGCATACCTTCTTTTTTCTTCTGAGATGTGACGGAAATACGCAGGCCAAACAACAACAAAAAATCAAAGACGGCTGTTTAAAGCAAACTCTACAATATATTAGATAATGACTAATCTGAAGCTAATAAGCTATAATGTTCATGGGCTAAATCACCCAATAAAGAGAAAAAAAATACTTGCTCAACTAAGGCAGCTTGGATGCGGAGTAGCTATGTTACAGGAGACCCACTTGTTGGAAATTGAACACAAAAAACTTGGAAGAGGGTGGGTAGGCCAGGTATTCAGTGCATCCTATGGTAAAAGGAGAGGGGTGGCAATCCTATTCAACAGAGGCGTAGTTTTTTCTGAAGAAAAAGTGATTAAAGACAATTCAGGAAAATATGTCATGGTCATTGGTACAATAAGTGGTAAAGAAGTATCAATTGTGAATATTTATGCTCCAACAGAAGATGATTCTTCCTTTTTTTGTGATATTGCAAACATAATTGCAAACAATGCCAAAGGCATGATAATTGTTGGGGGAGACTTCAACTGCATACTAGATGGGAAGATCGATAGGCTGCCGATGGAACGCAACCAGTCAAAAAAATCAAGAATACTGAACAACATGATAGAAGAGCTGGGTTTGGTAGACCCTTGGAGAAATAGAAATCCAAAGGGCAAGGACTTTAGTTTTTTCTCAAATGTCCACGGGAGCTATTCACGTATAGACATGTGTTTTGTCCCTAAACAATGTATGTATCAAGTAGTAGATTGCAAGATAGACTCAATAACAATCAGTGATCACGCACCTATAATCCTTACCCTAAATTTAGGAATAGAAAAATGCTTTAAATACTAGAGAGCAAATATCTCTTTACTGAATGACCTTGCAGTGACTAAGGAAATTAAAGAGTGTATAAACGAGTACTTTAAAGCGGCTACAAGTAACATTTAAATATCTTTTAAACAGCCTCATGATAATCATAAATTACTTTTAACAGCAAACGAGACCATCAGTGCAAAGAAAGACATTTTTAAATAGTTTTTATTACTGTTTTTGGTCTGGTCGCACACCCAGTCCGATTTTCGGTTCGCTCGTGCAAGCTCTATGGTCACATATCCGTATTGGTCGCAGATTTCAGTGTGGCGCAGCAACGTGAATTGAGAAGCCTATCCCTCCAGGTGAGGGAAGGGGAGCGGGAGCCTTGTTTGATACAGTTATTTGTCGTCATAATGACTGATAACGGGGCTGAACCATCAAAGAAAAAAAAGAAAATGCAATGAAGAAAAGCTTAAAGGGAGAGTGATGTAGGCTACGGGGGACGAGGGCGTTGCCAAGCAACGTGTATACAATTTCACGAGAGCGAAACTAGACTGCAGTGTTTACTCCTAAATGAATGAGCGGTTGGTACTAACACAAAGTTTGCTTTGCTTCACCATCATCAGATAACCATTATCTGAAATAGTCATTATTTACATCAACAACACAAACACATTACCTCATCGTGATCCATACTAACTGCCGTCTATCGTTCATTCGCTTTCTATGAGGAGTCGGACACGTAGCCTAATCTTTCAGCTCCGTGAGAGAGAGTAGTTAGCAATCAGCATTGCAATCAGGTGCGTGTGGCATTGACTGGCATTAGTTCATGCAGTGTCAAAACCACTCTCACGGAGCCGAAAAAGAGTCCTCACACTTTCAACACACGGACATGCACTATATTGCTCCCTTCTCAGTTCACACTCACGCGCCTGGCACGCGCTAGTAAACAGCTTTGCCTTGTTTAGTTCTAGCTCTGGGGACTTTTAAAAGACCTGTCCCAGACGACCTAAGGGCTCTGGGCGGCTCATAACGTATCAGCAGATCAGTAATGTATTTTGGCCCTAAACCATTTAAGGCTTTGTAGACCATCATCAATATTTTAAAATCAATTCTTTGAGTGACAGGAAGCCAGTGCAAAGACCTAAGAACTGGGGTAATGTGATCTACTTTTTTGGTTGAAGCTGCACGTGCTAGTCTGCGTAGTGTAAACAACGGCCCACGTGAGACGTGACTGTTCATTTTAAAGTTAGAAGTCATGTTTCAGTGATAAGATGTTGTGTCAATGTGTTATTGTTTGGTTTCCAATGTTGGTGTGACCTATTCAGTAAGATTGAGTGCTACGTTTATGACAACGTTGCTTACCAGACTCTCCACAATGACGAGCGCATTTACCATGCACGCTCGCCTCAATACCCTGACACGGTATAACAAGAAAAAACGTACGGTTGACATTCGTGGCCTTTTCATATCGCGAAGACCGTTTTGCGGTATAATGTTACATCCCTAATGTGTACAAAACAATGTAAAGCGCTTTGAGTCTGTGAAAAAACAGGGAAAAGCACTATATAAGTGGAGTCCATTTACCATTTAGTCGAGAGCTGCCTGGGTAACGACGGTCCGACTGCTCTGTCAGCGGGGATATATGATCCTCTCCCCATGGAATACTCGTCTACGCGCGTGCAAACACCGACAGGTCTGTTACTGATGGATTTTAGTGTCCGAAATGAACTTTGATTATCACTCAAGAGTGAGTGGCCTGGGGCGCCCAGGCGGAAATAGTGTCACAAACACCAGTGCAAGGAGGACATTGTCAAAATAAAAGCATCGATGCTGTTGGATCGTTCGCCAATCAATCGATGGATTGTTACACCCCCAGTTGTTTTGTCTTCTGTTCTTTTATATGTTGTGTGTTTACCACTCATGTAAACCAAATTTTGCTTGCGGTACAATAAAGTACTTAAAGAGGACCTATGATGCTTTTTGACTTTTATGACCTATAAACGTTGTTATGATGATTTATAGTCATGCTTAACCATACTAAATTATCAAATAATGACTTACATGCATTTCGACGTATTCCCTGCTGACCGTCTGGGGTGTCTGTGCAGAGCACTAGACACTATTCTAGCCAGTCGAGAAGTCACGTGTTCAAAGCGGTTTGAGGCTTTGTAACTTCGTGACGTCGCATGTAACTTGGTGTCGTCACCACGCGGATGTTTCCATGTATAGTAATGCTGTCACTTCCCTGTTCGCGTCTGCCTCGCGCCCTTATAGGTCCATGCTTGCGCTTCCCGCCACTGAAAGTGTTCCGGAAGGAAGGTAACCAATCACAACGGAGTGGGGTTTGCAGGAGGGGGGGAGGGGAGCGGAGATGGCCGAAGCACAGGCGGAGGGAGCGGAGATGCCCGAAGCACACACACTCAAGTGTTGACAGGACGTGCTGGATCGCCAAAATAAGAGAAAGAGCTTCCCGAAAATCTACATAGTTTTTTGTGATGTGATTCGTGTCAGGTTGCTCTATAGCAGTGTAAAACAAGAAATTAAGACCAGAAAAGTAGTATAATAGGTCCTCTTTAACTGAACTGCTTTGAGGGATTCTCTTCAAATTTGACACAAAGTCATATACAGAAGCAAAGATGATTTTGATTTTCAAGGTCACTTTGACCTTGGCTATTGTGAACGCAATATCTCCTGAATGCTAGGAGGGATTTTCTTCAAGCTGCAAAAATTTCCATTTTGCCGATGAATTCAGCTAGGAACACTAGATGATCACCATCTGGACAGTTCAGATGAATTACCACAACTGGTATACCAGGATTACACAGATTATGTGTATCTCAGTCCCAGAGTTTCTGTAAAAAGATTTATGTTGATTCCTTGAAAATTAAAAAAAAAATCCAGTTCAAACAGGCATTTTGGTCTTGGGATAGGCCTAAGCCTCATCTGTGAAACCGGCCCTATAAATTCATCTTTTACACAGGCTATTCTAAAAAGTATGAAGAATAATTAAGAAGCCAATTACAGCCTTATTAGCCTTACACCTGACAGTGAGCTTGTAAATGATGGATGAATGAATGGGTATACAGTGGTGGCCAAAATGATTAGAACACTTGGCATTTCAGTTGTTTCTGTTGAATTGGCCATTAAAATACCCATAACACTAAGGAAATATCAACAAAGTCATCATTATACTCTATAAAGTTAAATCAAATCAAATAATTTTTATTTGTATAGCCCAATATCACAAATAGACTTTTGCCTCAGTGGGCTTTACATTACATACAATATGACACCCTGCCCTTACACCCTTTGCACCCTTAGGCCTATTACACTCAAGCACTGTAAAGTACACTTTAGACTGCCATGATGCCACCAATTCACACCAGAACCCAAAGGGGACAAGTAAAAAAAAAAAAAACTTTCAGACGGACAAATGAAGCATCTCTAAATTAGTCAGTACTGAAGAGAAATGTGTGAGGAGACCACAATGAATAAAGGTGCAACAGTGTCTTCAAGAACTGCGTCGGAAAACTGGGAGAAGGACTTTTAGAATAGCAGCAAAGAAACCATTATTGAATGAGTAAAATAGAGTGATGAAGCGATCTCAACTACCAAAGTCTGATCTATAATGAAAAGCTAGTATCCAAAGTTTATTAGTTATGTCCTATTAAACCCGTATTAACCAACTTGTAACACGATGCTCTAATTGTACATTATTTCTTCATAAAGAAGTCTCCTCTCACCACGGTTCCTGCAAGAGATGCTAACCCCGGCCTCTGCGGTTAAAAGCGCAGGAGTTTACCCTCTGGACTACCTGAGATTACTTCTAAATAAAGTACAATATTCAATATATACCACCGTGTTCAGCGTTTTACTTCATCAGAACCCCTTCATCCTTATGATGATGCCGATTTCCGTGTAGTATAAACACTTTTAAATTTGCTTCAGAAAATCCTCCTCCTTTTTCACGGAAGATATCATTCACAAGTTATTGCTATTAAGTTGTATGCAACTTAGTTTTGTAAACCACCCTTCCAGATATACTATTTTCAGAATTTAAACATCTCGTTAAATCTGGGAAGGTATTAGAGCATATTCTCTCCTTACAGAGAGGTTAGTTGTATGAGGTTGTGTGTGTTTTAAATCAGTAATGTGCCGTTGTGTGGAATCAAATTGTACTTACCTCCCAGAGCGGAACCATCTCTTTAAAAGACAAAACCTATACCTAAAGTCCTTCTGTTCCAGTTATAAACTAATTCACAACTGAGGCTTTACAACACTTAAAGCTACTACGAGTAAGTCGGCACGTTGGCGACACCTTTGAACAAAAGCGGTAGTATTATTACGACGCCAGCTGTCGTGAAGCTGTTTTCTAGCTCGTGCAGGGAGTGCAAGATTCAAATAATCAGGACGCAATATGGTGCGTGGCGTGTCCGTGTGTTGAAAGTGTGAGGGCACCGGACTCTTTTCGGCTCCGTGAGTCTATGGGTGACACAGCATCAACTAATGCCAGTAAGTGCTAAACACACCTGATTGCAATGAGTTGATGCATTGTCACCTCTCACGGAGCTGAACGAGTCCCCGTGTCCTCACACAAAGCGAATGAACGAGAGATGGCAGTTAGTTAGTATGGATCACGATGAGGTAATGTGTTTATGTTGTAAATAATGACTATTTCCGATGAATAATGGTCATCTGATGATGCTGGTGAGGCAAAGTAAACTTTGTTTTAGTAGGCTACCGCTCATTCATTTAGGAGTAAACACTGCAGTCTAGTTTCGCTGCGTGAAATTGTGTATACGTTGCTTGGCAACGCCCTCCCGCCCGACTATCACTCTCCCTTTTAGCTTTTCTTCATTGCATTTTCTTTTTTTTCTTTGATGGTTCAGCCCCGTTATCAGTCATTATGACGACAAACAACTGTCTCAAACAAGGCTCCCGCTCCCCTTCCCTCACCTGGAGGGATAGGCTTCTCAATTCACGTTCCTGCGCCACGCTGAAATCTGTGACCAATACGGATATGTGACCATAGAGCATGCACGCGTGAACCGAAAATCGGACTGGGTGTACGACCAGATCAAATGCAGTAATAAAAACTATTTAAAAACGTGGGACAAAAAAAGAAGTGGGACAAAACAGGTTGCAATGTTGAAAAAATACAAACCCTATGTTTAGGCAAATTAAATTACATGTATGATTCCAACATATACTAAGCTACTGAGCTACACTTTGATACAACCTCCCAGCTTTTATCTTTTTTTATCAAAATCGGCTTTTTACCTTGCCATTCCTTATTTTGTGTCAACACCATCAGACACCAAAAACACAAATTAATTTTCCCTCAATCTATGCTAGACCCATGAGAAGAATTGTGATCACAAGTATTCAAGACTGACAGAGGCCACACAAAATATTTTCAAAATGTATATGACTATAGTATAGTAGATTTTATTTGGACATGGACATGACAATGTCATTGGACGAACCAGATGCATTGTTTACAGTGTGTTAGCATAAATGCTAGTTTACAACACCTGTCCACAGGAGGCTTTTTAAAAACAAAAAAATAAACAAAACAAAACAGAAACAAGATCAAATACTGATAAAAATTGATAATTAAAAGAGTAAAAATGCAGAATACAATAGAGTACAGAGCAGCAATATAATGAGTCAAATATATATAGTCTACGTAGAGTAAAACAAAGGCAGCATGATCAAACAATAAACCAGTTGTAAATTATTTGTGTGAGCACTGTTGATTTGATTTGAGCCGTTGTTTAAGTTCTCTGTTAAAAGTGTTGCTATTAGTCTCTAGTTTTAGATTAGTGGGCAAGAGGTTCCACAGTTTTGCCCCCTTTGCAGAGAAAACAGACTGACCGAAAGATGTCTTGTGCATTGGAACAAGACAATCACCATTGATGGAGGCTCGTGTATTTGCCCGACGAGAGCTCTGACGTCTGATGGCCAATTCAGACAATAGTGGTGACACATGGTTATTTACACACTTGAAAAACAATTTAAGATTACTCAAATTAATAAAGTTATCAAAGGTGAGAAGGCTGTGTTTTTTTAGAATGCCACAGTGATGCCATCACATGGGTTTCTGGTCCATGACTTTTATTGTCTGTTTGTATATTGAAAAGATAGGTTTTAATGTGGTAGAAGAAGTTTGTGACCATGATGTGATACAGTATGACAAATTAGAAAAAATCATAGCGTGCATAAATAATTTGGCCGTTTGACATGACAAGTCCCCTCTTATGAAACGGAAACAGTTCAGATTTAGTTTGACCTTCTTTGCAACATACTTAACCTGCGTAACAAATTTTAAATTCTTATCCAGGATGATGCCTAGATATTTTACTTCATTTACTGATTCAATGAATTAATTTTTGATCCGTACCTCTAAAACATCGGTGACAGGTCTATTACGGATGGAGAAGCACATAGAGACGGTTTTCTTCACATTAATGGTCAACTGAGACAGCTCAAGCCATTTGGAGATGCTGAGTAATGCTTGTGCCAGGTGCTCACCTGCTAAGCTGGGTGTTTTACTGGACACATGGATAACAGTGTCATCAGCATACATTTGACAGTTGGACCCCGGACAGCAGTTTGGTAGGTCATTGATATACATAGAAAACAACAGTGGACCAAGTACAGACCCTTGCGGTACTCCCATGCTGCTGGCACGCAGATGGGACCTGACCCCATTGACCCTGACACATTGCTCTCTCCCCTCCAGGTAAGATGTAAACCACCGCAGTGCTTCTGATGACATTTTGAACTGTTTTAACTTGTTCATTAGAGCACTGTGGTTTACCGTGTCAAAGGCCTTTTTTAGGTCTAGGAACACTGCCCCAACAACATTTCCTTTATCCATTGAAGCTTTTATGTTTTCAAGCAAATAACAATTAGCTGTTTCAGTTGAGTATTTCTGTCTAAACCCAAACTGCTGTGGATGAAGCAGCTGGTTAGACTCTAAATGTTCCATTATTTTCTCCAGAACCTTTGAGACAACAGGGAGGATAGCAATAGGCCTATAATTACTCGCTATGTCCTTGTCTCCTGATTTATAAACAGGGGTAATTATTGCAGTTTTCCAGCTTTCTGGGAATATTTTGGTTTGTATAGACAGGTTAACTAAGTAAGTGATTGGCTCTAACAGGTAGCTCTGATGTTTCTTGATTAATCCAGCATGAAGATTATGAATATCTTTTGACTTGGAGTTACTCATGTTTGTGATCACCTTTTTAACTTTATCATGAGATACCAATTTAATATAAAAGGAGTCAGACTGAGCATTGTCAAGTTCTTCAGTAGATGACTCTGTAGCTTTAAAATGACTTGCCAGCTCTTGTACAGACTCAATAAAAAAGCTATTAAAAACATTTGCAATGGACTCATTGCTATGGATAAAAGTATCACCTACTTTCAGACCGGTTATTTTGGGGTGCTTATGCTTGCTGGAGATGGTTAGTTTGTTTATATGTTGCCACAGTTTTGAACTATTACCATTGGCCTCTTCAATGAGTTTAGAGAAGTAATTGGTCTTTCGTAATTCAGACACTACTTTGTTCCTCAGGCCTGTGAAGATAAGGTGGTCAGTATTGTTTTTTGTTATTAAAGACCTTTTAAGAGCAAGATCTCGTTTTTTAATGATCTGAAGGATATCACTGTTGACCCATGGAAGAGATAATTTCTTGGGTCCGCTTTTCCAGGTTTGTGTGTATTTATCAATTAGATCACAAAGGGTTGAGACAAAGTTGTTGGCACTGTGGTTTAGATCTGGCTCTTTAGTTACCTTTTCCCAATTAATTTCACTCAAGTCATGCTCGAAGTCACCAACTTTTGACTTGGGAATTGCAGTTGTTAGAATTAGATTTTCTGTTTTGTTGTGGTGTACTAGGCGTTTTTTTGTTAGCTTTCGTACCATCAGTATCATATTATGATCTGAAAGGCCAGTTATTAGATTTTGGGCCAGTTTCACAGACATGGATTAAGCCTAGTCCTGGACTAAATGGAATTTTGAATGGAGATTGTCCATTGAAAGTACAATTTAGTCCAGAACTAGGCTTAATCCATGTTTGCGAAACCGGCCCTATATGTTTTTGTTACCCGCTGTGGCCTGTTTGTAAAAATCATATCTATGAGGGTTTCACTTTTCCTAGTGATTCGAGTAGGTCTACTGATCAGCTGTTTGTATTTAAATTTCTCCATTGTTGATTTTAATTTTGATTTGCCACTTTTATCCAACCAGTTAATGTTAAAATCCCAAAACAACATACATTCATGACAGTTATCTAGCCTGGTGCTACCAGACCATCGTACTTCATTTCATTTGTACAGAAGGTCTGGCAGTGCTTTAATTGGCAAATGTTCACTCATGGAGGCGGGTGTCTGTTAAAGTTTAAAACTATTGGATCTGCCCAGTGCCACTCTGGATTAGCCAACCAATCGCATAACGTTTGGTTGTCACGTGTGTCATGAGCCGGCTTCTGGCAACTGAAACTGGAGCGGGACTTCGACGTCATCGTTCTCAGCCACTCGCTCTGTTTGCTGATTGGACCGGCTGTCGAATCTCCAGCAAAACTGGGAAATGGGCTGTACACCCAGACTGACTACTGAAGGGAAAATAAAATTTGGCTGGAAGTAGGCGGGCGGGCGGAGCCAGGCTAACAGTTATCGACAACAGAGAGAAGATTCTTCAGTTCATTGTAGACATTTGCATCATGAGATGGGGGATTGTAAAGCACAACAATGTTAAATTTCATTTTATATCGATTTTCCTCTATGTTCTTCAGTTGAACTGTGTAATAGAATGTTTACTTTAAAATTAACAGCAATCAAGATGTTTTTCAAATTTCAAAACACATTCTCATGTTAGGTGACTGGTTAGATTCAACTCAACAACTATGAAATATCATTATGTATTGTTATCATAATAATATAAATCTGATGGAGTTGACAAGTATATCTGATGGATTTGACATATCGGACGGTGGTGACGAAAACCCAGATAACCATCAAATACGTAGAATAATCAATAACAGTGATTTTATAACAGCATATTATTGGTTGAGCGTTAATTCAAGATTCACATTACAGTCTTTCAATCAGACTTGCTCTAAAAGACTCAGACCAAATCGCCTCATTTTGTATATCATCCTGTATTTTTTTAAGAATCATCCATGACAAAAGAAGATTGTGAGAGTTTCCATAAATACAGTATTAGAAAAACTAAACCCTATTTCTGTATTTAATATAATTATAATAACTTGAAAACCACCCAAATATGATGCCTTCACATTGAATGTCAACTCTGTCATTGGCCTGTCACCACCGTCAGACAGGAAATCTGATGGAGTTGACATCTGACGGTGTTGACATATTTAACGTTTCTTAAACAAAACAAATGGAATTAATCTAGTTAGCCATTTGTTTTGTTTATGTTGATGATTGGTGCTAGTATGAACTACTTCAGGAAATATAAAATTATCGAAACATTTCAAATAACTTCTTCAGAAATTTAAGTCGGTGTTGACATATCATGGTTGTGACGCATGACTTTCAAGATTTGGAATGTAAAATATTCTAAAACTGCAACACTTATCAGAGCCTGTCTGACTCTAATGTACTTTGCAGAGGTAGAATGTGACAAGAGGTCCTTCATTGTGATAGCTGCCCCATATTTTGGCTGATTGTCTGACGGTGGTGACAAAAAGTGTCCCACCACTTTGAAACCATATAAAACATGAATGTGCTGAAGAAAAACAGTTTTTATTGATATGAGAGATTATGTAGTGTTGCTTATGATGACAAAAGCACTTTTTAATCGTTAAAGTAAAATTTTAATAGGTTTTATTGCATATAAAAAGAAAGATTGAAACCCTCTCTGTGGACACACTGTTTTGGACGTCGTGAGAAGATAACAAGTGTCATATATTTGACATAATAATGATAAAGTTAAATTTAAGGTGATAATTGTGCTCCAGACATTCTATTCTTAATCCCTAATAACATCTACAATTTTAAATATTTTTATTTTTAAAGATAACAGCAGTTACATATGGAAGACGGCCTTTTGTCCCGGTTCTCAAGAATCATTGATATATTGACTTCATGCCAGAGAGATGTGCTGCTGTAATTGCTGCAAAAGGTGGACATACCAAATATTAAAGTTAAAAGTGGATTAAAACAGTAGGACTGACTTCATTTGATAATGATGTGCTCAGAACCACCATCTGCATATTCCATGAACATTTTTAAATGAAATCATGTTTTGGAGGCAAAAAAAATATTTTCAGATCTGTCAGGTGTTCTAATAATTTTGGCCACCACTATATTTTACATTACGATTAGGGCTGTCAAACGATTCCATTTTTTAATCAGATTGATCACAGGATTCTGTGGGTTAATCACGATTAATCACAATTAATTTTACCATTCGAAATATGCCCGGAAAATTCGAATTTTCTCTGTATATTGTTGTATGAACGGAAAGATAAATGACAGAATATGTACATTTAAAATTAGTATGTTTATTAATTGAAAATCCAAATGATGGTTTTAATACTGAAAATACATTTAAATCAAACTAAAATATATACCTACCACACCATAATTCAATTGGTCTGTCTCTTTACTATGTCTTTGGGCAAACATAGGCTATATAATGGCATTTATTTGGTGAATCTATAGGTTGTGCATTCTTGAATACAACTTAATTACAGTCCGCGGTGTGTGTGTGTGTTTGTTTGTACGCACGACCACATCCTAGGGGACTGTTCATTTGTGCCTGGAAACCGACGTTATGTTGATGTCTAATAATCACACACACCTCTGAACAGAGCGGACAATGTTTCTCCTCCTGTTGCTTCAACATCAACTGCCACCCGCGGCGCGGCAGTTGATTTTATATACTATCTATACCCCCGACACAGACGTGGCCGTTAGCAGTTTAAAACAAATTTTGACAGCCCTAATTACGATATATCACATGTGTAAGTATAAGCAAAAGATAAGTAAAGAAATACAACTCAACTGCAACCATTTTGAGACATAGAATGGCAGTAATTGATAGTGAATGAATTAAGCAAATCAACATTAATGCCAGTAAATAAATCTGTGAATGAACATACGAATATCTCATAAGCACGACAAACGATACCCTCCCAACATCCAGGCATAACTGGTATACAGCAGAGATATAGAATGGTCCATGTGCTGGAGTGGTAGCCCTCACTCCCCAGTGAAGGTAGGGTTGGTCACAGTAGTGGTGGCGTTCTGGAACAATGGGTTATCAGCCTGCCAACAGAGAAAACCCAATGATACTTTTATGTTCATCTTTAATTATCTTTGCTTGAAGTCGCAAAAGTCAAACCGAACAAGCAAATTACCCACACACAAACGTTTCCACTGATAGCTCTCTGACAGCCTCTTGTGTGCTGGGCATGAGTTCATCTCCACAATGTATGAGAAGGACTGTAGGCTACACGTTAAGTATTGAGATCAACTTGATTGTAGGGCTGTCCCGAAAACCATTTTACAGGATCGAATACTCTTTGGTTTTTCCGAGCAAGTATTTGAATATTTGTTCTGGAAAAACAGACCATCAAAAACCACATTTAACACAGCTAGCCTCTGTGCCATCGTAACCTATAGAGCTTTTCAATTAATCCCGTAACATGCATCTTTTTCGGGGACTTATAAATTCATACAAGATCCAATAATGATATTCTTTTGTGTTCATATAATATATCCAGTATTGACTGGGTATTCCCATGATTCAAGCCATGCGGTTACCGTTGACGGGCAATAGCAGCGCTGCATAGCGAACAAAGCCTATACAAAAAGCTTAGCTAAGCTCTCGTTAGCATTTCGCCAAGCATTACTTTTCCTTCCGAGATTGCGCTAATGTTGCGTTATAGTGTTAAGGGGAACAAATATATATTCGACACATATTCCATAGTTGTCCCTTTAGGATGAGTACAACTTTTTATGCCATGAATCTCTTATTTTATTTCTTAGCCCACTGACCATTGCAGCAGCAGTTTTGATGTAAATGTCTCTCCCCATGTATCACTATAGCCTTGCATCACAGTAGCACACCACACTGACTACTGATTGCTCACTCACTGTTTTGAACGGCCATCAAAGCCTTTAAAACATGCAAGGCCAGACAAGGCAGTGCAGGTTTATTTATATAGCACAGTTCAGACACAAGGCCATTCAAAGTGCTTTACAGGGGCAAGTTTACAAACAAAACAAAACAACAACAAACATTTAAAAGCAATTGAATAGAATCGCTGATTTTCCTCCTGTATAAAAAACTGTTTTGGATGCTTGCACTAATTTTCCTCCTGCAGGTATGCTTTTCAATTATTTCTCCTTTGAACAATCGTGTTCATGCAACTTGACATTTTGGCTGGTTTGGTCTGTTGACAGTGGGATATATTGTGTTTTGCAACACAGAGAAAGAGAGGTTTTGTACAGTGCTCAGTGGTTTTGTCCCAGCGAGAGAGAGAGAGTTAGAAGTTCTTGTTGTTGTGGTTGTTGTTGTTTGTGGTTATAGAGTTTGAGGTGTTTTATGTGTCAGAAATGCAGAGTTCTAATCTAATATTCAGTTTATTCTGTAGCGTGCTGCGATCGTTTAAGTTTTACTTAAACTTGTCTCTTGTTTTGCTTCTAACTACATCATTTGCTTCCAAACTCTTGTAGGTGCTGAATATTAATATTTCCCTGGAAATATGCTAACCTCATTTTATTCCGAAACGTGTTTCTTTTATGCTTCTTTTTACTGTTTCCCACCTTCTGCGCATTCCTTAATACTAACACAACTAATTTTAACACAACTAACTTTGCAATATTTTATTGTATTCTACGATGCTCACTTTGAAAACACATACTCAACATTTTGCTACAACCTTGTTGATGTTTAACCACAGTTAACATTGTAGGCTTTGCAGGTACTTTCGGTAAGTAATTATGGTTATGTTTCCCTTGATGACTGACTGCAAACAAAAGGTAAGCAAACATTGTTTATTTCACTAAGACAACATTGTTATTTCTTTTGGCTTTGACATACTTTGAAGAGTACTCTACTTTCCCTATTTGAGCTCGGTTATATGCCCTGACACATATTCCTTCAACTTTTCTACGGCAGACATTAATAGGGCCTGTAAAAGAATGTTATTTTCGTTTGAATCACCTTTTCTGAGTCGAGCCGACTAATCATTTTACATCTCTTTGACACTCAGCTAGATGATAATGCCTCCTGGCCCCCACCTGTGTCTCTCTTAACTTTGCAAATCACACAAATAACTGGCCATGCCACTGACGGCCCACTTATTGTATGGACAGTCACTACAATGCTTTCATTTGCATCACTGCGTTGCCCCCTTTAAGAAGACCGGTTTTAAATGGTAATGCTTGCAAAACTAAGACCCTCCCTACTGTGCTTTTTCAATGCAGATGAAAGACCCTAGCAACACAAACCCTGATCTGAAGGAACTGCTGGATCGACTGTGGCAGTCTGTCACCTCTTGCCCGGTGCAACCAGCTTCTATCTGCAAAAACCAGAGCCATAACTGAGAAGCCATCAGCCCACGAGCCATGGCTGGACGACACCAGCAGAAAACCAGAAACAACAATGACTGATGGACTGTGAATTTCGCCGTAACCCACCACAGAGTTCAATGCCAGGTTTCACCAGGTGAATCGCTGCTTTGCTCGTGCAAGGCTTTTGTGTTTGGATCAGTATTGGACGAGTGTTTTAACTGTATGCCGATTGCTCCCACACTGGACTCTACACGCACCTTACAGAACTGCTTCTGCAGTGAGCTCACGAACAGATGTGAACTCGCATACACGGTTACGTTTCTCTTTACTCCCGTTTACAAACGCGCAACTCTTAAACAAATATTTCGTCAGTAGTTATTTGGTAACTGAACATGATTTATTTTGCCATTTCGGTGGCCGAACTTTCTGCGAATCCCTAAAATATATAGGCCTATGCTTTCAACTATTGTTACAATACAACAATTTGGGTAAACAGTGAAACAAAGCCTGAAAAGTGCATGAAAATACATACATACATACATACATACATACATACATACATACATACATACATACATACATACATACATACATACATAAATGAGCATAACAATCTTGTGGCAGTTCAAATGTATGTAGTTTTTTCACCAAATCATAAAGTATCCGTTTGGAGGGGGCCCGAAAAAATGCGGTATGCCTAGTGTAATCTTTCCACTTAATCCGGGCCTGCTCACAGATCATCTGTCACTTTAACATTTTAAGGTTGCTATGCTATTGTTTTACTTTCACATTAATTTGGTCCCATATATATTTTCTACACCGGTGAATTTTAATTTGAGTTTTACCTTTTTCTCAGGGTGCCTGTTTAGGCCTACAAAAAAAATGTGTGGAGTGTAATGGCAAATATTGCATATGATATATCTCCGGACTCAAATGATAGAATGCTTATATCTGCAATAAGAAACATTGCAAACTTTTGCTGTTTTTAACAGTGTCTGCTTTTAGAAACATCCAAATCCCCCTCTCTCCACGTACTATGTGTATTCCACACCTACAGCCAGCCTATTATCTACAGCCAGCCTATTGTCTTCAGACTGTCTAATTTTGGATAATTAGCATGATGCAGCAGTTTAGGGCTGACATCGTGCTAAATGTATAAGTGTAGCATACCAAAGCACTAAAACATGTGTCAAATGTTTTCAAACGTGTCTATAATTGTTCAGACACAATAATCAAAAAATCGTGATCATGGAAATTTTACTTTGAAAGGCAAAACACTGTTTTTTGAGCTTAAATATGCTTATATCTTATTCCATGTGTCTCACTTCTTTACAGGCTGAGTCAAATGGATGGCTCTTCTTAAATATGTGGTCACATTTCCAATTTCTTCTATGGTTTTCTAGAAACAAGGGGTGGCACTACTTCCCCACTGGCACAACTCCCCCCACACTTTGTTTATGTACTGCTCCTGAGACTTTACCCCAAAGGGGGAAAAAATAAACATTCCATCATTCCAACGATCTTCGACAAATGTTGCGATTATTTGTTTTTTATTTTTATAAGAAGTTTAATTAAAAAAATTGCATTCAAAACAATTGTCTTACCTCTGCCCATTTGGATTTTTTCTTTTCATTTTCAAATTTCCTGAACTCTTTCAGATCCTTCATGTAGATGAATAACTTGATCAGCATCAGCAACAGGATGCCGATGAGAGCCACTGACGCAATAGAACCTGCAATAATAGCTGTGACGCTGGGTGGTTCTGGACAGTCTGTAGGAAGAGGGATGAATTGGTGAAGTTAATAGCTTGGTCAAAGCAACTAATGTCAACATTGTAATGGGCAGCAGGCCTAGAGCAGGGGTGCCCACTAGGTCGATCACGATCGACCGGTCGATCGCGAGGGTAGTGTGGGTCGATCGCATGGCATTCTTAAAAAAAAATATATATATATTTAATTTTTTTAATTTTAATTTTTTTTTACTATGAAAGAGTGAACGAGCCGTGCGAGCAAGCGCCGACGTTCGGTGGAGGGAGAGAGGACACCACTTTCTATTTTGACATACAGTACATATCAGTTTGTTAGCCAGTGAGCTAAACAAAGCTAATCCAAGTCAAGGAAGTGGAGAGGCTTCTGCACTCGTGACAAATTCTACTATGTAAAATACAGCCAGAGAGAGGAAGACTGTTCAGACAAACAGACCACCACATATTCTAGTGGGACAGAAGTGATCATTGAGAAGGATTTTTTTGTATGACTCTATAATTCTGCCTTTAAGATAAACCTATATACATTTGTGTATATTTCTTGCTCTTTTAAATTAGAATTGCTTAAGCCTTCCTAGCCTAATACATAACATCACCACCAACAAAAAAATGTATAACAATTATGATATCGTATCGGACAGGATCAGTATCGACCGATTTCCAAAACCCAGATATCGGAATCGGATCGGAACTAAAAATAGTGGATCGGTGCATCCCTAGGTTCATGCAGTTATGCACGGTACACCAACTTATATTGTACATTCATTTTCAATATGTTTAAATGAATATGTTCAGGCTTGTTTGGTTTGCGGTGCAGAACTTTCACTTTTATTTAAGAAGTATTTTATTTATTGGAGACTTTCTTTTCTATACTGGAAAATACCTCTAGGCTGCAATTCTGCACACATTTTTCCTCTTAACTGAGAACCGTACCGTACAGAACAGAACCGTGACTTAAAAACCGAGGTACGTACCGAACCGTGACTTTTGACCCCTAATAGTACTTGACTTGGTCATTTTCAAAGTAGCTCACAAGCTGAAAAACAGTGGGCACCCCTGGCCTAGAGGAAAGGTCAGAGGATAACTTAAGTCCTTTAGGGACCATGAATGTGGAAGAAAGTTGTCATAGCAATTTTATTCCACATACTATGTCGGAATGAATTATCGAGTCTTCCTGGAGTTGTGGCGCGCGCCCGTAAACTCAGTCATGTGTGTTTTTTATTCAATAATCACAATCATGTTTGCAGTTTATAACGTGATCAGGTATTTCATTATATGATAAGGGCATATACTTGTTTATACAGTTCCCTCCATAAGTATCGGAACAGTGAGGGCAATTCCTTTATTTTTGCTGTAGACTGGAAACATTTGGGTTTGACACCAAAAGATGAATATGAGACAATAGCTCAACATTTCAGCTTTCATTTCCAGGTATTCACATCTGGATCCGATACACAACTGAGAAGATATCATTATTTGTAAAGGAACACCACATTTTTAGGCGAGCAAAAGTATTGGAACAGATAGACTTTAAATAAATTAAAGTGAATAAAACATACTATTTTGTTGGAAATCCTTTGCTTGCAATAACTGCATCAAGCCTGTGATCCATTGACATCACAAAACGTTTGCATTCTTCTTTTGTGATGCTTTTCCAGGCTTTCACCGCAGCCTCATTCAGTTGCTGTTTGTGTTAGGGGGTTACTCTCTTAAGTCTCCTCTTTAGCAGGTAAAATGCATGCTCTATAGCGTTTAAGTCTGGAGATTGACTTGGCCAGTCTAAAACCTTCTATTTTTTGCCCCTGATGAACTCCTTTGTTGTTTTTGCAGTTTTTCTGGATCATTATCTTGCTGCATGATGAAGGATCTTCCAATCAGTTTGGTTGCATCTTTCTTTAAATTGGCAGACCGAAATGTTTCTGTAGACTTCTAAGTTCATTTTGCTGTTGCCATCATGTGTTACTGTGTTGTTGTCAAGATTAACCTTTAACAAAGTGATGGAAAGGCTAAAGTTTGGAGAAAGAAAGGATCTACTCATGATCCCAAACATACAAGCTCATCTGTGAGAAACGGTGGAGGCAATGTCATGGCTTGGGCTTGCATGGCATCTTCTCGGATGGGCTCATTATTCTTCATTGATGATGTAACACATGATGGCAACAGCAGATGCAACCAAACTGATTGGAAGATCCTCCATCATGCAGCAAGATAATGACCCAAAACACAACAAAGGAGTTAATCAGGGGCAAGAAGTGAAAGGTTTTAGACTGGCTAAGTCAATCTCCAGACTTAAACGCTATAGAGCATGCATTTTACCTGCTAAAGAGGAGACTTAAGAGAGTAACCCCCTAACACAAACAGCAACTGAATGAGGCTGCGGTGAAAGCCTGGAAAAGCATCACAAAAGAAGAATGCAAAAGTTTGGTGATGTCAATGGGTCACAGGCTTGATGCGGTTATTGCAAGCAAAGGATTTCCAACAAAATAGTATGTTTTATTCACTTTAATTTATTTAAAGTCTATCTGTTCCAATACTTCTGCTTGCCTAAAAATGTGGTGTTCCTTTACAAATAATGATATCTTCTCAGTTGTGTATCGGATCCAGATGTGAATACCTGGAAATGAAAGCTGAAATGTTGAGCTATTGTCTCATATTCATCTTTTGGTGTCAAACCCAAATGTTTCCAGTCTACAGCAAAAATAAAGGAATTGGCCTCACTGTTCCGATACTTATGGAGGGGGCTGTATTTACTTGGTTAAAGGTCACATATTATGCTAAATGCACTTTTTAAATGTGTTCCCCACCAATATACTCCAGTCAGAATTCTCCTCGTTTCTGACCTCACAAACTGGAAAGACAGAAGCTTCCACTGTGCAGCCCACACCCCTATTTCTTATTGGTCCACGGCCCTGACAGACAGAGGGCGAGGCGTATCTGGCTTCGCTTGCGGACAGGGGGCGGGGGGAGCTCAAAGATTGTATATTTACGAGGGGAGCTGCAGCTCTTTTTAAAAAATAGGCCATTGTGAGATTAGCTGAACATCAGCATAGTACAATAAATTATCTGAAAGTTTTTTTCAGCAAACAATTAAAGAAAAACATAATAGGGACCACTAAGACCATATAAGATGGTGTATAATAGTACCGAAAAGTGTATAATATGGGAGCTTTAAGATTAGAGTCCACCTAGTCCATTTTACCTGCTAAAAAATAACTTTGTATTTGACTGAAATCACTTTTAATCCCTGGTAGCAGTATTGATAATAATACTAGAAAATACCGCAGAGATTTTAAAAGTACAGGCCCCCCCCCCCGGCGCCAACCGCCATCCCTGCATCCGCCCGGCTCAACGCTTTCTGAAGACGAGTCCCAAGTTTTGGGCCGATTGGACAGTTGCTTTCGTGACAAATTAGCAGCAGAGTGCCGCCCTTGCGCGGACTTTTTGGTCAATGGCAGCCATGTTTCTTTGCGACCCTTGTGGAAAATCAAAAAAATTAATAATAGCACATTCTGTCAAAAATTCAAATCCGCATCGGCAGCGCCCCACCCATCGGTCCGGCTCAACCGCTTCTACTAACCGCCTCTGCGAGCTTTACAACTTGAGTCCTAAGTTATGGCCAATTGAAGGTTTCATGCTACCACATGTCTTTTGCACATATCCAGCAAGTTTTCTGATGATAGAACCTATGGTCAATGAGTTATGGACAATTTGCTGATAAGCCCCGCCCCTGCGTAAACGTTTTGGTCAATGGCGGCCATGTTTTTCAAGCTATCCTACTAATACTTTTCGGAGACGTGTGTCATAGTCACCCGAGGTTTTGTGAGAAATTTGGTGTCAATACAGGGAAATTTGCCAAAGTTGTGGTTAAAACCCTGTTTTTCAGTTTATGCTAATTGGCAGAAAATATTCCCAGGCGGATTTATATGGTCCCAGAGGCTTTTTTGTAGAGCACCCTTAAGTACACCTGTGTGATACATTTCAAGTCAATCGGATTTACAGTGAGCGGTTTGAGTTGAGGCTGTTATCAAGCCTCGAATCAAACTTTTTTCAGTCGAGGCTTGATAACAGCGCCCCATTGTGGAAAATCTAAAAACTGTATAATAGCACAACCCGTGGGGTAGGGATGCACGTTCTGTGAAAATTTGGTGTAATGGTGTGGGAGGAGAGAGTGGTTAGTGACACTGCATCAACTAATCCCAGTCAGTGCCACACACACCTGATTGCAATGAGTTGATGCAGTGTCACCTAACTACTCTCTCTCACGGAGCTGAAAGATTCCGTGTCCTCACATAAAGCGAATGAACAAGAGACGGTAGTTTGTATGGATCACAATGAGGTAATGTGTTTATCTTGTTGATGTAAATAATGACTATTTCAGATGAATAATTGTCATCTGATGATGGTAAAGCAAAGTAAACTTTGTTTTAGTGCCGCTCATTCATTTAGGAGTAAACACTGCAGTCTAGTTCGCTCACGTGAAATTGTGTACACGTTGCTTGGCAACACCCTCCTCCCGCCCGTCTATCACTCTGCCTTTTAGCTTTTCTTCATTGCATTTTCTTTTTTTTCTTTGATGGTTCAGCCCCGTTATCAGTCATTATGTCGACAAATAACTGTCTCAAACAAGGCTCCCGCTCCCCTTCCCTCACCTGGAGGGATATGCTTCTCAAATCACGTTGCTGCGCTACACTGAAATCTGCGACCAATACGATTGTGCGCGAACCGAAAGTCGGACTGGGTGTGCGACCAGACCAAATGCAGTAATAAAAACTATATAAAAAAGTGTTTCTTTGCACTGATGGTCTCGTTTGCTGTTAAAGGTAATTTATGATTATCAGAGGAAACATGAGGCTGTTTAACATGAGGAAACATGAGGCTGTTTAAAGGTGCTGTAAGCGGAATGGTTCTTTTAGCTAACTTCCTGTCAGTTACTGCAGTTAGCAGTCCCCTCGCTCGTCCCTACGTCACCACATTAATGCACTGCAGTCTTCAAGCAGCAAGTTATCTATTCTATCTATTTTACACTTATATTAACATAAATAAACCGCTTATTTCACCTTTAAAAGATATTGAAATGTTCTCAAAAGGAATCTAGTTGAAGTCTTGCAATAAAGATCCCCTGTCTTTGAGTTTTTAGTCACAGACAGATTTATCAGAGAGTTATGACTTCAGGTGTGGGTTGATTTTCTTTAGATGTGAGAGGGTGTCAGACTTTAGTCTTTTCAAAGTCTTTTAAGAGACATTTCAGTCTGGATCAAAGTGTTTGACCATCCGACAAACTAGCAGCTAAGTTTGCCATACATAGAGCCACATTGCAACCAGGGATACAAACGTCAGCAAACATACACAAATTTGCTGTATTATCTATAGTTTATCATTTTGGATTTATCTTAGCTTCAGGATGAGTTCTTATAACTTTATTTAGTACTGAAATTATTCTTAAATGTTCAACATTTTATTGCTAGCTTTTTACCTTACTCCCTAGCTTGTGAAAAGGCAAAAACCATCCCTTAAGGCTCATTTATGCTCCAATTCCGTGCGTAAATAGAGACGTACGTTTACAACGTTATATCCGTCACTGCCCTCATACTTCCATGCATCCTTTATGTTGGAATCGACATTACGCAAATCAACCATTAGTGGGCAGCAGCGCCGCTCAGAGTCAAATGTTACTCAAATAGGAAGAAGAAGAGTCAAACGGTGAATTAACTGGAATAAATATTTTATAATAGGTCAATGGAAGAAACAGCTTTAGCGATATAGGCTACTACCGTAGCGATGTAAGAGGCTAAACTAGAGGCTGTATTATAGACAGCGGGGGTCTGTGAGGACATTAATCACAACATGTCAAATTAACTAGTCTCGCACGGACCTCCGGCACATTGCCTGCCGTCTAGCTGACATTCTTCCCCGTGCGATCCCCGCTTATGCTGCTCTGTTGTAGTTGTATGTCCCACATAGATAGATAAATGTGTATGTAATTCCGTACCAACTCACAAAAACCTCTCCTCAAAAGTTAAGACATTTTCTAAAGTATTATGTCTTTCGTTTGTGTTTGTAAACAAATGTACAGTAAGTGAAAGTGAACTGTTGGCTATGCGCGCCCCATGATCTTCGGTAGTAATGCTTCGTCCTGTCTGTTTGGCACGCATCCGCAAGCTTGCAGGATAAGTGCAGAAATACAGACGTAATGTACGCAGAGTACGGACAGAAGGCTCTGTCCGTATCCGTATGCGTATGTAACGTAGAGCATAAATGAGCCATTAAACAGCACCTGCATTTTTGATATAGAAATGTGCAAAGGTCGCTCTTCCAGGTTACCTTAGCTGGTAGCACCCAGCTAGGATAATGTACCAGCTCACCCTGGTAGTCAAAGGTAGCGTTATCCTGCGTCTGCTGACAATCAAAATAAAAACTTCACAGTGTCACTAAATGCTCCTATATGGTTATTGAGACTTGTTTATTTACCACATTATGTCGGGCTTTAGATTTTTACAATTTCTGTCATTTTAGAATCGAATACATAATGGAAGGAAACTAGGGTAATGTAATCCGACACCGTGGGGAAGTTAGTTTGAAGGTGAATATTCAACAGACATTCATCAGATACTCCTTTTGTCTCTTCAAACTAACTTCACTGTTTTCAAGTTTTTCTTTTGACTGTCAGTAGAGGCAGGCTAACGCCTCAAACACACTGGACGCAGAAGCGAACCGATTGCCTCGAAGCGCCTGTGAGCTGGGGGAGTTTCATTCGGCGCCCCTCTTGACAGATCACACCAGCCGATCGTTTAGGTGTCTGCTCTATTTTATCTGCGAGCCGCGAGCGAATCGGACAGAAACCACATTAGAATCTCCATTAAACTGGATAAACAAACACGTTATTAAGGTTTATATGTGTTCATTGAATATAGGGAAAGAGCAGGGGCTCTCCTCCTCTCCTACAACTTGTACAGGGAGACGGTGAGAAAAATTAACTGATACGAAATATCACAACTAGCACCCACGGGTGTACTGTGGACACACATGCACAGCAGTTACAAATACCTGTATATATTTCTATTTACTACATTGTATATTAATGAGGTTGTTACTAAGGGGCCACTCACACCGCGGCCCCGTGCCCGAGCTCATTTGCATACTAAAGTCTAGAATGTTTGGCTAGTGTGACCACGCCATCCGTATTCCAGCACGGAACATCCCCTGCTACTGAGATGACACGCGCACAAGCAAGCGCAAAGGCGGCGTTCCTGACGTGAATTTATTAAGTATCATGCATAGTCCGTTAAAGTCCGCTGCCTTACTAGTCGGCACCAGAATTGCCCACCACTTGAACTTGTAGCTACATAAAATGTGTGAGAATTAACGTGTGTGTAGGCCTAGGTGTGGGCTAATAAAAGAGGGAGAGAGCTAAATAGGTGAGCGCAGAAAGCAAAGCAAAAAGGTTTTCGTGTTTACTCACGTTTGTCAGATGATTTTTTTCTTTTTCCTCCCGTCAGCTGTCATAATACTGCCTTTACGCATGGCGGTGGAGACGCACCCAAAACAACACCGGGACTCCGCGGCCCAGTGATAAGGAAACAGTAGCCTACACTAAGGTTTAACAAGAAACTTTATAAAGACACTTAAAAAAACGATCTCTGCCCATACAAAAAGTTCTGACTTGGATTACTTGATGGAGCGATCGATGTGTATAAAACCATCCGGTACGTATGGTCTGATGACGGGCTGTTATATTAATAATAAACAGCGTGCTGCACAAATATGAGACTGTCCAGGCTACATTTATTCGTGCTGAATCTTCCTGAAGCACGGAACAGGCAAACTTGCCTAGCGTGAATGCGCCCTAACACATGGACCTGGTAAGACCAGCGCTTTCAGACCAGACAGGCGCGGGGAGATTTGCTCCATGTGTGGTTAACCAAAAGATCTTCGGCTTGCGGCACGCGCAGCTCGGCGCTTCGAGGCCAGTGTGTTTGAGGCATAATGCTTCCCTTGACTACAAGTGTTTAAGCTAAGGTAACCTGGATGAGAGTTTTTACCCATTGCTTCATCAAAAATGCACACACTGAAGGGATGGTTTCTGTCGCCTTTTCTTGAGCCGGAGACTGAACCAAAAAGTTTAGAACTACATTTTTAACTATTTCAACTATTGCTTGAAATCTGTCACCTTGAAATATTTCCTGTTTTTCATCAGCAGCTTACCTCTCTGATTCAGAATCTCAGCTTTGTAGTTATCCTCTCCAATCAACTGGTCCAGCTTAAATTTGATCCAGCAGCCCTCTGAGTCCTTCTGCTGGCATTGCTTGCTTGATATGGTGAACTGGTCAACCTTCTCAGAAAAAATGCTCTTGCTGCAAGCCACACTGCAGTTTTTTTTTAACGGACCTAACTCGAAGCCGAGGCATTCAATGCAGTTGCTGAAAACAAAATGTATAGAAACAGTTAGCACTTACATCAGTTACTACTGGAAAGTAGTTTTTGTAGCTTAGATCAGTAGTTTAGAATGCTTACAATTTAATCTGGCAAGGGTCAGGGCAGCCTAGGCATGTCTTGCAGCGTGGACGCTGGTATCCCTCCTTACACTCACAGCGGTTACACTTGCAGCTACCTCTGCCGAAGCACACCGTGTTGTTTAAGGTTCGACACTCCTCCTCAGTCACCTTACACTGACAGGCAGAGCCCTCATAGCCTGGGAAGCATTCACATCTGCCACAGTTGCACTTACCGTTACCTACAAGTTGAGACAGATAGATAGATAGATAGATAGATAGATAGATAGATAGATAGATAGATAGATAGATAGATAGATAGATAGATAGATAGATAGATAGAGAGAGAGAGAGAGAGAGAGAAAGAGAGAGAGAGAGAGAGAGAGAGAGAGAGAGAGAGGAAAACAATGTCAGTACTGGTCCTTATTACAGTAAGGCTGAAGGAGCCAGACTGTGCTATCTGGCCAGTATACTGTGTAGTGTCTGTCTGTCTGTCTGTTCAGTAGACTGTGTAGTGCCTGTCTGTCTGTCCAGTAGGCTGTGTAGTGTCTGTCTTTCTTAGTCACTGGTTCTGATGCTGCTGCACCAACAGATGGCTGCAAAGAAAACTGCACTTTCAACATCAGACTGGTAGAATATATGAAACATGTTGCTGAACACATTGAAGGAGCTAAGCTTCCTCATAAAGTAGTCCACTTTGTCCCCTCCTTCGTATATTTTCTTTTCTTTTGTTATATCTGTAATTCTGATGTTTTTAAATCATAGTGTTGTTTATTACTGTTGTTATTATATGTCTATTTCGGTTTGACATAATGTCAAACAAGTGATTGTCTGTTGTCTATATTGTATGTTTCGGACCCCAGGAAGACTAGCTCTCACTCCGGTGTGTTGCTAATGGGGATCCTTATAAATCAAATCAAATCAAATCAAATCAAATCAAATCAAATCAAATCAAATCAAATCAAATCAAATCAAATCAAATCAAATCAAATCCTGTAGACAGCCTCCATGTTATATCTCCAGTCCAGTCGGGGCAAGCTAGGGCAATCGCAATAACTGGTGTAAAGAAGAGCAAGGAATATGTTTTCCATATTTTTTATCAAGTTATAAAATACATTTAACCCATGTTTTAGGTCTTACGGATACAGACTCTGTTTCGGAAATAAATACTTTAATCTGTTAGACCATAATGGAAAAGTCAGTTCTTTAGCTGTAACATTTTGCTGTTGCATTTGAAAATGACTGAAACCATACCTCCACAAAATTTATTCTGGAACTTATCACAGTGTTCATCATCACATTCACAGAAGTCCCCATGGTAACTGCTACCACTCTCTGTGATGTGGCACTGGCACCGCCCACAAACACAGTCTCCTCTGCCCTCACAGTCTGTGCCATTCTGCCTCTGACAGGAGGCGCGCATGGAGCTCTCGTCTTTATTACCAATGGAACATTCGCAGAACTGACCAACAAAGCCTTCATTGCAGCTGGTAAGGAAGAGTAGAGAAAAATCAATAAAACATAAAACAATATTAGCAGAGAAATCGATCAACTGTTGCAAAACACAATAAAGCATCTTCATCCCTTTTCACCAACATCATTCTATGCATTTTATGATAGAGGTTTTCTTTGATCCATTTGATAAGCCAAAACCCATTTTTTTAATAGATGTTTCCATATTTGTTTTCAGTTAGGCCTTATTTGAAGTACTTTAAACAGTTTTAATACATAAGTATATCAGAAGTTCAACTCCTTCACAATGTTTTTAAAACTGTAAAGAAAATATTTAATTCAATAAGTGGGGACAAGGGGCCTCGTACATAAAGGCTGCGGCACACAAAAACCTTGCGTCAACCGGGGTGAAACATGTGTAATAAATTTTCACTGCAAACTTGGTTATTTATAGAAAGATTCTTTGATTTCCACGCCAACTTTCCACCATGCGTAGCAAGGTTTTCCCGACTCGGGGAATCAGCGACACTCAATGGCAAGACAACGAAATAAAGCTCAGTCATTAGAAAAACACAGATATACAGTCCCCTCCATAAGTATCGGAACAGTGAGGCCAATTCCTTTATTTTTGCTGTAGACTGGAAACATTTGGGTTTAACACCAAAATATGAACATGATCAACATTTCAGCTTTCATTTCCAGGTATTCACATCTGGATCTGACACACAACTGAGAAGATAGCATTATCTGTAAAAGAACACCACATTTTTAGGTGAGCAAAAGTATTGGAACAGATAGACTTAAAATAAATTAAAGTGAATAAGACTTAATATTTTGTTGCAAAGCCTTCGCTTGCAATAACTGCATCAAGCCTGTGACCCATTGACATCACAAAACTTTTGAATCCTCCTTTTTGATGCTTTTCCAGGCTTTCACCGCAGCCGTATTCAGTTGCTGTTTGTTTACTCTCTTCAGTCTCCTCTTTAGCAGGTAAAATGCTTGCTCTATAGGGTTTAAGTCTGGAGATTGACTTGACCAGTCTAAAACCTTCCATTTCTTGACCCTGATTAACTCCTTTGTTGTTTTTGCAGTGTGTTTTGTGTCATTATCTTGCTGCATTATGAAGGATCTTCAAATCAGTTTGGTTGCATCTTTCTTTAAATTGGCAGACAAAATGTTTTTGTAAACTTCTGAGTTCATTTAGCTGTTGCAATCATGTGTTACATCATCAATGAAGATTAATGAGCCCATCCGAGAAGATGCCATGCAAGCCCAAGCCATGACATTGCCTCCACCGTGTTTCACAGATCAGCTTGTATGCTGGGGTCATGAGCAGATCCTTTCTTTCTCCAAACTTTAGCCTTTCCATCACTTTGGTAAAGGTTCATCTTCACAACAACACAGTAACACATGATGGCAGCAGAAAAATGAACTTAGAAGTCTACAGAAACACTCTGTCTGCCAATTTAAAGAAAGATGCAACCAAACTGATTGGAAGATCCTTCATCATGCAGCAAGATAATGATCTAAAAAAACTGCTAAAACAACAAAGGAGTTCATCAGGGGCAAGAAATGGAAAGTGTTCGACTGGCCAAGTCAATCTCCAGACTTAAACCCTATAGAGCATGCATTTTACCTGCTAAAGAGGAGACCGAAGCAGCACCAGCCTGGAACTGGCTCTTGCTTCTTTTTGGTGTGAAAGGGGTATCTCAGGTGTCCTGATTCGGGGGTGGCGTTACTGCTGGTCCTTAACGCGTGGCCTGTGCTGTGGCCTGCTCTCGCTCGCAGTGAGTTTTGTTGATTGATTTAATAAACTGAGATTATTGTTGGAGCTTTAATTCTGGTTTTGCGTTGTCTTTCTTTGTTGCTGGCCGATTAACGAGCCAGGTATGGTCGGCCGTAACACCCAGCAGAGTACCTTTTTTTGATCGCAAAAGAACTTCCAGTTTATTCCAACCCTCTGACACAGTCATTGTGTAGGAGGTGTAGGCTGAATTCCACCAGCTGCCTGTCCGTCAATTTAGCACAGAACACATGGAGTGAGACAGGAACACAGAAGCCGACAAAACAATAAAACATTCGGTTAATTTTCAAAATAAGACACTGTGTTGACTGCAGGTTACAATCTCAAAACAGAGACACATACAAGCATGTCCACTGTTCTTTTACTTGTTCGGATGGGAACAATAACCTTCTGTGCGTTTGTTGTTGTGTAAATACAACATACAGAATCATGTTATCAAGCGCGATCTCCCATCACTTTTAATTACCACGGGAACTCCTCGGTCTCGCGACCGTGCCCGCTTTGAAAACGCACCCGGTGGGTGTTGTCAGACGTGGGCGCATGGAGCAAAACCGTAGAACAATGCACGCGCAGCCAGTGGAATTCCGGGGTAAAGCTTACCTGCATATCCCACAGTTGACTCTTCCCTTGCCCTTGCAGTGTGGGTGGCTATTGTTTTTGGGTTCTTCGCATTGGCACTCACAGTTTGTAGATATGGTCACTGTAAGTGTGTCTTTAATGCCCAGTGGTCTGATAGTGAAAGACTTGTCCTTCATACATGAGTCCGCTGTCACAGTGACATCAAAAGAAATCTGCAAAGGTCGACAGAGTAAGAGTTTTTAAATATTCAGTTAAAAGAAAACTAAGCACTTTGGCAATCAGCTGGATCATTTTTTCAAGGATCTTGGCATTTTTCCCCGGAAGCCTGTGCAGTGTTGCAGCACACCTTTTGGGTAAAACATTTATTTTTATTTTTAAATAGAACCACCACCCATTGGTCTATAATTATAACTAATCTTCACTTCCTGCCAAGAGCACAGATACAGCTCTTCCTCCAGTGAGACACAAATTGAATGAGCCACAGTAAAGCGGCTGGCACCCTATACACCTAAACACTTAGACACTCAAGCAGTAAACCATAGAAGATACATGATAGATTTCAGACTTCTAAACGGCAACAAAACACATGATCAACCTAATATCATCACATTAAAATGCATTCTTCATTGTGCAGCTGCGCCTAATGGTTAAGGTCTTGATTTACCTATGGATCTATGTTCTTTTATTGGGATCATTCCTTGAGAAGTTGGAGGAAGGGGCTAGGAAGAAGGGTGTCTGGGCTACCTTTCATAGTCTGGTGCTACCAGGACCTTGACCAGGATAAGTGGACGGACAATGGATGTATGGTTTTTAAATCTGATTTGCAATAGGCCAAGTAGAGAACCTATTAGAATGTTAACACCTGAAATTGATATATTTATATATAGGCTATATAACAATAACACATTTAAAGAACTGCAAAAAATACTGACCTCTTGTCCCACAGGCACATTGTCACAAACCCCTTCGCTGTCCCCAGCTGTTCCTGGAGATGTGCATCTGGAGGTGTAGGAAACTCTTACGTTGTCAGGCAGATTGTCATGGGTCACAGTTACTTTGGAAGACAACCTCTGTCATGGATTACAGATTTAAGAAACGTGTGAGATTCAAACAAAACAATTCTTAGACAAATTGTATTGGTCATTATTAGACAGTTTTAAAAACACATGTGCAAGATAGAAGAGAAAGCAGTGATAAAGTGACAACTTACATCAGTTGAAAACTTACTTTGTAGGCAGTATCAATCAGTGTTACAACATTTGTAGAATCGTGTGACAAGACTCCCACCTCTGATTTTGGAATCATTTTAGAGAGTTGCTGGTGTAAAAAATAAGATGAAATGTAAAATTAATTGGCATATCAAAATAATGTGTACTCTACTAAATTAAAAATTATTTAAACATAGGGATAGAAATGTAAGTTCATTATATTTACCTTGTATACATCCTCCACGTTTTTTGTCACAGCAAATATCGGCTGAATATTGTTCTTTTCCAATTGCATAGCAAGCTGTCCAACAGACGGGTAGTCCTGCACACAACAATCAAGGAAATCTTGTAGACCTAATCTCCATGTAATTTCTTTCGTCAATATAGCTAAATTAAGGCATAAGGGACAGTTAAAATGTATTACTGGATCTTAGCATTTTGGATTTCACAGCAATGGCAACTTTGTGACAGGAGATTTACATTTGTGATTCTATACATACCAACTCAGAACTCTTGGTATAAAGATTGTCTTTCACGTAGCAATGTTCATCATTGGGTTCCAGTATGCCAGCCAATTTTCCATCCCCAGCCATGTGGAATCCAGCGTCAGTGGTCAAAACAATAAGTCTGGTACTGCTATTCCTCCAACCAATTTTGTCCTATAAAATAGGTGTAAGCAACCATTTAAGCATTTAAAAGGAACAAGGATTTTCTTTTATCTGATTGGTTAAAACCTGTGGTAACATTTCTCTTTCTCCTTTAAATACCTCTATATTCAATTAACTTGGTTTACGATAAACATTTGTTAAACATAATTGATGGGGGTTGTAGTGTAATCCAGCAATGACGTTTCTATTACAAATATGATCAGCATTTTGAAGTCAAAGGATTGCATTTTAAAAGGTAACTTACCCCACATACAGCAGCCTGCATCATGGCGTCAAGACTCCCTTCAGGGGAGTCCAAGTTCCCAGAAATGAACTGCTCTGTCACTTTCCTTTTGAACTCATCCTCGCTTGGGGTCATACTAAGCACATGTCTGTAGCCAAAGGCAGCCTGACACTGCTGGTCGTTCTCATCACATGGCTTCTGCAGTTTCTCTTTATTGGTGTTAGTATAAGGAAGGACTGTCTTATCCACAAAGGCACCAAACCCTGTAGTTACAAAAACAACTATAAGTTCCTCAGATTTGTCCTTATCACATAGCACTGCTTTAAAAACATTATCAGACACTTCAGATCATTGATATGAATAAAGTCATAGTATACTGAATCAAAAGGCAGCCCTTTGGAATACGGCCTGTAGATTTTGAATACATAGTTTGTATAATTATCAAAACATGATACAACACAGGAAAGGGGGTGGCAGGAAATGAGAAGCAGAATCAAGCTTATTTCCAAATACTTTTACTAAAAATAAATGTTTACCTATTTGAGCATGTTCAGTGATTTTTTTCAGAGCTGCAAAAAGATCTTTTCCCAGTTCTTTAACATTTTTCAAGTCATCTTTCATTGAGTAAGACAGGTCCATTAGGTAGTAGAGATCAACTGGATAACCCTGTACTCTTTTAAATGAAACGCTAAATGTTGTGGAAAGACCTGTAAACACAGAATAGAAAAACAAATTAAAGGAGGAACAAGAATCATTAAAACTAGCATGTAGGCGTTAAACAACCAATAACACACATTTGAAGTCCTGACAGCATGTCCATACAATTCTCAAACTGGAACTCTAATCTTTTTTAATCTTTTTAATTTTTTCTACACAAACGAAGATAATGGCTCATTGACTTTAGAGCACACAGAGGACTGTTCTGGTTTAACTCTCATCTTCTAAAACAAACAGTGTGTTCCTTTAGTTCCTTTACTTCTCAAAGGTTAGCCTGAAGTCATTCCACGTACCGGGTCGCAGTCTCAGACTTATCTTCTGTGGACTCATCTGGACCGGTTCCTGCTGGTTGAATGACACGGACAGAGCATCCTTCTTGACAAAGGTGAGATTGTTCTTAGGGGAGATGATTTCCTCCTTCTTGCAGCCTCTCTCTATTAACTGAGCCTGGGTGTCACAGCGTGCGGCTTCCTGCTCACCTGCTTTGGTAAAATTCTGTAGAGGGGAAGCCAAAACACGAGAAAAGAGATAAGAATAGAAAGTTCACTCCTCTGTGTCTGCATGTGTGGTCAGAGGGGGCCTCTGCTGCACTTTAAGACTGATTTGACACCACTGACTGGGAGATGTTTACAATCAGAATACTAATCAGAATCAGATTTACTTGTCATTGCACCGTTACAGAACAACACAATTTATTTTCAGTTCACACCCCGCCAAGAAACATAGAAAGACAGTGACAATAACATGGGTGGACAGGAGAGAGTGTAACTGTAGGTTTGTCTAGCGTGGACCGCGCCCCTATTTATCATAGAAGGAAAAGGAGAACAGGGAAAAGCAGGTTAAAAAAAATGCCAATCTCAAACTATGTTCCTTATGGGAGCGCTGTGTGTGATCAGTAAAAAAAAACACCATGGCACAATAAGCAACATGATAAACACCACAGACAAATAAAACTCCTAGACTTGCACATTAAAGGGACGGGTTAAGGGTTTATGGGACGGTAGGTGTCGCAGCACAGCCATCAGGGGGCTTACGCAGCCGACAGGCGCGTCCTGCCCGCCGCAGAATCTGGTCTGCAACGAGGAGGGAGAGGGGGATGGATTCAAGAGGGCTTGAGTGGTCAGGGTTATGTGTGATATGTGTCTACGTGTGTGTGTGTGTATGTGTGTGCTGTGGACACCATCTCCGCCCAGACACAACGGGTGTCTCTGACGCCAGTTGTTATTTGCGAGTCCATGGCTGCAACCTACCACAGCCACATACACATTGAGGAGTAGTCACCTCCTACATCAGCAAATGCATTGCTGATGTAACCACAACCAGAACCATCACTACCCGACAGGAGAGGTACGCGGGCTACTGAGGGCCAGGAACTACGCCTTCAGAGCTGGGGATGCAGCCGGCCCTTCGCAAGCTAAAGAGAGCCCGAGCACCCCCATCCATCATGTGCTCCTTCTACAGGGGCACCATCGAGAGCATCCTGACCAGCTGACATCGTGCTAACTGTATAGACTCAAAGTGTACCATACCAAAGCACAAAAACATGTGTCAAATGTTTTCAAACTTGTCTATAAGTGTTCAGACACAATTATCAAAAAACCTTGATCATGGAAATTTTACTTTGAAAGGCAAAACACAGTTTTTTGAGCTTAAATATGCTTATATCTTATTCCTTGTGTCTCCCTTCTTTACAGGATGAGTCAAATGGATGGCTCTTCTTAAATATGTGGTCACATTTCCAATTTCTTCCACGGTTTTCTAGAAACAAGGGGTGGCACAACTTCCAAAATGCACAACTTAGGCCACTCTCCCCTATATATTTAAAAAAAAAAAAAAAAAATTTAAGCAATTATATGTGAAATGTAGTGCTGCCTTGGAGGTAGCCTAATTGAATAGCATTAATGCTATAGCCTATTTACAGCAGCAGCAGGTGTGTTGTAATACATTGGATTAATATACACTTGACAGTTCCCCCTGCAACCAATAGCAGAGGCATTGGTCATCGCTTGACAGTTAATAATAATAATAATTGATAGAATTTATATGGTGCTTTTTTGGAGGTCATTCAAAGACACTTTACATCATAGATAATCATACATGTAGAAAAAGAAAACAAAATACAGAAAACAATTAAAATAAGGTTTGAAGTGGAGTCAGGTGTCATTATGCTTCCTTAAAGGGGTGACTTTTGAGTTGACTTTTGAATGAGTTTATTGAGTCTGAGATGCTGATGTTTGGGGGGAGGGAGTTCCAAAGGGTTGGTGCAGTAAGATAAAATGCATAATGTCTGTATGTAGACATATTTGCTACACTTTATTTTTTTTAGACAATGCGTATTACAATAAAGAAAAAGTTCCTGTACATATTTTCAACAGTAAAATGTATATATATATTTAAGGGTTCAAAAATTTTACTTTTTTCAATATACATTTTGGGGATTTATTTTATTTTTTTAATTGGCCGATTTAATCGTCGTCGTAATTTTTCTCATCGGCATCGGCACTCCAAAATCATTATCGGTCGGGCCCTAATGTGCTACCTACTACATAAGGTTTTTTTTGTGTTACCTACTACATAGTTTTTTGTTTTTTTTGTGCTACCTAACACATAAGATTCACCATGAACAGACCAGGAACGGGGCTGGGAAATGGCTTGTTGGTGAGTGGGGAGGCAGGCTGGAGTGAATGATCCGGGGGTACACGGGAGTGCGAAATATGATTCGGAGCTGACTGCAGAGAATCCAGGAGTATATGAAGAGGAGTTGATTACAGATGAAGACCAGGTGTAAGAAGATTGCAGATGTAGAGGTTTATCGGCTCACGTTGCGTCTATTAATGTTGGCAAAATTATCAAATGTTAATAAATTATGCTTTATAATTGAAAATACTTTAAATAAAAACTTTCTACATCACAGCTTTGCATTAATCATAAATTTTGATACAAAAAGGGCTGACAGTTCATTCTCTAAACTGCAGCCTAAAATAAGTCAGGATGGTGAATCTTATGTGTTAGGTAACACAAAAAAACCCTATGTGTTAGATAGCACAAAAAAAAACTATGAAGTAGGTAGCACAAAAAGAAAACCTATGTAGTAGGTAACACAAAAAGAACCTGTGTTACGTAGCACAAAAAAAACCTATGTAGTAGGTAACACCAAAAAAAAAAAGTTTTCTGCATGTAAAAGTAAGTTTTAGACTTAATCGATTGTTGTGCCTAATCAAATTGATTCAGGTAGAAAAACTTCTATCACACATCTTGATGAACTTCCAACATATGAAACCATGTAAAGATGAAAACTGAAGATTAGCCTGAATTTCTGAGAGAGGTATAGTTTTTTCTCAAATTGTGGCAGTGGGGTAAAGTGAGACAAATGCTGTGGGGTAAAGTGAGACAGTGTCTGTGCCCTCTTTTAATGAATCCATTATTTTTAAGGTAGCAAGGAGACTAGTTTGATTAAGACAAAAGACAATGCGGGCCAGAGGTGGGGATTGATGGTTTAAGGTAGCGCTGCAACGATTAATCGACGAATCGATTATTAATCGATTATTAAAATAATCGCCAACTATTTTGATAATCGATTAATTTTCTGGTTTCTTTAATCCTATTATGACAGTAAACTGAAATATCTTTGTGTTTTGGATATAAAAATATATTTGAGGAAGTCAACATGGGCTTTGGAAAATTTATCAAAATTTTTCACAATTTTCTGACATTTTACGGGCCAAAACACGAATCGATTAATCGAGAAAATAATCGACAGATTAATCGATTATCAAAATAATCGTTAGTTGCAGCCCTAGTTTAAGGGGTGTCAGCAAGGGCATGGTTTGTCACGTAAGTATGTGGGGGGGAGGAGAGTGACCTTTATCATCAATAGACTCTAAGTAATATGACTTTATTCAATGAATGATCCCAATAAAACAAATGCAGAAAAATATTAATCAAAGACTCAAAAGATGAAAAATGACAGCTCGGTCTAGTCCTGTGTTTTGAGTCCCAGGCTGTTCTAGCTGGTTCTGATTGTCCTTTGCTCTGACCCCGAGACACTAGCTGGCTCTAAGGGTCCTGTGTTCTGACCCCCAGACTGTGTTTGAATATAACTGGTTCTATCTGTCATTTGAATGTTAATTATTGAACATGAATTGTATGTTGTATTTGTTCAGAGTTACTTTCAAGTGTTTAGAAAATAATTTTGCTTAATTGACCAAACCCATGATTCTGTTACTAGTCCGACATTAGTTTTGGAATATTTGGTTTTCAAGCTAGCTGTCAGGATTGTAACTGTTACAATTTGTGTTGTTATGGTAGTTTCAGAGTGGAAAAAGTAAGTGGATCAGTTTACCCCACAGCTGGGGTAAAGTGAGACACAAGACAACTTTTTTTTAAAACAATCATATTTTCACTGCATATGCTATTTGTCTTGAATAAATTATGCAAATGCCCATTTCTAGGAAACATCCTGAATTAATGGGAAATGTGTAAATTTGAGTGATAAATCATCTTAGCTCGCTCAGAGAGGAGCATTTGTAAAACGTGTCTCACATTACCCTGTTCTCCCCTAGTAGGTGTTGAGTGAGGTGACCTTGATGCAACTTATTACTTGTGCATATATTGTGACATTTGTATTTCTTTTTGTCAATAAGTAAAAGTAGGAAATGTTTAATGAAACAGAATAGAATGGAAGGCTCATCAGGTTAAAGATGACCAGAGGAAAGGGGAGGACCATAGGGCCATAGGAAGTGAGTAGGGGGAAGGACCTTATATGGCCATACAGTAGGAAAGAGTAGAGGGAGGGGGCTACTGGGGCCCCCGTGCAGCTGTGTCTTTTTCACTCCTCCCTCTCACAAGTCTCATTGGTTCAATATATAAGAGCCTGTTTGAAGCAGGACAGGGCTTTTTGGGGCCGTTTTTGCAGGCACTACTCTGTTCCAGCACTCTCTGTCTTCAACCATGGAGGCAGAAGAAAAACTTAGAAAAACTTTGTGAGTCCAAAATACTCTGAAAGATTTTGGACTTCGAAGTACTTAGAGGCAAAGTCTTTTAAAAACACATCTTTGAACCTCTTGACACTAAGAATGACTTGATCAAGAATTTTTAGAAATAGGAAAACGGACTGAGTTGCAGGGAAACAGACAGATATTTTTGTGGAACCTTTATCCAATGGGATATGCCTTTCTTTATCTGTTTGGGAATTGTTTCACGAGCTACAACAAATATTGAATGAGTTATAGGCATACAACCTCTTTTATTTTCCTTTCTTGTCCATTTTATGTATTATACCTATACTCTCTTGTATTTTGTAAATAAAATCCCTTAAATGTTGTAAAGCCTCAGTTGTGAATTAGTTTATAACTGGAACAGAAGGACTTTAGGTATAGGGTTTTTTCTTCAAAGAGATGGTTTCGTCCCTGGGGAGGTAAGTTCAATTTGATTATACACAACGGCACATTACTGATTTAAAACACACACAACCTCATACAACTAACCTCTCTGTAAGGAGAGAATATGTTGATACACCTAATCTTTAAAAATAAAAGAATAGGTTATAAATACCTTCCCAGATTAAACTAGATGTTTATATTCTGAAAATAGTATATCTGTTCTATTTTATTAGAAGGGTGGTTTACAAACTAAGTTAAATATAACTTATAAGCAATAACTTGTGAATGATATCTTCCGTGAAAACAGGAGGAGGATTTTCTGAGGCAATATTTAAAAGGGTTAATAGTTTAGAGGAGGTCGGCCTCATCCTAGGATGAGGGGGCTCTGATAAAATAGAAACTTTACACACAGTGGTATATATTGAATATTGTACTTTATTTAGAAGTAAAACTCAGGTGGTAAAAAGGGTAAATCCAGCGCTATTAAACAAAGAGGACGGGGTTTGCGTCTCTTGTAGGAACTGTGGTGAGCGGAGAGTCGTCTTTATGAAGGAATAATAGACAATTAAAGCATTGTGCTAAAAGTTGGTTAATATGGGTTTGATAGGACATAACTAATAAACCTTTTTATACTAGCTTTTCATTTAGATTAGACCTTTTCAAGTCGAAATCGTAATATAGGTACTACAATTTTGTGTACCCTATTGTAAAGTGTTACCTTTTTTTTATCGTTCCTATTGCACCGTCGGCCAGTGATAAACGCCAATTCGATTCTGATGTATGTCTTGCATATATCAGAACTAACAATAAAAAACTTTGACTTTGACTTGACTTTGATGTGATCACAGCATAGTCAGGTGACATTGTAGCAAATGGCTAGAGGAGAAATTCAGCTCCATGGAGGGCACAGACAACCATAGAAGTCAATGTAAAGGTTGCTTAAATCAAGAATATGTTTATTGGTTGTCATTTTACAAACAACTCATATTTTCTTTGAATCATTAAATGATGAGAAAATAAATATTTTATGTTTTGTATTTCGAGTGTATTTAATGCTAATTCTAAAAAAGGACATTTGCAAGCCAATATAATAATACTTTAAGAATTGTGACAAAATGTCATTTCCAGAACAGTAATTTCCATCACTGTTTTCAAATTTTGAAGGGACTGTGATGGAAATGACAATGGCGTTGTTATAAATGCATTTTATTTGGCTTATATTACTGAAAAATATGCATATGAACTTAAAATAGTTTTTTAAATTGTTCAGTTATTGATACAATTTACAATTTGATACTGATTTAGAAAAATCATGATTGCGCCATGTAAGAAATTGATTTAAATATTTAAGTGGAATAGCTTAAAGCAGATTTTCATCTTTACAAAAAAATGTATGTATCTTTAAAACCCTTAAAATAAATTAATTTAAAACATTTGGTCACATCTGGGAGTGCAATTACATTAGATATTTTGAAAACTGAAGCTAAGTTCATAGTTTTGTTTAAAAAGGAAATTTTTGCAGAGTGATGGAATTGACGATTTCCTCTGGTTCTTAGAACAAGATGGCTAAAATAATAACTTATTTAAATAATTTCAGCACAGCCACTATCAGGAAATGTTTCTAAACAATATGGAGAACTGCAACATATCAATACATTTCTAAAATTAATATGTTAGATTGTCTAAAACTTTCAATACCAAAAGTGCCTCTAGTTGAAGAATGACCCATGAGTGAAAGACATTAACCTCCGACACATAATGCTGGGCTTACACTAGAGGACTTTTAAAAGACTTTGAAAAGACTGAAGACTGAAACCCTCTCACATCTAAAGACAATCAACTCACACCTGAAGACAACTAGTCATTAGGCTCATTCGACCCCAGTTTCGGCTCGTCTGGAAAGTAGACAAGAGTAGCCGAGTGCAGTCGGGGGAGTGGCGAAAAAGCCTGACTGCAGCCGGACAGCTCCGAGTTGGCTCGACTTGCATGTGCCGTAGGAAGTAACGTCTCTGTTGCGGATGCAGTTCGTTTTCTAGTTTTATTTTGAAGGCCTATTAGAAACATATTCGTAGAAGAGCTACATGCTACAACCGATTAGAAGCAGAACACAACACAAAGACGAGTAAACACTTTAAAAGCGAGGGGCATTTTCAAAACAAGAAACGAGATATATCCCCATTCCCTACACATCTTTATCTTTCTTGTTACTTTACTAGAAAACCTACTTTTAAGTGATACAAATTAATTTACAAATCCAAATAAAGGAGGTTTAGTATTTCCCCCTTCACATAACAAATATGATCGGCCTAAATAAAGAGAATGTCTAATAAAAGATCCCTTGTTATTATTGTAGAGATGGATATGATGAACTTTATTATGATGTGTAACATCATACTACTTGTTTTAGTTTTGGTCTGGCTTTGCGAGACTACATGTAAAATACAATTCCCAGACCATTTAGATCACTGGAAATAAGCCTATGATTTAATCTTAATGGTATAAAGATATCACTTCACCAAGATCTTCTGTGACTCAAGTTTGTGTTAATTTTTAAACAAATCTATACAGGAGAGTTAAACATGCATCCAAATTATTTCTCTGTCAAGGGTTCAGACCAGTGGAAGTTTAACTCTAATTAAGTATATTTCTGCTAAATGTATACTGTGGAGGCCTAATGATTAAACATAAATTAATTTGCTTGTGTTTTGTCTATTTGCATGTGTTTTCTTGGTTACAGTGCTGTGAGTTCTCGGGGCCACCGTACATTGGCTTAGTATGTCAATATGGACAGGAGGTAGACATGTAGTTGTTATTCCTTCAGTGGTGTACTGTAGTTTGATTGTTGAGGTCACTCAGTTTGTTGATTTATGATGCTAATAGGGACATGTTAACGCCTGAAGAGGGACATTATTCATTTACATTTGTTTGTTTCTCACCAGCTGTTTGCACCACACACAGTAAGGGCCCGATCTAATACAGTCACTGCAGGAGTTGATCACAGACTTGGAGCAAACTTCCTCTTGTTGACACAACACTGAAAAGAAAAACAAAAACTGTATGAAACATAGTGTCTGAACTTGGAAATATGCATTTAATGAACAGTATCAAATTGAAATAATGAGCTGTGGACACAATTAAAATTCATGTTTTTTTCTCGCTGTTTAGTTTAGGTGGGCGGATAAATAGGTGTGGTATCTAAACTATCTATTTCCTGTTAGGGATACTGCTATTAGTGTCAGTGTTGGTTGGTGTAGTCACCTCATTAGTTTATAACATTCACATTATAAACATTTGTATTTCCTCATTATACTTTATGTTATATTTAAAAATGTGTGTGATATTGTAAGAGATTAAAAACATTGTAGAAGGGGCCAAGGAAATGCATAATGTTGGGCAAATCACAGTGGTAAGGGTCTCAAAATCTCACACTCGTTTCACTGCCCCAAACACACTACCCTTTCCTTACATCCAGATTCCTAAAATGTGTCTGTTTTTGTTTTTGTTCACTCGCTGCTGCCATTTTCTTTCTCCTTACACAAGTTGACGTAAACTACGGTCTTAGTTTCTGTAAGTAAGTGCAATAAAACTTTCCCAAGTTAAAAGCCTAAACTTCAACAATACACTTGTCCAATCTGCATGAATGTATATGTGTTGCATTGGAGATTTTATGGGGAAGTGGCCCGGGGGGGCCAGGGCCACCCCTGAAATCTCATTGGTCACCCTGGTTCAGCGGGGCGATAGTTAGCTTACTGCTAGCTGCCTCGGTAACACTTTACAATAAGTTATGCATTACCTACTGCATAGTTTGTTTTTATTTATATTAGTAACTAATACTTGTTTTGTTTTTTTGTAACTATTACATAGTTATCAATGATTACCTACTACATAAGCCACGTTTCCACCATAACTACCAGGAACTTTAGGTTCCAGGAACTCCTCGACCATGAACCTTTAGTTCCTGGGCCGCGTGGCTGTGTGTGTTTCCACAGGGATCTGAGGTCCTAGGGAGGTTAAACATATCAGGCCGATGACGTATGGAGAAGCAGTAAAAGTATATGCACTGCACGTCATTTTATAACAGGCTACACTTAATAATTGTTGAGTTTCGACAGAATCAGTGAATGAGATTCAAAAGGTTATTGCTCTATTTTAGCAGAGACACGCGATCGTCTAGAGAAAAATCAGAAAAAGAGGTGACCGGTGTGTGGCTGCTCTGGTCTGTTAACACTGGCAGCGGACAGATTATTTCTCTGTATATTTTATTGGAGAACAGCGGCCATCTGACGGTAAAAAAAATAAGAAAAATAAAATGGTCTGTATACAAGCAGCCGTTTGTTAAAGGATTACTTCACCGATACGGAACCGGCGTTCCATCATTATAAAATGTCTATTGTAATATAAGGAAAGAGGTTTGTCTTGACTCAGTCTTCCCTTGGTCCAGCTGTCCTGATAATCTACACCCCACATCCTACATACGCGTCATCCATCCCAAAAGGCTAGAAGCGCCGAGGACTACAAACCACTAGTTCCGCACATTTTTATGCCCACCAATAAGGAATGGGGGAGGCAGGACCTCCCTCACGAGATGTAAACAGAATGTCCGCTATGTTTCTTCCCCGCTAAGCGAGAAGCCAAGTCCCAAAAAACAACGACCAAGGACATTTTCCATTTGAAACGCCTGAAGTGGATTTTTAATGCTTACTGCAGTGAACAGAAATTCATGTCTACCTGTATAAACCAGATTACAGCGAGGAAGAGAGCTGATAGTCATAAGGAGGAAGAGTAAAAGATAGCTGCACTAGCTTTTTCTTTATATGTCCATGGTGACGACGAGGAGCCTGAGCCAGTGTGAACTGGTGGATTCGCGGCGTTCACTTTTAGAAACGTCACCGTAGCTTTGCTCCACATGAACAGAGGGACCCAGGATACATATTCAAGTATTGAGTAGTTGAACTAGTGGCGCCAGCCACAGCCCGCGGGGAGAGACGGACGTCAACCACAACACAGTAAGTTTTTATTTTTACTCATTCACCGCCACACATCTTGCGTTTGCGTCTGCCTTTCTTTCCCCCCTGGCGCTTGTGTTAGCAGATCAGAGCAGCCACACAGCACTTTATTAATGGGAATTATCAAAGAAAAACTATGTAGCAACAGGCTGATAAAAGTAGCGCTGCAGCAGTGAGACACTGACTGTGTGAGAAAAAAACTGCAAGCTAGGTGCACTGCACAGACGTAGGATGTGTGACCTGGGCGTAAACACGGCACAATACTTTATAGTTTTGAATTCTGTTCTAAAATGTCTTATTGGCTCAACGTTTCCATATTTTTGGTAACATGGGCAGCAAAGCTAACGTGACGTAACCTTGCAGTTATTTTTCATGTATGCGCAGTAAGCTACTGCAGGCTAAATTAGCTTGCCTTACTAATGTTTTGCTCAATGTTTTTTTAGACAAAATCGCCGATTCATGCAGTTTCCTGCCGTGAATCATGCAAAGAGAGAGACCTTGCACTTGACCATGCACCTGATGAGCAGTACCGTGGCTATCAAGAAACAAGATCAAGCAGCTGTGACTAGAATGACCTGAACCAACACACTACACATTTTATTTTTATTAATATGTAAATTGTTCATATTTTTGCGATTAAAACCTTGAACTCAAGTTGGTTGATGTGGTTTGTCTACTAACCAGAGTGCTGTTCAACTATAGTACTATTAGAGAAATACTCATTTCTACTGGGGAAACTTCAGATGCTGAGCTACTGTATTTAAGCAAATGTTTTTTAATGCTATCAATATAGAAATGTGACCTGAACTACTTCATTGTAATATATTCTGGCTAGCTTTAGTAGCAAAACTGATAGCTTAGTCATTTTTCTGTTTATCTGTGTGTTTTCCTATGATCCTGTCAGTATGATGAACCTACCTTGCATATTTGTGATTTTATAACATTAACAATCTGTGCATCAAAATCAGTTAATATTGTTCAGCCTCCGAACCAACAAGTCTGTAGTGGTGAACATGGGTGTAGACAGGAGTCCAAGGTAAGGTACAACAACATAAGATATTTAATTGTTTACAAAGGAAAATCTTATGACATCATGCTCAATGCTATAGAAACCAGGTAACACACAATGAGACAATTCTTAAAAGTAAAATGTCCAATATACGAACATGATAAAGATAAGATATAAACAAAATATGAACAAAAAATTGCTATAAACAAAAAATATTGTAGCGACCCAGCAGAACTATGGGAGGGGGGGGGGATTGATGGGGAGTTGTGAGGGGAAGGAGTTGCCCTAGTTCAGCCTGATAGGCCAGTTTGAGTTATGGGGCGGGGACAGCGTGAGAAGTGGGAAGTTGAGCCAAGTAGGCGCCAGTTCGGAAAATAAGAGAGGCACCTATTTGCAGACCCATGGGGGAAACCATTGAAAGTGGAGCTCCACCGGAAGCCACGCCCCAAACTCATTTCATTGGTCAGAATTGTAACCTACAAGGAATTTGTTGTCTTCTTTTTGTTTTACTGCTGGAGTTCACCTAGCGGTGAATAATAATACACTGTTTCCACCGGTTATGATGCGAGTACACAGTAAAATACGTCAGTTTGTTAAGGGTCCCAAGTGGCCAGGACGGTGGTAAAAAGTAGATGTTGAGGTAGAAGATGAATGAAGCAACGAAGCTTTGGGTACATCTTCCGAAATCCGTCTCTTTAATTCACAATTATCACAAGTAGGTCAATCACATACAAATATCAACTCTTATAAATGAAACACAAAAAGTGCCACCACATTAAAATAAACAGCTCATTTTAAAAAGCGGGGTGAAAGGCATTAACGTAGAAATAAGGTGACAGTTTCCATTCTAGATCCTGATTGATGTATTACCAGATCCCTTGTCCTCTAGTGATCACAGTTTTAATTATTATATAATTTCTATATTCATATTAGGCTATTGCACGATCGATGCTCGTCTGTGACTTTGTGATCACGCAAATGAACGTAACAATCGTGTGCAGCCGCAGAATTACATTTCAACCAGACATAAATAGCCTATGTTCATATTAGGCTATTTAACGAGGCTCGTCTGGGACTTTGTGATCACGCAAGTGAACAGTAACGATCGCGTGCAGCCGCAGAATGAGATAGGCTACAATACAATAGGTTTATTAATCCGAACACAGTTAGCATTAGCCTAAACTGCTGCAACAAGGCTCCAACTGACACTACGTAAAGGCTATTTACAGCTTCGTTTAAGAGGAAAAGACAAGCATTTGTTTCCAGGACTTCTAAAATAAAAGTTCAACTTGTTGTGTTTTATTTATAAGAGTTGATATTTGTATGTGATTGACCTACTTGTGATAATTGTGAATTAAAGAGACGGATTTTGGAAGATGTACCCAAAGCTTCATTGCTTCATTCATCTTCTACCTCAACATCTACTTTTTACCACCGTCCTGGCCACTTGGGACCCTTAACAAACTGACGTATTTTACTGTGTACTAGCATCATAACCGGTGGAAACTGTGTATTATTATTCACCGCTAGGTGAACTCCGGCAGTAAAACAAAAAGAAGACAACAAATTCAGAGTAGGTTACAATTCTGACCAATGAAATGAGTTTGGGGCATGGCTTCCGGTGGAGCTTCACTTTCAATGGTTTCCCCCATGGGTCTGCAAATAGGTGCCTCTCCACTCCTTTGCTGCATGAGTATGAGACATAACATTTACATTTTATTTTACTTTTTTTTTGTTATTTGACCTTATTTTGGTAACACTTTACAGTAAGGGTACATTAATTAACTATTAGTTAATGCTTAATAAGCATTCACTAAGCATTTCCTAAGTGTTAATACTTGCTTAGTAAATGCTTAATAAACAGAAACTTAGCATTGCATTAGTTAAAGAAGCATTAAAGGATTATTCCCTTGGTAGAAACATGAAGGTGTACTGAACTCTATGCTCCTATATAGTATAAATGTGCAAAATTTTTAGAAATCGGTTCATCCTAGCCTGAGAAAAGGCAAAAAGAGTGTTTTTATGGTCTCTCTGGCTGTCTCTAGCTCTAAAGTCAGAAATCCTCCTACTACCACAATGCACTGCGCTCGCAGTCCCCATAGGCCCCGCCCACATTTCCCTTGTAGTCTCGTTTGACTCTGAGAGTTGGCAAACAACAACTTCCAAATACAGTTGTGCGCGATACCTCAACAAATACAAACACTAATTAGATTCCACAATGAATGATTTTTTGTAATGTATGAGTATGAGTTTCCGGTTTCACTGTAAAATGGAGGGAAGGAAACGCGTACTCGGCTAAGTTTGCTACAGTTTCAAGATAGTTTTTCAAATGCCTGCAGCTAGACCCACAGGCTGCGCGCTATCAACAAAACTAGCCTAGCTTCAAACCGGAGGTCTCTGAAGCTAAATATGCTAGGCAAGAAGAGGAAACTCTGGACGGGAGGGACGTATGCGGACCGGGACCCTGTCCTACAGAGATACTAATGCACCACCTCCTGCAGAATGCACTCGCGTACAGGTAAGACTTTCAAACTATTAGAATACATTTCTGTTCACACAGTATGCAAGTATAGCTGCTGTCAGGGGGGGGGGGATTGCTAAACTGTTTCAGAAACAAACTAATGTAACAACCGTTTGTGTGTTTGTAAAGCAACTAAAGAAAAAAGTTTTCATCCGCTATCATTTTCAGTGAGTGCTCAAAGCTAACGTTTCACTTATGGTCCTAACTGTTGTATTTTATGGTGAACTTTTAGGATCCGATGTTTACACCCTCCATGTCAGCTTTGATAGTGGGGTTTAAAGTTGATCAATGGCTGTCTCCCACTCAACTGCAACCAGTGCCCACATCAAAGAGGCTGCAGTGAGCTTCACAGAGAGGATAACAGCTCCCTACATCAAATTCAACAGCAATATTAATACTATGTCCTCACACCTCTAGACCTATTGTAAAATGTTTTGTTCATAGCTCATCCTTTATATCTTATCTTTATCATGTTCGTATATTGGACATTTTACTTTTAAGAATTGTCTCATCGTGTGTTACATGGTTTCTATAGCATTGATTTGCCACAAGATTTTGCTTTGTAAACAATAAAATATCTTATGTTGTTGTTACCTTACCTTGGACTCCTGTTTACAGTACACCATGGACCTATAAGGTCTACACCCATGTTCACCACTACAGACTTGTTGGTTGGAGGCTGAACAATAGTAACTGATTTTGATGCACAGATTACTGTATGTCATATTGTTTTTAATCTACATCTATCTATGAGGTAAATGTTATAAAATCACAAGGATGCAAGGTAGGTTCATCATACTGACAGGATCACAGGGAAAAATACAGATAAACCAGAACAATAACTAAGCTATCAGTGTTGCTTCCAAAGCTAGCCAGAATATATTAAAATGAAGTACTTCAGGTCACATTTCTATATTGATAGCATAAAAAAACATTTGCTTATTTATTGAATACAGTAGCTCAGCATCTGAAGATCGTCCTCAACCTTTTTCCCCAGTAGAAATGTGTATTTCTCTAATACTACTCCAGTTGAACAGCACTCTGGTTAGTAGACAAACTACATCAACCAACTTGAGTTCAAAGTTTAATCGCAAAAATATGAACAACTATTTATAAAAGTAAAATGTGTAGTGTGTTGGTTCAGGTCATTCTGGTCACAGCTGCTCGATCTTGTTTCTTGATAGCCACGGTACTGCTCATCAGGTGCATGGTCAGGTGCTGGGTCTCTCTCTTTGCATGATTCACGCCAGGAAACTGCATGAATCGGCGATATTGTCTATAAAACATTGAGAAAAACATTAGTAAGACAAGCTCATTTTAGCCTGCAGTAGCTCGCATACATGAAAAAGAACTGCAAGGTTACTTCACGTTGGCTTTGCTGCCCATGTTACCAACCTCAGGAAAACATAGTGCCAATAAGACATTTTAGAACATGATTCAAAACTTTAATAATAAGATATAACACTTGTGCTGTGTTTACGCCCGGGTAACTTCCTACGTATGTGCAGTGTATCTAGCTCGCATTCCCCTCCCCCACCCCCACACACAGTCAGTGTCTCACTGCTGCAGCGCTGCTTTTACCAGCCTGTTACATGAGTTTTTCTTTGATAATTCCCATTAATGAAGCGCTGTGTAGCTGCTCTGACCTGCTCTGACCTGCTAACACAAGCGCCAGGGGGAAAAAGAAAGGCAGGCGCAAATGCAAGATGTGTGGCAGAGAATGAGTAAAAATAAAAACTTACTGTGTTGTGGTTGACGTCCGTCTCTCCCCGCGGCCTGTGGCTGGCGCCTCCAGTTCACCGTGTCAATACTGAAATATGTATCCAGGGTCCCTCTGTCCATAATTGCTGCAAAGCTACGGTGACGTTTCTAACAGTGAACGCTGGGAACACACCAGGAACAGCGGCTGGAGCAGCTGCTAGTGTAGCTACAGCTAGCTTCTCCTCTTCCTCCTTACGACTATCACCTCTCTTCCTCACTGTAATCCGGTGTATACAGGTAGACACGAATGTCCGTTCACTGCAGTTAACATTAAAAATCCCCTTCAGGCGTTACAAATGGAAAACGTCCTTGTGCCATCATGGTCGGAGTTTCTCAGGAGTCGGTTTCTCTCTAAGCGGGGGAGAAACATGGCGGACGTTATGTTTACATCTCGTCCGTGAGCTCCCGCCCCCTCATTCCTTATTGGTGGGCATAAAAATGTGCAGAAGTAGTGGCCTGTAGTCCTTGGCGCTTCTAGCCTTTTGGGCAGTGTAGCGGGTACAGGTAGTTCAGATTAATTCAGCTATTAGAAATTAATCTGATGATTAATAATACTTTAATCATTTCTTAAAGTTCAAAAGGGGCACCACCATTCATTCAAGAATGGAAAAGTAATAGCAAATTGTCTCGTTTAATCAAAGGATTTATTTAGAAACGTTGATTAGTTTAACGCTCAGTTAAACAAATCAACATTAGCAAATCCTAGTCTCAAAGATCATTTCCATAAACAATGTAATCAAGTAGTTACTATTATAAATTTGGTAATATGATCTTAACGCTGAAGGCTACAAAATCTTTCACTTGTTGATTGTTGACACTCCAATAATATCCACACAAATAAATCACAAACACTTCTGGTTACAATATAAGAACATTTATTTTAACCACGATGAAATTTAAGGTAACATCCGTTTTATACACGCATGAAGCAAATACACTTAATCAAAGAAAAACGTCTAGAACATTGTTGTTTATACAGCTATGTACCAATGTGTGTGTGTGTGTGTGTGGGAGTGAGTGAGTGAGTGAGTGCGTGCGTGTGTGTGGGGGTGTGTGTGTGTGAGTGGGTGTGTGTGTGTGGAGCAAGGAAAAAGGGGATGGGGAAGCTCCCACGTCACTTGGGGCGACAGACACAAAATGGCGACCCAAAATAGGCTAGGTTAGTAATGCCACCAAAATGGCGTCCCTGGATGGCTAGGTTATTCTATTCTACTTCCACCCGATGGGGGAAGTACTCAAAAGGGCGTCTATCTTTAGAACAAAGGACCTGACGATGGGATTTGAGGCGGGGAATTTCGAAAAGCTACTAGCTATTTAAAAGGGATTCTACCAAAGATCTTAGCACCAATTCTATCTAGGTCAGGTTATTAATGACACAAAATGGCGTCCCTGGATGGCTAGGCTATTCTATTCTACTTCCACCCGAAGGGGGAAGTACTCAAAAGGGCGTCTATCTTTAGAACAAAGGACCTGACGATGGGATTTGAGGCGGGGAATTTCGAAGAGCTACTAGCTATTTAAAAGGGATTCTACCAAAGATCTTAGCACCAATTCTATCTGATCAAGGCTACCATCTAACGTGTGTGTACGTGCGTGCAGGAGAGGAAGAGGAGGAAAGGCCACGCTTGGACGCGGAGAGGGGGAAAAAGAAAGGTGTTAGGTTTTTAAAACATACAGCAGACTTGAAACCACACTGCAGCGTGAATGAAAAGATCGAACTTTCCGTTCTGGCTCTCCGTGGGGGAGAAGACAAACGGAGATTGATCACACAGCTTGTTTCAAAATAGCAAACACAAATTCGAAAATAAACAGTATTGTTCACACCTTAAAAAGTAAATAATAACTAAACATCTGCCCAGGTAATTATAAAGCCAAAATCTCACTTGGGGAAACTTATTCCCACTGCTTCGTCGTCGTTGAGGCGGGTAGGCCACTCCTTTGCAGGACGGGCGAAAGGGGCCCGCGAGACGGCGATGAGCTGGTGAGGTGATCTCTGCGGTGTCAGATCGCAGGAAAAAGGCAAGAGGGCGCAGCTGATTTGGTGCGGGGATGGCGGTCGAAGATCACTCGATCGGCTATCCAGTCCGCGGTCCGAGAGGCTGAGTTTCTGGATAAACCCGCCTGCTTCTCGTGTGGTGTGGTTGCGATCGAAGACCAATTCGACCGGCTTACGTCCTTGGTCCAAAGGCAGGTTTCTGGGTAAACCGCCTGTTTCCAGTGTTCTTCTGGTCGTTCCAACGGAACAGCTTCAACACTTTGTAGTTTTAGAGATCGCCGCGGCCGCAGGCGATAGCTTTAGTAAAACACGTGGGGGTTGGGTCAGAGGTGAAGAGACCCCTGTAGATCTGTACAGACTTCGTTGTTTCTATATGGGACAGCCAACAGCCGCCCCCAGAAAGACAGAATAAGCCGCGGGGCATCCTTTTAAAGGTCCCGGCTTTCCACCGGGGTGGAGTTTCCGGCTAGCGTTTGGGTACGCCCACCTGAAGAGGTAAAGGTGTACTGCAGTGTTTTGGCCGCACGGTGGCGGCACAGAGCTGTCCATCGGTTTGACCCCCTACAGCAGTGTGACGCGTTTCGTGTCACACTGCCCAAAATATGTAAAATGTGGGGTGTGGATTTTTAGAACAGCTGGACCAAGGGAAGACTGAGTCAAGACAAACCTCTTTCCTTATATTATAATAGCGATTTTATAATGATAGAATGCCGGTTCTGTATGGGTGAAGTATTCCTTTAAGTTAATAACTAAGCATTAACACACACTTAATGCTTAATAGGCATTAAGAACGCATAAACTAACCATTAATAGCATTAACTTAGCATTAACTAACAGTTAATGAATGTAACTTATTGTAAAGTGTTACCCTTATTTTTAAGTCACCAGAATGCGGGAAACAATGTCTTTATAGCACACATTTTTTTGGGGTGGGACTCCCAGACCCCCGCTTTGGTTTTGGAAAATCTCCCTATTTTCTAAGTCTCAAGGTAGGCAAATATGATTATGAATAATCTTTGCAATGGTTATAATGCATTACACATGCCATTCAATAAGGTTTGCTCTGCGATGGCCATCCCACTCTGGTCTGTGTCCCACCTTGGCCACCCCAGTCAAAATGTCCTGGAAACATCACTAGATGTATGTTCCAGGTGGAATCAGGCTGATGTTTTAAACCATTCAGCCAGTTTTCATATGATTCTCTTCTTAGGGTGTATTCACACATGGAAAGTCCGCTAGTTCACTTGCTTTGGTCCAGACCAAATAGAGTTTAGATTTTTTTTGTTTGGTGTGGTCCACTTTCATATTGCCTCTTTTGCAATTGAACCAGCATTACGAAGCAAAACCACACGTGATCTGAGGTCATTCATTCATTGGACAGACATTCTGGGGTGGAGAGAAGCAGGAAGAACGAAGTAAAAACTGCGAAATATATCATTGATATAATACGGGGTTAAAAATAATAAAAAGGCCTACATCTACTATAAATAAAGAAGAAGAAAATTTAATTATTGTTGTTTCATATGGTTATAATATGTAGCCCTAAGTCAATGCCACGTTATGTGGCTTGTAGCCTACGATGTGAAACATAATGTATAGCCTACTGTATTGTTGCTGTTGGACGCGCGGCTCGAGAGAAGAATAGGCTCAAGCTGACACTCAGCTGATTAAGCAGTGTATCAGCTGGGTGTCAGTTCGGCGCAGTTCAGTTCCAAACTGACACAGGGACAGTATTGACGGTCACGTTGGGAAGAAAAATAAAAACACACACTTCATGCAAAGCGCAGGGTGAACCTGTTGGTACTGTAGGCCACGGGAGACACTCCTCTCCATCTGATCGCTGATCCACACGCGTCATTATCAAATGTAATATTTTCGCTCGGGGCTCCCGGTCAAACCACAACTAATCTTTCTAACAATGGCGACAACAACACTTTCCCATAATGTGAAGCTGATGGCGATTTATTAAAAAAGAAAAGAGAGAAAAGGCGCAGTGCTTCCTGCAATTGGGTCGGATCGAGTCCGGCCAAATTCACACCACAAACGAACTGCAGCAGAGTGCGTTTCGAAGCGCATCGAGACCACCTCTTCAGCTGGGTCTCGGAGCGTTTGTTTGGTCCGCCCCCGAGTGCGATTGCTGTATTCACACCTGTCTGAAAGATGCGCACCGAAGGTGGAAGTGCACCTGAGTTCGTTTCAACCGAACTAAACACAGCATGTGTGAATACACCCTTACTCTGCCAATGAGGGCCTTAAGAAAGCTTCTCTGTGTGCAACTCTTTCAACAGGGCTAACACGACTCACAGCCACTGAAACTGAGTGATAACGTGGTCTATTTGTCGTCATGTTCATTTAAACACATTTCATGTTGTTGGATAAATGTTGAGATTTTATGATGTGCAAATAAATAATGTTATGTTAGTAATTCGTTAATTTTTCAAAACTTACCATGTGTACCCACCAACAGGAACAGAAGAAACCGCAAACACTGATCCATTTCCTTACAACATAAACAATAAATAAAGACAGTTCTTTTATTAGTGCGGTGTTACAACTGTTTAGACTCTAAACAGTTGTTAAACTGCTGAATTGTGAGAGAATGTTGTGAATCTGATGGTAAATGGACTTGTATAGCGCTATATCTCCGTTTATCACAGACTCAAAGCGCTTTACATTGTTTTTTTTGTACACATTCACCCAGTCACACACACATTCATACACCTATAGCAGCAGCTACCACGCAGGGTAGGCACTAGGGTGCTAAGCTAACTAAGCTAACTATCGGGAGCAATTCGGGGTTCAGTGTCTTGCTCAGGGACACTTTGACATGTGGCGGGGAGACGGGGGATCGAACCTCCGACCCTGCACACCAGAGGCGAACTTCCTACCCACTTCGCCACTGCCGCCCCAATCTGATGTAAATATTGGACAGTATTACACTCTCCCTACACAGCCTGCTGGGCGGACAGTTTTAACAGTTTTAAGAGACGGCTATCTGTGCCTCTGTCTGGACCCTTCCTCACTTTGATCTACTTTATTACCTGACCAGCATCAGTGATGTCACACAAGGCAAAATAATGCTCAGATGTTACATCAAAAATGCCAAATGAAAAGATTAACTAATCTAAAATTCAAGCGAGTTATCATTACTTGGATTCCTCTGTATCTTGCAAGTGACTTGCAATAATACTTAAACTAGAAAGAAGGTCATTAACTCTGGCTGCGTTTGGCTTGTCCATATATTCAGTTATCCTAAAATGCTAACCAGCAGAAATGGAACTTGGCAATTTGTCAGTTGGTTATGAGTTGTAAAATTAATGTACTTTTTGTTTAACTATAATGTCAGTTTAACAACACATGACGTCAAAAAATATATATATATATATATATTTATCCTTGGTTAATTTCAGTCACAAAAGTATTTGAAGTTGAAAAAATCAAATGTCCTTAAAACTCGTGCAATCAGGACAACATACATAAATGACCATCTCTTTGTTGATATGAGTGAAACATTCACCATATATAAATACAGCGTTTCCTGTGCACAGAAGCTTGTGATGCACTAAGTGTCAACACTGTCGATACCATAAAAGGTAAAAGTGAACAGTGATGTGTTGTGTCATCAGTACATTTCCGCTTTGTGAATAGGCGAAAAAAAAGTGCACACATATAAAACATTTGCAATTGTTTTTGTATGAATCGATATTTGTTTTCTACAGCTGATGCTTCTTTTGTTTAAAATAACAAGTTGAGACTTCATTGAGTTTAGTACACAAGCTATCTCAAATTACACATTTTAAAATGAACGTTAAAATGGAAAGATGTTGAAGTAGCAGTTGGTGGATTCAATTTAAAGATTTAACTTTAAACATTCTTTCTTATAGAAACAAATGAAAAGAGAACAAGAAGGAAGGTGATTACATGTTGAGGGAAATGCAAAGCCACCCTTCACCATAGTGCTGAACACAGAGCCGTTGTGGTTGACGCCCTGTTTGAACTTTGCATGGTAAACCTTAAGCCAATCTAGTTCAAGATAAGTACATTTAATAGAAATGCATTTTATTTTATATTGCATATAAGTGTGTTACACAGGGATTAACAGCACAATTTCACTTAATCTGTGGTAGTGCTTCTTCCAATCAATACCCTTTTAAATAAATCATTTCGTCAAACTTACATGCAGGCAGTGTAGATGAGCTAGAAATAACATAATCTGTTATACGGCCTTGTTTTGGATTGGGGTGCACTCTCTTCCTCTTTAAATAGTGTTTCCCTCCCAATAGAATCGTGCTGTACCATTACTCTCCTGTACATGTATCATGTAATACATGTATCAACAGAATTAAATGCAGAGACATCGTATATATATACAGTACTGTGCTAAAGTTTTAGGCTGTTGTGAATAAATGCTGTAAACAAGAATGCTTTCAAAAATATAAATAATTATTGTTTATTTTTATCGATTTAAAAAAATGCTAAGTGAGAGAACAAGGTAGTTATACTGGATAAGCAAAGTCTCTCCCAGACAAAGATTTCAAAGCAGACTGGAGTTTCAAGATATGTTGCTTTTTTGATGAAGCACAATGAAACGGGCAACGTTGACGATCGTAGACACAGTGGTCGGCCAAAAAAACTTAGTGCAGCAGATGACAAACACATCAAACGTATTTCCCTTCGAAATCTGAAGATGGTTGCAGCCAAAAAGCCATGCCTCCAACATGGAAACATGGTCAACTATGCATGAAAAAGGGCTGAAGATGTTTTATCTAGGAGGTATTACTTGTCTTTCAAAAAGCATTTGATGTTGCAAATGCTATTAATAAGTTGATTTTTGTCAAAGTGGTATCTTAACTTGCAGATGGGGCCTATTGTGATGTACAGTAATTAAGTAAACATAGCGCTTTTATTCAATTATTGCTCTATTTGTACTTTGCTTGAGTATTTCATTCTATCTTCTTCTGCCCCTCTACATGTAGGAGTGAAATATTGTTCTAGATAGTTTTGGTTAGTAGTTAGTTACTATTCAAAAATTACACAAACTACTCATTGATTAAACTGAACATTCCGGACAATTTAGCAAATATTTAGTGTGTGTTCCCTTCTAAAGTACATTAAATGCATGACTTTGGCCAATGATGACATGAAAAACAGCCTTATAGATATATTAGATACTGCTTCATCATAAAACTGAAATGTGATTATTTATCGGTGCACAACTGCCGAGGAAGTAAAGCGTTGCCAATTCTCTATTTGAATGTGGAAATGGATTCAATTATCAGAAAGCCAACTTTAAAACATACTGTTCTTGGTATCTATTCTGGAAAATGTGTGATTCAGTAGTTAAGTCAACTTCCTCCTTGAAAACAAGAAGTTTTTCTTCCTCATGGCTTAATGTGAAAGCTTACTTTGACTGTTTCAAACCACAACATGTTGGATCATTTCAAATACATTTATTCTGTGTAAAAGAAGACTTTCATAAGACTTCATTTGATCACCAGATTTTCATGTAAGCATATTTAAAAAAAATAAAAAATTAGGAGGGTAATAAGAGTTTCAAAATGATTTATAATAATAATAATTAAAACTTTGTTTTATATAGAGCCTTTCAAGAAACCCAAGGACGCTAAGTACAGGGGGCTGAAAAGAAAGTAGTAACACCAGCAAGGACTGAAAAAATAAATACATAAACTCTAAACAACACAATAAAACTGGTGGCTTAAACTTGGTTATAAAAGCAAACTTACCGGTTAGAAGGAGAAGCAGCTCTTGTCTGTGGTTGACAGTTGCATTCAACACTCTTGGTGTGTGACTCCACCCATCTGACAGGAAGTGTGAAGCAACCAAAGAGTGTTTTACAGAGATCATCAACCATGGTGTAACAGCAAAGGCGCGGCATCATCGTGTTAAAAATAAAGTCCACATCTAGCACATGCTCTTCTTACAGTCAGAAGGCAATAATTTGGTATTTAAGTTAAGTTAAAGGTGCTGTGAGCGAAATGGTTCTTTTAGCTAACTTCCTGTCAGTGACTGCAGTTAGCGGTCCCCTCCCTCACATTAATGCACTGCGGTCTTCAAGCAGCGAGTTATCTAGCATCATCTCAGATCCGTAAGTGTGATAAAACATGATAAAAACCATCAAAACAGACATTGTGAAGGACTTTTACCTGCTCCGCCATTGTAGGCAGAAAAACATTCGGTAACACTTTACAATAAAGGTACACAAAAAAAGAGTAGTTACCCTTTTAAAAAGGGTAGTTTACCTTTTAAAAAGGTTAATTTACCTTTTAAAAAGGTAAACATACCTTTTGAAAAGGTAAGTTTACCTTTCAAAAAAGGTTAGTTTACTTTTCAAAAAAGGTTAGTTACCTTTTAAAAACGGTAGTTTACCTTTTAAAAAGGTTAGTTTACCTTTTAAAAAGGTTAGTTTACCTTTTAAAAAGGTTAGTTTACCTTTCAAAAAAGGGTAGCTTACCTTTAAAAAAAGTAAGTTTACCTTTCAAAAAAGGTTAGTTTCCCTTTTAAAAAGGTAAGTTTACCTTTCAAAAAAGGTTAGTTTACCTTTTTAAAAGGGTAGTTTACCTTTTAAAAAGGTTACCTTTTTAAAAGGTAAACTACTCTTTTTTTGTGTACCTTATTGTAAAGTGTTACCAAACATTCACCCATCTGTCGCTCTGCACGTGCACCGGCAGTGAGCGGTGCTGGTTTGTAGCGTTCTCTCTTCTGATTGGATTTCAGTTGTGGGATCCCAAAAAAGTTTATTTGCAGATTACATGCAGAGAGGGTGAAAAAGGGCAAGAACAAAAATAATCTGCAAGCTATAATAAGAAATCTCCTAATTAGATTATCTAAGAACTGCTTTTCCTTCCAGGTAAATGCACTCCCACCCTTGACCTTACTATCACCATTGACAACTCTGTGGTAGTCCCTACCATGACAGCTAAGAGCCTGGGTGTGACACTCGATAACTCTCCCTCACTGCTAACATTGCTACAACAACCCGATCATAGATACACACTGTACAGCATCAGAAGGATCTGTCCCCTTCTAACCCAGAAGGCGGTGCAGTTTCTAGTCCAGGCACTTGTCATCTCACGCCTAGACTACTCCAACTCCCTTCTGGCTGGTCTGCATGTGCTATCCGTCCACTGCAGCTCATTCAGAATGCAACAGCTTGACCAGTCTTCAACTTACCAAAGTTCTCTCACACTACACCACTCCTCTGCTCCCTTCACTGGCTACCAGTAGCTGCCTGCATCCGCTTCAAGATACTGGTACTATGGTACTGTGCTGTGAACAGATCAGGCCCAGTCTACATCCAGGACATGGTCAAACCTTACAACCCCAGCTCCTCCACTACGCTCTGCATCTGCCAATCTGCTGGCTGCTCCCTCACTCAGAGGGTCACCTAGTCACTTGACTAAATCACGACTCTTTGCTGTCTTGGCTCCAAAATGGTGGAACAAACTCCCCATTAACATCAGATCATAGTTTACACATCTTTCGCCGCAGCCTTAAGACACGTCTCTTCAGACTGCACTTTGACAAAAAAAACATTGCACTTGTTACATCTCCATGTAGCACTTACGTGTAACACTTTGTAGTTTGGTTTATTTGAAGCTTTAGTACTTACGTGATTCCTGTTGTTCTGAGTTTGTACCTTCATTGTTGAATGCACTTGATGGAAGTCGCTTTGGATAAAAGCGTCAGCTAAGTAAAATGTTATGTAATGTAATGAAATGTAAGGCTTTTTTGGTAAGCTTGAGAAAAATCAGGGTTGAAATTAATTTAGCCTAAAGCTAAGCCCTTCCTTACCCTCCTTAGATGCAAATGGTAAAAAAATATATCACTCCAATTGCCCAGAAACCAATCACCAATAAGCATTCACACCGCAATGTCTTCAAGGAATTGAACTGTTAACTAATTATGTAATGCCAAAGGAGGCTTTAACTTAGTTTTGTTCAAGCAAACTCATCACTGCATGCATAGAGCAAACTTTAAAGGGGAACACTGTGTAAAAAAAAAACTATTTTCACAGAAAGGAATCGTACGTTCTTAAAAGATGATTGATGAGTCTGACATGAGCAGCAACACTAGAATGTTTTTCATTGTCATTGTCTTTGTGGGCCAGGCTGGTGGCTTTGACTTCTCCGTTTCGTACCAGAGTGCTCCAGATCTGCTTTCCCCCAGAAGCAGGTGGTGTTGTCTCAGTTCTTGCTTGAAACGTTCTAGCTTGTCATAGAAGATGTAAGTTCTTATAGTATGAGACTAGCGAGAGGACCTCCCTTTGGGTCATTTCAATGTCTTTGTTTTGCTGAATGCAGTTGGCCCGGGTATATTGTCTTTGCAGCCAGGAAACTGTACTTTTTTTTCTGTGATAACGTTCCTAGAACCATGCCCCTAGGATTTCAATATCTAATGGAATGCATTCAGTGACGATAGCAACCTATTATGATGAAAATGTATAGTCGTAACCCTAAAAATTCGAACTTGAGACAAAATAAAACACTGCAAAAGGAAATAAACAATAAGAAAACTGCACTAATCATAATAATTATTCATGAACAATTGAGGAATCCAAAGGGAAAATTATAATTTTTCTTCTAAATAAGATGCATTCATTTTTCCAGATAAGTAATTTATTCATACATTTAGGAAGGCCATAATCAATCCTGACATACTTCCTCAACCTGCAATAACATATCTTCAGTCCATCTCTCGGCTCCTACCAAGCAAATTCTTCCTCTCTCCCAAAAAATGCCAAACCGTGACACACTAGAAGTTAAAACTTTACCAACAAATGTCTAAAAAGACACAGTATAATCCACAAATTGACATCACATTTATGCTTCTGTAAAATCTAGAGTAAACTATCACTACAACTCATCATACCCTTCGTCTTTTTACTGTTTTTATGTTGTTTAGTTAAGAGAATGGGGAAGGAGGAAGCACTTAATTAATAGAATAGCCTATATTTATTTATTTTTAATTAGCAAGTTGTCACTGTAGAAAAAAGTCAACAGTCTGTTCAGAGAAAACACAGGCCACGAAGTGCAAAGCCTGCCAACAGAGATCGATAAGGATGAAGCTTCAGAGGGCCTTGAAACAACAAACTATACCTTGTTAACTGAAAAAAAGGAGATTGCTGTTCCCTTTTTGATATGATATGATAGCATTATTTAGTTTATGAGAAATGGATTTAGCAAAACGAATCTAGTTCTATTTTATCATTTCATATTTGTTTTTAATTCTGCTTTTTTCTCTTCACACTCCAGTCCAGTTGGTGGCGGTAATAGGCCTACAAGCTGGTTTGCCAACCGCCAATAAACCCTAAAGAAGAACACCGATACCAAAACATCTACCCACCCTGACCGACCCACCCTTACGGACAAGGATCACGAGCCTACAGCGGTTGAAACCCAGCTTACCAGATCCATGGGTGAAACCGAAACTAGCGAGCCTAGCTGAGCCTGTTCAGAGACGCATGGAAAACGGCAAATATCAACTATGTTTGGTGCTCTTTCTGTGTTCTTTTGGTGCCTCCAATTCAACGCGGGTAAGGTCGTTTACTGGCAAGTAATAGTATGCTAACATTCATCCTTTTGTATTTCAGACTGGCTTGTAACCGTAACGCAAGTGTTTGTTTTTGTCCATTTACTGTTGTTGGAGCTAGCTGGAAGGTATTTTTGCGCAGTTGAAATGCAAAATACCTACATAGTAATGTGTTGTTTTAAACCCAAGGTGCTCAGAAGTAATTGTATTGGCATGATTGTTTTTAATTGACTTTTAATGTAAAAGCTGCATTGTAATCGATTGTAATTTGACTTTGTGAACGGTGTAAACAGGAAGTGGGACAATTCCTTAGCAGGTTTCGATCTATTTGTGAGTGTTATATATATATATATATATATATATATATATATATATATATATATATATATATATATATATATATAGTGGCGATAAAAAAAAATATCGCCGTTAATCTCTTATTCCACCTCCTGTTCGGCTCAGGGGAGATGGTTCCCTCCAGGGCCGATGGCTGTTCGCCGTCGGGGTGAACCCCCTTCCGTGTGTTCTCTGGTCGGGTAATAATAGCCGGGGGCCGTTGTTGGCACTTGAGGAGCCTTTATTGCAGGAGCGAAGCTTCTCTCACACACCCGCCGCTCTCTCTCTCCATCACTTGCCCACGACACACACCACCTGGCTGCAGGATCGCTAATGTAACACTCAGCGCCAAACCCCCTTCACAAATCTGTCTATTCAATGTTTACTTATGAATGTATCCATGTACGTAGGCCTAACTCTGACTTGTACATAACTTAATTTATTGTTAATAATATGGTCTGTTTATAAATTCGGCATATGATTAAAGCATATAAAAGCCCGTAATCATGTTAAACGTTTACTGTTTTTAAGTTATTAATGCCACTCGCTCCCGCAGATACACAGCAGAGGGAGGTCTTATATTCAGCCATTGCTAAAGGGAGTGTTGTATTATGGAACGGCCGTTCTTAATTTCTAGAAAACCGTGGAAGAAATTGGAAATGTGACCACATATTTAAGAAGAGCCATCCATTTGACTCATCCTGTTAAGAAGGGAGACATAATGAATAAGATATAAGTACATTTAAGCTCAAAAATCTGTGTTTTGCCTTTCAAGTAAAATTTCCATGATCAAGGTTTTTTGATTATTGTGTCTGAACAATTATAGACAAGTTTGAAAACATTTGACACATGTTTTAGTGCTTTGGTATGCTACATTTTAAGTCTATACAGTTAGCACGATGTCAGCCCTAAATTGCTGCATCATGCTTATTATCCAAATTTCTGGGATTGGGGTGATTTGTGCCAAAGGGCCTGGGTGAGTTATAAGTAAGTAAGTAAGTAAAATGTATTTATGAAAGCACTTTTATGACAGTTTGCACTGTCCAAAGTGCTGTACATAGTGCATTCAGTAGGTAAACAATGAAGGTAAAATAACAATAACCAAAATAAAAGACGTAAAGCCCATACATCCACATAAACACAGATAGTAGTGCAGAGGTAAGATAGTTAATGGGGAGGAAACACCAGGGTGTACATATGGGTTTTGAGTAGGGATGGGCATAATTAATCGATTAATCGATCATTGTTTGTTAAGAATATTGTCGATCACGTGAAATTGTTATCGATCATATAGCCGTTGTGTTGCGCAGTGTGAGTCCGGCAGCACAGCAATTAGTTTCACTATGTGGCAGCACCAAAGACTGTATGGGCAGCAATTAAACATCCTACCAGCAGGGAGAGATACTTAACTAGTAGTAGGAGACAACAGAACAGGCTCAGGCTGCCGTAGATCTCAAAACATAAACAGGAAGAAGTTAAGGAGAAGTTTGGCATCGGACCGGACAGCTTTAGAACCGAAAATAACTAAGTTCATTAAGCATTGTGAAACCTTCTATAAGTACAACACTTAAACAAACCGAATTATGTACCACTTGTACATTGAAGCCTACATCCGACCCTGTTAAACGTGTCACGTTAGCGCTGCTAGCATTAGCAGCTAACATTAGCAGCTAACATTAGCGTCTATGCTTTCCTACTTCGCCTTCATCAGGGAAATAATTTGCACATTTTGTCTATTAGATGAAGTAACGTTAGGTCCTTTATCACTCAGAGAAACGTGCCGTGCCCTTATGCAGTCTTTGGCAGCATCTTAGGAGGTGCATATGTGTTTAAACTTTAAAGGTATCGTAGCATTGGCTCCTTGTTGGCTCATAGCCTCGGGCTTTCACCAGCGCCGCATTTTATTATTATTTTATTTTAAAAAGTTGCCTTGTCTTAATAGATTGTTGTTTGCCTAGAATATCTTGGAATAAAGATGTAATTGAGTAAAAACCTCTTGTATACAGTCTATGGTAAAAACGCTGTATTTTGGATGTTCTGTTGGCATTTTTTAATATGTAAAAAAAGATAACGATTGCTCGATAATTGCTCGTTAATTTTCCCGATGATCAATCAATTGAATTTCTTAAAATGCCCATCCCTAGTTTTGAGCCTTGATTTAAAGGCAGGAATGTAGGGGAATCACATTTGTCAGGTGGCAGTTGGTTCCACAAGCACGGAGCAACTAGTGCAAAGTACATTTCTGAGAGTTGTGCCAGTGGCATGGCTGTCACCAAAAGAAAGTGATTGTCTACAGTAGCTCAGAAGAGAGTGACATCTCAATTCCACTTAACGACACCACTGATGAGAGTTCAGATGGCCAGAAAGATGATGATGGTGACTTTGTCATTGTGAGCTTTGCAGGTAAAACCATTAGATCTGCTAGGCCTTGTTTAAGAAAATTGTCCTTCAATCTTTGTCAACTATTTACTTTAAATACACCTTAAATAAGTGATTGTCTAATGGATTTGTCTTGCATTACAGTTTATGAGATATATATCAATGGCACAATTCACCCCAACTTACACCACACCGGGGGCAAGTTGTGCATCAAGACAACTTTTTTTCCGAAAGCTATATTTCTTCAACAGTTAATTCCAGATCCAAAGTTTTTATTGCCAGGGATGCACAACACCCTGAAATAGATGTACATATTTGAGTTGTAGACTTTACTGTCAAGGCCTTACTTTAAAGTCACTTTGAGTGAAAAGTTGCACAACTTAGGCCACTCTCCCCTATATACATACATACATACATACGTACGTACATACATACATACATACATACATACATACATACATACATACATACATACATACATACATACATACATACATACATACATACATACTCACTCACTCACCAGTGTGTCAGATCAACTGGTGATCAGGGTAGCTGGTGGCATTTGCAGTTGTTTCGTAGGCGTGTCTATTTAGGACCCCTTCTCTAAAAACCCGGAAATAAACCTATTCAAAACAGGCCCCCAGGACTGTGGTTGCGTTCCGAATCGCATACTCTTTCTTTTTTCTATTCTACATACTACATCCGACGATAAAAAGAATCTAGTTAGGATGCAGTAGGCATACTATTGGGACATACCTAACTCTCTTATTTCATCATAACATTGCGCCTTGATCTTGCCTCTTGCTTTTATATCCGTCGCATCCCTGTTTGTTTTCATATGGAGGCTTCGTCGATGTGACGTCACTTCACTTCACGTGCGCACTGGATTGTGGGTCAGAATCGCCCAAATAGGATGCACTTTTCAACACTAACAATCTTGGCCGCATGAAGTAGGACATCCGGGTACTTCTAACCATCCTAAATCTGGCCACAAGAATTGGGACATCCTAAATCTTTTTTCTACATACTATATAGTAGAAAGTATGCGATTCGGAACGCAACCTGTGCCTTTTCCGAGCAGCCAGCATGGACAGGTGGCCACGCCTGGTATTACACGCATTAGACTGTCTGGGACGGGTCCGTAAAACAAAATGGAGATCATAGGGTGCCGACCCCATTCATTCCCAATACAATTTCGTCAAACAAGAATGTATCTCCGCTATTTTTTTCTGGATATCAATCAAAGGCTCATACTTTTCTTTAGACCATGTACTAATAGGATGGAAGTTTTCGCTTTTCAAAACGTCACCGAAAGCGTTTTATAGCCGTTTTATTTTCAGTTTTAGCCGTTAGGCGAGTAGCCGCTAAAAGGAGCCGTAGTGAAACAACCGTTGCTTCGGCCGGCCCGGCCTCCGATGGCGGAAGGAATCTTTGTTTATCAATATATTACTTTACAACGACGGGGTGTAATTTAAATATTACACATAGAGAATCATCCGGGATTAGTAACTTATACTTCCATGGTCGATAAACAATGCAACTGTGCTCGTCCCGCTTAGCTTAATGCACGGACATATTATAACGTTACACTGCTGGAGAATGAGTAACGTCAGTGAAACGTACCCTGCGTGTCATGCTTTAGGGGTGTGTCGGCACCCATGAAGCAGAAAGTCACTTCCTGAATTGTCGCCCTTCGCCAATGAGCAGCTTTCATAGGAATGAATGGCTTCACGTTCCAACGGTTTTCAGTCCGCTGTCCATTTCTTTATAGGTCCATGATTCAAAACATTGTCTCTCTTCGCATTAATTTATCGGTTTATTTTATACATGATGCCATAAACCGTTTGCAGGATCATTACCTTTGGTCCCAAAGTACATAAATAATTAGTTGTCTTCAGCGCGGGGGGGAAGAAAACTCATTCTTGGCGGTGTCGAACCAGCGATCTCATCAACCCATTCATAATAAACTATATAGCCCGAATTTTACATGGTGCGCCACAAAGTCAGACGAAAGAATATTGTGCTAGTAGGATATTATCATTTTCACATAGGCAAATATTGAATCATATGTACAATGCACATCAAATGAGCAAATTATAGTGTAGTACAAATAAACGGTCCAAAATGTAGGCTATTATGTGTTTCTTTGACTAATCCTTGTCTGTTTGCGTCAGTACATTTCTCCCATCTTTGACGGACATTATCTCAACATAAGTTATTTTCTTTTTTCTATAACATTCACTTGTACACCTCAAATTCTTAGCACTATTCTGGAGTTTATTACAGAATAATTTGTTATGTTGTTAGTTGTATGATTAATGATACATTTATTCTGGAAATACATGCCAAAAAGGCACTTATAAAGGCCTATATATATATATATAGTTGCATATTCATTCAAACATTTCTGTAAAAATTGTAATACACAAAATATATTTTTTAATCTAAGTAATCAACTGGCAACGTTTTATGGTGATCTAGTATTTACCCTTTTCACATACAGTGTCTCAAATCAAAGTTCAAATATGCAATACTAGCTCTATGTCCTAGAGACAAGCGTCACAAAATAAAAGACAACAAAATGGTCATTAAAACGAGATTTTATTAACACAAGCAGTGCAGAAATAGTGTCAGTAAAAGAACAGTAGGACACCCAGTGTGGTAGAACTTCCACAGACTGCACTCAGAAACACAAGAACCCTAGATCCACTCCACAGTGTCCAGCAAAACGTCTGAATTAAACTCAAATATTAGACTTGTGTCTTATGCTTTCCCTTACCTCTCTCTGCACCTACCTCTACCTGGCCCACCCACAGTATCTCCTGCACATCATTTCCTACTAGCACCACTGTTTACGCTCTCCTGTTCACTCACACAAACTAATAAATAGGCCTACAACAAAGCAAAATAACAGATACAGGCCTACATGTACCACACTGTCACTGTCATTACAAATATAGGCAACTCCCCAAACCAACCTCAAACAAAAATACACACCTCAAAGCGCACTACTGTCAGTAAGCAGACAGAAAGAATCAACACTCCGTCGCGTCTTAAATGCCCATAACTAAGTGGCACCATATCTCGCTTCAGCTATTGCTCTCCAAAACCCTTAAACCCTATGATTTAAAATCTACAAATGTGTAAAATAGCATCCTTTTAAGAAAGACTGCACACCCCTGATCATTTGTTTTCTACACTTACCTCTCGCAAAGCCAGACCAAACTACAGCAAGTCACAATAGCCTAGCCTACTATCATTCAATCTTCATACTCAAATTTGACCATGTACAATCTACATTGGTTCTAAGCCAGGGCTCCAGACTAACCTATTTTACTAGGAGCACTGGCGCCCCTAACTCAGAATTTTTAGGGGCGCAAGCAGAAAATTTAGGGGCAAACATTAAATAGACCTGCAACGCATCTATTAAAATGTTTCCCAATTTTAACTATATTAGGCCTATTGATATTGTATTGCCAGCATATTTTGGACCACATTGACAACAGATGATACAGTTCATTGCGGTTTTGATTTTGCATCACCATGTGAAATTCTTCAGACATTCCTTCAGGAAAAGAATTTTTTTTTTGTGCCCATTTTCACCACAACCACCTCTACATCCAAGCCCTCTGATTTGTCCTACTCTATCTCTGCTGACTCCAGGAAAATAGCCTAGTTATTGGCCCAAAAGTAACTAGTAGGAGCTAGATGACATTATCAACTAATTTGCATTATAGCCTATGCTTTTCTGAAAGAGGCAAAATTAATAGAAAATGCTGACCAGGTAGTTTACAAATTAACTAGGCCTATTTACCATAGATAGATAGTAAGCTATTTACATATTTACAAACTCACTTTACACACTTTTTTTGTTGCCATATTACTACAAGGTTAGCTTTTTTATAGATATGCAGTGGCCTATTGAATGTGGACATATCAAACAATTTTCGTGTTCACAAACATCCCCTGACACACGGTGCTGTCTGCTGGCTGCTGCAGGTGGCGGGGGCTTCTATCAGACTGCCCGTGTGACTGAGTGCAGTCAGCGGTGAGGAGTAGACAGCTCCGTTGCTACTCTGCTCTCGCGCGCGGTTAAAAAAGAAATCGCAAGATGTGTCTCGGACTCTAACAGCCTTATCGCTACAGCGGAAAAAGTCGCCAGTTGGCAACATGTTAACGAGGTGACGACAGCGGGACACTGAGATGAGAGTAGGTTACGTGATCCGCGCTGTTGATCGTTTAACTGATCTCTCTCTCTCTCTCTCTCTCTCTCTCTCTCTCAAAGCACTAATAATGATACAAATGTCGGCGAATTTTCCGTTTGCGCGCGTGCCCCTAGTTTTAAAAACTACTCGCACTGTCTCCAAAAATGGTCGCAAAATGCGAGCATTTGGTCGCAGTCTAGAGCCCTGTTCTAAGCAATGACTGTGGTTCCGAGTAGTGAATAACACATTGTAGTGATGATGAAAAACGTCTGAAATACGATGTTATTTGTCCAAGTGTAACAAAGTGTCATACATAAAACTGGTTCTATCACACTTAGCCACAGCTAACACAGCCAAGTTCACGCTTAATTTGTGACACAAATAGCTTACCCCAAACTGTTGGCATATCGTCCACGATATGATATCGTCATATCGCCCAGCCCTAATCTATACTGTAACAACAGTATAGATATTACCTTTAGATTTGGTTATTTTTCTTTTAGTTAATGATATGAAATATTGATATTGCTAATACACATACATATACATACATACAGAAGTGTGGAAGTTGCCGCGACACGCTTAATAAAATATTAGAAGACGTTTGGCTTATCTCCACTGTTAGAGAAATAAAGTCCCATTGCATTAACCATTACCCAACATAGCATGAAAGAGAAGTCTTCAGTCCCTCTATTTGTAATGCAATACTGCTATCTAGTGGGCCTGTAAATAAGTAGAGAAAAATTGAAAGATAGCAGACATTCTATGGATAGAGGTGACAACAGGAAAATGATTTTATTTGTAATTGTACAGACTCTATATAAGCATACACTGTGTTATAATATTATAACTTACTGCAATGCTTCATAATTTAAAAGGTGTAGTTTATCCTAGAGTGTTGTTAAAGAAGAATGAGTATAGAGGAGTTAGAGTGTCTTCCTGTTTTGTGGCGAAGAAACCAAGTTATGGCGAAAGCATCTCAGCCGATTGAACCAGCTTCCCGTGTTATCATGGTGGCTGTCTCCAGACCTCCCTGAGCTGCTTTGAGGTTGATTTAATCAAGTGTGTAGGACGTGGAGGTAAATAAGTAGCATGCAATATTTTCTTGACCCAGCAGTTGGCGCACTCACTTTTTCTTAATATTATTGTGTGGGCTTACTCAGGCCTTGGGTCTCATTAAGCATATCAAATGTTGAGAATATCAGACAGAGTATGGTGGAGTTAGGCCAACTTCCTGTTTTTTTGGCGAATATTTTAAATTAAAAGACTTCCTGTTTATTTTGGGGCGGGGCTTCAATAGGCTTTTGTTTGTCCTGGGATTGTACATTGCTGTATACAATTTGGTGCATCTAAGTGTAACACAGCCTGAGTTATGATCAAGTAAAGGGTTCATGGCGTCCGTTTTTGATGTTTTTTGGCGAATGAGGCGCCGTCGCTGCAAGACGGTGGTTCCGATTAAAACAAGCTTTCGGGTATATCATCTTCCATGTCGGAGGACATACCCTATCATATTTCTTTTTGCACAAAAAGTTGTTATGTGTGCACTTAACTCTGCAATCCTGCAGAGTACCGGCTGAAATAAAAAGATTGGAAAAGGAACACTTTAAAACAAGATCAGAAGGTTTACACAAGACTCTCTTGAGAAAACGCAACCAATACAATATATCGAACACTTATGCCTCGTTTCCACCGAGTAGAGCGGGTCGGGTCGGAGCGGCTCAGAGCGGGACAGCTCACATTTAAGAATCTCGGTGTTGTTTCCACCGCCGACCCTACCCTTACTGGTAGGGCAGGGTTTATGACCCTACCCTTACTGGTAGGGCAGGGTTTATGACCCTACCCTTACTGGTGGGGTGGGGTTTAGGCTGCTGGACTGCAATAGCCGCCGCCAGAATGTGGGTCAAACTATCGGGCTGTGGAACAACTGTGGTCAAGCCAGCGGTCTCTTGTTTTTGCATGGTCAAACCAGCCGCTTCTTTATTTATTCCCCCCGTGTTGTTGAGAGCACAGAGACGGCTCGGTGCAACTGATAGAGACAGTGAGCGAACAGCGCTGGCTGCGGCAGCTTCGTGACATCGTAGCAGTGGGACACAGTGTAGCCAAAGGACGAGGAAAAACACCACACAATAAACAGTGCCGCGCTCACATTTTCTCCAAAACGCAAGACTCTCTTCACTCTAGCCGAGGTGACTACACACGGAGGAAATTATTCTTTCGACCAACTGTGGTCAAGCCAGCAGCCTCTCGTTTTTGCTTGGTCAAACCAGCCGCTTCTTTATTTATTCCCCCCGTGTTGTTGTGAGCTTGTATTTTCTATATCTATGGCGTAAACACACAGAGACGGCTCGGTGCAACTCATAGGAGACAGTGAGCGAACAGTGCTGGCTGCGGCAGCTACGCAGTGGGACACAGTGTAACCAACTGATTAATTTATTGACGAGGAAAAACACCACACAATAAACAGTGCTGTGCTCACATTTTCGCCAAAACACAAGACTCTTGCCGAGGTGACTACACATGGCGGAAATTATTCTTTCGGCCAATCAAATGACGGCAGTGTGTAGCTCTGCATTTTCGGCACCCTTTCAGGCGGCTAGTACCCCTACGGAGGAGTACTGAGATTTGGAGCGGCTCAGAGCGGTTAGGTGCGCTTAAATCGTACCCTACCCAACTTTTGGCAAATGAAAAGCCAAACTACCTGGACCGAACCGCTCCGATCCGACCCGCTCTACTCGGTGGAAACGAGGCATTAGTCTTTCAGCTTCAATGGTACTACTGGGAGATCACTCCACTCTGCATTTCAATTCTGTTTATCTGGCTCACTTTTTTGGTCTAGCATTAACAGCTGCAAAAAATGCATTTTATCTAAATGGATTGCTGAGGATCCTCCCAGCCAGGGCCAAATGTGGGCTGTGCCCACCCAGTCAAATTTTTTATTTTTTATTTTTTTAGGTGGAAGTCCAGACCCAATATCGGACGGACCTGTTCATTCGCTGTCCAAGAAAATGTCAAATAAAATTCAGAAAATTAATTAATACTAAATAATATACCATTACCATGCATTGCTTCTAATTGTATTATTGGGTGGGCAGGACAGCCTGCCTCCAAGTTACCCACCCGCTTATAGTGGTCACTGGTCAGCAGAGCCGGCCCGAGGCATAAGCGAAATGAGCGGTTGCTTAGGGTCCCAACTGCCAGAGATTAACTGATCACGTCACGTTCAAGTCCATGGCATGCACAGTGTGTTTATTTAAAAATATTTGAAAATGGGGCTGCCCTCAGTTGCCCATGCACTGTGTATAGTCTATAGCCTATTTCAGCCTCGTCTGTGGAAAAAAAAATAACTGGACAACAGAGTTCTTCTGCTTCGTTCCTCTCACTGCATTTAAATGAATTCATTATATTACAGAAAAATATGTCCCGTAAAAGAAAAAGAGCACCAAGAGGACCCTGCATAATATTTTATTTCAAATGTATATTTCTATGGAAAATCCATGTGTCTTTCTTCAATAGCTTCTAATTCATCCGACCCAGTGTCTCCAAATTATTTGTTCACACAAAATTCCTCAGATTTAGCCTATTAATTTTCCTCTCAAAGTGCACCAGATTCATGCATTTCACTTTAAAAAGGTTAAAAAAAATCTCCTGGGGGGGGCATACCCCCGGACCCACCTAGCAGGGTCGTGACCTCGGCTGGCTACTACTTTAACCCTGCTGGACATCGGAGGCAATAGTGGAAAGAAGAAAAAATTTGAAGAATCAAATCTCCCACACAGCAACACTCAAAGTTTATTTGCATATTGTGTTCTACACAATTCATATTAAATGTGCCAAAAAGCAGACGCAGAGATCTTACAAGGGCAAAAAAATTTGGCTCACGCGCTCCGTGCGCGAGTCGAATCTTCGGTCTCTCTGCCCAGTGTGCCCACCTAAAATTTCTAGAGGCCCACCCTAATCTAACTGTCTAGAACCGGGCCTGCTCCCAGCCACTCACAATGGTTGAATGAAATCAACCAATGCATGCCACTGGAAAAGATCACATATAATGTAAGAGGTAATCCACAGAGATTCCTTAAAACATGCCAAGCCTGGATTGATTTCTCAAATGTGTAGCTTGGTGTATCTGTACTGTACCACCTAATTATTTTAATTATTATCTTTATTTTTATTTAATTTCTATTGTATTTTTATTTTAATAGTTTTTATTTATTTTTATGTATTTTAATTTTTTCAGTTTTTTCTGTTGCATCTTCATCTTATCTGTTAATTGTTTGGAAAGTATACAAAAAGCTCTTATTTATACATGATCACTCAAAATGTTATGTGTATTCTAAGGTTATCTTGGGTCCGGTTGTTACTTACCGGGTCACCCTTTATTGCCTGTCTGTTCTAACCCTATTATAAGAGATGTCAAATTGGATGGCACATATAATTTTTGTGTAATCTAGACTGTATTATGTCATATGGAATTAATCCTCTCCCTATACAACATGTAATTGATGCTGTAATTTAAGGAGATATGCTGTACTGCCTATGCCACATTGCAGAACCTAGCAGATGCCATGTATAATTAAGTTGATCCATTATTATCTTAACTTTCCTCAACTTAACATGCATTTTGTTTTTTTCCCCTGTATAAAACCTGAAAAACTCAATAAATACAATTTAAAAAAAAAAAAAAAAAAGGATTCAAAAGTTTTGTGATGTCAATGGGTCACAGGCTTGATGCAGTTGTTGCAAGCAAAGGCTTTGCAACAAAATATTAAGTCTTATTCACTTTAATTTATTTTATGTCTATCTGTTCCAATACTTTTGCTCAACTAAAAATGTGGTGTTCCTTTACAAATAATGCTATCTTCTCAGTTGTGTGTCAGATCCAGATGTGAATACCTGGAAATGAAAGCTGAAATGTTGATCTATTGTCTCATATTCATATTTTGATGTCAAACCCAAATGTTTCCAGTCTACAGCAAAAATAAAGGAATTGGCCTCTCTGTTCCGATACTTATGGAGGGGACTGTATATATTTTTTACAATATAAGATCAGCTGTAAAGTGTAGGCTACCCACAATAGATGGATAGATAGACCTCTACCTTATTAATCCTGAAGGGGACCTGCTAATGCTGCGTTCCAGACAAGTCGAATGTGGAAAATTGTCCAGTTTTGGGGTGTATTCAGTTCACACATGCCGTGTTTAGTTCGGTTGAACCAAATTCAGATCTACTTCTGCCTTCAGTGCGCATCTTTCAGGCAGGTGTGAATACAGCAATTGCACTCGGGGCGGACCAATCAAGCACTCCGAGACCCAGCTGAAGAGGAGGTCTCGGTGCACTTCCATACGCACTCTGCTGCAGTTCGTTTGTGTTGTGAATTTGTCCGTACATGATCTGACCCAAATGCAGGAGGCACTGTGCCTTTTCTTTCTTTTCTTTTTTAATAAATTGCCGTCAGCTTCACATTATGGGAAAGTGTTGTTGTCGCCATTGTTAGGACGATAAGTTGTGGTTTGACCGGGAGCCCAGAACAATATATTACATTTGATCGAGAGGACGCGTAAAAATGCTGAATGTGTTCAGCGATCAGATAAAGGAGAGGGGAGCATCTCCCGCACAGTGGCAACAGGTTCACGCTGCGCAAGAAGTGTGTGTTTTTATTTTGCTTCCCATGTACGGGACCGTCAATACTATCCCTGTGTCAGTTTGGAGCTGAGCTGCGCCGAACTGACACACAGCTTAATCAGCTGAGTGTCGGCATGAGCATATTCTTCTCGCGAGCCGCACATCCAGCAGCAAAAAAAACAGTAACGATTATGTTTCACACGTAACGTGGCATTGTCAGGGCTGCATATTATAACCATATGAAACGACAATAATTTGATGTTTTTCTTCTTTATTTATAGGCTAGATGTAGGCTTTTTTATTATTTTTTAACCCCATATTATATTAATTATATATTTCGTAGTTTTTACTTTGTGCTTCCTGCTTCTCTCCACCCTAGAATGTCTGTCCAATGAATGAATGACCTCAGATCACATGTGGTTTTGCTTCGTAATGCTGGTTCACTTGCAAAAGGGGCAATATGAAAGTGGACCACACCAAACAAAAAAAATCTAAACTCTATTTGGTCTGGACCAAAGCAAGTGAACTAGCGGACTTTCCCAGTGTGAATACACCCTTAATGTTCTAATTCCGACCTGAGAGCGTTCCAGCTTTTATGATACACACACACATATGTTTATTGACTAAAATGTAATGTTGGCCAGAGTGGCAGGCTAATTTTCATTATTCTACTAAACAAATGTTAGTTTTGTACAAGGCAAAATAAATGACTCAGGGCTGAATGTTTATTCAATGACTATGACTGAGATAGATATTCATTCAAATGTAAAAAATTTGATATAACAATTTCATTAGATTTTCTGGACTCAATCAAACAATTGATGAACTTGTTTTATTGTTACCAAGATGTAATCTATTGTTTATGTGTCAAGGCTTGGACATAGAAACAGTATTATTATTATTTATTTATTTTTAATTACATTTTAAAGCTACTACGAGTAAGTCGGCACGTTGGCGACACCTTTGAACAAAAGCAGTAGTATTTTAACGACGCCAGCTGTCGTGAAGCTGTTTTCTAGCTCGTGCAGGGAGTGCAAGATTCAAATAATCAGGAAGCAATATGGTGCGTGTCCGTGTGTTGAAAGTGTGAGGGCACCGGACTCTTTTCAGCTCCGTGAGTCTATGGGTGACGCAGCATCAACTAATGCCAGTAAGTGCTAAACACACCTGATTGCAATGAGTTGATGCATTGTCACCTCTCACGGAGCTGAACGAGTCCCCGTGTCCTCACACAAAGCGAATGAACGAGAGATGGCAGTTAGTTAGTATGGATCACGATGAGGTAATGTGTTTATGTTGTAAATAATGACTATTTGAGATGAATAATGGTCATCTGATGATGCTGGTGAGGCAAAGTAAACTTTGATTTAGTAGGCTACCACTCATTCATTTAGGAGTAAACACTGCAGTCTAGTTTCGCTGCGTGAAATTGTGTATACGTTGCTTGGCAACGCCCTCCCTTCCGACTATCACTCTCCCTTTTAGCTTTTCTTCATTGCATTTTCTTTTTTTTCTTTGATGGTTCAGCCCCGTTATCAGTCATTATGACGACAAATAACTGTCTCAAACAAGGCTCCCGCTCCCCTTCCCTCACCTGGAGGGATAGGCTTCTCAATTCACGTTCCTGCGCCACACTGAAATCTGCGACCAATACGGATATGTGACCATAGAGCATGCACGCGTGAACTGAAAATCGGACTGGGTGTACGACCAGATCAAATGCAGTAATAAAAACTATATAACAACGTCTTTCTTTGCACTGATGGTCTCGTTTGCTGTTAAAGGTAATTTATGATTATGAGAGGAAACATGAGGCTGTTTAAAAGATATTTAAATGTTACTCGTAGCCGCTTTAATTAATTAAATACAATGCGATATACCTAATTGTCCAGGGAAATTGTCTTTGACTCAAAAGCTGCATACACAATTAATGTCCTAACGGTTACAATGATTAAAACAAAAACATGTCCGAAATCTAGTCCATGTCAGTTAATGTCATTGAATAAACATTTAGCCATGAGTCACGTATTATCACATGTACAAAACAATGCAGTGTTTATTATGGGAAATGTGTTAGTTAATGTGGTGGTTGGTGTTGGGGGATTAAGCGATATTGTGGAGAATACTGCAGTGCAGTAGCATATGATACCCTAATGGATAATTCTTTATATTAAGGTCCTTGTAATAAGCATTAGTTAATAATACGTAATAAGAGCCTTAATAGACCCTTATTTGCGATATCATGTAATGAAATGTCTGATCACGTTATAAACTGCAAACACGATTGTGATCATTGAATTAAAAAAAGTTAATTCAATACAGTAACCTAGATCTGAGCAGAGACATCCTGTAGTTATTTGGCCAGTTATTTTGCCAACCCAAAATGTGACGGTAAAGTTTTAAGGTTGTGCAGTTATCAGCCTGGTTCTTCAGCCGAGGCTGCAAGGTAAAAGTGTCTGAAAAAGTTGTCTCACAGGCGGACACAGGTCGCGACTAATGCCACTCCTCCTGCGTCATGTTTGGTTCTGGAGAGAGCGCACCCATTGGTTGTTGACAGTGTTCACGTCATTTAACTTAACTATTTGCATGAACCAACCCTAAAGACTCCCGATATTATCAAACCTGTTTGATTTTGTCGGAACGTCAAGACGAGAAGAAGACTGGCTGAAATGGGCTCGGATGAGCACCTTACACCAAACCACTGAGATGATGGAGCCCGCCCTAACTCTAGAACGACTCGTCATTGAATTCCGACATTAGAAATATGTCTGTGACTGTCAAATCGTGTGAAAAGTCGTTTGGTGTGAGGCCAGCATAAATAGTAGGATTATAGTCAGGAGATTAATAGATAACATATTCTTTTTTGCAGCCTAATATCAATAGTATTAATTCTGATAATAATATTTTCATGTGGGTTTTCCCCCTTATATGTTTCAGTGGGAGCAGAGCTGGCCACACCACAGAACCCTACCATGAGGACTCTGAACACCAACTACACACTGAGCTGGGACTGGGACCAGAGTGTTCCAGAGAGTGTCACCTTCACCACACAATATGTGGCGTATGTCTCACTCATACCTGCATGCATTATAGATAAGGGAGAGAACAGTGATATTGGCAAGTTTGTAATGATGAGTCCAAGTTTAGTTTTGGGTAGTGCTGTCGTAGGTGTGCCTGCTGAAAGGCCTCACAATATTACTATAACTCATACTTCTTCTGCTTCTTTTTTTTTTTTAACTTTTATTTTAACATACGGACAAAAAACAGAATAAGTAGACACATACAATACATACACAACCCCCACCCCCCTCCGCCTCCCTCACATAAACAGACAAGAAATACAAAAAAAAAAAAAAAAGCAAAACCAAAGACAACTGGGGGCAAGGGGCCAAGGGGGGCAGACATTTCAGGCCCGATGTGCTGCAGCACTAGGCCCCATACGGCGAGGAATCTATGAATGTTGCTGGACAGCTCATATCTCAGCCTCTCAACATGTAAAATGCCCACCAGTTCCCTCAGCCAAGTGTCAAACTGAGGGGCCAAGTCCGATTTCCGCAAGGCAATTTTATTTATAGAGCACATTTCAGGCACAGGGCCACTCAAGGTGCTTCACAGGGTTAAAATCAAATAAAGAATACAAATACAAAAAAGGAACAAATTTAAAACATGGATAAAAATACAACATTTAAATAAAAGAATTAAAACATTTTACAAAAAAAATAAAAAATTACAGGTTAAAAGGGAAACAAGAACATTTTGAGACCCGATTTAAAAGAGCTGAGAGTCTCAGCGGACCTCAGACTCTGGCAGTCCGTTCCAGACATTGGGCGCATAAACGCTGAATGCCGCCTCTCCCTGTTTAGTCCTAGCTCTGGGGACTTTTAAAAGACCTGTCCCAGACGACCTAAGGGCTCTGGGCGGCTCATAACGTATCAGCAGATCAGTAATGTATTTTGGCCCTAAACCATTTAAGGCTTTGTAGACCATCATCAATATTTTAAAATCAATTCTTTTAGTGACAGGAAGCCAGTGCAAAGACCTAAGAACTGGGGTAATGTGATCTACTTTTTTGGTCCTAGTGAGGACTCGAGCAGCAGCGTTCTGAATTAGCTGAAGCTGTCTTATTGATTTTTTAGGAAGGCCTGCAAAGACACTATTACAGTAGTCAAGTCTACTAAAAATAAATGCATGGACAAGTTTTTCTAAGTCCTGCTGAGATATTAGCCCTTTAATTCTCGATATATTTTTAAGGTGGTAGTAGGCTGACTTAGTAATTGATTTAATGTGTTTTTTGAAATTCAAGTCGGAATCTATCACTACTCCAAGATTTCTAGCTTGGTGTGTGCTTTCTAACATAACAGATTTAAGCTGTGCGCTGACTTTTGATTGTTCATCCCTGGCACCAAAGACAATTACTTCAGTTTTGTCGCTGTTTAATTGAAGAAAGTTTTGGCACATCCAGTCATTGATTTGTTCAATGCATTTACTTAGTGCTTGAATCGGACTATAGTCTCCTGGTGATATGGTTTTGTAAATGTATGTGTCGTCTGCATAATTATGGTAGCATAATTTCTTTTTGTTCATAATCTGAGCTAGCGGTAGCATGTATATGTTAAACAGAAGAGGCCCAAGAATGGAACCCTGGGGGACCCCGCATGTAATATTTGTTCGCTCGGATGTGAAATTGCCTATTGACACATAGTAGTCTCTTTCCTTTAAGTATGATTCAAACCAGTTTAGCACAGTTCCAGAGAGTCCAACCCAGTTTGCAAGTCGATCTAGCAATATGCTGTGGTCAACTGTGTCGACGCAGCACTGAGATCCAATAAAACTAATACAGAGCTTTTGCCACTGTCTGTGTTTAAGTGGATGTCATTGAGGACCTTAACCAGAGCAGTCTCAGTGCTGTGGTGTTGTCGAAAACCTGACTGAAAGACATCAAAGCAGTTATTCATTGCTAAGTAGTTATTTAGCTGATGATGAACAGCTTTTTCAATGATCTTGCTTAAAAATGGTAGGTTGGATATCGGCCTATAATTGTTCATGAGTGATGTATCTTGATCTTTCTTTTTTAGGAGTGGCTTGATGACAGCTGTTTTCAGGGCCTGTGGGAATACACCAGTGCGAAGGGACATATTGACAATTTCTAGGACATCTGAGGCCATACAGCTAAAAACAGTTTTAAAGAAGACTGTGGGCAGAATGTCAAGGCAACAGGAGGAGGAGTTCAAGTGTTGTATAATGTCATCCAGGTTTTTCTTGTTTATCAGAAAAAACTCTGTCATGGCATCTGAATTCATTTTAAATGGGTACAGAGATAAAACATATCTTGAACCTGGTATTGATGCAGTGACAGCTTGTCTTATTTTATGAATTTTCTCAGTAAAGAAGGAGGCAAATTCATTGCAGGCCCTCGTGGAAAGATGCTCAGACGCTACTGACACAGGAGGGTTTGTTAGCCTGTCAACAGCAGCAAACGGGGCATGTGCATTGTTGCTGTTTTTGGTGATGAAGAGAAGAAAGACTGTCTTGCATTTCTTAGTTCTAGGTTAAACGTGCGTAGTTTCTCTTTGAAGATGTTATAGTGAACATTTAGATTTATTTTTCGCCACCTGCGTTCTGCTTTACAGCACTCTCTTTTTTCAATTCTGACCTGAGGGGTATTTCTCCAGGGAGACTTTTTTTTTTACCAGAGATGATTTTCACCTTGGTGGGTGCAATAGCATCGATAACATTTGTAATTTTTGAGTTGAAGTTACATACAAGCTCATTAACTGAGATACAGGGGAGGAGCGGGGACAGAGAAAATGCCTGTTTAGCCAGTGAAATGCTTTTACTGTGAAGTCGTTGCCTTAATGCTCCTTTTGTTGAACAGTAACTTAACTGCTGCGCGCTGAACTATGGATAGTGTTTTTTAATGTAGAGAGAGCCGTGTCCCTGGCATATAGATATCTACACACGTTTATTACACGTTTATTTTGCTAGAAAAACCGGCAGAGCACAAATCTTTCCCCAGAAAAAGTGTCGGGTGGTCTCAATAACTTACTAATCGCTTAGACTAAATTGGCGCGTGTTATATTTGAGCCCTGCACGACACTCTCCGCTGATCACAGTGATGGTGCCGCGGAGACACCTTTCATGTTATGTTGTCTTCTAACTTTATAACTCGCATGTGGGTATTTTGACAGCAAATGTTATAGACTACGCATACGTGAAGTGGAGCCGTGACTTTAGTGTTACCAGGGAAAATGGTTTCGGTGTTTACAAGAAACCAAAACCGTTGTGTTTTCCAAAAAATCCTCCCTAGGAGTAGATCTCAAAAACTTGCGGTTTCATGCTTGCGTTTGCTGTTTTCATGTAAATGATATAGTGCAACCGCGAGAATATTTCTGCGTTTGCACCGTTTCGTGTTGTCGTGTAAAGTGCCCCTTAGATTTCATTTGCTTCAACCCCCTTATGATAATAACAATGAGAGGCTTCATTAAACGCTGTCCATGCTTTGTCTATGCGGTCTTTGTGATTGTAACTTTGTCGGACTCGGCTGTAAACTGAAATTAATGGAGATCACGGAAGCCTTCCCCTCGACAACGTGACGTGCACTGCCCCGGTTATCATTCACCGATCACAGCGGGGCTCAAGAATACAAATGTAGGCTATGCAGAAAAGGAACAAATTGGTGATTAAAAATTCACCAGAATGCAAGAAATTAAGCATTTAATGCTCAAAAAATTCTGGGGAAGTACCACCAGACCCCCACTTATAAATTGTCACAAGCCAATGTGTGATCAAAACCTACGTCCTTCAAATTCATGATTTTTTTTAAAAAGGCTATAAGGATACGTTGGAAAATTCTTAAATGTTATTTGCTTTTATAGTTTGTTTTAATAGCTTAATTCTAATCAAATTATTTTAAATATAAGTAGGCTATTTTATCAAAGTTATAGATTGCTAATTTGACCAGTAGCCTACTGCTTTGTCTGATAGCGTTGCACCTCAGCCAATTTACAGCACCCCCCCAAGAAAGTAGTTCCAACGTCCCTGTGATTGTGCGAGCATTATGGTCCAGATTTTCCAAGGCTGCGTAAAGTGGTCTCTAAAGGAGGCAGGCGGTCTGGGAGAAGAGAAAAGGAGGGCAGTAAGAGAGGTTTTTGGGGCCAAGCTTTTTTCAATTGCCAACCAGGGGGGCAGATCAGATCTAATGCCTTTTTCATATGTAAATTGCCAATCACTCTTGCCATCACACCATCACTCTAGCATTGGCAGCCCAGTAATAATGTAAAAAACATGGTGACCCCAGTCCGCCATGCTCCCTGGGTTTCTGAAGATGGGCTTTTGAGATCCTATGTGCTTTATATCCCTAAATGAAAGGCATTATAATAGAATCTGAAGCGATCCCGACTTCCAAAGTCGGATCTTCAATGAAAAGTTAGTTTTTAAGTTCATTAGTTATGACCTATTAAACTAGTATTAACCAATTTGTAACACAATGCTTTAATTACAACCCTTATCCTCATTAAAGAGCTACCCCTACTCTCACGGCTTCTGCTGAGCGTCTCACCCGGGCTCCTGGCGGTGAGCTCGCGGGATCTTAACTACTAGACTGCCTGGGATTCTCTTAAATAAATAAAATGTGTTATACTTAAACCCATCGTGTTCAGCGTTTCACTTCTTCTAAACCTATTCATCTATATAATGAATCCTGTTTAGGTACGAAATGCAACACTTTATATTTGATTCAGATAATCATTCACCACTTTTAGGCAGAAGATATCCTTCACAAGTTATTTATTTCAGTTTTATGCAGCCTATGCTTCTTAACCCCGCTTCCTAAAAACAGAACATATATACTATTTCAAGATTTAAAACGCCTGCGTTAAATCCGGGAAGGAATTAGAGCATATTCTCTCCTTACAGAGAGGTTAGTTTTATGAGGTTGTGCGTGTGTGAAATCAGGAATGTGCCGTAGTGTGGAGTCATGTACTTACCTCCCCGGGGGGGAAACAATCTCTTTGTAGAAAAAACCTATACCTAAAGTCCTTCTGTTCCAGCTATAAACTAATTCAATACTGAGGCTTTACAACATTTAAGGGATTTTATTTACAAAATACAAGAGAGTATAGAAATATTACATAAAATGGACAAGAAAGGAAAAGACAAAAAAGGTTATATGCCTATAAACTCATCAAATGGAGTATTTTCTCATTATCCCCTAGTAGATGTTTTCTTGGTATTTGTTACAATTTGTCAAAGCACAAGACCAGAGTTATTGCATGCTCTCCGATTTTAAACTTGCGCTCTAGCCCTATACTAAATACATCCCTCTGAATCTGTAAAGATGGTAAGGACTTAAGGAAGACTGTTAATGAAAGCTAGTCAGTAAATGGGCGGACTTTGTCCTCCCCAATCTCCGTTACCTCCAATCACCATCCTATCAGATCCCTAGACTAATAATCCCCACCTAAAGTTTTAGAATTTTACAAAGTCATCTGTGTTTCAAGAGTTTCAAAGAAGTGTTTTAAAAGACTTTGCCTCTAAGTTCTTCGAAGTCCAAAATCTTTCAGAGTATTTTGGACTCACAAGTTTTTCTAAGTTTTTCTTCTGCCTCCATGGTGGAAGACAGATAGAGTCTGCTGGAACAGAGTAGTGCCTGCAAAAAGTGGCCCAAAAAGCCTTGTCCTGCTTCAAACAGGCTCTTATATAGTGAAGTGAAAACCAATGAGACTTGAGAGAGGGAGGAGTGACAAAGGCACAGCTGCATGGGGGACCCCGGTAGCCCCCTTCCTCTGGCCATCACGGGGGAGCCAGGTAGCCCCCCTTCCTCTACTCCTTACTACTGTATGACCATATAAGGTCCTTCCCCCTACTTACTTCCTATGACCCTAAGGCACCTGCTCGGGGGAGCCAGATAGCCCCCCTTCTCTCTGGTCAACTTTAACCTAATGAACCTTCACCTTCTATTCTGTTTCATTAAAAATATCCTACTTTTACCTATGACAAAAAGATATACAAATGTCACAAGATATGCACAAGTAATAAGTTGCATCAAGGTCACCTCACTCAACAAATCAATTGACTTATAGTAAGATTTAGGAATATAAATTGGCGCATTCTGAAATAGATACAGAAATCTCGGCAGGGAAACCGTCTTTACTGCGTTCACACGGCCAATAAGGGAGATCGGTAATGTTCTTCATTTCTCTATGTTCTCCTTTAGTTTGTTCAATATTTCCATAAAATTTAACTTAATAAGTGTCCTTGGGTTTTTAGATAATTTAATGCCCAGGTACTTTATACTGACCAGGGGCCGGTTTCCCAAAGCCTTCGTAGAGCCTTCTTAACGCTACGTCATTCGTAACCCCTACGTAGAGTTCCTACTTAACGTTTCGCCTGTTTCCCGAAACGTTCTTTGCTACGAATCTCTTTCGTACGTCATACGTTGGTAAGGTTGGTCTGGAGCGCCCGCAGAGCCTTCTTAGCTCTACCGTAGGGATGTTTCAGCTCTCATTTGTGTCATTTAACTAATAAATCTGACTGTATTTCATATCAAACGGACACAGCGATGACTGTATTAAATGACAAACTGTTAAAAACGATAACTGTATATAGCGTACATATCACATTTAAAGTAAGCTATATATTTTAGCAGAATACCATTCACTCTGATTCACAAAGTGTTCAAACTATATGAACAAGTACATAGTCATCTAACTGACTTGACAATCAGCATTAACTGATTGGATGCGATGTCCGTCAATATGAAAATACTTTATAAGGCCTACGTGATACACTATAACCTACAGTCAGATCGTTTTTATCAGTTTGATATTTAATAGTCATCGCTGTGTCCCTTTGATATGAAATACAGTCAGATGTATAAATTTAATGACAAGTGAAGTCCCTGCGATCGCTGTGGCATCGCCAGAGATAGGCTACTACAGACCCCCACATATCCTTCCGTAAGCACCATGCGTAAAACGGACACGAGTGACATCCCTGTTGCGCATGGAACTGCCACAAGTCATTCATGAAGAAAATAATTGCTGGAAACAATCTTAATCTCCTCCGCTGTTTCTATATTTTTCTATAGCCTAGGCTACCTTTTTTAAATCAGTATAGGCTATGGTAGTACGTTCGACCAAGGTTAACACTAGAACCATCGCACTGCGGAGCTGTCAGCTGAGCCGGCTGACAGCTCCGCAGAGCCGGCTCAGCTGACAGCAGAGTGCGTCGGATTCTCCGTCTCAAAACATGTAAACGTGTGAAAAAATTAATGAATAATCAATTAAAGCTTACCTTAAAATAAGTGTGCCATGTTACTGTTTATTGTAATTAGGATTTTAGCTCATTTGGACGCTGTTTGGGCCGTCTGTTTTTATTGATATAGGCTATTGGCGATATTATATCTACTTTCAGTTTCCTTACTGACCCACCACGAAACGTGATTATTGTTCTTAAAGATACTAAGATTATAAAGCAAGAGGTGTTAAATAAATGTTTCGGTTTAGAAGGATTTCTAGTAATCTTTTATTCGCAAAGACTTGTCATGCAGCTTCGCATGAAATAAGCAGGAAATGGAAAATCGAACTCTGAGCAATCGATTTCAGCAGTGTACGTACAACGTAAGGAGTGTTTCTCCTAAGAGACCGTTCGGGAACCAGGACTACAGAGGTAAACAACTTTGGTAAGTCATAACGTAGGAGTCTTCGTAGCTCGCTAAGAGATGACGTTATCGGGAAACCGGCCCCAGATTTGTTTTAAACTGCGTATTGGCTAGGAATGTTGGGTCCAGATCTGCTGTTAAAGACAAGAGTTCACATTTTTTGCCAGTTAAAGGTGTAACCCGAGACGTCGCCAAAATAATTAATTAGCTGGAGTAGGTGGGGGATGGAATTCTCGGGGTCGGCTACAAAGAGGGCGATGTCCTCTGTGTACAGAGAAATCTTATGGTCCATCCCACCTAGTGATATCGGCTTTATAAGTGCGTGCCCTCTTATGCTAATAGCCAGGGGCTCGATTGCCAACGCAAAGAGGAGCGGTGAGAGGGGGTAACCCTGGCGCGTGTCCCTCTGAAAGGCAAAGGGTGTGGATCTTTCCTGGTTTGTTAGAATGGAGACGGTGGGATGGGCATATATTTAACGCACCCAGGAAATAAAAGGGGCCCCAAAGACCGAACTCCTCCAGCACCTTGAGCAAGTACCCCCACTCAACCTGGTCGAAAGCCTTTTCCGCGTCCAGACACAAAATAGCTTGTTTGAAAGAGCTGTCAAATTTGTTATACATAATATTTAGGACTCTCCTAACATTAAAAAATTAAAACCTATTGGGGATGAACCCGGTCTGATCTGTGTGAAAAATGGATTCTCTAAATTTTTTTTAGTCTATTTGCCAGAATTTTTGTAAAAAAATTGAAATCCAAGTTAAGCATAGAAATTGGTCGATATGAGGACGGGTTAGTTTCATCTCTGTCTTGTTTTAACAAGAGAGAAATGTTTGCATTATACAGTGTTGGTGGAAGCCTATTTGCTTCAGCTGAGTGGGAGAACATTCTATGCAGGATCGGGGTTACTTGGTCAGCAAACTTCTTATAAAATTCAACTACGAAGCCATCTGGCCCAGGGCTCTTGCCGTTATGCAGCGATTTGATAGCGTCCGTGATTTCTGCAGGGGACAGTCCAGAGTTTAAGGCCTCGTGGGAGGCGCTGTCTAGTTTTGGTATGTCTAGCTTTTTTAACCATGCGTCGATATCACCATTAGCTTTGGATTTGTACAGCTCCTGATAATACTGCTTAAAGCGTTTATTTATCCGTTTCGGGTCAGTTAAAGCGGCTACGAGTAACATTTTAAACAGCCTCATGTTTCCTCTGATAATCATAAATTACCTTTAACAGCAAAGAAGACCATCAGTGCAAAGAAAGACGTTTTTAAATAGTTTTTATTACTGCTTTTGATCTGGTCGCACACCCAGTCCGATTTTTTGGTCCCAGATTTCAGTGTGGCGCAGCAACGTGATTTGAGAAGCCTATCCCTCCAGGTGAGGGAAGGGGAGCGGGACCCTTGTTTGAGACAGTTATTTGTCGTCATAATGACTGATAACGGGGCTGAACCATCAAAGAAAAAAAAGAAAATGCAATGAAGAAAAGCTAAAGGGGAGAGTGATATAGGCTACGGGCGGGACGAGGGCGTTGCCAAGCAACGTGTATACAATTTCACGAGAGCAAAACTAGACTGCAGTGTTTACTCCTAAATTAATGAGCGGTTGGTACTAACACAAAGTTTGCTTTGCTTCACCATCATCAGATAACCATTATCTGAAATAGTCATTATTTACAACAATATAAACACATTACCTCATCGTAATCCATACTAACTGCCGTCTCTCGTTCATTCGCTTTCTGTGAGGACACGTAATCTTTCAGCTCCGTGATAGAGAGTAGTTAGGTGACACTGCTGCATCAACTCATTGCAATCAGGTGTGTTTGGCAGTGACTGGCACTAGTTGATGCAGTGTCAAAACCACTCTCACGGAGCCGAAAAGAGTCCTCACACTTTTAACACACGGACATGCACTATATTGCGGCCTTCTCAGTTCACACTCGCATGCCTGGCACGAGCTAGAAAACAGCTTTGCAACAGCGGGCGTTGTAAAAATACTACCGCTTTTGTCCAAAGGGGACGCCAACGTGCCATGTTACTCGTAGTGGCTTTAAAGCCACACCTCTGCTAAATTTTATTGTATGTATGGATCTGCTGGCTTGTTGCCCTCTGAGCTGGCGGGCCAGCAAAGTATGTGGTTTATCCCCTAATTCAAAATAATGTTGCTTAAGTCTGAGAAGCTGATCACTCACTTGACTCGTTAAAATAGTGTTATACTCGTATTTAAGACTAAGAATATTTTGCAGAGTTTGAGGGTCATTTGTGCCATGTCTCCAGCGAGGTGAGCTCCAAGTCAATATCTTTCAAACGTCCTTCTCTAGATTTCTTTAAAGACCCTTCATATGAAATGATATAACCTCTCATGACCACTTTAAAAGTTTCCCACAAGGTGCAGTCAGAGACATCCGAGGTATCGTTGGTCTCTAAATATTCAGTGATTTTTCCCGACATGTATTTACAAAAATTTTTGTCGTTGAGCAATGAAGGGCGTAGACGCCAATTAGCTCGTTGTTTGGATCTCCCAAAGTCAAGAATAATGGCCGCTGGGGCATGATCCGAGATCAGGATGTTGTGATATTTGGTGTCTATTACGTTGGGTATGAGTCTTGAGTATAATAAAATATAATCAATACGAGAATACGAATTGTGCATTTTGGAAAAAAAGGAGTAGTCTCTGTCTGTGGGGTGCTGTATTCTCCAGATGTCAACTAAATTAGTAGTTGAAATCAAGTTTTTCAGAACTGTAGATGAGTTAGAAGGGTAGCTTGTTTTCTTTGATGACCTGTCCATATGCCAATCAAGGATTACATTGTGGTCCCCTGCAGCAATCACATTTGTGCCCGAAAGGTCGGGTAACATATCAAAGGTTTTACGGGAAAACGCAGCGTCATCAATATTTGGGCCATAAGGAAACGACCATTCGGGTTAGTTACTGTAGAGCAGGGGTGCCCATTACGTCGATCGCGATCGACCGGCATTGTGGGTAGATCGCGAAGGCATTCTTGAAAAAAATAAACATTTTTACAGAGATCTGGCACTAGTACATTTTTGATATTTTTTTAATTACATTGTTCGTGGCTACGAAGAGCAGGGGCCTATATTGAGGTATACTGTACTTTAAAAAAAAAGAAAAAGACTTCACAGAGAGATTTTTTAAACCTGTGCATTTTTTCTTTCTGCTTTTTGGTAATTCTGTGTCCCCAAATTATTCCAGAAAATAGTACTAAATAGCTCATATAGGACGCAGCTGATTTAGCCTTAGTATTCTTCTCAAAATGCACCAGATTGATACATTTTACTTTAAAAGTTTCACATTTTTCTTCCGTTGGGCATGCCCCCGGACCCCCCTAAAAGGCCCTGAGTATTACCTTAAAATGATTTGTTTATTAATAAAAATAAATATTACACGTTTTGTGTTGTAAGACGGACTCTCGGGGGGCCTACGAAACCTCTCAGCCCCAGGGCCTAATATGTTTTGCATTTTTATAGTAGGTAGATCTTCTTGACTGAAAACTTGTGGGCACCCCTGCTGTAGAGATATGTTTGAAATCTAATTGCCACACCGTGTGCTTTGCTTGAAAAAGTGGATTGAAATATCTGGTCTGCTCATCTGCAACGCAGCCGGTTCCGCTCTGATGGTCTAATGTGAGTTTCTTGGAGGAACACAATATCGGCAGATAGAGATTTAAGATGTGAAAAAACCTTAGCTCGTTTAATTGGATGGCCCATGCCTCGCACATTCCAGCTCACCATGGTAACCCCCCCCCCCCTGCTTGTATCATCACCCCCGGGTATCATACAAAGTTATACACCATAATACACACTCAGTGACACAGTAGTTTGCCCCAAACAAAAAGACAGTAAGACCACTAGTACAAAAACACATACAGCCCTCGAACATGCCCTCCCACCCTCCCCACTTTCCCAAACAGGGAAAATAGGGAAAATACCCTAACATACTGTAAACGGGGGTTACTCCAGCCATCTAGCCTATTCAGCCCAAAGGCCAGCTAAATGCTACGCTGTAAAACCGCTAGCTAACTAAAAGCTTAGCTGGCCCCCCCGCCGATGTACAAATGAAAGTGTCAAGAATAGTAACGTTTCCCTTTGAAAAGTGAACAAGAACATAACTCGTATAAACAACCTGCTCCCGGAATATATCAAGTAGGGATGGGGCCGATCCGATCCAGTATCGGTATCGGGTCCGATATGGGCGAAATCTACGGATCGGATATCGGACTGACAGCTCCGATATAAAATCAGATAAGGGAGAGAGGATTCGAATACTCGATCTAAAATAAACACACCAAAGTCGGAGTTTCTTACTTTTTCCCCGTGGAAGCGAACAGAGCTATTGTTCCGTTCCAAATCAGCTGTGCCATCGTAGCTTAAAGGAGCTTATCAATCCATCCTGCAACATGCATTTTCAGGGATTTATAAATCCTTACAAAAGATCCAATATTGATAGTCTTTTGTGTTCATATTATATCCATTATTGACCGCGTATTCCTATGATGCAAGGCAGTCACTTTTGATTGACAATAGCAGTGCTGCATAGGGAATGTAAACAAACAGCTAAGCTAACGTTAGCATTTCGCCGAGCACTGCTTTCCCTTCCGAGATCACGCTGATGTTGTGGTATAAAGTTAAGGGAAACACATATGCTGATATCCTTCCTCCCCCTCTGCCGCTTTTAGTTTGCCTCGCTCTGACAATGTCACGTAGCCAACAGCTGGTGTATCACCGGTTGCTCTTTGAAAAGACGGTGGCCAACTAGGTCAAAGTTCAAATAATTTGATAATTTATTTGAAATGAGCATTACATTTATATTTTTACAATTGTTGTATATATAAAGATCCAATATTGATAGTCTTTTGTGTTCTGAGTAGTAATATTTGCTGACAACATTTATTGCAGTTTAAAGGTCTCATATTATCCACTTTTCTGTCAATATTATATGGTCTTAGAGGTCCCTAATACGCTTTTCTTTAGTTGTTTGCTGAAAAAACCGTTCAGATCATTCATTGTAGTATGCCTCTATACCCTGATTTTCAGCTAATCTCACGGTGGCCTATTTTTGAAACTGAGCTGCAGCTCCCCTCGTAAATATACAATCTATGCGCCCCTGTCTAGAAGCGAAGCCATTGGCATCTGCCCATAGGTCCATAGCTTGCCGTGCCTGTACTGCATGTTACCACGGTTTGGGTTAACCCTGAGCAGAACCATGTCTAGTGCTAGTAACGCAGGAGCTCACCCGCACTTTGAACAGTTTGACATGACCGATCCTTGTCTACATGAAAGACTATGTTCATACAGATGCACTGACAGTCACAAGCTAATGGAAACGGCATAAAAATGCAGCAAAAGATGGAGGCTAATGCGAAGCTAGCTCGGAAGCTAACGGCTAAAAATATCACTAAAATCAGTGAAAAAATTAGCTTCAAAGTTAGACTTCGACTCTAATACCTTCCTATGCTTTGTCTTGCTAAAAACGAGGCATTTTCAGACTGCTGTGGGGAATATAAACAGCTTGTTATGAGCAAAAGCTGGTTGCTTGTCCCAAAGCTAATAGCTATACACCAGTCAGGCAAAAATACCAATAAAAACTATTCTTTTAGTTTCACCGTTTAAAAAAAAAAGCACAAGTAGCTTCCTATCCGCTGTGTTATTAAAAACTAGGCATTAATAGACTGCTGTGGTTAAGATAAATTAGTGGAGTATGAGCAAAAGCATTCTGTGTAGTGATGGGAATTTCGGCTCTTTTTAGTTTGGATCGGTTCACCAAAAAGAGCCGGCTCTTTCGGCTCCAAAACGGCTTTCCATATTGCCATATTAAACCTTTTATAATTCAGCCAAAAGTAGCCCTGTTTTGACTTCTGATGAGTGTTTGTAGGCATATATCACTGCATTTATCCAATACCATTGTACAGTAGTATTCAAAAGTAAAAATTACACTTTCTAATATCAATACATTGCGTAGCCGTTTTTTTTTCATTGCATTTACAGACCCATGTAACTCTCTGAAACCATCAAATAAATGCACTGACTTGTTTCTAGACCTCTCTGATACACAAAGTGGCCCGGATAGAAACACCTATACAGACTTAGGCAAACTTTATGTTTGAAAAAATATATATATTGTTATTTAATTTTTTTAAACGGCTCTCGGTTGGGGGAGCCGACTCCCATCGTTCACTTAAAAGAGCCGGCTCTTTGAACCGGCTCGTTCGCGACCGACCCATCACTAATTCTGTGTTGGTGTATGTAACATTCAGCATGCTTTGCTGTACTACAGGCATCTGGTCGCTTAGCGGGGAAAACAACATGGCTGTCGCTCGGAAAATTAATGGGAATAAGAAATGGGGGGGGGGGGGGGGGCAGGGGTTATCATAGACTACTGCACGGTGGAAGTTTCTGGTTACTAATGTGGGGGGAAGCATGGACATACAGTGCCTTGTAAAAGTATTCATACCCCTTGAAATTTTCGACATTTAGTCACGTTATAACCACACGGCTACATTTATTTTATTGGGATTTTATGTGATAGACCAACACACAGTGGCGCATAATTGTGCAGTGGAATGAAAATGAAACGTGGTTCTAAAAAAAAATTCTAAATAAAAAACTGAAAAGTGTGGCGTGCAAAAGTATTCAGCCCCCTGAGTCAATGCTTTGTAGAACCACCTATCGCTGCAATTACATCTGCAAATCTATTTTGGTATGTCTCTACCAGCTTTGCCGATCTACAGACTGACATTTTTGCCCATTCTTCTTTAAAAAATAGCTTGAGCTTCAGATTTAGCATCAGATTGGATGGAGAGCGTCTGTGAACAGCAATTTTCAAGTCTTTCCAGATATTCTCAATAGTATTGAGTTCTGGACTTTGACTGGACCATTCTAACACATGACTATGCTTTGATTTAAACCATTCCATAGTAGATCTGGCTGTATTTTTAGGCTAGTTGTCCCTCTGGAAGGTGAACCTCCACCCCAGTCTCAAGTCTTTTGCAGACTCTAACATGTTTTCTGTCCTTTATTTGGCTCCATCCATCTTCCCAACTCTAACCAGCTTCCCTGTCCCTGCTGAACAACAGGACCTCCAAAGCATGATGCTGCCACCACCATGTTTCACGGTGAGGATGGTGTGTATAGAGTGATGTGCAGTGTTAGTTTCCGCCACACATTGCATTTTGCATTCAGGCCAAAAACTTCAAGTTTGGTCTCATCTGAATATGCTGTGTCTCCCGCATGGCTTGTGGCAAGGGTTGGAGGAAGGTACTCATGTTCAGATGAGACCAAAAAGGACATTTTTGGCCCTAACGCAAAGTGCAATGTGTGGTGGAAAACTAACACTGCACATCACCCTATACACACCATCCCCACTGTGAAACATGGTGGTGGCAGCATCATGTGTTGGGGGTTCTTTTCATCAGCAGGGACAGGGAAGCTGGTCAGAGTTGATGGAAAGCTGGATGGAGTCAAATACAGGGCAGAAAAACCTGTTAGAGTCTGCAAAAGACTTGAGACTGGGTGGAGGTTCACCTTCCAGAAGGTTAAATACCCTAAACATACAGTCAGATCTACTATGGAATGGTTCAAATCAAAGCATATTCATGTGTTAGAATCGCCCAGTCAAAGTCCAGACCTCAATACAATTGAGAATATCTGGAAAGACTTGACAATTGCTGTTGACAGACGCACTCCATCCAATCTGATGCTGAATCTGAAGCTTGAGCTATTTTGCAAAAATATCAGTCTCTAGATGGGCAAAGCTGGCAGAGACATACCCCAATAGACTTGCAGCTGTTATTGCAGCGATAGGTGGTTCTACAAAGCATTGACTCAGGGGGGCTGAATACTTATGCACGCAACGCTTTTCTTTTTTTTATTTCTAAAAAAAAATTATAACCATATTTCATTTTCATTCCACTTCACAATGATGCACCACTTTGTGTTGGTCTATCACATGAAATCCCAGTAAAATAAATGTACGTGTGTGGTTTTAATGTGACAAAATGTGGAAAATTCCAAGGGGTATGAATACTTTTGTAAGCCACTGTATAAAGAAAATATGGGGAAGTGGCTGTGCCGACTGTGACGTTACAGTCGGCGAGAATTCTGACTGGAGAATATTGGAGAGGTTTTCAGAAAGGGGTATGGTGAGGAAAGGAGAGATTTTTTTTTTTTTTTTTAAACTTTGCCCTAGGCACACCGTGGACCCATAGTTATGTTCCAACACATTTAAAAAGTGCATTTTGCATAATATGTGACCTTTAAGCTACTTGTGCAAAAAAAAACATAAAAAATATATATAAAAAAAATAATATTTGGAATACTGAATTGAGCTTCGAATACTAACTCAACAAACAAGTTTTTGGATATTCGAATTATTCGGGCCGGCCCTAATGCATTTGTGTATATTTCTTGCTCTTTTAAATAAGAATTGCTTAAGCCTTCCTAGCCTTACACATAACATCACCACAAACAAAGAAATGTAGAATAATTAAGATATCGTATCGGACAGTATATCCAAAACCCAGATATCGGAATCGGATCGGAACTAAAAATAGTGGATCGGTGCATCCCTAATATCAAGGCACATTTAAAACCAAAAAAAAAAAGTAAGACAGATAGCCCAGTGCTGAACCTGTAAACAAGTATGTGACCGTGTCTCAGCCTTAGCTCGAGCATGGCCCGGCTCACGTTAGCCGAAGCCCGCCGTACACTCAGTGTCGGCGGGATGAACGTAGATAAACACGGGAAAAAGTCTGTGCAGCTGGGCAAAGAATACTGTCTTCTGGCTTTGAGCTTACCACACAATAAAGTGACCATGGCTCCAAGTCGAGATTGGTTGTGAACGTTGGTCTGAAGACCAACTAGCCAAAGTTAGCCCGCTAGCTGATATTAGCCATCTAGCCGCCTTTAGCTCACTGATGACACCGAACTGCCCTGCATGTTGTCGGCAAATCTCGTGGCCTCCTCCGGGGTGGAGAGTATCGATGTGTCAGAGCCATGGGTGACTCGGAGCCGAGCGGGATAGATGAATCCGGCCCGCATCTGTCAGTCTCTTCCTCACGTCCTGAAAGAGCCGGCGACGCCTCATTATCTCCGCCGGGAGGTCCGGAAAGACATGGATCCGTTTCCCATTGTAGCTCAGCGTAGAGCTGGGCGATATATCGAATATATGCGATGTATCACAAGATGTTCTCCACGGGATGTATAAAATGACCCTATCGCGACCATCAAATACAAATTGGCACATAATGTGTTTTTTTTTAGCCGCCGCCGCCACCGGCAAACTCGCTGGTGTTCGCTGTACACAGCACAGTCTGCCCTGGTCCTTATGAGAGGAAGGCTAGTGGCTACCATAGATAGTAAATAGGTGGCTACACATGCGAAAGAACGGGGGAAGCGGGCGCTTGACAGCATAAGCGTCCGCTTTACAGAGCCTGGTTCTTATGATAGGAAGGCGAACGAGCGCCCGGGGGCGGATTACTCTGACTTCACGGAGAGTTTTTGGTCCAACGTCACACAACCACGACATCACATTTATTACGGGCAGCCTCTTACAATAGGTCCATGTCAGCACCAAGGGAAGTGCACACCGTTTACTAACTAAAAGTCTATTTAAAGTAGGCTACATTTGCGAGTATTTTTATAAAATAAAGCATAGTGTTTTAGTGATAATGCTGGAGGGCTAGATCAATAGGTATGAATAGCATCCAGGAATGGTGCATCGGTTAGAATGCAAGGAATGATGATGATGAGACTTTGCTTTCTTTAGACTATATTATTCTCAGCCGTATTTATTTAAATCCTCTGATTGTCTTCCAGTTTTATTTTCATGAACTCAATACAGGAGAATTAAACAATAAGGCAGGTAACAGAGGGACGATGAGCCACCTGCTGGTTGCGCTCGCATGAATCTCTCTCGCACTAACAGGAAGAAAACGAAACTTAACTTATACACTATAGACTGGGAGCAACTGCTCTTAAAGCGACAGTAACCATCATAAATGTCAGAGCCTTTTATACACATAGACTAGCCTACTATTATGGAGAAAAACCTGTTCTGCATTTAAAGTGTGGCTGCTATCTTCAGGGGGTTAGTGGTGATAAACAATTAGTAAGTGGTTGTAATGAGTCATAATTAGTGTTCTCAGTTTACAGATTAACAGAAGATGGAAAAAACTTAATGCTGGATCCATTGTATGGGAGTGGAAGGATGTGGAATAATCAATACAATGTGCAAACTCTTTGCCATGTGCAAGTTTCAAATTGTTCCAATAGAAAGCACTAAAGAATATAAACAAGATGTTGTTTCATGTAGCCTAATGCATCGTTAGTGCAGACACATTTTGCAGGGACTATTTAAATCATATTACTGGTGTGATGTTATGCAAAAAATAGATTAAATTGAGCATTTAGGATGTTCTCTAGAGGAGATTTGAAACATATCGAGATATATATATTGTGTATCGAGATATAGTAAAACAATATTGAGATATTGATTTTAGCCGATATCGCCCAGCCCTAGCTCAGCGGGTACTTCTGTTGTGACAGCCGCATTATCTGTTCTTTCAGCCGGTAGCTGTGGATCTTGGCTATCATGACTCTGGGACGTGCGGGGTCGTTAGCAGTAGCGTCACTAGGCTGTTTTATTTGGGGCTAAAGCCCCGGATCTAATTTGATTAGCCCCGAATCTCTTTTGTAAAATAATAATAATAATTAAAAAAATATATATAGGGGAGAGTGGCCTAAGTTGTGCCGGTCGGGAAGTTGTGCCACTCCTTGTTTCTAGAAAACTACACTCAACAAAAATATAAACGCAACACTTTTGTTTTTGCTCCCATTTTTCATGAGATGGACTTAAAGATCTAACATTCATTCCAGATACACAAATGTACCATTTCTCTCAAACATTGTTCACACATCTGTCTAAATGTGTGATAGTGAGCACTTCTGCTTTGCTGAGATAATCCATCCCACCTCACAGGTGTGCCACATCAAGATGCTGATCTGACATCATGATTAGTGCACAGGTGAGCCTTAGACTGTCCACAATAAAAGGCCACCCTGAAATGTGCAGTTTTGTCTCACAGCAAAATGCCACAGATGCCACAAGCATTGAGGGAGCGTGCAATTGGCATGCTGACAGCAGGAATGTCAACCAGATCTGTTGCTCGTGCATTGAATGTTCATTTCTCCACCATAAGCCGTCTCCAGCAACTTCGCACAGCCATTGAAGAGGAGTGGACCAACATTCCACAGGCCACAATTGACAATCTGATAAACTCTATGCGAAGAAGATGTGTTGCACTGCATGAGGTAAATGGTGGTCACACCAGACACTGACTGGTTCTGAGTCCCCAGACCCCCAATAAAGCAAAAAAATGCACATTTTAGAGTGGCCTTTTATTGTGGACAGTCTAAGGCACACCTGTGCACTAATCATGATGTCAGATCAGCATCTTGATGTGGCACACCTGTGAGGTGGGATGGATTATCTCAGCAAAGCGGAAGTGCTCACTATCACACATTTAGACAGATTTGTGAACAATGTTTGAGAGAAATGGTACAATTGTGTATCTGGAATGAATTTTAGATCTTTAAGTCCATCTCATGAAAAATGGGAGCAAAAACAAAAGTGTTGCGTTTATATTTTTGTTGAGTGTATTTTGAATGTGCAGAAAGTTTTGAAAAATCCAGGATGCCTGAGAGCCTTACTGCATTATATTCCATTATAGTTGTTTCTTTAGGAACCCGAATGTTGTCTTTTCCTCAGAAAAAATAAATATTTCCACTATAAATTGATGCAGAAAAGGCACAGATAGATTAATAAAAATCCTCCAGAATGCAGGAAATTAAGTGTTTGACACTCAAAAATCTCTGGGGGAGCACCCCCATATCCCCCACCTATAATTTGTCCCCCTAAATGTTTTTTTTTCTTAAGATATTTTTTGGGGCATTTGTATGCTTTATTGATAGTGTAGAGACAGAGTTGAAATGGGGCTGAGAGGGGAGTGACATGCAGAGAACAACCTCGGGCTGGAATCGAACCCGGGTCCACTGCTGGCCGAGGCCCATGGGGGGGACGCCCTACCAACTGAGCTAAGGGCGCCCCCGTCCCCCTAAATGTTGAAATGAAACCTAGCATTTGACAGGTTTGACACAACACGGGTTGTATAAAATATATTCATAGGTATGTTGTTTTTACTTTTTGGATTGAAAAGAAGGCATGTCCGTAAACTCCATCCCGGCCCTTAGTGTGATTATCATATCGAAGAGTGGCCCTTTGTGAAAATTAGTTTGACACCCCTGATATGGTTAATGTAAGGCCTGTCTCACTTGTATTCATTTTACTATGAAATAACTTGAATGGAACCTTAAATGTTTGGGGATAAGCAGCAGTCAGGTAGCTATTTAAAGCTATAATTACCTGCCTATTTTGTTTATTTAAGTAAAGCTCCGCGCTGTTCTGCCCCAAGTAAATCTTTAATAAAGCTGGCAAAAAATTCCGTGGGGCGATCACCTTCAACTTTTTGTGGTAGACCGACCACTTTTATGTTTTGCCGTCTAGAGTGCACCTCGAGGTCAATTACTTGGTCCTGGAGAAGCTTGTTAGCATTCTCTAGCCGCAGCCCCTGTTGTTCTAAGAGGGTTAGCCGGGTGTCGTGGCCACTGCTAGCCTCCTCCACCGCAGCCATCCGCCGACCTTCTTGCTCAAGTCGCCTATGGCTTCGAGAATGACGGCCAAGCTAGGGACACCGTCCGCCATTGTTAGCTCTGATGCCTCGCCGCTAGCCCCCTCCTCAGCCGGTGGGGGTGATAGGCTTTCACCGTTAGTTTTCGGCTTTTTACGGGTCATATTGTTTTGTTGCCGGTAGTAAAGTACAAAGCAACACTCAAAGTTGGAATTGTGCAATGAATTACATTTTTTTATGTAAAACTCGAGGAGCGCAAGTAAAACACGTCTATTCCATCGCATGCGATCTAGCGCCCCCCCCCTTCTGCTTCTTCTTCTGCCCATTTTTGGGACACCTAATGCACCGTAGAAACACAAAACTTAGTCAAAACGTGTGTCTCCACCAGGAATGGTGTTCTATCTGAGCCATGGTTGATAAAGGGAAATCAAATAGCTTGAGGGAGACTAGGCGCCATAGAGGCGATTGACCAAAATAAACCAAAACATGATCAAGTGGCGCGTTAGGGTTGTTAAGAGCAATAGTCAATCGCGAGCATCGCGTTTTGTGTGAACACAGTTTATGACCTTTCTTAGTGATCTGCAATATGGTTGCGCTGTTATTAAAGGTGAAGTAAGCGGTTTATTTATGTTAATATAAGTGTTAAATTCCTATTTATTCATACAGTGATCACTTACATAATGTGCGCGTTTCATAAAGCCGATCTCTCAGTCAGCTGCTCTGCATGTAATCGGCAAATAAAGTTATTGGAGGATCCCGAAATTTTTATCCAATCACAAGAGAGAACGCTACAAACCGACACCCGTCTCACTCATGGTCTCACTGCCGGTGCACGCCAGAGCAACAGATGGTTGAATGTTTATGCGCCTACAATGGCGGAGCAGGTAAAAATCCTTCCCAATGTCTGTTTTGATGGTTTTTATCACACATAGTTCTGAGATGATGCTAGATAACTCGCTGCTTGAAGACCGCAGTGCATTAATGTGGTTATGTAGGGACGAGCGAGGGGACTGCTAACTACAGTACCTGACAGGAAGTTAGCTAAAAGAACCATTCCGCTTACAGCACCTTTTAAAGGGGACATATTATGAAAAACTGACTTTTCCGGTGTTTGGGCACACTTTTTAGGTTATTGGGGTCCCTACCAGCACACACAAGCTTCAAAAAGACAAATATGTCAGTTTCTTCTGGGATGCTTATTTCGAAAAAGGGGGGATTTGATGATCTGTTCTAGGGCCCGACCGATATGTCGGCCGGCCGATTTAATCGGCCGATTATAGCACATCTCCGAAAAATCGGCATCGGCAAAATGGCCGCCGATTTTTTTTTTTTAATTTTTTTTCAGCAATCATATTTAGTGAGATACATTGCTCCCCCGGAGGTAGCATTATAGCATATTAACAGCAGCAGCAGTTGTGTTGTAATACATTAGATTAATTCACACTTGACAGTTCCCCCTGACACCAATAGCAGAGTCATTGGTCATCTCTTGACTGTTAATAGTAGTTGATATTACTATAGTTATTATATAGAATGTATATAGTGCTTTATTGGAGATCATTCAAAGACACTTTACATCAAACATATAGAAAATCATACTTATAGAAAAAGAGAACAAAATACAGACAAATTAAAGATAAGGTTTGGAGTGGAGTCCGGTGTAATTATGCTTTCTGAAAGAAGTGAGTTTTGAGTTGATTTGATTTGATTTGATTTGATTCAATTTATTTCAGACATATCAAAAAAAAAAAAAGAAAGAAAAGTTGACTTTTGAATGAGTTTATTTAGTCTGAGATGCTGATGTTTGGAGGGAGGGAGTTCCAGAGGGTTGGGTGCAGTTACATAAAATGCTTAATGTCTGAGTTTAAAAATGGGTCATGTCACTTTAGACATATTTGTAACACTTAATTATTTTTTTTAGATAATGCATATTTCAATGAATAAAAAGTTCCTGTACACCTATTTACAGTAACAAGTATTTATATATATTTAAGGGTTCAAAAAAGTAATGTTTTTCAATATATATTTATGGGATTCAAAAAATAATAATAATCGGCCGATTTAATCGTTATCGTAATTTTTCTCAGAAAATAATCGGCATCGGCACCCAAAAATCCATATCGGTCGGGCCCTAGTCTGTTCCAAAATACACCGACTGATGACGAAATTGGTCGGTTTTCATTAACATATTATACTCCCACGGGAAAGCTCACCAGAAACTCGGCAGTTGATTGGCAAATCAAGACGCCCCCGTTGGTAACCACACACACCTGAGCCTCCACTCGCTAATGCAACAACAGAGTAGAAGCAAGCTGCAGTGTTAGTTCATCCTCAAGCTACCATCACATCCCAGCCTCAAAGAACACTAGGGCTGAATGTATTTACTAAATTTTGTTAGGCTATGTCCAGCAAAGGTTTGCAATCTGTTAGTGTTAAACAGGGTGTATGTTACCAGTTTAGAGAGTTTATGCATAAATACTTAGCTCATATTCTGTTATTGACTGTGACATAATTAAATAGTATTTCCCTGAGGATAATGTCAGGGAAATCAGAAATCTTGATGCCATTTTCATAGTTTTCAGCTCAGACTCCTGTCTGAACAGGTTCAGTTGTACATCTTTTAGTTTAGAACTGTTTAGTGTGCCGATATTTGTGGTAGAAATGAAGCTAAACATGTTTACATTGGTCTCCATGCTGCATTGGCCAAAAGTAAACAAAACTGACAGCTGGGCGTGTGCCATGCCCATGTAGGTAGGTATAGAGTAAATGAGCAGGGCGGTGCATGCACGCCCATGTAGATCTGACCAGTCAGAGCAGACTAGGATTTTTGCCAAGGGGGGTAGATATCAAAACCAACCTTTTGAGATAGAGAGCAGAAAAGGCTGGAAAAGGCGATGAAGAAATGGGCAATGGTAGGAAAATAATGGGTTTTTTTAAACAATAAACCATGACAACCTTTTCTAGTAGATCTTGGAAATACACATTTAAAACCGAGATTTAGCATAATATGTCCCCTTTAAGTCTTATGAAAAAATTATACTCAAATGAAATGTCTGAGAGGCCACATCCATAACACATTAAGTCAGATTGGATGACTTTATCTCCGGACCATAGATGTCCACTATGATGGATTCTTTTCCGATTTTCATTTAATGGAATAAAGGTACTTTACATCTACTTTTTAGCCAAAGCAGTCTCAAACTTAAACAACATATCCGCATCCATCTCTGTTGTTTACTATCACAGCTTTGACCGCGCGTGCACAGCGCTGTCGTCATCCGGTTACGTCCGCCCCTGAGCACCATAGATAGGGCTCTGGCCCGCCCATATCAGAATGAACCAATTGGAACTTTGCTCAGAATTTTCTGACATATTTAATGAGCTTAAATGGAGAGTGTCCAGACCAACAGGCGTAGCAAATTTAATTTGCCAGCGGCAGGTCTGGATTTCCAGGCTAGGAAGCAGGCACAATTAAGCCAAAATCTTGAAGTTCTTCTTTTTTTACATACTACTCCTCTTGCACTGTTGCAAGCAGAAATGCTAAAGTTCATGAAAAAGTGTCCTCCCTGAGGATGGTGTTCAGTGTTTCCCAGGTTGAGAATTGACTTGTGGCAGAGTGTGACGGCATGGCGCGTGATGGGCGGGTTCAGTAATAAATTAGTCAAACTATGGTTTATGAACCATCTGATAAACAATGAGTCAATGATGTTAAATAATTTTGGAAGGAATACTTATTTACATATTCAACAAACCAGACTTTGATCATGTCAAAATAAAAAAATATATTATGTAGGCCTATATATATTTTGTAATTGCGTTGGCCGTTTCTTTATTATTTTCCCTCTATTTACCTTAATCCGACTGTACCGGATGCATGAGGCACTTTAACACAAACTAACAATAAAAACACATGTAGCATTGGCTGCACCACGGTAGCAATCACACTGAACAATACATTTGATGATATTTTTCTTTATAATTTTGTTTTATATAAATAATCAAATATGGATTTTATCAACCTGGGCGGGTCTCAATCGCCTATGTGTGAGAAACACTGGTGTTCTATAACCTTTGTTAGCAATGTGCCATATTGTGATGCTGTTATTAGATCCCAAAGGAAACAACTAGAAAGGCCCCTGCCCTCCCAGGCAGTGGTGGAGACTCAGGGAGTGATATTAGCTGGTCCCATAGTAACTTGTTGACATGGTGACCAGAAAAACAGGATCCCAGCAGACTTTACAGAAAAAGTATTAATAGTGCAATAAGCAGCACAAAAATCGTCATTCAAACACTAAACATGTTGTTTTCTTAAACTACATATTCCCCTTTTGATATAAGTTATACATCTAAACCAGGGGTGCCCATTACATTGATCGCGATCGCCCGGCATTCTTAAAAAAAAATATATTAATTTTTTTTCTTTTTTTTTTACTGGCTCAATATAGGCTCATAATCTTTGAAGACCCCAAACAACTTTATTTAAAAAAATAAACAATTGACTGGCTCATTATAGGCCTCTAACCTTATTAGTAGGTAGGGGGGGCATACAGAGATCTGGCACCAGTACATTTTTGATATTTTTTAAATTACGTTGTTCGTGGCTACGAAGAGCAGGGGCCTATATTGAGATATACTGTATTAAAAAAAAAGAGAAAAAGACTTCACAGAGAGATTTTTTTAAACCTGTACATTTTTTCTTTCTGCTTTTTGGTAATTCTTTGTCCCCAAATTATTCCAGAAAATAGTACTAAATAGCTCACATAGGACACAGCTGATTTAGCCTTAGTATTCTTCTCAAAATGCACCAGATTGATAAATTTTACTTTAACCCATTGATGACGGCTGCTGCGCGATGCCACATTGTATCTCCTGCCTGTTGCTGCGTCGCGCAGCATTGTTACTTTATCTAATTTTCATGGCATGCGCAACATAGAATGCACCGTCATTGGTTCAAATACACATGAGGTGGGTTTTGTTGATTTTTTAAGACCACGTGACCACCCAAAAAATGTGTGGTTTGCCGAAAATCACGCCAATCAAAACATTTATAAATAAATAATAATAATAAAAATATGCCAGCTGTGTCGGCGATAGTGTATTACAGAACAGTTAGTGGCGTTCAGAGCGCAGAATCAAGGTCTACTATAGGCTACTGACGAAAATCACACAACACATTGCATCTATTTATTAACAATATTTATGAATTTAGGCTATATTTTGCTGCTTCAACTCAAATTCAGCCCAGCCAGGCGATAGTTAAGTTTCAGTTTTGTTTTCACCTGTGGTATACAGCCGTTTGGACCAGCTGATCGGCTCCCTACAGCAGGAGTCAGTCTGCGTTCCAGTTGTACTGGGAAGTCAGATTTATGGTGCCGGTCAGTGGCGTGCACAGACATTTTGGGGGGCAGGTGCTCAGTGCAAAAAAAAAAGGGCACAATATATTCTATCGATGAATGACCAAATCATTTTAAGGGTACGTGTACAAAGTCCCCCCCATGGCCTAATGACTTTTAATACCCAGCCACACAAAGTGTTTCTCAAAGGAATTTGGGAGACTGTGTTTGGGACCCTGGACCTTCTAGGGGGAAAAAATTGAACCTTTTAAAGTAAAATTCATCAATCTGGTGCACTTTGAGACGAAAGCTAAGGCTAAATCACCTGTGTCAATGTGGGCTATATAGTACTATTTTCTGGAATAATTTGGAGACACAGAATTACTAAAAAGCAGAAAGAAAAAATTAACATGTTTGGAAAAAAAACAGTCCGCTTCGGATTTTTTTAAATAACCCCTTATCCCAAATTCTCTCTTTGAAGTCTTTGAGGTAAATGGGCTTGTTTCCATTCAAAAAGGTGCAGTTTGGAAGATAAATGAATCGACTCGAGTACAGTTGAGGAGGTCAGGAACAATTCTTTATTTAAACAAAAAGCTCAACTGCGGTCAAGATTAGGGTTGTGGCCAGAACCCTGTGCCAATCAAAAAGTACTAAGTATCTGATTAAAGGATGAAGAGCTCCCAAAAAACCTGTCTCTCCCAAGCAACAGTGGGTTTTGTACCTCAAAAGGGGATGATCTGATTGGTCAAACATTCTTCCTGAAACCGGCCCTTACTCATTCTATTGGTGAGCCTTAATTATCTCTTTCCTGGTCATTCTGTATCTGACTCACGTGTAAAGCAACATACATTGGAATCTAAAAACGTGTAGCTATTGTCTTCAATTCAAACTATTTTTGCGTGTGCAGCATACCTTCATCCTGTTATGCTCAGAACTTCCTATGGAAAAGAACAATGTGCATCAGGACATACATCCTGTGAGGCACACACACACTCCAGTTAATGTTGGGAGAGGTAGAAAGGGCCTGTTCAGTTATCTACAACAGAAGATTTTGACACTTAATTAAACATTATTTCTTAGTTAAACAATTACCTTTAGAATATGTCATAAGGGCAGATACAACATCTTCTTTAGGCCCCTGATCTCCGTAAACTAATAATATCCTATTAAGGTAAATTCAAGATTACTGCAAGTCTTGTAACATAGAAATAACTTATGGTTGGGACAAAATAATATAATTAGCTTATATAGCTTCGTGACTGATTTAGTACCACCAACCCACTTTGCGTAGTTAAAATAAAATGTGTTGACAGCTTTTAAGATATTTCAATAACATTTGAGGAACAGTTCAACATTAAAATCTGAGCTTTAACAGGCCCTGAACAGTTAAAGCCACTACGAGTAAGTCGGCACGTTGGCGACACCTTTGAACAAAAGCAGTAGTATTTTAACGACGCCAGCTGTCGTGAAGCTGTTTTGTAGCTCGTGCAGGGAGTGTAAGATTCAAACTAGAAAATCTGGCGGAAGAATAAGAAGAAGAAGAATAAGTATGGTGGAGAGTAATAATTACGGGTCCCCAGTTGACACTGGGGACCCGTACTTAATAATCAGGAAGCAATATGGTGCGTGTCCGTGTGTTGAAACTGTGGAGGGCACCGGACTCTTTTCGGCTCTGTGAGTCTATGGGTGACACAGCATCAACTAATGGCAGTAAGTGCTAAACACACCTGATTGCAATGAGTTGATGCATTGCCACCTCTCACGGAGCTGAACGAGTCCGTGTCCTCACACCAAGCGAATGAACGAGTGATGGCAGTTAGTTAGTATGGATCACGATGAGGTAATGTGTTTATGTTGTAAATAATGACTATTTCAGATAAATAATGGTCATCTGATGATGCTGGTGAGGCAAAGTAAACTTTGTTTTAGTAGGCTACCGCTCATTCATTTAGGAGTAAACACTGCAGTCTAGGTTCGCTGCGTGAAATTGTGTATACGTTGCTTGGCAACGCCCTCCCGCCCGCCTATCACTCTCCCTTTCAGCTTTTCTTCATTGCATTTTCTTTTTTTTCTTTGATGGTTCAGCCCCGTTATCAGTCATTATGAACAAACAACTTTCTCAAACAAGGCTCCCGCTCCCCTTCCCTCACCTGGAGCCATAGGCTTCTCAAATCGCGTTCCTGCGCCGCACTGAAATCTGCGACCAATACCGATATGTGACCATAGAGCATGCACGCGTGAACTGAAAATCGGACTAGGTGTACGACCAGATCAAATGCAGTAATAAAAACTATTTAAAAACGTCTTTCTTTGCACTGATGGTCTGGTTTCCTGTTAAAGGTAATTTATGATTATGAGAGGAAACATGAGGCTGTTTAAAAGATATTTAAATGTTACTCGTAGCCGCTTTAACATGACTCTGGTCTTGACTCTGACCTTTCATCTTCATCTTCCTCCTTGCTGCTGGTGGATGCTTTCATCCAGGAGAGCAGAGAGCTGCTCCCCTGGGCTGCCTGCTGTAGCTCCCTTTCTTTTTCCTTTTTTAATCTCTCCCTTTCTAGGCATTATACGGCAATTTGTAAATAAAAAGAGACCAACCATATAAAATAAGACTGCTTGGTTACATTACAACCAGGCACAAGGCTACTTTTTCTGCAGGCAATTGGGAATTGCCTGTTTGTAATTTAGCAAATAATTTACTGCATGTGTTAATTATATAGCCTAAAGTAAACCTAAACAACACTAAATATAGCAGATCTGCAGGTTATATCAAATCATTTCTTGCTGATTATAGCCTCTCTGATCCATACAGGTTTTTATACCCCACAGGAAGAGAATACTCATTCTTTTCACATGTCCACCACACTTACACCCGAATTGATTATTTTTTTGTCGATAACTCATTGATGCCAGACCTAAAGTCATGCAGTTATGAAAGTATTGTGATCTCAGATCATGCTCCTCTGCTCCTTCAACTGGCTTTCTCTGACGTTGAGTATACAAGAAGGCAGTGGAGACTGGATCCATTGTTGCTCACAGATGAGAGTTTTCTTTCACACATTTCTACACATATTAAAACTTTTTTGAGTATAAATAAAACACCAGATGTGTCCAATGCAACAATTTGGGAAGCCCTGAAAGCCTATTTGAGAGGTGAAATTATATCTTTTGCAGCATACAAAAATAAGTGTACAAAACAGAAACAAACTGAAATAGCTGATCAGATTCTGAACATAGACAGACAATGTGCTAATTCACCTTCACCTGAACTTTACAAAGAACGTTTAAAACTTCAGACAGAATTCAACCTTCTTTCCTCTCGTGAAGTTGCTGACCAGTTGCTTAGGAGCAGAAGTACTTTTTACGAGCATGGTGACAAGATTGGTAAACTCCTGGCCAATCAACTGCGCGGATTTAGAGCGAAGCAACTCATCCCTGGAATACGGACAGACAGTGGGTGTACAACATCAGATCAGAAATTGATAAACGAAAAGTTCAAAACATTCTATTCAAATTTGTATAGTTCTGATTGTACAGTAGACGTAACGGTGATGGAAACCTTTTTCAGTAACCTAAACATGCCTTCCCTCTCTCAAGACCGGAGACATAGCCTTGAGGCACCTATTACTCAGAAGGAAATTATTGCAGCAATAACATCTATGCAATCAGGCAAATCTCCTGGTCCAGACGGACTTCCATCTGACTTTTTTAAGAAATTTTCAGCCGAATTGTCGCCTTTTTTATGTTCAGTATTCTCAGACTCATTTGACTCAGGTAAACTCCCGCCTTCGTTCTACCAGGCCTGTATTTCCCTATTGTTAAAAAAGGATAAAGATCCTCTAGAATGTGCATCATACCGACCAATTTCACTATTAAATACGGATGTGAAGATACTTGCTAAAATTCTCGCCCATAGATTGGAGGATGCTCTCCCCTCTATCATATCCCCCGACCAAACTGGGTTTATAAAGGGACGCCAATCATTTTATAATATCCGCCGGCTAATGAACATTTTATATTCCCCCAGAAATATTGAATCAGAATGCCTCGCTTCTATGGATGTTGAAAAAGCATTTGATAGAGTAGAATGGAATTATTTGTTTTTCACCCTTGAAAAATTCGGTTTGGGTCCTGTTTTCACTTCTTGGGTTAAATTATTATATGCATGCCCTTCTGCCTCAGTATTAACAAACAGCCGTTACTCAAGTAGTTTTGATCTGCACCGTGGGACCCGGCAGGGTTGTCCTTTGAGCCCGCTCCTTTTTGCTATTGCAATCGAACCACTTGCGATTGCCATTCGCGGTAACAAACAGATTCAGGGGATATGGAGAGGAGGAAATGAACATAAGGTATCATTATACGCCGGTGACTTACTTTTGTTTGTCGCCAAGCCAGCCACCTCTTTACCGGAGGCACTCTCTGTTTTGGAGGTCTTTAGTCAGTTTTCTGGCTATAAACTTAACTTGAGTAAGAGCGAACTCTTTCCGATTAATAAAGAAGCTCTTAAACTTGATTATACAGCTCTCCCACTCAAAGTGGTGACAGATCATCTGAGTAACCTTGGGGTATGTTTTACCAGAAATTTTAAAAACCTATTTAAATCGAACTTCCTCAAATTATTGGATCAGGCGAAGCAAATATTATTGAAGTGGTCTCCTCTGGCCTTCTCTCTCATAGGTAGAATAAACTCAATTAAAATGACATTACTCCCAAAGTTCCTATATCTATTCCAATGTCTCCCCATCTTTCTCCCCAAATCCTTTTTTCAGGGCCTTGACTCTTTAATGATAAATTATATTTGGAATGGTAAACACCCTCGGTTACGGAAAGCTTTTCTTCAAAGACCCAAACAAACAGGTGGAATGGCCCTCCCTAATTTCCAATACTATTACTGGGCTGCTAATATCCGTTCTTTAGTGTACTGGGTGCATTTTCACCTTGACGACTCAGCCCCAGTCTGGGTAACAATGGAATCGAGCGCTGTTAGCCCATTTTCTCTATCTGCCCTCTTAAGTGCCGCACTTCCACTCTCTTCGGCTATTCCCAACAGTAGTCCCGTGATTAAGCACTCCCTTCGAATCTGGACCCAATTTAGGAAGAATTTTGGAATGCAGAATTTTTCACTTTTCAGCCCAATTGCAGCTAATCACTTGTTTACTCCCTCGACGGTGGATGGTGCATTCAAGATCTGGCATAAAAAAGGCTTAAAATGCATCGGTGATTTATTTATTAATGATCTATTTGCTAGTTTTTCTCAATTGACAAAAAACTTTGGTATCGAAAAGACAAATTTTTTCCGATTTCTGCAAATCAGGCATTTTACGCAGAAGTTAATTCCCCAATTCCCTTATAAACCGCCAGCCAATCATGTTGATTTGTTTCTTTCTGTAAACCCCACATTAAAAGGCTCAATTTCTGTGTTTTTCAACCTTATTTCGAAGTTGCATAGCCCCTCATTAGCAGCTATAAGAACCCTGTGGGAGCAAGACCTAGGTTCTGCCTTCACAGATCACATGTGGGATTCAGTCCTGGATCGGATACACTCTACCTCCATGTGCGCCCGACATGCTCTTGTGCAATTTAAAGTAGTACATCGTATCCACATATCTAAAACTAAATTAGCCCGTATGTTCCCCGATGTAGACCCGACCTGTGATAGCTGTAAGAGCGCACCGGCATCACTCTTTCACATGTACTGGTTGTGTCCCACCTTGACTGAGTTCTGGACATCAGTTTTTCAAACAATTTCTGAAGTACTTCAGCATCAAATTAAGCCGAACCCTTTCACTGCAATTTTTGGCATTGCACCAAATCCGGGCTTACCTAAAGTGAAGCTGAGAGTACTGGCCTTCACCTCACTACTTGCTCGCAGGGCTATCCTACTCAAGTGGAAAGATCCTGCTCCTCCTTCCCACTCACATTGGATTCGAGACATTATGGCATGTATGAATTTAGAGAAAATACATTACACTACCCAGGGATCCGAGAATAAATTTGACCGAATTTGGCGCCCCTTCCTAAATTATTTAAAAAAAACAATAACTATAGAAGAGTAGCTCCCCCCCCCCTTTTTATTTGATTTCATTTGATTTCTTTATGTGTTTTTGTTTAGTTTTTTTCATATTGATTGTTTATTTCTATTTCTGAAGTGTATATTTCGTGTTGTTGGGTGTGAGGGTGGGATGTGGGTGGGGTATGTTCGGGGAAAAAAAGGGGGAAAAATTTGTACTAATTGTGCTACAATTTCTGTGTTACGAACATTTAATAAAAAAACCTTTGAAAGAACAACACTAAATATTCAGCATACTGATAGATTCACATGCTGTACCAATGACAAACTCCGCCAACATTAGTTGTGTTCATCACGTCATATCTATTTTTTTTTGGGCTAGCAGGACAGTCGGCTAATTTATGTTCAGCTGTGTGGCGCTGCATGATAGAGGCTACTTTATAACAGAGACAAATAAATGCAAGTTATAGCTTGGCAACTGAGGCTTATGGAGCAAACAATACACTCTTGACTCCATTTATGTATGCGTTACCTCGCTGGTGGGGCAGGGCAGGCCGGGGAGTAGCTGTGTGTGTGCAGCAGCTGTGAACTGCTGCGGCAACGTGCCTCCGTTTGTGTCCACTCTGCGCGTTCATGTTGACAAAGGAAGTGTGTGAGGAGGAGGGGGGGGGGCATATTTATTGGGGCATTATTGTCAAACGGTTTTAATCGTTGAGCATTTATAGATAACTTTGGCATGGGCCACATACACTGTGGGGGAAAAAAAAATACGAACTTTCAGATTTATTTTTAATTTTTTCAAAAGGGCCAGGGGAAAAGGGCAGGTGCTTCAGCACCACTTCAGGTCTACCTGTGCACGCCACTGGTGCCAGTGATAACTGAACTAAATAATAAAATAAAGCTATCTTCTCCTTCCTATATCTGTCTATCTTTATCCTCGACTGCACACTCAGTCACTACTATCCATGCTAAAAGGAAGCAGGATTATAACCTCGTTTAGCACATTATTTTTAAATTTTTTATATTATTTATTCTTTTTTTTCTCCCCCATCTAATTTTGACGATTTTTAGAAAAATGTGTTGGTTTGTAAGCGCTGTTTAAATAAAACCTGTGAACCTTAACTTTTAAATGTATTTTATTTCATGTTTCTATGTGCTACACAGGCTTAGATATTAAGGTTTTGGTAGACTTTACAATTCATACTATTTTTTCAGAAAACCCTCAGGCATTAAGGACATGCATCCTAGATTGCCATAGTCATCAATGGGTTAAAAGTTTCAAATTCTTCTTCCGGGGGAACATGCCCCCGGACCCCACTAAAAGGCCTTGAGTATTACCTGAAAATGATTTGTTTATTAATCAAAAGAAATATTACACGTTTTGTGTTGTAAGACAGACTCTCAGGGGGCCTACGAAACCTCTCAGCCCCAGGGCCTAATATGTTTTGCATTTTTATAGTAGGTAGATCCTCTTGACTTGGTCATTATAAAAATAGCTCACAAGCTGAAAACTTGTGGGCACCCCTGATCTAAACAATCCTTATTCTCAGTTGCCATGAATTATAATTCAGATTTTCTTTTTTCTACTCCCCTCAGTAAGTACCAGCTAAAATTTAAGAAGAGGAGTCCGAACTGGAGCATGGCGTGTGATAATATGCAACACAGGTCATGTGACTTGACAGCATTCAACCTGCACTACCTGGGCATCTACGTGCTCCGTGTGCGGGCCAACACAGAGGAATGTCACTCCCACTGGGTGCAGAAGGAGTTCTGCCCTGATACGGATGGTGAGAGATAGGGGAGAGCTGAAGACATGCATAATGTAGTGGTTACAGGTCATTCAGACTCATTTTGCTTTTAGAAATTATCTGAAATTAATAATACTTAAATCATTTATTGAAGTTATAAGTCGGGGCACCACTATTTACTTAAGAATAGAAAAATAATAGCAAATTTGTGGGTGGGTGGTGGGGGTGTGGGCCAGCAACAGTGGAACCAAAATACTACAAAAACAAGACAGGAGTGAGGAAACTACAAAAATGGTGGACAATCTCATGGGATTGGAAGTCGCACTTGACTTTGAGATGGTCTTTTACCAGTGGGAGAGAGTCACGTGCAAAAACTCTATTGCCTCGTCTCAAATTGAACACAAGGAAGAAATCATAAAACCAAAATGCAGGAGACTTGATTTCCCTGCGTTCTTTAACTTTACAATTTCAGCCAACATTCATGTAGCCTATTCGTTAAGACAACGGGAGTGTAACGTGTGTGAAAGTGTATGTGAGAGAGAGACGGAAGAAAGAAAGAGAAAGCGAGCACATGAGCAACCAGCGGTGCTCGGAATGTAAACAAAAGCACAACTCAATTCAGTTAAATGCCTTCTCTGATGGAGCCACATGACTAGGAGTGTACATCATAGTAATAATAAAGAATTAAGGAGGACAATCTTAGTCAAATAATGTGTCAGTTGTATCTCAATTAATCTAATAAATTAATTTTATCATTTTATAAATAAAATGTCAGAAAATCAAAGAGATTTAGTGACGAAAAAGAAAAACAGCAAACCCTTTGTAGAGTTGATCTGTTTCTTGAGAAATTAAATCTTGATCTCATTTCTGCTTGAACAATTATTGAAACAATATCAAACAATATAATTTCTCAAATAAAAGTAGCCAAATCCTTTTCTGTAGATTGATTTATGATCTGATTGATTTCTCTCAGTTCCTCCATATTGGCTCCAAAACAAAGCCTAACGAATCTCTCTCCTGCTAGCTGCTGTGGGTCCTCCTACCAACGTGGAGCTTTCACCTTCTGGAAGTGACCTGGACCTCTTATTCTGGGACCCTGTGACCAGCACCAACAGCTCTATGAAGGAGTTTCTCCCCAAGCTCTACTACCACATCCTGTACTGGGAACACTCTGAAGACACACAGGTAGAGAGCATTAGTCCATTCATCGAACCATTCTTTTCTTTTTAGGCAACATTCCTATAATAATTAATAACCATAACCTCCATTAATCTTTCAGTCTTTTACTCAAGCATTTTCTGTAAGATTACTTACGACCAGAAATTTCAAAATTAAAAAAACAAGGTGAACATAAACTCCCACATATCCTCACGATCCGTACTGTAACGAAGTACTTGTGGAGTTTCAGAGGTGCTATTACCCGTTTAGGAATGGAACTCCATGTATCTTCTGCTAAAGAGAAGCCCAGGTTCTTTTCCCATTCTGCTTTGATCTTGTCCATAGGGGCGTGTATTAGATGCAACATCCTGCAGGCAAGGCAGTGACAATTCTCTTTTGAGATGGGTTTGAAGAAAGAACAATATCCACTAGGGCTGGGCGGTATGGACCAAATCTTATATCACGGTATAGGTAACTTTATATCACGGTATGGATATATATCACGGTATAATATTTTTCCTTTAAATTCAATGGATTAAAATAATCGTGCTGTACTTTAATCACATTAGATTATTTTCATCTTTTGCTTGGAACTTTCCATACAAAAGAGAAATCCAAATACCTCAACCGTTCCACTTGTCCTCTTTGGTCCCTCCCCTATGGTCCCTCCTGTCTTAATCCGGCCGTTTTTCACCATGAGGTGCAGGGTTTTTGGTAACCACGTTTCAAAGAATTCTTCGGCGTTGGCCCCCTCGGTGCGTTCCGGCAGGTTGACGATCTTTATGTTGTTACGTCTGGACCGGTTCTCCTGATCATCCAGCCTTTTGACAGCCTCGCTCAGCCGCGCCTTGGCGCGCCCAAGTTTAGCTAGCAACTGGGTTACCGCATCGGAAATCCTCTTCTCTGCGGCGTCCACCCTCTTCTCGACAACTTTGACACCTTTACACATCGAGCTCACTGATTTGGCAATCTGGTCTCCAAGGCGCTTGGAAACACTCCTTCACTTATCTTAGTGGCTAAGCTATCTACTTCATCTCCGAGAAAGTTGCTTGCGGGTGAATTATATCATTATGAATCCAGGCGAACGTGAGGAAATGAGATAAAAAATAAATGAATAAATAAAAAAAGCATCCACCGCGACCCTGCGTTAAATCCCAGTCGGCGAACTTCCGTGAAAGGCAGATGAAGGAAATAAGTCCAAAGATCCTTAATATGTTCACCACAACTTCACGTGAATTCGTCATAGGAACTCAGCTATACCGTAGGGCTGGCCCGAATGCCATTTTTCAGGCTTCGAATATTCGTTGTTTTTTCCGAGCGAATATTCGTTCCAGAAAAACACACCATCAAACCAACATTAATAATGCCAATGTAGGGGCGCTCCGGTGGCGTGGTGGGTGGAGCGTGTGCCGTGTTGGCTTCGGGCCTTCGTTGCAGTGGTCGCGGTTTCGGGTCCGATCCGTGGACCTTTGCTGCGGGTCGTCCCCCTTCTCGCTCTGTCTCTCCATTTCAACTCATGCTGTCAAATAAAGCTTGAAAATGCAACAAAAATTAAGAAAAAAAATAATAATGCCAATGTACTCACTGAAACCGAGTGTGTGAGCTGAGACAGCAAGCTGCGTAGTTTGTTGATGCTTTAATAACTTTCGAATGGTAGTAAAGTCGAGTTCCTTACTTTTTCCCCGTGGAGGCGAACAGCTGTTTTTCCATTCCAAATCACCTCTGCGCCATCGTAACCCGTACAGGAGCTTATCAATTCATCCAGGAACGTGCATCTTTTCGGCGATTTATAAATCCATACAAAGATCCAATATTGATAGTGTTTTGTGTCCATATTATATCCATTATTGACCGCCTATTCCCTTGATGCAAGCAAGTCATGGTTGATGATGGCTGAATAGCAGCGCTGAATGTAAACAAACAGCTGAGCTAAGCTAACGTTAGCATTACGTCAAGCATTACATTTCCTTCCGAAATCGCTAATGTTGTGGTAGCCTATAGAGTTATTAGGAACACAATCTATTCTTCCTCCATCTCTCTCTCCCTCCTGCGCTTGGTGCCGCTTTTATTTCGCCTCACTCTGGTAACATCACGCAGCCTACTACAGCTGATATCACTGGTTGCGCTTTGAAAGGTCAGCGGCCAACTAGGTCAGAGTTCAAATAATTCGATAATATATTTTAAATGAACGTCTAATTTGTATTTTACAATTGTTTTATAACTTGTGTATCCAAATATTATTTGCTGACAAAATATACTGCAGTTTGAGCTACCTTTGCAAAAAAAAATTTAAAAAACGAATATTCCGAATACTGAATTGAGCTCCGAATACTAATTTGACAAACGAATACTCGGATATACCGGCATGTTCCGCAATACTATGGAATCCCTACTAGGTCAAATTTAGGTGACACTACTGTCAAACATAGGTGACGTTGCGAAAGTGTGAGGAGGGGAGAGGAGTGCACTGCAAAAACATTGATTTTGAGACTTATTATTAAGGTAAAAGCATGGCTTGTAAAAATAGTGTTGAATAAAATAGAGTTGATAAGCAAATAAAACATAAAAAAAATGGGAAAATTATCACACTATTTTAAAATTATTTAATTGTATGCATACTTTTACAGTTACAGACAAGTGCCTAAATGAAGTTTAGATTTAAAAGTCATATTTCTTCTTTAAAAAAAAGCAGTAGAGAAGCAGTGTCTTTGTTTTGGCGATAAGTTGTTTAAATCTCTCAGAAATCTCTTCATAATAAGATATATATATATATATAAATTTGAAGTATTTGTGTGTTTTATTTAAATCAGCGGTACACCATTTAATTTGAGAGGGTAGAAATTAATTTGTCGCTTAATATTGTATCTTGATATCAATTGCAATATCGTATCGTATCATACTCAAAATTTAATATCGTTACATCCCTACGCGTGACCGTCTTGTTGGGGAGGCTACGCGCTCCAGGGCACATTTCCCACAGTGGATGCTGCACGTGTCCGCAGTGCCCACATTTCCTACCGCACGCATGGTTCATGCGCCGTAGTTGGGGGTAAAGCCGCCCCGGCGCTGCCCAATTCGCTGGCTCTCCCCGCAGGGAGAAGCTCCAGTGATGCCCGGCGCAGTCCCCCTCTCGGCCGAGTGGATTTACGAGTGGCCACCCTCGCTAGCAAGGAATCCATTAAGTTTAGTTTTTAGGGATTCAATTCATTCATCGTCCTGAAAACCCACACTTCCCAGAACTACACAGGTGTCACTCTACAGGTTACATTTACTGCTGCTATAAGCATAGTAAGAGATGGAACGATATTAGGGCAATCACGCTATTTTCTTCTCTCTTTTTTAACCTTTTATTTCACAGTCTCATGACATGATAAAAAAAAACTCATTTACTAGGGGAGCTGGCCTAAATAGCAGCTTAAGCTTATTGTTTAGCCTGTTAATTTCTTCAAACCTTTAGTGTTAAGATTTAGGGCTGTAACGATACAAAAACTCACGATTCACAATTTTTTACGCACGATTCAATACATACAACGATTTTTTTAAATTGAAAATTGTTGTTTTTATAAGGAGGTGTTTATTTCCTTGGCTCTTGTTATGTCAGTGCCCTCTGCTAGACAAGTGTGGAATTCCTTCCTTGTTTTTTTGGCTGCCCCCTAGCGGCTGGAGTGAGCATTTTGGTTATTTCTTTAAAAAATCAGAACTCCTCACAGGAATGGGCTAGAGCAGTGGTTCCCAACCTTTTTGACTTGTGTAGTACCCCCTAAAGCTGGTTGCCATGTTAAAAGTACCCCATCGTGCATGTGTGATTTTTCGCCTTAATTTGTATTTATAATAAACTCTTTGTATTCGTATCTAATCTAGCTGCCCATTACATTAAAACCATTTGAACAAATATCCCTTGATACAAACACATTTTGCAAAGTCATAAGCCATGAAAAAGGTGACATGACCTAAACTAAACTCCTGTAGGGTGGCCTGGGGGTATCTCCTTCAGAAGATTTTTTTGTGATTTGAACATGTAATAGAAGCCATTTTGGTGTATTTTTTGTGAAGAGACTAAAGGAAAAGACAACATTCGTTTCAGTTCAAAAGTGTGTGTGTATTTACCAAGAAAAATTCTAATAAACTGCTCAGAAAATTGTGAAATGACAAAAACCAGCTTGTTGATAAAAACATGTTTAGAAAACGAGTGAGGGAAAACAGGCATCAATAATAACATGGAGCCTCATCTTAATCACACCAAAGTCCCTTACAATAAACTATTAAGATTGTGGCAAAAAGGATTTTCATTATCATTGCCACACAATGACCATCATTCAAACACATAGAAATAGCCAACACCACTCTCTAGTTACACAGAGTTTCTCTCGTGCAGTGACTGTCCACGAATCGCGGCAGTTAATTAGCGTGCATATCAATGCAAACGGCCGAATAAAACAACAAAGCAAGCACTGCGTATTTATTTAAAAAAGTGATTCACATAAAGTAAGTAGGCACATTAACACGGTAAAATAATAATACAGGAGAGAGGAAAAAAGTCAACTTCCCTGCAGAGGCTCTGACTGACTGATGTCACCGCCCCTCAAAGACAAATACAGGTTCTGATTGGCCAAATGACCGTCAACGCACATATGATAGGAGCTACCATCTGTCACTCATAGTCAGTCACTATGGTCACTCCGCACACACACACACACACACAGCCTCTATTCAGTCTTTGCCTATTACGTGCATGCATAGTGGCCTAGTACAATCAACACGGGGAAGGAACTGTTACTCGTGGATGCGCAAATTAAATACAAAATATTATTATTAATATAAAAATATTTTTCTCATGTGGAAATAGCCTTTATTGTAGGCAAATGTCTTATCTTTCTGTGTACCCCCTGCAATACCCGTACGTACCCCTAGGGGTACGCGTACCCCCGGTTGGGAATCACTGGGCTAGAGACTTACTTTTTTTTTGACATACTCATGAATTGATGATCTACAAGTCTGGCCCGCGGGTCGTATGTTTGACACCCCTGATTTAGTATTTCAAAATTTAAAAAAAAACTATCAGGTCGTAAAGGTGAGGATGTGCTGAACAAAAAGATACCAAACTTTGAATGGCATGATAATCATTTCTTACTGTAGTTTAGTAAGGATGAATCAAAAAATGCACAAACGGCCAAAATAGCCCCGGACCTCAGAGCATTAAGCTGTATTGACTCCCAGGTGCTCTCGTGGTTGGCTAGCATCTTGGATTTGCTCACAACAATATCAGACTGTGCTTTAACTGAGCCAACACTAGGGTTGCAAAATTCCGGGAATTTTCAAAGTTGGAAACTTTCCATGGGAATTAACGGGAATTTATGGGAATTAACGGGAATTTTGGGAATTAACGGGAATAAACGGGAATTTACTAAATTTAAAGCAACCCAAATGCACTAAATTCTCTTAACTATGTTATTTCAGTCCAGGCAAACGTTCTAGACTGTAAAAAGCAGTTTTTTCAACTAAGTTTTAATATAATTATGAACATTTAATATCAAATCAGATTTTTTTTTTAAGTTTATTGAGATACCCAACTTGATATCATATATTGAGTTTTACTAGACCAGGTTTACAGAGGCTTAAACTGTGATTTTAAATATAGTTGGGGACAATATATTTTAGCATAATCTTGACTAAAACAACCAGATGTCATGCAATTACACTTGGCAAATTGCACATAGCACACATCCTACTGCAGGGGTACTGAGGCCACGCCCCCTACATGCACTGTGCATTCCTCCATCACATGGGGGGCAATTGACTTTATTTATTGAATGGGTTGGGTCAGACAGATGAGTAATATTTTACTCAACTTTCATCTTTTTGTTGTTCAGGGAAATTATTGATTGTTCATAAAATAATCAAAACTTGATAAAGTTCTTCTTACAAATAAATCTGTTTAAATGTAATGTTTTTTAATTGTATTATTTTGCATAGATTTCTGCCTATGACCAAACATAATGTTTAAATGTTTAGATTTATTTTTGGATATGAAAAAAAGAAAATTAATTACCGCCATTTAGTTAATTCCTATCATTTCCAATTTTGAATATTCCCAAAATTCCCGAGCGAAAGTTCCCGTGGAAAGTTTCCGGAAAGTTTCCGGTAATTTACCGGAAACTTTCCACCCCTTTGCAACCCTAGCCAACACTCTTACTTATTGCTACCAAGTCTGTTTGGATAGCTTTTCATTTTTCCTCTGTGCCAATCCCCATTGCTTGAAGTTGATGGAAGCGTGACACAAGGTAGCCATGTTGCTTCTCTAGCACTGCGTCCGCCAGGGCCTCCTTTTCAGGTTTCCCTCTGGTTACCAGGCTTTTCAGTTGAATCAGCCATTGCTTCTTACAGACTGCTCTACGACGTCGTATGACCAAAAAAAAAGTTATTGAGAGAACTTTTTCTTTATAAAATAAAGAAATTTGAAATATTGGGTTGCGCTAAGGGATCTATGCTGCCATCTTGACCAGCTGGTGAGGTGACTCCACAGCGGTATACTTTGAAATTGGTTTTCATCCCTTGCCTAGTTGAATGTTCCTTCAATATTTATTTTCAGCAATAGTTTTACAGGTGTCCCTTGGCAGATAGGTTTGGCTGATGAATGAATGCAATAAAAGTAGCCTGCCAAAAGTTCTCACCTCTCCTATCTGTGTCCTCCAGGCCTTAAGAAACCACTCGGTAAACAGCAGTGCCAACCTGGTGACCTTACCAAACACAAAGGCCTGGACATGGTACTGTGTCAGCATCCAGTCACGCTCTGACTTCTACAACAAGAGCAGCAGATTCACCTCCCCCTACTGCAGACAGACCCAGGGTAACTAATCCAATGACTTTGCTTTCTGTAGCTTTAGATCACAAATAGTAGTGGGCTTCACCGTATGACATCCTCTCCCCTTAGACCAGGGGTGTCAAACTCATTTTGGTTGAGGGCCACATACAGCCTCTCTGATATCAAGTGGGCCGGACCAGTAAAATAATGGCAAAATAACGTACATATGTCAACTCCAAAACTTCAGTTTTGTTTTCAGTACTATGCTTTATCACTCAGCCTACATTTGTAACCTACATTACAATAGCAGCAACATTTTATTTATTTTTTTGCTCAAAGATGCCAATACGCACTAATGAAATAAACAACTGTTGATTTGAGTACAACAATACAACAGACACTGACCTTACAGTTATGCAATTTTGTTTGCTATGTACAGGGACACATTTTGTGCAAACATGCAGACAGTACAAAATACAATTAAATAAAAGTGCAACTTCTACTGTTTTGATTTATTTTTAAATACAGAGGTTAGTGGTTGTTTTGGAATACGTTTTTCGCAATTTAAAACATAAAAATAAAGCAGAATTTAGGAAATACATCTTGTAGGCCAACACTAGCATGCTCCTGCTCGTTTCGCGTGCGCAGAGCCGCAGACACACGCGCTTGCTAGTTGGCCTACATTAATTGTTCAGCACTAAAAATAATAATGATATTTTTTTGGTTTTTACTTTGCCATAAAGCACTAGAGGAAACATTAATAGCGGTGAAACAAGATTGCCATTTACCATTTTCCACGTTGCTAAAATGTGCTTTTTTAAATTTTGGCTGCCCCCTGGCTGCTGGAGTGAGCATTTTGGTTATTTCTTTAAAAATTCATAACTCCTCACAGTAATGGGCTAGAGACTTACTTTTTAAATTTATTTTAAATGCTCAGAAATGTGTGCTCTACAAGTCGCGGGACAGATTAAATCATCTCGCGGGCCGTATGTTTGACACCACTGACTTAGACCCTTAGCTCGACTGAGAAAAAACTCACAGAAGAAAAACTCTTTAACGGGAAAAAACATTGAGACATCTCAGGGAGAGTGACAAAGGAAGGGATCCCTCTCCCTGGACGGACATACATCAAATAGTTGTCACACGTACAGAACAATAGAAAAGTAGTACAATCTAGTGTTGTAGTCGAGACAACCTAAACCGAGACCGGAGTGTACCGAGACCGACGCAAGACCAAGACTTTGAGAAGTCCAGACCATGACAAGGCAGAGACCCGTCTGGAGTACTATAACACAGTACAGTGACACATGGACAGAAATGTTTCCATGCAGATATCGGTACTATCTGGGTGGGCAAATTCTAGTTGTAATTTTTGATGTACTTTATATCCCTAGAAGAGGTTTTGATATTATTTGTAGCTTTTTAGTGGTTATCCCCTCTTAAAGTAAAGGCTACTGTAATGGAGGCCAGACACTGCTGGGGTCGTATTACAGAGACTTCCTAACTCACAATTCCTATCTTAACTGTTTGGTAACCATGTTAATTAGAGTTAGGACCTGATTTAGGAAAATAGCCATTACAGATGAACAGTTCCTAAATCAATGTTCCTATCTTAAGTCAAGATAGGAAAAGTGTATTACAGAAGCATCCTAACTGCCCAGAATCTTTTAAAGATATTTTTGGGGCATTTTTATGCTTTATTGATAGTGCAGAGAGACAGAGGTGAAATGGGGCAGAGAGGGGGTGACATGCAGAGAACGACTGTGGGCGGGAATCGAACCCGGGTCTGCCGCTGGGCCCGGCCCGGGAGGGGGAAGCCTTACCGACTGAGCTAAAGGCGCCCCCAACTGCCCAGAATCTTAAATAATTTCTTCTAACTTTAGGATAACCCTTCAGCCAGCCTAACTTTTCAGTTAGACCCAGACTAGCTGTGTTTTCTTTTTTTAAACCAAGTCAATGGAGACACAGTTAATGTATTTACTGAAAGGCTATTGAATGACTTGAAATTACTCTTAAAAAAAAAAGATAAAAAATTGTTGGAGACAAAACTTCCTTCACCCTCTCCACAGATGTCACCAACAGCTCAAACTTGTCTTTTTTAAAGGCAAAGGCCTTTTCTGCTACATAAGAAAAGGTAGCTGTCAGCCTACACAATACTGTCAGGCTGGGCTGAGAGTCAGTTGAGATAGAACACTGTCGGTTGCTATGCAACAGACAGAAATGCTGCAAACTGACGTTGATGGAGAGCAACATGATGTCGCGCTACGCCTCAGAGTTCCTGGAGCTGGAGAAGATCGGCTCTGAATAGGATTACATTTTTAACTTATGAAACTTTGCCAGTTGATTACTAACATTAAAACAATAATTTTTTATACCACAATTTTTCCAGGAATGTTTGAATAAATATGATCGGAGCGCAGTTTTATTGAATGCTTTGATTAAATACAGTTGTTTAAACTCGGTGTGATCCTTGACTCATACAAACACATAGGGCCGGTTTCGGAGACAAGGCTTAAGCCTAGTCCCAGACTAAAATGCTGTTTGAGCTGGCTTAACTGAAATTCACTTGCACAGACGAAGGGCCGGTTTCACAGACAAGGCTTAAGCCTAGTCCGAGACTAAAATGCCTGTTGAGCTGGATTAATTCAAAGCCACTTGTACAGACTGAGTTTAAAATAGTCCTAGATTAAAGCTATTCTGGATTAAACAAATCCAATTGCAAGACTGTCGACTAGAGCTACTCTAGGTCTAAATTTGAGTTTAAATTAATCCTCCAAGGAGGCAGGTTTAACTTCAGTTTAGTGGTGTTTGTGAGAGAGCATGGACTATTTGGAATATCTAAATGAAGACCAACTCCCACTGCAGAGGCCAGCCAGAAGAGTACTTGTGGATAGGTCTTATTAACATTTATTTGATGGACTTACATTTCGAGACCGCTTTCAATATGGAAAATGCACTGGAAATAACAACTTTGCTTGAGCTTATTAGAAGGATGCATTTAAATTGAAGATGTATTCAGCACAATACAATGAGTGTCTAAAACAATTCTGTTTTCAAATGTGGTTGTTGTGATTTAAAATACTGACACACATGAATAACAAAATGACAAAACACAACATGAACACCTTCTATTTTCTACTTATATCTTCACTGTGATTAGTAATCACAATTGTCTCAGTACTGTATCTTGTTTGAATCATAGCTCTCTCTTCCAACTTCATGTCATACAGTTTACGCTCTCTGGACTTTCTTTCCACCTCTGTCCCCAGAACCCGTACTGAGTTTGGGAAGAGGGCTTTCATGTACTCTGCTCCCACCGCCTGGAACACTATTAAAAAAACACTCAAATTGCAGGAACTCATCACTAAGAATGATTTTTAAAACTTTTCTCATTGCCTCAAAATTGTTGTTCTTCTTCGCCTTCTGGAATGTATTTGTCTCTGTTTTCTCATGTCTGTGCTTTCTTCTTATGTTTGTCTTATATTTCATTCATTCTAACTGGTGCCATTTTCTACCAGGCCTTGCTCGGAAAAGAGGTCATTTTGCCTAAAGGAATTTTGCCTGGTAAAATAAAGGTTAAATAATGTCCAATTCCACCTGTAGAATTTTAATTTTCATGTCATACTTCCTTCAGATATTGCATTTTCTGTTCATGGAATTCTCGGGCTAACTTTCATGCAACGTCATTTTTTGTCCTTTGTTGAAAGGTTGTGGCAAGCTCTTCTTTAAGGCGAGATTCGGGTTTTTCCACAGTCTATCAGTGCAGATATCATTAAATATAATGTCAAAATTATAAATGAGAAAGATGTGAAATACCGATAATAATGAAGATAACCTGAAGTTGGTGTATTGTTCTCTTAGTAACATTTTCATTAATTGAATTTGTTGCAAATTGCGGCCCAACTATTTATTTGCTCAGTCCCAGTAGTATGGCTTTTAGATTCAATAGCCGGATGGTTTCAAACTATTTATTTAAGAGATTTTTTTCAAATTCATTAAAGTTTATTGACGGGGTTTTTTTAGCCTCTGCCATTGTTTTTTCTCACAAGCAATGGTGTGTCTGCTCCACTCCGCGTTTTTATGATCACCGTTGGAACAGAAGCATGTGCTCATGGGCAGGTGTTTACAATCAGGCTTACTTACCTTACTCCAGGACTTCATAGTCTCTGACAAACTAAGCCAAATTTAAGCCATATCCATGACAGTGACTTAAACGTCCCAGTTTAACTAGTCCACATTAAGGCCTACTCCTGGCTTAATCTAGGCCCTGTCTGTGAAACCGGCCCGTAGTTTAAAATAGTCGTGGATTAAGCCTGTTCTGGATTAAACAAAGCCGATTGCAAAATTGAGCATTAGAGCTACTCCAGGACTAAATTGGACTGAATTGAAGCTTAAACTAATCTGCCAAGGAGGCAGGTTTAACTCCCGCTTAGTAGGCTAGGCTACTGTTTGTGAAACTGAGCTTGGATTGTTTGGGAGCATGGACTATTTGGAATATCTAAATGAGGACCAACATGCACGACAAAGGCCAGCCAGACGAATACTGCTGGATAGGAGTGATCCATTGAATCAGTTTGATGAAATAACTTTTCGAGACCGCTTTTGTATGCACAAGGAAAATGCATTGGAGATAATTACTTTGCTTGAGCCTAGACTTTCCTCTCTGTCTTAAAGAGGAAGGCCTGTGTCCAATCAACTGCAAGTTCTGATCACTTTGAGGTTCTTGGCATGTGGAATCTTTCATTGTGAAACTGGTGATTTGTGTGGTGTCAGTGAACCAACTGTATGTAGAATAGTTCACAAAGTCTGCAGTGCCATTTGTGAACTGAGGAGTCTTTACATCAAGTTCCCTGATGCTGCTGGTCAAGCCAACTATAAAGTGCAATTCTATGAATATGGGCACTTACCAGGAGTGATTGGCTGTATAGACGGATGTCATGTTCCCATCAAGTGTCCATCAACTCCTGATGCAGAGGAATACAGGAATCTTAAGAACTGTTTTTCAATCAATGTTCAGGGTGTATGCACTCCTAATTTGGAGTTTTCAAACATTGTTGCCCGTTGGAAAGGTGCAACCCATGATTCAAGGATTTTTCTCAACTCTTCATTGTGTGCACAATTTGAGAGAGGACAACATAGTGGACTACTACTTGGTGATAGTGGATATGGTCAGAGTAACTATTTATTCACACCACATCTCAATCCCACAACAGCTGAGCAGCAAAGGTACAACAGAGCTCGTATCCGTACTAGAGGGATGATCGAGCGTATGTTTGGAGTATGGAAAACTCCATTCCAGTGCTTACGAAATACGCTTCGTTTCAAGCCAAGAAGATGCTGCAAAGTGATCATTGCTACAGCTGTGCTGCACAACTACCTGAAGCAGCATGGCTGTCCTGATCTGCCAATGGAAGATCATGATGCAGATGTGCCCATGGTGGCAGAGGCAGCCAATGACCAGCGAGGACTTGCACACAGAGCTGCTCTCACAGTGCAGCACTTCAGCATTTAAATATGGAATGTATTCATTATGGTATAGTTTTGCTTGCATACTGTTTCTGTACAAAATTACAATAATGTAGCAAAATTAAACGAGTGAACCAAGGCTGGTTAAAATGTAGTTTGTGATGATTAATACTCACTCACACTCGCATGCCAAATGACAATACATTTATTTTTATTTTTCACAATTCCTCATATTCACCATGGCTACTGGTATGCAGAATTCTTTTTTGGAGCATAGCCCTCTCTCCCAATTTCATATCCAGTTCAACCTCAAGAATTCTCATTTTCATTTCATGTTCTTCTTTTAAATATTCAATTTTACGCTCATGAAATTCTCTGGCTAACTTTTCATGCATAGTTATCTTTTTTGGTCTCTGTTGGATGGTAGCAGCTTCATCTCCCAGGGGTGCCATAGCAGATGTGGAGAATTCAGGCTCGTTGTGAACTGGCTCTTGATTGGTTTCCTCTGGAAAAAAAGACCACTGTTCCAAACTCAAATCAACTAATATGGTCCTGTAACCAATTTACTTCCTAAGGTATATTTACCATTTGTGCTCAGTTCTCCATGTTCACTGTCCAAATGGTCATTGTCTGGAATACCATCCAGAGGTTGCTGGTGCTCTATTATACCAGACAGCAAGTCACCCAATTCATCACATGTCTTTTATTGGTGGTCCACCACCTGTAATAAATCGCTCTCTTCTGCTTGCTGCATTCTCTTTTTTTAATCCCAGTTTAATGTTCTTCCATAGAACCTATGAAGGCAGATATCATTCATTAGTTTTCTTTTTTGATGTCACAAAAATAGTAATATGGGAAATCTGAAATACTGGTACTGATAAGGCATAATAAAAATAAGTTTGTCTCCTGATAATTTAGGTCATGGTGGAGAAATGATTTTATTTTATATTTCTTTCCCCCTCACATATAGGTATGGATTTTCCTTTGTGCAACATATCTTACTCTACCACCATGTTTAACATGCATATGCCCCTTTAAAATAGGTTACTATCCTTTTTAAACAGGATATTCATTCAATGTGAATGCTACAAGCAGCAGGAGTATTGTATTTGGGTAGGCCATAAATAAGCAGGGTATAGGCAACAGGAAACAAACACATATTTTTGTGCCTAATAATGAGGATTAACTCACCTGCAGTTGTTGTACTGTTCTTGTGGTGACATCTTCATTTGCATTGAATGCATTGCCAATTGCAATTTTCTTCTGTTCAATAGCAGCAGTATGGATTTTGCTTTCAATGACTGGATGGTTCGATACAATTAGTTTTAGTAGTGTTTTTTCATGCTCGCTATAATTTTTGGAGCGAATTCTCTTTGCCTCTGCCATTGTGTTGTCTCAAAATTCACTGCAACAATGGTGTTTCATACTCCATTTCAGGTTTTCATGAGCACAATTGGACCAACAGCCTGTGCTTCCACTTAGTCTAATGAGGCTTGAACCAGGTGTTCTCATTAAGCTTACTCCAGGACTCCATAGTCTCAGACTAACTAAGCCAAATTTATGCCATGTTCATGCAAGCCACTTAAATAGCCAGGATTAACTAGTCTGATTTAGGCCTACTCCAGTCTTGATTTAAGCCCTGTCTCCGAAACCGGCCCATAGTCTACTTGCCAAAATGTGAACCCAGACATGTTGAGTACCCCAAAGTTTTATGTTAGAAATGTAAAGTATGGGTCCCCAGTAGGTAGAAACTGCCGGATGCTAAATTGGGCAATTTGCGTAGCATAGCATAATTAGCATTAATTAGCATAATTACCTATATGACGATATTTCAGCAACCGCTTGGCCAATTTGGACAATACTCATGTGCTTTTGGGGGTTATTGAGGATGTTGAATCCATTTCTGACATTTTCTACATAAAAAAAATGGCAGTTTAAACTGAAATTGGCCATATTTCAACTCAAGGGTGGGCGATTTTGAGTAAATTATGTTTTTTTAGAGGACGGTGAATCAATTGGATTGCACAGATAACTTAAATATTAAACCTATGTATTTTAAATACACTTGGTTATAAATGTAGGATACTTAAAAACAACAAGAAACAATACAGAATACGTACATTTTAATTCACAGGCCATTACACTCTCATAGTTGAGTATTGGAGGTAACAAAGGCAAGTACAGTACCGCTTTTAAATGTTTTATAATGTGTTTTATGTATTCTAATCTTGCCCCTGTAAAGCACTTTGAGTGGCCTTGTGTCTGAATTGTGCTATATAAATAAACTTGCCTTGCCTTGCCTTGCCTACCAAATTATAGTTAGTTACTGTTGCGGCCGCCCTAAGGCACGTTCAGCGGCCAGCAACAATCAAAGAAAACAACACAAAAACCGTGAATCAAAGCTTAAACAATAATCTCACTTCATTAAATCAATCCCTAAACTCACGTACACTGGAGGGCTGTAAACAAAACAAAAAGGGAGGAAACCTGGAACAGCCACAGTTGGACTGTTTGCTCCAGGACTTCCTCCTCCTAACCAGTTCCTGTAACTGTGATTAATACCCTGATAAAATGCATATGTAAGATATAAAGATATACATCATGTGCCACTGCGACATGGTCTTGATTATAATTTGGATGTAGGAAAAATAGCTAAAGATTAGGTAAGTGTTTCATTTATGGGGAGGTAGAAATGGGTTGCTCATGGATGTGAGTATAATGATTGAAGGGTGCCCAGGGTTTTGAAATTACAGTGGACTGCACTTACACGGACATGTGAATAGCATAATATGCAAATCTAACTAAATATGCTTAAATATAAAAAATAAAAAATAAATTTGATGTTGGAAAAAGCCATTTTTGCAACGTTTATGTGTACAATGATTTTCCATTTTCTGTTTAGTTAAAACTTTGGACACATATAAGTTGAAAATATTAAATAATGATTTAGGTCTGGCTATGTCCAACACCTAGTTTTTAGTTTTTGTTTTTTTAAATAAAGATTGATGCATATTAGGTCAGATAATGCCACATTTGCATATTTATTCAATATGTAATATCTTTTTGTTTTGTTTTAATGTAAGTAATCAGCTGGCAAAGTTTCATGATGATATCTATTTTAAAAATGTTACCCTATTCACCTGCAGTGTCTCGCCTTAATTATAATAGCCTTTACTTTAAGAGGGGATAACCACTAAAAAGCGACCAATATAAAAGGTCTATCGCATCAAAACCTTCTTCTAGGGATGTATAGGATATAAAAAATCCCAACTAGAATGTTCCCATCCAGATGGTACCAATAAGTGACATTTTGGGACTCGGACCATGGACTAATCATGTTCATGGTTTACAAATGAAGTTGTGTTATACATACCGTAATTCCTTATTCTTATGGAACCTCATGCAAAACAGTGAAGCTCAATAGTTTGGCTAATAACAATAGTTTGGAAAACGTCCATTTGGCCATGGTGACCTCTACTTTTTCATTTGGCTTGGGGGAAGGTTCAAGTCCAAGTGAAGTCACATATCTATCATCAAGGGTCTAAACCAGACCTGGGCATTGTGTGGCCTGCGGGCCACATCCGGCCCGCTGGCTGTCTCTGACTGGCCCGCGTGAGTACAATGGAAAATTAAGAATCAAACATAAATAAATTGAAATCATGAATGGAATACAACTGCATTGCGTTTACTTTGAAGGCGAGTTTATATTTCGCGCGAGCGTATGCAGCTTACTCTTCACTGGTTGAAACTGACACATATCTCTGCCCATACTTGTATGTGCGCTGTTTAAGTGTGCTACCGTGCGCTGCACGCTGAAAAAAAGTGACTCAGCGCAAGCTACACAGTCAACCTCCACACTCGGGGATCGGCGCTCGGGGAAGGGGGGCGATAATATCAGACAGACAACTTGCTTGGACGTTCACTTGTCTGATATTATCACCTTCCCACTCCCGAGCGCCGATTCCCAACGAGTGTGGAGGTTGGCTGTGTGTGTGGCTCTCCCCTCTCCTACGTCTGTGTGGAGGTGTGGATGTACGAGAGGGGTGCGCGATTGTAACGGGCGAACAAATAGGTCACACAGGACACACCCCTTTATATTTTATGTTTTAGTGCCTCACTTATTTATATTCATATTTCTGTAGAAAATCCAGCTCCCAGAAGGCTAAATGATGTCAGCCATTATCTTCAAATTATAGACTACAAGACTTGCAGCACACACAGGAGACAGTTGTTTACAGAGCACAAACATCATCAGATTTAAACTTCCTCTCAAAGTTTACCAGATTGAGACATTTAACCTTAAAATGTAAATAATAGCCCAATAATAATAATCAAAATGTAATGGGGGGGTGTGGGGCAGGATGTGCTCGGTGGATTGTTGTATCCTGTACATTTGTTATTTCCATTATTTTAAAGTCACTATAATGCAGGAAAACAATGGCTTTGAAGCTCAAATTTTCTGGGGGTGAACCCCCAAACCCCTCACTTTGGTTTCGGAATAACAGGTCTCTAAGTTGGGAAGTATGGCCAAGGTTCCCCTGCTTCTTGCACGTTTTGTTCACAATTGCTATGGTAAATGTTGATTAAGTGGTATAATGTTGGCATTTTCATGGCTTTTTATGGCTTTTTCTTTGCCATAACATTTACTGCAGCTTATCAAAACCATATACTTTACTTCTTTTTATAAAAAGATACAATTAATATTGACCAGAATTGAGTTGAGCCTTTTGGTCCGGCCCTCCACAACAGTCCCTGATTCTGATGTGGCCCTTTGGGGAAATTAATTGCCCACCCCTGGTCTAAACTCATCACATTTGTGACTTGAGTCCAATCCTCCGGTACACCATCATTGCTAAATTTGCCAATATAGCCAATGACCTATGATAATGAAGTGGAACGTCTGTAATATAGTCAGAATGCTTTTTGTTGTGTAGAAAAAAAAGATGGCATGTGTGTATTTGCCTATGTGAATGTAGCTATGTGACTATGGTTTGTGTGTTTCCACACTAACAGGTGCTACTCCGTGGTGGCAGATCTTTGTGTACTTCCTGGGATCTTTGGTGCTCTGCTTCCTGCTGGTGCTCTTCTCACTCTGCAGCTTCTTCTGGTTCTACAAGACCCTGAAGGCAACGTTCTACCCCTCCATCCAGCTGCCTCAGGTCGGTCACATCTATGCACACACTAGTTCATCTTTACATTTGGGATATTACCTGGGTATACTATTATTGTCATCCTATCAGCTCTGAATGAGATAGATATCATAATCTTAACCCTTTCCCCTGCTATTCCCTCCAGTATCTCTGTGACTCTCCTGGATCAGACATTCCTCAGCTGCTCTGCCTGGACCCCCAGTTTGAGCCGCTGTGTGATAAAGTCAGCCTGTGTCCAGCTCCACTCCAAGCCCCACTGGAGCCCCTCGCAGACCTGGAGCCAGACTGCAGGTAGCTACATTCATGTCTACAAAGAAGTAGTGCAATTATAAGAAATTACTCATCACACTTTTAATGGTTCGTATGGGTTTCAGTCTATTGGCCAGGTACTTGCACATTATGGGGAGATACAGTGGCTTGCAAAAGTGTTTATACCCCTTGAACTTTTCCACATTTTGTCACATCACAACCACACACATAAATGTATTATATTGGGATTTTATGTGATAACCAACATAAAGTGGAGCATAATTGTGAAGTGGAATGAAAATTATAGTTAGTTTAAAAAAAATATATAAATAGAAAAACTGAAAAGTGTGGCGTGCAAAAGCATTCAGCCCCCCCTGAGTCAAAACCTCAATAGAACCACCTATCGCTGCAATTACAGCTACAAGTCACTTAAAATCCCAATAAAATACATTAACATTTGTGGTTGTAACGTGACAAAATGTGGAAAAGTTCAAGGAGTATGAATCGAATAGAAGTGAACATTGAAGTGAATGGACTATGTGAGAACGACACCACTCTACCAGTGACTTTAAACGGTGGACAAGATCAAGCTAACACACAGCTAACTAGCACCGACAAGGCTATGAAGAAACAAAAGGACCGTGTCCAGGTTAGTGATAACCCTCCCTGGAATCGTCTTGGTGGAAGGCCAAAGAGATTGGAAAAGGGAGGACGGATAACGGGCAGGGCCGAGCACCATGAGATGACTGATCTGGATGGCTGGCCTGCGTTATCACCCAGGCACGGTGCCTCCTCAACCCCCGAGCCTCGGAGGCCGCAGCAATGGATTACTGCAAGGGGGAGAGGTAACAACAACAAACTTCCACAGCAAACAAGTGTGCAAGTGTCGAACCGGTTTACTCCACTGATGCAAGTCCCTGAATTTCCCTCTGATGACCAAGATAGCATAGTGCTTGCACACAATAAGGTAAGGCCTGAAAGCCAAGTGCCACAGAGAGAGCTAACAACCGGGCTAACCAAGCTAACAACTGGGCCTGAAAATCTGATTGTTGGAGACTTTTCTGTTAGAGATATGAAAAGCATGTGTAGTGTTGATACCAAAGTACTCTGCTTTCCCAATGATATGGTGTCTGACTTAGAAAAAAGACTCCTGGAAATTGCAGCAGCACACACAACTGTAAAGAAAATCATTCTGCACATCGGGTCAAATGATGTTGGAGTCTGAAATGTTGAAACAGGACTTTAACAATCTCCTGAACACGGTCAGCTCACTGAATGCTGAGGTGTATATCAGTGGTCCTCTGCCACCAATCAGAAGAGGACTTGAGAGATTCGCTAGACTGTTAGCACTGAACACGTGGCTTTCAATATCGTGCCCTGACCACACCATTTTATTGACAATTTTAACATTTTCTGGAACCGCAGGCAGCTTTTTAAGACGGATGGACTTTGTCTAAATAAGGCTGGAGTCGAACTATTCACATCCAACGTGATTTACGTCCTACGTCACCCATCTGTTTGTGCCAAGGACAAGGCCCAGGAGGAGAAGATAACACAGCGTAGCAGCAGCGCCGAAGGACAACTGCCGGCCCCAGATGACAGCTCAGACCATGAGAGATATCAGGGCAGAGAGGAGGGGGCTCCACCCATAACAAGCCCACCTCTTGCTCATTCAATCTCTCCTACAACCATCCTTTCTCCATCCTCTCCTGATCTGGGATTCAAGGAAATCGTATATACCCCCAGCAGTCAACGTCCCCCTCAACTCGCCAATCTAAGCCACAGTGCCCGGCTCTTCACCCCTCCACGCAAACCCCCTCCGATCCCACCGCAATGTCATCATCATCAGGCTTGGGAGACTGATGATATCAGCATTTGTTGATATGTGCCGGGCCGCGGCTACACAGTTATCGCCTTCGACCCACAGGATAAGCCGGGGCCCTGTTTTTCAAGGCTTATTTCAAGAAACGGGAAACCGTTATCAAATCTGATAAGCATTCCTCTTCAGCCACAATCTGCTGGAATAAATCGGGCTGACAATGCTTCGAACACACTAAATTTAGCTTTATTAAACATCAGATCCTTGGCAGGTAAAACATTTTTAATGAATGATCTTATTACTAGGCACAATCTTAATTTTATGTTTTTAATTGAAACTTGGTTAGACCAAGATAACAGCTCAGCTGTACTGATAGAGTCCGCCCCCCCAAACTACACTTTCGTGAGTGAATCCAGAGTGCATAAAAAAGGAGGGGGGGGTTGCTATTTTGTTTAAAGAATCTCTACAATGCAAAAAGATGTCTTATGGAAATTTTGATTCATTTGAGTATGTGGCTCTCCAGTTAAATTCAGCCTCTAGAGCTATTTTCATCAATATCTACCGGCCACCACAATACAATACAAGCTTTTTAGATGACCTTTCTGAGCTGCTGTCTGTAATCTGTATTGAGTATTAATGTATTAATTGTTGGAGACTTAAATATTCATATCGACAAACCCGAGGACAGATGTGCGAAAGAACTGTGCTGTGTCCTTGACAACTTTGGACTAAATTAGCATGTTGACAAACCAACTCATAACAAAGGGCACACTCTGGACCTTATCATTTCCAGAGGAATGAACATTTCAGACGTAACAGTGGCAGATATACAGTCCCCTCCATAAGTATCGGAACAGTGAGGCCAATTCCTTTATTTTTGCTGTAGACTGGAAACATTTGGGTTTGACACCAAAAGATGAATATGAGACAATAGCTCAACATTTCAGCTTTCATTTCCAGGTATTCACATCTGGATCTGATACACAACTGAGAAGATATCATTATTTGAAAAGGAACACCACATTTTTAGGCAAGCAGAAGTATTGGAACAGATAGACTTTAAATAAATTAAAGTGAATAAACCGTAGTATTTTGTCGCAAATACTTTGCTTGCAATAACTGCATCAAGCCTGTGACCCATTGACATCACAAAACGTTTGCATTCTTCTTTTTTGGTGCTTTTCCAGGCTTTCACCGCAGCCTCATTCAGTTGCTGTTTGTTTTGGGGGGTTTCTCCTTTCGGTCTCCTCTTTAGCAGGTAAAATGCATGCTCTATAGCGTTTAAGTCTGGAGATTGACTTGGCCAGTCTAAAACCTTCCATTTCTTGCCCTTGATGAACTCCTTTGTTGTTTTTGCAGTTTTTTTGGATCATTATCTTGCTGCATGATGGAGCATCTTCCAATCAGTTTGGTTGCATCTTTCTTTAAATTGGCAGACCGAATGTCTCTGTAGACTTCTAAGTTCATTTTGCTGTTGCCATCATGTGTTACTGTGTTGTTGTCAAGATGAACCTTTACCAAAGTGATGGAAAGGCTAAAGTTTGGAGAAAGAAAGGATCTGCTCATGATCCCAAACATACAGGCTCATCTGTGAAACACGGTGGAGGCAATGTCATGGCTTGGGCTTGCATGGCTTCTTCTGGGACAGGCTCATTATTCTTCATTGATGATGTAACACATGATGGCAACAGCAAAATGAACTCAGAAGTTTACAGAAACATTTTGTCTGACAATTTAAGGAAAGATGCAACCAAACTGATTGGAAGATCCTCCATCATGCAGCAAGATAATGACCCAAAACACAATGAAGGAGTTAATCAGGGGCAAGAAGTGGAAGGTTTTAGACTGGCTAAGTCAATCTCCAGACTTAAACGCTACAGAGCATGCATTTTACCTGCTAAAGAGGAGACTTAAGAGAGTAAACCCCTAACACAAACAACAACTGAATGAGGCTGTGTTGAAAGCCTGGAAAAGCATCACAAAAGAAGAATGCAAAAGTTTTGTGATGTCAATGGGTCACAGGCTTGATGCGGTTATTGCAAGCAAAGGATTTGCGACAAAATAGTATGTTTTATTCACTTTAATTTTTTTAAAGTCTATCTGTTCCAATACTTCTGCTCGCCTAAAAATGTGGTGTTTCTTTACAAATAATGATATCTTCTCATTTCTTTATCAGATCCAGATGTGAATACCTGGAAATGAAAGCTGAAATGTTGAGCTATTGTCTCATATTCATCTTTTGGTGTAAAACTCAAATGTTTCCAGTCTACAGCAAAAATAAAGGAATTGGCCTCAGTGTTCCGATACTTATGGAGGGGACTGTAGGTCCCCTCTCAGACCATTCCTGTTTATTTTTTGAGAGTAAAATGTCTGTGCACACAACTGATCAATCAAAAGTAATCAAAAAACGGTATATTACAGAAAATACCAGTGAAACATTTAGTCAAGCATTTTCTTTAATACCACCCCTCCCCTGTAACTCAGTTAATGAGCTTTTAGACAACTTTAACGGCAAAATTACAAGTGTTATAGATGCTATTGCGCCCACTAAGATGAAGGTTGTCTCTGGTAAGAAAAGATCTCCCTGGAGAAATGCCCCACAGGTCAGAATAGAAAAAAGAGAGTGCCGTAAAGCGGAACGCAGGTGGCGTAGAACAAATCTCCAGGTTCATTATGTCATCTTCAAAGAGAAACTTCGCACTTTTAACTCAGAGATGAAAAGTGCAAGGCAGTCTTTCTTTTCTGACATCATCACCAAAAACAACAACAATGCACGTGCCCTGTTTGCTACTGTCGACAGATTAACAAACCCTCCTGTGTCAGTAGCGTCTGAACATCTCTCCACGAGGGCCTGCAATGAATTTGCCTCCTTCTTTACTGAGAAAATTCACAAAATTAGACAAGCTGTCACTGCATCAATACAAAGTTCAACATATGTGTCATCGCTATGCCCACTTAAAATCAATCCAAATGCAATGACACAATTTTATCTAATAAACCACAAAAACCTGGAGGACATTATACAACACCTGAACTCCTCCTCCTGTTGCCTTGACATTCTTCCCACAGGCTTCTTTAAAACTGTCAGATGTTCTACAAATTGTCAACATGTCACTTCGGACAGGTGTATTCCCACAGGCCCTGAAAACAGCAGTCATCAAGCCACTCCTAAAAAAGAACAATCTAGATACATCACTCATGAACAATTATAGGCCCATATCTAACCTACCATTTTTAAGCAAAATCATTGAAAAAGCTGTTTATCAACAGCTAAATAACTACTTAGCAATGAATAACTGCTTTGATGTTTTCCAGTCAGGATTTCGACAACACCACAGCACTGAGACTGCTCTGGTTAAGGTCTTCAATGACATCCACTTAAACACAGACAGTGGCAAAAGTTCTGTTTTAGTTTTACTGGATCTCAGTGCCGCTTTTGACACAGTTGACCACGGCATATTACTAGATCGACTAGCAAACTGGGTTGGACTCTCTGGAACTGTACTAAACTGGTTTGAATCCTACTTAAAGGACAGAGACTACTATGTGTCAATAGGCAATTTCACATCTGAGCGGACACATATTGAATGCGGGGTCCCCCAAGGTTCCATTCTTGGGCCTCTTCTGTTTAACATCTACATGCTCCCACTAGCTCAGATTATGAATAAGAACAAATTATGCTACCATAATTATGCAGACGACACACAAATTTACATAACCATATCACCAGGAGACTACAGTCCGATACAGGCACTGAGTAAGTGCATTGAACAAATCAATGATTGGATGTGCCAAAATTTCCTTCAATTGAACAGCGACAAAACTGAAGTAATTGTATTTGGTGCCAAAGATGAACAATTAAAAGTCAGCGCACAGCTTACATCTGTTATGCTAGAAACCACACACCAAGCCAGAAATCTTGGTGTTGTCATAGACTCCGACTTGAATTTCAAGAAACACATTAAATCAATTCATAAGTCAGCATACTACCACCTTAAAAACATATCAAGAATTAAAGGACTTATGTCTCAGCAAGATTTAGAAAAACTTGTCCATGCATTTATCTTTAGTAGACTTGACTACTGTAACAGTGTCCTTGCAGGCCTTCCAAAAAAATCTATCAGACAGCTTCAGCTAATTCAGAACGCTGCTGCTCGAGTCCTCACTAGGACCAAAAAAGTGGATCACATTACCCCAGTTCTGAGGTCTTTACACTGGCTTCCTGTAACTCAAAGAATTGATTTCAAAATACTGATGTTGGTTTATAAAGCACTAAATGGTTTAGCGCCAAAATACATTACTGATCTGCTGATACGTTATGAACCATCCAGAGCCCTTAGGTCGTCTGGGACAGGTTTACTTACAGTCCCAAGAGTTAGGACTAAACGAGGAGAAGCAGCTTTTAGTTTTTATGCACCAAATATCTGGAACAAACTCCCAGAAAACTTGAGGTCTGCTGCAACTCTCAGTTCTTTGAAATCGAGTCTGAAGACTTTTCTGTTTCCATTTTAACCTGTACTTTTTATTTAATTTAATTTAAATGTTATACTTCTTTTCATTCGCTTTTAAATGTCTTCTAATGTGTTTTATGTATTTTAATCTTGCCCCTGTAAAGCACTTTGAGTGGCCTTGTGTTTGAATTGTGCTATATAAATAAACTTGCCTTGCCTTGCCTTGCAACCACTGTATGTGTTTTCAGCAGGCCAAATAATAAGAGTTCCTTTCCTCTGGTTTTTTCAGACACAGCTGTCAGGACAGCGGCGGCAGCAGGGACTCAGGAGTTTACTCCACAGGCTCCGCTGCACACCTGGAGCAGCTCAACATGAGCAACATGAAGAGCCCACTGCTCAGCAGGGACCAGGGCCTCACAGACATGTCTGTCTGAAGCCATGACAACAACAGCTGTTTGTGGGGTTAAGCATGTGTAAACTGTACAGCGTTCCCTTTATCTGTCAATGTGGAAGCAGGAGAGCAAAGAGGCCGGTCTCAAGAGGAGTGCCAGACTCACACAAACAAGGAACTAAACATATGATGTAATGTCACTTCTCTCCTGTGACAAACCAATCACGAGGTCCTGTCAGTGCTGCTTTGAACATCTTTTACATTCACCTCCTCTCAAACATTTTAACCTTGCACTCATGCTGTGAGTGATTGCCAGACAGCTCTAGTCTGACTCAATGTGGGTGAATGGGTTGGAGTGTATTTTTGTAGCAGTCTTCATTAATAATGCTTTTCTAAGTCAAATCCTAAATGATCTTATTAACTGTCACCTTGCTTTAATGAGTCAACATGAGCACCTTGTGCTGATTAGGTTTCAGCAAATAAACATAAGCAGAGGAAGTCAAATAGAATGATTGGTTGATACCAACAGTGATGTTTATGTTCTCAAAGCACTGTTGCAGTTGAAAAGACAATGGAGTCAACCTCTGATGTGCACATTTTTCACTAAACATAATTTATTAGATCCACTTAGCTTAAAAAAGCTAGCCTGGAAATCCAGACCTGCCGCTGGCAAATGTAAATTTGCTCAGCCAGTTGGTCTGGACACAATCCATTGAAGCTCATTAACTATGTCGGAAAATTTGGAGATGCCAATCAAATCGTTCTATCTGAAATGGGTAGGCCAGAGCCCTATGTATTGGGATCTGGGTATGGGATACGTTGTTTGTGTTTGAAAAGGTTTTGGCCTCGACCCTTTACGATTTGGAAGACGGCACTCAAATCCTTCATTACCAAGTAAGAGGAATGTTCTGTTTTCCGACCGATGACGGCAAAAGTTTAATTTACCAGTTAACCCCACTGTTCGCTAAACGAACGGGGCTTAATACGTCACCTTGTTTATTGCTCTGATTGGTCGTAGTGCTATCCAATTGCGTGCAGTGGTATTTGAAATGCACGCATAGGTGCATTTGAGTTGGAAAGGTCTATTGATCGTAGCCGGACACTATATCGTTCTAGATATGGGTCTGGATTTCCAGGCTATAAAAAAAATGTAATGTCAGCATTTGAATACATATTTTTTCTACCATTTATGATTCTTATAGAATCTTGGTGCCATATTATTTTTGATGGTTCTTATGATAGATTTAATGTGTATCAAAGATAATACTTTCATTGGATCTATATTATTTCCACAGCTGTTAATCTTTTATCCTTGATTTTATGTTTTGAGGAAGAAAGTTGTTTCTATCAGAACTATTTCCCCAAGTAAACATCCAGAATCTGAGATGATGGATTTTGGCTGAAGTCCAAGTTGGAAAGGTGAATGTGGATCATAGTTAAAGTTCTACAGACAGCCAGAGTTTTTCCTATACTTTCATATTAACACAACAGCTTTTACTCACATACATCACTTATTCTGTGATCTCACATTCAGCAAAGATAGAAAGAAACTTTTCAAACATTTAGCAAACCAATTGTGTGGGTAGATGGAGAGGGTGGCTTATGCTCTACATAGTTTATTCAACAGCTGTCATTGATTTGTAAAATATGAATGACCCCTTCCTGAATGTACAATGCAAGGATGTATGTGTGACATTTTGAGGCAGCAAGTTTTGTAAGGAAATACCAATCAAACCAGTCTGCATGTAGAATGTGATGGATAAAATGTCAGCAAAACAATTGTGAATTCAATTTATACCTTTTTAAAATCCCCCAAAACTGCCCAATTGAACTTCAGAGCTTGGACAAACAAACTGTTGGCCAACCTGAAGCTGGGACCAGTTTGACTTAATCCTTGTTGCTGAATGTCTAATCCTCATAACCTCAATATATTGCTTAACACGGTTGTAATTAGTGATGGGTCGATGAGGCCTCGTGAAGCGTTTCGACACATTACCAAACTGTATTGATACTGTGTCGGTACTGTGTCACTGTGCTGCTCCATACTGACATCTGCTGGATCTTTAAAATCATTACCGGCAACCCAATAACAGACTCAACTGATTTAATGACCATGATAGGCTATACAATAATATAATTTAACTTATTGTATTTTATATTGTAATATTTCATATCTTAATCAAAGTTTGAATATCTTTGATATTGTAGTGCAAGTTGGGGTGTTGAGTTCTGATAGATCAAGTGGGAACTGGGAAGAACCATATGAAATTACAAGGAAATAAAAACAAATACCTTATTTGCGGATATAAGATCAGAATGGTCCCGCACGGCGGAAACTTTTCTTTTTCTCTCTGGCTCCATTATGGCTTGCAGACAAGGTTTTCGTTTGAAATGATGCGTGATTGTTTTGGCACAGAAGCATCCCGTTCACAGATGCGCTTCCTTTGGCGCGCCCAACGAGCCGCATCGACAAGCGATACTGCAACTGTATCGTCACGTGACTTTCTTAAAGCGATACACGCACCGACACGGGGCTTCGCTCTATGAGCTCGACACATGCGCCGACGCATCGGTGTTGCCCGACCCATCACTAGTTGTAATTGTACATAACAATTTTGTGCATATTGTGTACCGGTGAAGCGAGTTGTGAATGTTTGCATCTACATTACCTATTTTAATGGACAATCTTGAACATGAAATAAATGACGTCTTAATACCAAACCTTGGTTAATATTGAATCACACACACACACACATTTCAAAAAACGTTTCAAACATTTAGCAAACCAATTGTGTGGGTAGATGCAGCATGGAGAGGGTGGCTTATGCTCTGTGTACATAGGGAATCAATTTCTATACGTCTCTGTTGGATGATGAAAGTGGTCTCAGAGGGACACAAGGTCTCTAGGACCCAGGAGGGCCAGTGTCAAGCTGAATCCTGAGAGACAGCTCCAATCTAGCACATTGTTTATTTGTAAATTATGTTTTGTTGATTATTTTAGGGCTTCCTCCTTTCTTTGGCCAGCATTTAAGCCTTCTATTGTCTTCCACATGCACACACCCATACACACACACACTCACAACGCCCTGAAGGACTTCAGAAAACTTTTAATTCCTTGAAGAGTAGCCTACTCGCAGCATTTCACCCGCCATCTTTAAAATCCTGCTTTTGTGTTTGTCTCATTTCATTGTTTGGTTTTAATCCATTTGAGATGTAATAAAGAGCGATCAGCAACAGCACAACCTAAGTGCCCTCCTCCGTACTAGTGCCCTCCATACTAACGCCCTGGCCACACATCATTCTCCTGCTGCACTTGTGTCTGCCTATTTTACTGCGCCATGTTAAAGCAGCTCCAAGTAACATTTAAATATCTTTTAAACTCATGTTTCCTTTCATAATCATAAATTACCTTTAACAGCAAACGAGACCATCAGTGCAAAGATGTTTTTATATAGTTTTTATTACTGCTTTTGGTCTGGTCGCACACCCAGTCCGATTTTCGGTTCACGCGTGCATGCTCTATGGTCACATAGAGAATGGTCGCAGATTTCAGTGTGGCTCAGCAACGCGATTTGAGAAGCCTATCCCTCCAGGTGAGGGAAGGGGAGCGGGAGCCTTGTTTGAGACAGTTGTGTGTCGTCATAATGACTGATAACGGGGCTGAACCATCAAAGAAAAAAAGAGAATGCAATGAAGAAAAGCTAAAAGGGAGAGTGATATAGGCTACGGGCGGGACGAGGGCGTTGCCAAGCAACATGTACACAATTTCACGAGAGCGAAATAGACTGCAGTGTTTACTCCTAAATGAATTAGCGGTTGGTACTAACACAAACACATTACCTCATCGTGATCCATACTAACTGCCGTCTCTCGTTCATTCGCTTTCTGTGAGGACACGAAGAGAGAGAGAGTAGTTAGGTTACGCTGCTGCATCAACTCATTGCAATCAGGTGTGTGCAGCACTGACTGGCATTAGTTGATGCAGTGTCAAAACCACTCTCACGGAGCCGAAAAAAGTCCTCACACTTTCAAGACATGGACATGCACTATATTGCGCCCTTCTCAGTTCACACTCGCACGCCTGGCATGAGCTAGAAAACAGCTTTGCGACAGCGGGCGTCGTAAAAATACTACCGCTTTTGTCCAAAGGGGCCGCCAACGTGCAATGTTACTCGTAGTGGCTTTAACGTTCTGAGTTAGTGGAAACTCTCGGTTTTCCGTTTCAAGAAGCAGGTTCAGGGCAACCGAGAGCCAGTTACTGCGGCAACATACGCCGTGGGTCTAACCTGCTGGATAGGTGATTTGACGACCTTCTCTGAGTTTGTTTTCACTTTACGCTGCAGCTCCGACTGAAGAAAGAGTCACTGTCACAACGCGACCATGTACAGTTCAAAGCAAAATCACTCTATAGAAATCTCCATTGGGATGTTTTTATCATTTCCTGAGGATTTTAAGTTTGATCGATCATGTATCTGATCAGTAGCGTAGTTCTCAGCCCTCGTGCCGTTCATATGCGGCCACCTTACACATCGTGAACATGTTCTACATTCAGATTAATAAACCTATTGTATTGTATGTATCTCATTATTTATTTATTTATTAACAGGAGTTTTTTAACGTCTGTGCCACTGAACATAGGCTATTTATGTCTGGTTGAAATGTAATTCTGCGTCTGCACTCGATCGTTACTGTTCACTTGCGTGATCACAAAGTCACAGAAGAGCCTCGTTAAATAGCCTATTATGAATATAGAAATTATATAATAATCTGTGATCACTAGAGTACAAGGGATCTGGTAATAAATCAGGATCTACAGTGGAAACTGTCACCTAGTTATGTGTCAGACGTTAATGTCTTTCACTCCCCACTTTTTAAAAAGAGTTGCTTATTTTAATGTGGTGGCACTTTTTGTGTTTTATTTATAAGAGTTGATATTTGTATGTGATTGACCTACTTGTGATAATTGTGAATTAAATAGACGGATTTCGGAAGATGTACACAAAGCTTCGTTGCTTCATTCATCTTGTACCTCAACATCTACTTTTTACCACCGTCCTGGCCACTTGGGACCCTTAACAAACTGACTTATTTTACTGTTTACTAGCACCATAGCCGGTGGAAACTGTGTCTTGTTATTATTCACCGCTAGGTGATCGCCGCCAGTAAACCAAAACGAAGAAACGCTGGGTGATCGCCGACCAGTAAAACAAAACGAAGAAGAAGTTTTCGTATTTCCGGTGGAGCTCCGCTCCCCCATGGGTCTGCAAATAGGTGCCTCTCACTGAAATAGAGAGTTAAATATTCTGTTGACCCTCATATTAACATCATACCGGCAACATTCACAATAGTTCTAACAATCCTGGTGTCTTTCAAAATAAAACATCCGGTAACACTTTATAATAATGTATTATTATTATTATTATTATTATTATTATTATTATTATTATTATTATTATTATTATTATACTCATTTGTCATATATAAGTCATTATATAATGATGAACTAATTATTTACAAAACAGTAATATATATTTGTATATGATTATTAAGTGCTGTTAACATATCATAAATGTGTTGTACGTCACGTATAAAACTTTTAGTAAATCATCGCATGCTTATTAACAAATAGTGTAAACCATTACAGTCGAGAACAGCCCTACCACATATATCTGATGAATGCTTTACACTTTAGATTAGGGGGATGCAGAAAGGTTAGTAAATTACTTATTAATAATTTGACAATGATTTTATTAATGAGCATTTTATGATCTACTAAAAGCTTTATAGATGACTTTCAACACAGTTGTGATATGTTAACATAACACATATTAATCATCTACAAATATATATTACTGTTTAGTAAATCATTAGTTCATCATTATCTAATGACCTATCGATAATATAATAAAGTGTTACCGACCTAACTAATAATTAAGCCTTTTAGCCCCTTTGTGTTGTGTGAAACAACACAACGCACAGGTGTTACACCTGGTGAGACGCAGGAGGTGCCAGGCCCGGAGTCACCCCACAGTGCCCAGAACCTCCATGTGTTGCAAACTAATCCCTCGAGCATCAAGCCTGAAAGGAGGCGGATCAAATGGCCTGCAGCTAGCATGACCTCTCTCTGGAAGCAATTCGACGACGATGTCGACCAAATTCTGGAGGCAACGGTGAAGGGACACGCCGACGGGAAGCTACAAGCTATGACAGCAGTCATTGTCAGCTTCGCAGCAGAAAGGTTTGGCGAGGAGGAGAAGAAAAGCTCTGGAACAACTTACGCAAAGAATCAAAGAGCTGTAAGGATCCACAACATCAGGCAGGAGATGAAAACGCTGAAGTCCCAGTACAAGGCGGCAGGACAAGAGGAACGCACTGGCCTGGCCCAGCTAATGTGCATCCTTCGGAATAAGATCAGAGTTCTCCGCCGTGCAGAGTGGCACCGGAGGCGGCGGACGCGAGAGGGCACGCAAGCGTGCTGCTTTCATCGCTAACCCCTTCAAGTTCACGAAGGATTTGCTGGGGCAGAAGCGGAGTGGCAATCTGGTCTCCTCGCAGGAAATCATAGACCAACATCTGAAGCAGACGTACAGCGACCCCGCAAGTGAGCAGGAGCTGGGAGAGTCCAACATCCTCATAGACCCCCCTGAACCTGAAGAGCAGTTCGACATGTCGGAGCTGCAGCTAAAGGAAGTCAGGGAGGTTGTCCGCAGAGCAAGGGCGAGCTCTGCTCCAGGACCGAGTGGCACTTCATACAAAGTGTACAAGAACTGTCCCAAACTCCTGCTGCGTCTGTGGACAATCCTGAGAGTCTTCTGGAGAAGGGGAAGGATCCCTGAACAATGGAGAGTGGCCGAAGGGGTATGGATACCGAAGGAGGAAAACTCCACTCAGCTAGACCAGTTCCGCATCATCTCCCTGCTGTGTGTTGAGGCAAAGGTTTTCTTCAGTGCTGTTTCCAAGTGGCTGTGTACCTACCTGGCAAAGAACTCCTACATCGATACATCTGTCCAGAAAGGTGGCATTTCAGGAATTTCAGGATGTATGGAACATACCGGTGTGGTCACACAGCTTATTCGGGAGGCCAGAGAGAACAAGGGTAACCTATCAGTGCTGTGGCTTGACCTGGCAAATGCATTCGGCTCCATTCCACACAAGCTCGTCCAGCTCACTCTGATGAAACATCATGTACCCAGCAGATGCAGAGATCTCATCGCTGATTATTACAGCAATTTCAGGATGAGGGTCTCTTCAGGAGCAATAACATCCAGTTGGCAAAAGGTGGAGATCGGCATCATCACAGGGTGTACTATCTCTGTGACACTGTTCTCGCTAGCCATGAACATGCTCACAAAATCTGCTGAGCCGGAGTGCAGAGGGCCCCGCACGAACTCCGGACAACGGCAACCACCCATCAGGGCATTCATGGATGACCTCACAGTCACGACAGAATCAGTCCCAGGATGCCGTTGGATTCTGAAGGGACTTGAAAAGCTGGTGGCGTGGGCCCGGATGCGTTTTAAACCCGCCAAATCAAGATCTATGGTGCTGAGGAAAGGGAAGGTGGAAGACAAGTTCCGGTTCACCATCTCAGGCACAGCCATTCCATCGATCTCAGAGAAGCCGGTCAAGAGCTTAGGGAAGGTTTTCGACTGCTCTCTGAGAGACACAAAATCCATCCAGTCAACATGCACGGAGTTGGATGGCTGGCTGAAATCCGTGGACAAGTCGGGCCTACCGGGGAAGTTTAAAGCCTGGGTTTACCAGCACGGCATTCTTCCCAGGATCCTGTGGCCCCTCCTGGTCTACTCCATCCCCATCTCGACAGTTGAGACCTTAGAGAGGAAAGTCAGCAGCCACCTCCGGAGATGGCTAGGACTGCCAAAGTGCCTGAGCAGCATCGCTCTCTACGGTAACAGCAACAAACTGCAACTGCCCTTCAAATCCTTGGAGGAGGAATTTAAGGTCACCAGAGCCAGAGAAGTGGTTCAATACAGGGACTCAAGAGATCCGAAGGTGGCTAAGGCAGGGATCCAAGTGAGGACTGGCAGGAAATGGAGGGCTGAGGAAGCGGTGGAAGAGGCAGATGCAAGGCTCCGGCACAGGTGTCTGGTTGGAGTGGTCACACGAGGCCGAGCTGGGCTAGGATCGTTTCCATCTCCCCAGCTGAACGCCAAGGGGAAGGAGGGGCGACGTCTTGTCCAGGACGAGGTGAGGGCAGCAGCAACAGGGTGCTTGGACAAGATGGGAGAATGCAGTGGAGAGGAAAGTGACCTGGGCAGAGCTTTGGAAAGCAGAGCCTCAACGCATCAAATTCCTCATCCAGGCAGTTTATGATGTGCTCCCAAGCCCGTCAAATCTGCACACATGGGGCATAGCAGAGACACCGGCATGCCCACTGTGCTCCAAGCGAGGAACCCTGGAACACATCCTCAGTGGCTGCACAAGGGCACTTGGAGATGGTCGGTACAGGTGGAGGCATGATCAAGTCCTTAAGACTATCGCGGAAGCCATTACCGCAGGACTGGCATGGGCTAAACAGTTCCGCCCCTCCAATAAAACCATCGCCTTTGTCAGAGCTGGGGACAAGCCTTCCACGGCCAGTAGAACATCATCTGCAGGCATCCTGACGTCTGCAAGAGACTGGCAGTTGTTGGTGGATCTTGAAAAACAGCTGAAGTTCCCCCGCCATATTGCAGTTACCACCCTGCGACCTGACATTGTCCTCGTGTCTGTGTCCACCAAACAAGCAGTGCTACTGGAGCTGACAGTCCCGTGGGAAGATCGCTTGGAAGAAGCCTTTGAGAGGAAGCTCTCCAAGTATGCAGGACTGGTCAGAGACTGCCAGCTGGCTGGTTGGAGAGCAAGGTGTTTCCCTGTGGAGGTTGGTTGCAGAGGATTTGCAGCCCGTTCCTTGGCCAGAGCCTACAGTAGTTTAGGCATCAATGGAGAGAGGAGAAGGAGAGCCATCCGCAGTACCACTGAAGCGGCAGAAAGAGCCTCAAGGTGGCTGTGGCTCAAAAGAGGAGATCCATGGAGTCATGGTAGCTAGCTAGCCGTCTGGACACAAGCCGGGACTTGATCAACCCCGGCTGGGTCACCTGGAGGAGGGCGTCTGATAGTTGAAAGACCCGAAACGTCCAGTGAATCCAGGAACATCACTGAAGATGTGTCCAGACTAGGCATCAGTAGATGTATGTACACAGTGTTGAAGTGATAATTGAACATGATGTAACTTTTTACTTGTGCATATATAGTGACATTTGTATTTCTTTTTGGCATAAGTAAAAGTAGGAAATGTTTAATGAAACAGAATAGAATGTGAAGGCTCATCAGGTTAAAGTTGACCAGAGGAAGGGGGAGGACCATAGGGTCACAGGAAGTAAGTAGGGGGAAGGACCTTATATGGCCATACAGTAGTAAGGAGTAGAGGGAGGGGACTACCGGGGTTCCCCCACGCAGCTGTGCCTCTTTCACTCCTCCCCCTCCCAAGTCGGATTGGTTTGGAGTTGACTATATAATAGCACGCTCGGAGCAGGACAAGAGCTTTTTGGGGCCGTTTTTGCAGGCACTACTCTGTTCCAGCACACTCTGTCTCCCACCATGGAGGCAGAAGAAAAACTTAGAAAAACTTTGTGAGTCCAAAATAGTCTGAAAGATTTTGGACTTCGAAGTACTTAGAGGCAAAGTCTTTTAAAAACACATCTTTGAACCTCTTGACACTAAGGGTGTATTCACACATGCCGTGTTTAGTTCGGTTGAAACGAACTCAGATGCACTTCTGCCTTCAATGCGCATCTTTCAGGCAGGGGTGAATACAGCAATCACACTCGGGGGCGGACCAAACAAACGCTCCGAGACCCAGCTGAAGAGGTAGTCTCGGTGCGTTTCCAAACGCACTCTGCTGCAGTTCGTTTGTGTTGTGAATTTGTCCGGACTCGATCCGACCCAAAGGAAGGAGGCACTGTGCCTTTTCTTTCTTTTCTTTTTTAATAAATAGCCGTCAGCTTCACATTATGGGAAAGTGTTGTTGTTGCCATTGTTAGGACGATACGTTGTGGTTTGACCGGGAGCCCAGAACAATATATTATATTTGATCGAGAGGACACGTAAACATGCTGAATGTGTTCAGCGATCAGATGAAGGAGAGGGGAGCGTCCTGCACAGTGCCAACAGGTTCATGCTGCGCAAGAAATGTGTGTTTTTATTTTGCTTCCCATGTACGGGACCGTCAATACTATCCCCGTGTCAGTTTGGAGCTGAACTGCGCCGACCCAGCTGATACACAGCTTAATCAGCTGAGTGTCAGCTTGAGCCTATTCTTCTCGCGTGACGCGCGTCCAGCACCAAAACTACAGTAAAAATGATATTTCACATTGTAGGCTACACGCCACATAACGTTGCATTGACATAGGGCTACATATTATAACCATATGAAACAACAATAATCCGATGTTTTTCCTCTTTATTTATAGGTTAGATGTTGGCCATTTTATTATTTTTAACCCCATATTATATCAATGATATATATTTCGTAGTTTTAACTTCGTGCTTCCTGTTTCTCTCCACCCCAGAATGTCTGTCCAATGAATGAATAACCTCAGATCACGTGTGGTTTTGCTTCGTAATGCTGGTTCACTTGCAAAAGGGGCAATATGAAAGTGGACCACACCAAACAAAAAAAATCAAAACTCCATTTAGTCTGGACCAAAGCAAGTGAACTAGCGGACTTTCCCAGTGTGAATACACCCTAAGAATGACTTGATCAAGAATTTTTACAAATAGGAAAACGGACTGAGTTGCAGGGAAATAGACAGATATTTTTGAAAAAATGGTACCCTTATCCATCGGGACATGCCTTTCTTTATTAGGCGCCATAAAGATGTCTGTCTAACTCCTTGTACGGTATGAAGTTTTCGTAACGCTTAAGATGATACTTACAGGCACTCATGCAAGTGTTTGGGAATTGTTTCACGAGCTACAACAAATTTAGAAACGAGAACCAAGTCAAAATAACTCTATTGAATGAGTTATAGGCATACAACCTCTTTTCTTTTCCTTTCTTGTCCATTTTATGTATTATACCTATACTCTCTTGTTGTGAATTAGTTTATAACTGGAACAGAAGGACTTTAGGTATAGGGTTTTTTCTACAAAGAGATGGTTTCGTCCCTGGGGAGGTAAGTTCAATTTGATTCTACACAACGGCACATTACTGATTTAAAACACACACAACCTCATACAACTAACCTCTCTGTAAGGAGAGAATATGTTGATACACCTAATCTTTAAAAATAAAAGAATAGGTTATAAATACCTTCCCAGATTAAACTAGATGTTTATATTCTGAAAATAGTATATCTGTTCTATTTTATTAGAAGGGTGGTTTACAAACTAAGTTAAATATAACTTATAAGCAATAACTTGTGAATGATATCTTCTGTGAAAACAGGAGGAGGATTTTCTGAAGCAATATTAGAAAGGGTTAATAGTTTAGAGGAGATCGGCTTCATCCTAGGATGAGGGGGCTCTGATAAAATAGACACTTTACACACGGTGGTATATATTGAATATTACACTTTTATTAAGAAATAAAGAGTCAGGTTTGGCACCGGGGGTAAAACCCGCGCTTTTAAACAAAGCAGCTGGGGTTCGCGTCTCTTGTAGGAACAGTGGTGAGCGGAGAGTTTTCTATATAAAGGAATAATAGACAATTTCATTTCATTTTCATTTAACTTTTATTTATCCTCGAGAGACCAATTGAGGGGTGACCCTCATTTTCAATGGTGTCGAGTTCAAACAAATTCCAAGGAAAAACAACAATGCATACACAATATTCAATGCAAATACATCAAATACACAACAACAGGTGAAGAGAAGAAAAAAACAAAAAGCAAAAAAACAATTGAAACATTTACATAGTGGTGAAGAGTGGCAGCAATTAAAATGAAATTAAATGGGTGAAAGTACAATATAGCCTAATTAAAACAGTTACAGGTAGAGTTTGGCAGATTTAAGATAGTTTGTTTAAATTGATTTAAGGATATGAAGGTATTTAGTTTAATTTGTTGCTGTAAGTTGTTCCAGGAGTCAGGGGCACTGAAGCTAAAAGCTGTCTTTCCCAGCTCAGACCGGGCTTGTGGGACATAAAGCATGAGCATGTCAGTGGAGCGGGTCTGATAAAGCCCATCTGAAATTTGCAACATTTCTGTTAAATAACGAGGAAGCTTCCCGGTCAAGGCTTTGTAAATAAAAATATGCCAATGTGCATCACGTCTCTCTTTAAGGGAGTACCACCCAACCTTTTCATATAAAAGACAATGGTGTGTGTCATAAGCATCTCCTGTGATGAACCTTAAAGCAGAGTGAAAAACAGAGTCTAGGAGTTTAAGACATGAATGAGATGCATTGTGTTACAGGTTAGTTGATATGAGTTTGAAAGGAAATAACTAATAAACTTTTGAGACTGGCTTTTCATTTAGATTAGACCTTTTCAAGTCGAAATCGTAATAGTGTGGTTTAGGAAACAAATGTGCAAATGAGAATATGGATCAATAAGCAGGAAAAAAATTACTTGATTTGCTGCTTACCCTATATGCAAGATTGGACCAATCAGATTACACTTTTTACATTTTTAGTCAAGGAAATTAGTACTTGATGAATGGTTTATTTACACTTATTCATTTACCAATGATTTTTTAATGAGCATTCCATGAATTACTAAAATAATTTATAGATCACTTACAACAGATTTGTGATATGTTAACATAACACTTATTGATATTCTACAAATATATATGACTGTTTAGTAAATGATTAGTTCATAATTTTCTTATGATTTATATGACTCATTATAAATTAACATTATTATAAAGTGCTACTAAAAAATTTAGTTTAATGATAATTATGAGCCTTCGATTTAGATTTAGATTTTTTTTCAGAGACAAACACCTCTTCCACGCTTGTATTGGAGTGAACTGTGAAATTTACCTCTGGGTCCAGGACTTGCAATACCAGGCTTGGCTGCTAAGCCCATGTTGCATAGGGCTATGGCATGTGGAAGCTGGCAGTGATCCTGGTCCAATCAAAGAGCTTTACCAGTCCAGCCCCACCCCCAATGTTCCCAAACCTTTGTAAAGTACTATCCATGGACCTATTGAGAAGGGGCGAAGGGTAAATAAATCACAGCAAGAACAAAGGTTCCTAGTTCCTGAGAAAGGTGTATGTGGTGGAAAAGGGGCTCATGTCATGTCAATATTATAAAAGAGGTTTGTTGTACTGAACAATGCGTATCTATCTGTAACAATTTATTTATAAAATAAAAAGAAGATGTTTATTTGTGTCCCTTAAAAAATTGTCCACCCTGTCATATTGGAGAATCCGTCCAATTAAGAAAATATTGTCAAGTCTAGTGACACCACAACACCAGTGATTAATGCATTTCATTGAAGGGATATTTAAAAGGCTGAGTTTATTGTTTACCTAACTTAACTACTGAGACATTTTCTTTGTAAGGGTTTGCTTACAGGTTGTGGTCAAGCTTAAAGCTGGGGTATATGATTTCTGATTAGTCAAAGTTTTCATGAGCTGTACACTTTGACCAATCAGAGCGAGGCTCCGATTCTCTGTTCTTGTTGGCTGTTGGGACTGTCCATTCACTTTGGCACGACTTTGTTGGTGTAGAGTGTGTCAGGGAGGGACCATAGGGGAGGGACCTAAGAGAACAAGTTGAGCAGTTGAGGTATTTGAAATCAAATCTCTATCCCAACTGCCATTTTCTCCCCAAATCCTCCACCCCAGCTTTAAAGGTGAAGTAAGCGATATATTTATGTTAATATACGTGATAAGTCGCTCTATATTCATACAGTGATGAGTGATCACTTACATAGTGTGCGCTCTGCATGTTATCAGCAAATAAACTTTTCGGGGATCCCACTACTGATAACCAATCAGAAGAGAGAATGCTACAAACCGGCACCCGTCTCACTGCCGGTGCACGCGCAGAGCAACAGATTGGTGAATGTCTATGCGCCTACAATGGCGGAGCAGGTAAAAAGTCCTTCCCAATGTCTGTTTTGATGGTTTTTATCATGTTTTATCACCCTTATGGATCTGAGATGATGCTAGATGACTCGCTGCTTGAAGACCGCAGTGCATTAATGTGGTGACGTGGGGATGAGGGAGGGGACTGCCAACTGCAGTCACTAGCCCTTTTTACACAGCCAGTGAAAGCCGGGAATATGCCGGAATTTCGGCCCTCCGCCCTGCTGTATAAATGCGACCGTTGCGGAACAAGGGAAGAAAGGTGCGAGAGATTGTTCCGGGAATTTTACTACCTTGGGGGGTAGCAAGATTCCCGACACAATCAGTTCCGCCCCTCCAATAAAACCATCGCCTTTGTCAGAGCTGGGGACAAGCCTTCCACGGCCAGTAGAACATCATCTGCAGGCATCCTGACGTCAGTTCTGTATAAATGCGGCCAGCTTGTTGTTTTGCGGAACAGGGGGCGTTTGACGTTCCATAGCCTACGTTCTAAACATGCGACCATATTAGCAGTTGAAGGACGTGTGTTTAACATTAACCACGGCGGCCTGATGTCCCGTAAAAATCACCAAATAAAAGGAACGGCGTATCATTTAGCTGGTCATAAGGTCCGCTGCTCAATCCAAACCCCCGCGCTTCATTTTGCAGAGTGTATGAGTCTATTTCTGCACAGGGGAAGTTGTACAATGGGAAAGCTAGGCTAAGCTAGGCTAGGCTAAGCTAGGCTGCGACCGGATCACCACCGCTATTATTATCCTAAGTCTGAGCGTATATCCACACTTTATTTCTGTCTACAATTACGTGACTTCACACACTGTGTGTATGTGTACGTGTATGTCTGATTGGCAGATCGCTGCCCTTACAAAGAGACTCGCTCACAGCCAACCTGTACCACAAACACAAACACACACACACACACACACACACACACACACACACACACACACACACACAGAGGTGAAGCAGTGAGCAGCGGAGTGATTTTTGTCAGTTTGGTTAACAGTCCCAGAGATGTTGGACTCAGATCAACCGGCACATCACAGGGACAGTAACAAACGGCCCTCTTACTGCAAGCTCCAGCACTTCTGCTCTCAATTCACCGGCCAGTGTTGTTGTTGTAAAGCAGCTGTTTTCTGTAATATAATCAATTAATTTAAATGCAGTGAGAGGAACGAAGCAGAATAACTCTGTTGTCCAGTTATCTTTTTTTCCACAGATGAGGCTGAAATAGGCTATAGACTATACACAGTGCATGGGCAACTGAGGGCAGCCCCATTTTCAAATATTTTTAAATAAACTCAATACACACTGTGCATGCCATGGACTTGAACGTGATGTGATCAGTTAACCTCGGATTACCTCCCAGATGAACTGATTCAATTATTAAGCTATTAACTATCTACCAAAACATTGTATTCCCTTTATTCTATGATAATTTACATTTACATAATATGATGTTGATATCAAACACACAAACTAAAAAAAATAAAAAATAAAAAAAATAAATTGGGGGGGCCCCCCTGGCAGTCGGGACCCTAAACAACCGCTCATTCCGCTTATGCCTCGGGCTGGCTCTGCTGACCAGTGACCACTATAAGCGGGTGAGTAACTTGGAGGCAGGCTGTCCTGCCCACCCAATAATACAATTAGAAGCAATGCATGGTAATGGTATATTCTTTAGTATTAATTAATTGTCTGAATTTTATTTGACATTTTCTTGGACAGCGAATGAACAGGTCCGTCCAATAGTGGATCTGGACTTCCACCTAAAAAAAAAAAAAAATTTTTGGTTGCGTGGGCACAGCCCACATTTGGGTGGGCACGGCCCACCCTGGCCCCTGGCTACCGCCGGCCCTGGCTCCAGCAATCATCTGCTCTCAATTCACCGGCCAGTGTTGAGTGCCACTCAACCCAGACCCGCCAACAGTGACTCTGGGTCGGCAGCACTTCATTCAGAACTGGTTCACAACCTACAGTCACGGGCTATGTGCATCGCACATTCTTCGAGCAGGGTTAAGCGTTTAACCCTGCCCACATTAAGCTAAATTTAAGCCCCTCCTCGATCTGCGAGCTGCAGTCAGGGGTTACTCGGTCTCAATGCGCTTCCAAACGCACTCTGCTGCAGTTCGTTTATGGTGTGAATTTGTCCGGACTCGATCCGACCCAAATGCAGGAGGCACTGTGGCTTTTCTTTCTTTTCTTTTTTAATAAATTGCCGTCAGCTTCACATTATGGGAAAGTGTTGTTGTCGCTATTGTTAGGACGATAAGTTGTGGTTTGACCGGGAGCCCAGAACAATATATTACATTTAATCAAGAGGACGCGTAAAAATGCTGAATGTGTTCAGCGATCAGATGAAGGAGAGGGGAGAGTCTCCTGCACAGTGCCAACAGGTTCCCGCTGCGTAAGAAGTGTGTGTTTTTATTTTTATTTCCATGATAACGGGACCGTCAATACTATCCCCGTGTCAGTTTGGAGCTGAGCTGCGCCGAACTGACACATACAGAGCATACAGAGCTACATGAGCCTATTCTTCTCGCGAGCCGCACGTCCAGCATAAAAAATACAGTAAAAATGATGTTTCACATCATAGGCTACAAGCAGTGGTGTAGTCTAGTTTTTTGTAGTGGGTATACTGTGATGATTCCTTCCTAGCCTCTTCTTGAATATGCAGCATAGCATTTGTACATTAAACATATGGCTTACACCGTGGTTAGTTTACAATTGTGTTGTTTCTGCGTTAGGTGCAGCAAAGGCAAAAAACATTTTACACCTTAGCCTGCCTTTAGAAACACAGAGTTTAAGATTTCTATTCCCAAATTAACCTCTTAAGCTCTAGCCTATTTTTTAGGTTTCTGCTCGAAAATGACATACCCAAAATGAATAGAGTATATCTCTGCATCTACAAGGTCTTTTGAATAATTGTGGTGTCATATGAAGGGAACACTGTGAAATGTGTTCAGATGTGTAAGTATCAGTATGTATGTCACTGGCTCAGAGTCAATTAAGTTTGCACACAAGGATAAATGACTGATTTCATTTCCGCCTAAAAAAAAAAATCACACTTTTTCAATGAATATCTCTTTCAAATGATGCTGATGGGACTAAAACTCTACATCTAAGCATAGCACAAGGTGTTACCATTATCTCTGCAAAGTTTGATCCTCATAAAGTGAAGCAGAGCAGAATTACAGAGGTTTTAGTACAGACTAGTCAGGCGGACTCTCCAAAATGGTCATTTGGCACATTTTGGCACACTTTGGCACTAGCTGTGCCATTTGAAGTTTTTGATGTACTGAACTATATTTTTCACTTTTATGTCATTATCTGTGATCATCGCATACATTTTCAAGAGTTTTTGACTTTTTTTTTGATTTTTGATTTTTTTTTCTCATAACCAACCTAAATTATATACAATTGTCAAAGAACCATAAAAAGCAACTGAAGTTTCAATCAAAATGAAACATATTTATTTATCAACAATAATAAACAAACTGTAAAAAAATAAATCACACAAAACTATTTACACTGACTGTGAAGTCCAAATAAAAACAATATATCAACAATAAGTCCATACTAAAAACAGAGTCTCCTTTTCCTCTCTACTTGTTGTCGTGCCAGAGCTGGAAACAGTTCTTTTTGCAGTGAGACAGTGGTACCTGACATTTCCTGCAATACATGGATGTCTGCACCCTCGGGATCCCAGTATTGAGGCCCCACTTGCAATGCTTGCAAATGTGCGAGTCATAGTAGATGGGCATGCGTGGGGGTAATGCAAGTGGTGGAGTAGCTGCTTAGCCTTCAGCAAACACCAACTTCCTAGCTGCATCTGAGAAGGCAATGGCTCTGTCTGGGAAGATGAAGCTGCTCATCATCACTGCAACACCAATTGTGGAAGGAAACAAATATTATTTAGTGGCCTTATTTTGAAAGTGTAATACATTCAAAATATATTCACAAAAGCTATCACAATAGATGTGTGATAATAACAATCTTGGAAGTAAAACACACACACAATACATGCATTCACAAAAGCAATAGACATGTGATAATAATAATCTTGGAAGTAAACATAACATAAAAAACACACTCCCTCCCTCCCTCCCTGCCTGTCTCTCTCTCTCACACACACACACACACACACACACACACACACACACACACACACACACACACACACACACACACACACACACACACACACACACACACACACACACACACACACACACACACACACACACAGGCCGGCACACACACGCATTTATCTAGCATAAAACTGATATTATATACATTACATACTGGTATATATGAACATCTCTTTGAGATGTCTCTCTAGTAACTAATGAATTGAATTGTACCTTTCTAATGGCGGCATGTAGTCACTGTCGCTGCCGGGGTCTCTGTCGTCTGAGCTGGAGTCCCGTGCAGAAAGTTTGTCAGCATTGTCAGCAGTTATCATTTCGATCAACTTATCCATACTGCACTTGGTTCGGCGATGTTCTGCCATTTTTGATAATAAATGACCAAAAAACAACGACAAACTATCTCAAAACTCCTCAGAACTGTTCAGTAAACGTCTCACACCGTGCCTCTGCCACTCTGCGTAAACATGGCTCCTGCTGAATGTAGTCTAAGATGGATACGCAGACGAATAACTCAGCCAGTGATTGGTCGTTTTGGATGATTGACACCTTGTTTTAACCGTAAGAGCCAATAGATTTTAGGGGAGGTATCGAAATGTGTGCCAGACACATGATTGGCTAGCAGTAAGAAAGCAAAATGGTACCCCCGGGAAACGTTCTGTGATGCATGCTGAGCCAACGAGACTCATTGAAAGTAAAAAAAGTCAGATTCACTTGGAAATGGTTGGAAACGAAAGGGGACATGTTGGATTTACTATAACAGGAGTTTCTTGCTCTAAAGTACAACTTTTCATCAAAATATCTCAAAGGTAAGAGTGAATTTATGTTGGTTGCTGTAAGTAAGTGATTGTTTACCTTTGTATTCTTTGGCCGCTAATTCACTGAGTTTTTATCGTAGGGACATGACAGTGGTACTGTTGAACTCGTCATGGTCTTAGCTTTCAGTAGAGATGATATTTGTGTGTATACAATGAAGTATCGGAGCGGTAGCAATGGAAATGTGGAGAGAGGGTTGACTTTCTGACGCTATTCGGATTTTGATATTTGATCACTAATATGCTTGGTGTTTGAGTTGTGTTTGGTGTGCGTAAAAATGACTTATATGTGCTTGTAGCTGAGTTTCTCATGTTTAATTTGATGTGCAGTATGACTATTTCTACATTGTTATGGAAGTGTTGTATGCCTTTTGCTGCGAGAGTGATCACTAAGTCCCCCAATTGGGGGACGCTAGAGTTTAAGAGGTTAAATTGGGGGGGTATGGGGGTCTCCCCCAGATTTTTTTTATATTAAAATACATTGTTTCCCACCCTCTGGTGACACTACAATAGAAAAACACAAAAATCAGTAAGTCTGTTCTAGGCCCTTGTAGGGGGATCCGGGGGTATGCCCCCCGGGAGATTTTTTTTTACCTTTTTTAAGTGAAATGCATGAATCTGGTGCACTTTGAGAGGAAAATTAAGAGGCTTAATCTGCAGAATTGTGTGAACAAAGAATTTGGAGACACTGGGTCGGGTGAATTAGAAGCTATTGAAGAAAGACACTTGGATTTTCCATAAAAATATTAATTTAAAATAAAATATTATGCAGGGTCCTCTGGGTTGGGCATGGAGCTCTTTTTCTTTTATGGGACATATTTCTCTGTAATACAGTGAATGCATTTAAATGCAGTGAGAGGAACTAAGCAGTAGAACTCTGTTGTCCAGCTATCTTTTTTTTTCCAAAGACGAGGCTCTGGTTTTCTGTCATGTTACTCAGTGCATGAGTTGACGGGGTGAATCAATCGCCACCTAAGCCTATGAAAACTGCACTGATGATCCGATCTTGTAGTGCTCGCAAAAGTTAATATGAATTTCAGATCGGTTATGCAAACTGAGAATATTACTTTTTCCTCATTGGGAGAAAATAAGTCCCTGCACGCTTTTGGTGTGCTCCGACAGCACCGTGCGCGTCTCCCGAGGGGACTACTGAGCTGAATGTTGCGTCGCGCTGCCAGTATTTTCGGGTTGGACATCGCCCTTTCTTTTACCCAACCGTTTGCAATGAAACGGGCCGTGGGGTAATGCCTGGTCCCGCTTATCTATTATAAGTCCGTTGCGACTTCGACAGGGACACAGCGCACAGGTTGAATTTATGAATGAAAGTATGACAGTTGAGTTCTGTCACTATCGAATTTGTTAAGCCCCTATCTCACTGGGCTGCGACTGTTTGCGACAAGTTTGAGACTGCATTCGCAAACGAGTCTCTAAACTGTCTCCAAACGTTGGCGGAGGTCTCAATTTCCTCGCATGAGTCGCAGAGCCGCGCAGTCCTGTCGCATGAATTTTGAACATGTTCAAAAAAAGTGTGCGACAAATCAGTCTCAAAATAGTCTCAGAGTCGTCGCAGGTGTGTCGCACGCGTCGCAAACCCTTCTCAATTTAGTCTCCGTGAGTCAGAAAGTGCGAGAAGTGTGAGACAACTTTGCGAGTGTTTGGCGAGTGTTTGGCGACATATGAATCTAAATTGCGACTGCTTTGAGACAAAAATGAGACTGACATTCCGTTCGTGCGACACTCGCCAGACGTTCGTTAGACATAAATGCGACCTCCCGGCAAGGACATTCGCAAACGTGTCGTAAGTAGCAACTCAGTGAGACTGCAAGTGAAAATTGTCGCAAATTGGCATATGTTGTCGCAATTTTGTGTCTCCACCTTGTCGCAAACAGTCGCAGCCCAGTGAGATAGGGGCTTTACGTGTCAATTCGCATTTCTTAGTGGGCATACGGAAATACATCAGGTCGGCAATACGTCATCTGGACTGAACTCTCGTGACCACGCCCCCTTTGGGGGGAAAACAATACGGCTTACTCCATAGACATAGACAGCGCGATCATTCAAAATAAGCCGTTATAGCTAAAATCTGCAATGTCCTGAGCTGTTGTGTGGTTTACATGGTAAAAAACAAACATCATGGTTTTATTCCTTCGCCATGCCCCCAAAAATTCCCCTAAAAAAGGTCTGTATGACAGCAGGAAGCTCCCGGCTTCCCCCGTGCTCTGCATTTCAGTGGGAGTATGCTATCTAATGAGCCGTTAGAACAGTTGGTACAGTCTAGTCAAGGCATAGCGCTATACTATTGTATTGTATAACATATTAAGCATTATTACAGACAACAAAACTTAAAATAACAATTATTTCACGTGTAATCAGCTTACATAGAGACTCAGTGAGGTGAAGATATATATCAGGGCATGATATCTCTGGCCAATGGGTCGGATCATTGCGCCAGCTTGATGCTGAGAGACTAAAAAGACATGGTTTTAGGTTGACCAAATTAATCATTTATAAGTGTCTTTAACATTATCCAGCCAGCAGAGTTGTTGTAAAAGATTTTGACATTGTATCGGTCGGTCAAATTTTAACTTATTTACGTCTGATCGTTTTCTTTTTGTGCTGTTTTGGACCGCAATTTTGCATTATAGTCAATGGCACGTTCGGTTTGTTTTCCCCCCGAAGGGGGCGTGGCCTGATTGCCGACCTGATGTATGCTGGAGCTTTCTTAGTGGGTATACTGGGCTACGTATTAAAACCATATGAAACAACAATAATTTGATGTTTTTCTTCTTTATTTATAGGCTAGATGTAAGCCTTTTTATTATTCTTTGGCATTTTTTTATGCTTTATTGATAGTGTAGAGACAGAGTTGAAATGGGGCAGAGAGGGGAGTGACATGCAGAGAACGGCCGCGGGCTGGAATCGAACCCGGGTCCGCTGCTGGCCGAGGCCCATGTGGGGGATGCCCTACCAACTGAGCTAAGGGCGCCCCCCCTTTTTATTATTCTTAACCCCATATTATATCAATTATATATTTAGTAGTTTTTACTTCGTGCTTCCTGCTTCTCTCCACCCCAGAATGTCTGTCCAATGAATGAATAACCTCAGATCACGTGTGGTTTTGCTTCGTAACGCTGGTTCACTTGCAAAAGGGGCAACATGAAAGTGGACAAACACAACAAACAAAACAAATCTAAACTCTATTTGGTCTGGACCCAAGCAAGTGAACTAGTGGACTTTTGACGGGGTTGTTTGATCCACGGTCATTTAAACTTGCTGCAATTGTTGCTCAACGTGACTCAAAATATTAGGCTATAATATTTTCCCCATTTTATCTGCTTTCTGCCCCTTGTTGTGATCGTGATTATTTTATTATGTGTGTTCTGGTCATTTGAGCATGATTGAACATGCCACCTTTAATATGGCTATAAAAAAGCTTGTTGCATTTTTTTTTAATGTGTGGGGGTGCGTCAACCTGGTTGGGACATAGAAGGGGGTGCGCGGCTAAAAAAGTTTGGGAACCACTGGTCTAGAGAGCCGTCCCATCATTTCCGGCTTCCGTATTTTTTCGGGCCACAATACAGATTAGCGCCGCCTGCTGTTATGGAGACACTACGTCCCGTGCAAGCGCAGAGCGTACGGAAAGGCAACAGTCGGTTTGGTGTGTTCTTTGCACTCTTTCGGCCGCGACGGGAAGACTGGAGCTCCCTGGATCGGCAGTCGCAATTTTCGGGTAGTCGGATTGGTGTGTCCTGGCCTTAAGACTGGCTTACTAGCTGGTTGTTGAGGAGAATTGTCTATAGTTAAACATACACATTTAAAAAAATATTGCATTATCAACAATTATGGTGTATTTCATGCCAACAAGAAGGTGGACTTGTTAAAGGTGAAGTAAGCGGAATGGTCAGTTAAGCTAACTTCCTGTCAGTAGCCCCTTTTACACAGAGATTGTGGCATATTGACGGAACAACATCACTCCAATATGCCGTCCTTGCTTGCTTCTGTGTTATTTACACAGAACCAAGCAACGCCGGCCTGCTGGCGCATCAGTAGCCCCTTTTACACAGCGCTCTGGAATGAAAGAGGTGCTTGTAAACAGCGTCAGGTGTGAAGTAAACATTTAGCGCCGCGCCGGTCAGCTGCTTTACAACAACAACACTGGGGTGAATTGAGAGCAGAAGTGCTGGAGCTTGCAGTAAGAGGGCCGTTTGTTACTGTCCCTGTGATGTGCCGGTTGATCTCGCTACGCGCTGAGTCCAACATCTCTGGGACTGTTAACCAAACTGACAAAAATCACTCCGCTGCTCACTGCTTCACCTCTGTGTGTGTGTGTGTGTGTGTGTGTGTGTGTGTGTGTGTGTGTGTGTGTGTGTGTGTGTGTGTGTGTGTGTTTGTGTTTGTGTTTGTGGTACAGGTTGGCTGTGAGCGAGTCTCTTTGTAAGGGCAGCGATCTGCCAATCAGACATACACATACACATACACATACACACAGTGTGTGAAGTCACGTAACTGTAGACAGAAATAAAGTGTGGATATACGCTCAGACTTAGGATAATAATAGCGGCGGCGATCCGGTCGCAGCCTGGCTTAGCCTAGCCTAGCTTTCCCATTGTACAACTTCTCCTGGGCAGAAATAGACTCATACACTCTGCAAAATGAAGCGCGGGGGTTTGGATTGAGCAGCGGACCTTATGACCAGCTAGATTATACGCCGTTCCTTTTATCTGGTGATTTTTACGGGACATCAGGCAGCCGTGATTAATGTTAAACACATGTCAAAACTGATAAAATCAATCCGCTTCACCTCTGTGTGTTTTTGTGACAGGTTGGCTGTGAGCGAGTCTCTGTGAGGGCAGAGATCTGCCAATCAGACATACACATACACATACACACAGTGTGTGAAGTCACGTTACTGTAGGCAGAAATAAAGTGTGGATATACGCTCAGACTTAGAATAATAATAGCGGCGGCGATCCGGTCGCAGCCTAGCTTAGCCTAGCCTAGCTTAGCCTAGCCTAGCTTTCCCATTGTACAACTTCTCCTGGGCAGAAATAGACTCATACACTCTGCAAAATGAAGCGCGGGGGTTTGGATTGAGCAACGGACCTTATGATCAGCTATATTATATGCCATTCCTTTTATTTGGTGATTTTAACGGGACATTTGGCGGCTGTGGTTAATGTTAAACACACGTCCTTCAACTGCTAACATGGTCACATGTTTAGAACGTAGGCTATGGAACGTCAAACGCCCCCCTGTTCCGCAACAACAAGCTGGAGCATTTAAACAGAGAGGCGGAACTGATTGTGTCGGGAATCTTACTACCCCCCGAGGTAGTAAAATTCCCGGAACAATCTCTCGCACCTTTCTTCCCTCGTTCCGCGACGGTCGCATTTATACAGCAGGGCGGAGGGCCGAAATTTCGGCATATTCCCGGCTTTCACTGGCTGTGTAAAAGGGGTTACTGTTAGCGGCGCTGGGTTCAGGCACACGGACGGTGGCCGGCCTGGAAGTGGTGAATGAGCTTGGCGTTATGGATGCGGCCGAGTTAGAGTGAGTGAAAGTGGGTCTGGGGGTCCTCACAGTGTCCCCTTGAAAAACATACATTTAACTATGAAATTAGCATGTATTATATATTAATATTAAACCTACATATATAATATGTATATAGGCCTATCAAATATAATATTATTGTATATTCAACACAACAATGTGCTGCCGGATCTGCGCCACCAGCTGGCGCCCCCGAGCTCGAGTTAAACGTTTAACCATGGCCATTTAAGCAAAATTTAAGCTCCTCCTTGATCTGCGAGCTGCAGTCAGGGGCACTTGCTGAGACCACAGTTGCGTTCCGAATCGCATACTCTTTCTTTTTTCTATTCTACATACTACATCCGACGATAAAAAATAATCTAGTTAGGATGCAGTAGGCAAACTATTGGGACATACTTTACTCTCTTATTTCATCATAACATTGCGCCTTGATCTTGCCTCTTGCTTTTATATCCGGCGCATCCCCGTTTGTTTTCATATGGAGGCTTCGTCGATGTGACGTCACTTCACGTGCACACTGGATTGTGGGTCAGAATCGCCCAAATAGGATGCAGTTTTCAACACTAACAATCTTGGCTGCATGAAGTAGGACATCCGGGTATTTCTAACCATCCTAAATCTGGCCACAAGAATCGGGACATCCTAAATCTTTTTTCTGCATACTATATAGTAGAAAGTATGCGATTCAGAACGCAACCCACCTCTTCAGCTGGGTCTCAGAGCGCTTGTTGGGTCCGCCCTCAAGTGCAATTGCTGTATTCACATCTGCCTGAAAGGCAGTCGTGCATCTGAGTTTGTTTCAACCAAACTAAACACGGCATGTGTGAATACACCCAAACTTAAGATCAAAACCACCCTGTGGACATTCACATGACAGGGTGGACATATAAATCATTTTAAATGGGAATTGTAAATGATGATAACATGCAAGGCAATTGTGTGGACACAAACACAGATCAGTGATTCTTGAGAAGCGGGACAAAAGGCCGTCTTCCAATATTAACTGCTGTTATGTTTAAAAGTAAACCTATTTAAAATTTTAGATGTTATTACGGATTAAGAATAGAATGTTTGGAGCACATCCCCTTAAATGTAATTTTATCATTATTATGTCAAATATATGACACTTGTTATCTCCTCACGACGTCCAAAACAGTTTGTCGACAGAGAAGGGTTCAATCATTCATATGCAATAAAACCTATTAAAAAAGTACTTTAATGATTAAAAAGATATTTTCTAATAAAAAAAACAACACTAAATAATCTCTCATATCAATACAAACTGTTTTCCTACAACACATTCATGTTTTATAAGGTTTCTAAGTGGTGGGACACTTTTTGTCACCACCGTCAGACAATCCATTAAAATGTAAGAAAATCTGCCAAAAGAAGGGGCAGCTGTCACTATGAAGGCCCTCTTGTCACATTCTACCTATGTAGAGTACATTAGAGTCAGATAAGTGTTGTAGTTTTAGAATATTTTACATTCCAAATCTTGAAAGTCCTGCATCACAACCATGATACGTCAACACCGACTTACAATTTCTGAAGAAGTTATTTGAAATGTTTCGATCATTTTATTTTCCTGAAGTAGTTCATACTAGCGCCTATCATTAACAGTAAAACCAAATAGCTACTAGAAAAACTCCTCATGGGTCTAGCATAAATTGAGGGAATATTAATTTGTGTTTTTGGTGTCTGACGGTGTTCTCACAAAATAAAGGAATGGTAAGCCCATTTTGATAAGGAATGGCAAGGTAAAAAATCCATTTTGATAAAAAGGACAAAAGCTGGGAGGTTGTGTCAAAGCTTAGCTCAGTAGCTTAGTATATGTTGGATATATTTAATTTAATTTGTCTAAAGGGTTGTATTTTTTTCAACATTGCACCCTGTCTTGTCCCACTTCTCAAGAATCACTGACTAGGTTATTATTCTATATTATTGTTGCTTATTCCTAGTTGGGTCACATCGTATCATTGCCTTTATCATTTGGTCACATTGAATTATTGCAAGTTGCACAAATTGCTCGTAGTCGTGTGATTGTCCACCCTCATCTTGACATTTTTGATTATAAATCAATACTGTAAAATATAATAATATTTAATCTAGTGTATAACAGTTAAGTGGGGGATGGGATAATATGCACAAAAACAAATATAACCTTTATTTTCCAAATTAAAGAAATCCATGTTCGACATGTATGTCTTTCTTTGAAAACTAATGGTTAACATACATTTAAAAACAAATATGAATTACAGTATGAAATCTATGGAAGATTTTATTGGACTTTATTATCTGTGAAAGCAAAACAGTTTTGTAAAAGCACAGAAGACAAATGACAAGTGGATATCATGACTCACAAGTATTTCACTACCCACAAACCTGTAATTTTTGACTTGCAAATATGTATAACTTACTCTGAAAATACAAAGTCATATTTACGCATTTACGGATCTGTTTCTGCTTGTGAAAAAGGGTTTGCATATTTGTCGATTGCCTCCTGTGAGTTTGTGAGCCACATTACATTTTTACATAATTTTGTCCAATTTCTACCACCGAGATCTGTAGAACAAGCTTTACAAATGTGAAGTGCAATCATTTGTAAGTGTGTAATTGTGTTATATCCACACAAATAAAAAGTGATTTGCAAATATGTAAAATTTAGGCTGTAAATGTGTATTTTAATTTTGCATAATTTTTAATTTTTTTTTAAATGCAAATAGTTTCACCACAAAAAAAGACATGTCAACTCCTATTTACGCATTTACGGAACCATTTCTACACGTGAAACTGGCTCTGCATATTTGTGGATCGCTTCCTGTGTGCTTACGGAATATTGTCCCAATCGTGCCACAGAGATCTGCAAAATGAGGTCTGTAAAATGAGACCTGTAAAATGAAGTCTGTAACTTAAGGTCAGTGTTGCCACAGTTATTTTGAAAAAGTAATCTGATTACTGATTACTAGTTACTCCTTAAAATAGTAACTTAGTTACTATACAGTTACTTTGAAAAACTAATCTGATTACTGATTACTAGTTACTCCTTAAAATAGTAACTTAGTTACTTTACTGATTACTTGATCTTAAAAAGTAACTAAATTAGATTACAAGTTACTGTAAACGTTACTTTACAGGTTTTGAAACCCATATATCTCAATTTAAATCATTAAGAATCATTGAAAAATATACAAAATAAAGGTTGTAGGCTAGTAGCCTATAGGCATACTGTTTTCAAAATAATAAAAATTATGGTTTAAAAAATGTAATAAAAAAAACGGCCACCTCATTGGTTCATTTGGAGGCCTGTCACGCGAACAGAGGAGGGAAAAAAAGCTCTCCACAGCTCTCCACAGCTCAAGATCTTAAGGTTAAGAAATTAACCAATGGTTGCGTTCCGAATCGCATACTCTTTCTTTTTTCTATTCTACATACTACATCCGACGATAAAAATAATCTAGTTAGGATGCAGTAGGCATACTATTGGGACATTGGGACTTGATCTTGCCTCTTGCTTTTATATCCGTCGCATCTCCGTCTGTTTTCACATGGAGGCTGATGTCACTTGCGCACTGGATTGTGGGTCAGAATCGCCCAAATAGGATGCATTTTTCAACACTAACAATCTTGGCCGCATGAAGTAGGTCATCCGGGTACTTCTAACCATCCTAAATCTGGCCACAAGAATTGGGACATCCTAAATCTTTTTTCGACATATTATATTGTAGAAAGTATGCGATTCGGAACGCAACCAAGGTTTTCTGATATATGAGTGAGGTATCTCACTATGGGACACGCCCCTCGCGCTGTCCCCCAGAAGCAATTTTACACTACGCCAGTCGTGACTGGCCAATAGACATGACGTCTGCCTTGCAGAGGAGGGACTTCCTCCTACTACATAAGTCCCGTCGTCACGTCATCTCTTCAGTCTAAGGCAAAACACCTCTTCTCGCTCCGGGCAAGGAGGGTGATCTTGTGAGGTACCTCACTCATATATCAGAAAACCTTGGTTAATTTCTTAACCTTAAGATCTTGAGCTGTGGAGAGCTTTTTTTTTCCTCCTCTGTTCGCGTGACAGGCCTCCAAATGAACCAATGAGGTGGCCGTCCCTAAACAAGCTCCTTTGATTGGTCAAGGGGGCCATGTGGTTCGCCCATAAATACAAGAGTACCTATTTGCAGACCCATGGAGAAAAGGAGCTCCACTGGAAGCCCCGCCCCAAACTCATTTCATTGGTCAGAATTGTAACCTACTCTGAGTTTGTTTTCACTTCACGCTGCAGCTCCGACTGAAGAAAGAGTCACTGCCGCAACGCGACCCTGTACAGTTTAAAGCGGGATGTTTTGATCATATCCTGATGATTTTACTTTTGACCGATCATTTATCTGATCAGTAGCGTAGTTCTCAGCCCTCGTGCCGTTCATATGCGGCCACCTTACACGTCGTGACATGCTCTACATTCAAATTCATTTCAGAACATAGGCTATTTAGGCTATGCATGGTTGAAATGTAATTCTGCGGCTGCACGCGATCGTTACTGTTCAAATTGCGTCATCACAAAGTCACAGACGAGCATCGATCGTTAGCTTAATATGAATATAGAAATTATATAATAATTAAAACTGTGATCGCTAGAGGACAAGGGATCTGGTAAATCAATCAGGATCTAGAATGGAAACTGTCACCTTATGTCTGTCTTTCACCCCACTTTTAAAATGAGCTGTTTATTTTAATGTGGTGGCACTTTTTGTGTGTTATTGATAAGAGTTTATATTTGTATGTGATTGACCTATGCTACTTGTGGTAATTGTGAATTAAAGAGACGGATTTCGGAAGATGTACACAAAGCTTCGTTGCTTCATTCATCTTCTACCTCAACATCTACTTTTTACCACCGTCCTGGCCACTTGGGACCCTTAACAAACTGACATATTTTACTGTGTACTAGCATCATAACCGGTGGAAACTGTGTATTATTATTCACCGCTAGGTGAACTCCGGCAGTAAAACAAAAAGAAGAAAACAAATTCAGAGTAGGTTACAATTCTGACCAATGAAATGAGTTTGGGGCGTGACTTCCGGTGGAGCTCCACTTTCCCCATGTGTCTGCAAATAGGTGCCTCTCCATAAATAGCATATAAAGGCTGCGCCGGGAGTTCGCCATCTGCTGGTTGACCTGTCTAACTGCACCTTAAGCAGCTGAACTGTGGCGCAAAACAAACGTTTCCCCCCCATGAAATATAGCGTCTGCTATGGGGATATTTAGAATTCGGGTAAGGTGACGTTGAAGAGTTTAAAACTTCGAAAAAAAAGTCACGTGGCGACCGGTGGCCGCACACACCCAGTCTATCAACACATGAGACATCGCAGAGAAAAGTCAAATGAATGCATGAGAGTGAAGGGCCAAGCACGTTAAGTTTAAAGACACTGCTACTGTCTTTGCACTTTGGAGGAATGCATTTATTTTCATGGGGGGAAAAACGTTTTTTATAGTACATTTTTTAAACCATAATTTTTATTATTTTGAAAACAGTATGCCTATAGGCTACTAGCCTACAACATTTATTTTGTATATTTTTCAATGATTCTTAATGCATGTTTTTTTTTTTTTTTTTTTTTTTCTTTCAAAGGTTTTTTTATTAAATGTTAATAACAAAATTGTAGCACATCAAGTACAACATTTTTTTTTTTTTTTTTTCCCCTTTTTCTCCCGAACACACCCCACCCACATCCCACCCTCATACCCAACAACACAAAACACACACCACAAGAAACAAAAACAATCAATATGAAAAAAAAAAAAAAAAAATTGAATCAAATAAAAAAGGGGAGGGGGTAGCTACTCTTCAATTAATGTGATCGGTTTCTTAAAATAATCTAGGAAGGGGCGCCATATTTTATGAAATTTAGTCTCAGATCCCTGGGTAGTGCAACGAATTTTTTCCAGATTCATACATGACATAATGTCTCTAATCCAATGTGAGTGGGAAGGAGGAGCAGGATCTTTCCATTTAAGTAAAATAGCCCTACGAGCAAGTAAAGAGGTGAAGGCCAGTACCTTTAGCTTCACTTTAGGCAAGCCTGAATTGGGGGCGATGCCAAAAATTGCAGTGAAAGGGTTCGGCTCAATTTGATGCTGAAGTACTTCAGAAATTGTTTTAAAAACTGATGACCAGAACCCAGTCAAAGTGGGACACAACCAGTACATGTGAAAGAGTGATGCCGGTGCGCTCTTACAGCTATCACAGGTCGGGTCTACATCGGGGAACATACGAGCCAATTTAGTTTTAGATATGTGGATCCGATGTACTACCTTAAATTGCACAAGAGCATGTCGGGCGCATATGGAGGTAGAGTGTATTCGATCTAGGACTGAATCCCACATGTGATCTGTGAAGGCAGAACCTAGGTCCTGCTCCCACAGGGTTTTTATAGCTGCTAATGAGGGGCTATGCAATTTCGAAATAAGGTTGAAAAACACAGAAATTGAGCCTTTTAATGTGGGGTTTACAGACAGAAACAAATCAACCTGATTGGCTGGCGGTTTATAAGGGAATTGGGGAATTAACTTCTGTGTAAAATGCCTGATTTGCAGAAATCGAAAAAAATTTGTCTTTTCGATACCAAAATGTTTTGTCAATTGGGAAAAACTAGCAAATAGATCATTAATAAATAAATCACCGATGCATTTTAAGCCTTTTTTATGCCAGATCTTGAATGCACCATCCACCGTCGAGGGAGTAAACAAATGATTAGCTGCAGTTGGGCTGAAAAGTGAAAAATTCTGCATTCCAAAATTCTTCCTAAATTGGGTCCAAATTCGAAGGGAGTGCTTAATCACGGGATTACTGTTGGGAATAGCCGAAGAGAGTGGAAGTGCGGCACTTAAGAGGGCAGATAGAGACAATGGGCTAACAGCGCTGGACTCCATTGTTACCCATACTGGGGCTGAGTCGTCAAGGTGAAAATGCACCCAATACACTAAAGAACGGATATTAGCAGCCCAGTAATAGTATTGGAAATTAGGGAGGGCCATTCCGCCTGTTTGTTTTGGTCTTTGAAGAAATGCTTTCCTTAACCGAGGGTGTTTACCATTCCAAATATAATTTATCATTAATGAGTCAAGGGCCTGAAAAAAGGATTTGGGGAGAAAGATGGGGAGACATTGGAATAGATATAGGAACTTTGGGAGTAATGTCATTTTAATTGAATTTATTCTACCTATGAGAGAGAAAGCCAGAGGAGACCACTTCGATAATATTTGCTTCGCCTGATCCAATAATTTGAGGAAGTTCGATTTAAATAGGTTTTTAAAATTTCTGGTGAAACATACCCCAAGGTAACTCAGCTGATCTGTCACCACTTTGAGTGGGAGAGCTGTATAATCAAGTTTAAGAGCTTCTTTATTAATCGGAAAGAGTTCGCTCTTACTCAGGTTAAGTTTATAGCCAGAAAACTGACTAAAGACCTCCAACACAGAAAGTGCCTCCGGTAAAGAGGTGGCTGGCTTGGCGACAAACAAAAGTAAGTCATCGGCGTATAATGATACCTTATGTTCAATTCCTCCTCTCCATATCCCCTGAATCTGTTTGTTACCGCGAATGGCAATCGCAAGTGGTTCGATTGCAATAGCAAAAAGGAGTGGGCTCAAAGGACAACCCTGCCGGGTCCCACGATGCAGATCAAAACTACTTGAGTAACGGCTGTTTGTTAATACTGAGGCAGAAGGGCATGCATATAATAATTTAACCCAAGAAGTGAAAACAGGACCCAGACCGAATTTCTCAAGGGTGAAAAACAAATAATTCCATTCTACTCTATCAAATGCTTTTTCAGCATCCATAGAAGCAAGGCATTCTGATTCAATATTTCTGGGGGAATATAAAATGTTCATTAGCCGGCGGATGTTATAAAATGATTGGCGTCCCTTTATAAACCCAGTTTGGTCGGGGGATATAATAGAGGGGAGAACATCCTCCAATCTGTGGGCGAGAATTTTAGCAAGTATCTTCACATCCGTATTTAATAGTGAAATTGGTCGGTATGATGCACAATCTAGAGGATCTTTATCCTTTTTTAACAACAGGGAAATACAGGCCTGGTAGAACGAAGGCGGGAGTTTACCTGAGTCAAATGAGTCTGAGAATACTGAACATAAAAAAGGCGATAATTCGGCTGAAAATTTCTTAAAAAAGTCAGATGGAAGTCCGTCTGGGCCAGGAGATTTGCCTGATTGCATAGATGTTATTGCTGCAATAATTTCCCTCTGAGTAATAGGTGCCTCAAGGCTATGTCTCAGGTCTTGAGAAAGGGAAGGCATGTTTAGGTTACTGAAAAAGGTTTCCATCACCGCTGCGTCTACTGTACAATCAGAACTATACAAATTTGAATAGAATGTTTTGAACTTTTCGTTTATCAATTTCTGATCTGATGTTGTACACCCACTGTCTGTCCGTATTCCAGGGATGAGTTGCTTTGCTCTAAATCCGCGCAGTTGATTGGCCAGAAGTTTGCCAATCTTGTCACCATGCTCGTAAAAAGTACTTCTGCTCCTAAGCAACTGGTCAGCAACCTGACGAGAGGAAAGAAGGTTGAATTCTGTCTGAAGTTTTAAACGTTCTTTGTAAAGTTCAGATGAAGGTGAGGTAGCATATAGTCTGTCTATGTTCAGAATCTGATCAGCTATTTCAGTTTGTTTCTGTTTTGTACACTTATTTTTGTATGCTGCAAATGATATAATTTCACCTCTCAAATAGGCTTTCAGGGCTTCCCAAATTGTTGCATTAGACACATCTGGTGTTCTATTTATACTCAAAAAAGTTTTAATATGTGTAGAGATGTGTGAAAGAAAACTCTCATCTGTGAGCAACAATGGATCCAGTCTCCACTGCCTTCTTGTATACTCGACGTCAGAGAAAGCCAGTTGAAGGAGCAGAGGAGCGTGATCTGAGATCACAATACTTTCATAGCTGCATGACTTTAGGTCTGACATCAATGAATTATCAACAAAAAAATAATCAATTCGGGTGTAAGTGTGGTGGACATGTGAAAAGAATGAATATTCTCTTCCTGTGGGGTATAAAAACCTGTATGGATCAGAAAGGCTATAATCAGCAAGAAATGATTTGATATAACCTGCAGATCTGCTAAGAGTGGCAGGTTTGGGGGAAGAGCGATCTAAGACTGGATCTAGATAACAATTAAAATCCCCACCAAGAATAAGAGAATGGGAATTGAGATCGGGGAGTTGAGAAAAAAATCTCTTAAAGAATTCTACATCATCGGCGTTAGGCGCGTAGACGTTAGCCAAGATGACTGACTTATTGTAAAGTTTGCCTGAAACAATAATAAAACGTCCATTTTTGTCTGATATAATGTTTGAGGACTCAAAAGGAATATTACTATCAATAAGGATAGCTGTGCCCCTAGCCTTACCCCTGAAATTAGAATGAAAAAATTGTCCACGCCAGCATTTACTTAGTCGCCCATGGTCAGAGTCGTGTAAGTGGGTTTCTTGAAGGAAAACTATTCCAGCCCTGAGCCGTTTTAGGTGGGTTAAGACCTTACCCCTTTTCACTTGGTGATTAAGCCCCTTGACATTCCAACTAATTAAATTAAGATTGCCCTTCATCTAGCTCAGTTATAGTGAGAGTGAAAAGAGTTGCTCCGATAACAAAAAGAGTAGCAAAATACAGAGGGAAAAAAAAAACACACAAAAAAAAGGAAAACACAGATAACTGAAAACACAGCAGGTGATAACCCATCAGCTAAACCCCCAGTTGACACCACCCCATCCCACCCAGAACCCACCCCATATATTGCTCTCAACAGCAAACCCCGAAAGACCCTTACTAGTCTCACAACAAACATTCCAAGCCTTAACTTTCTAGCCTATGCTAGCTTCCCACATAAGTCTTGTACATTTCACCCCATAACTGCTAGTAACACTATGAACAATCCAGCAAACTGTCAAAATGACAACACACTGAACAAGCATACCGTGCTCAACCAACAAATTCGAAATACAAAAAAAAAGAACAAGGCGTGAGTTAGACAATCTGTCCAAATGGCAAAAAAATAAATAAAAAATAAAGAACAGACACGCTTATCGAGCCGTTTTGAAATAGAGATACAAAATAAAAAATAAAAAAAGCGAGTGAACTAGACAATACGTCAAAATGACAAGCAACAAAAATGTCACGTTCACCCAGCTACTTTACTCATTCAAAATAAAAATAAAATTGCATATAGTACCATCAGTCTGAGAGTTTGGCTGGGGATATGAAAAGAGCATTTGTCCACATTGTATACTCACAGCAGGCAATCGTATTTACTACGGACTCACACCCAGTGTAGATAAGTAGTTAGATGCTTCAGAGACAGACCGCAGCCACTTTCTCTCGCCGCTCTGGAGAGTAATGCGAAGCCTCGCAGGGAAGAGGAGAGAGGGGCGGAGACCGCGCTGATAAAGCTCAGCCATGACCCGCTTGTATTCAGCCCGCTGCTTCACGACCTCCGCGCTGTAGTCCTCGTAGAACCGGAGCTTGTGGCCGTGGTACTCCAGCTCGCCCTGTTTACGTGCCTCCGTCATGATCAGGTCTTTAGTCTGGTATCGGTGAAAGCGGATAACGACGGATCTCGGCCTCTCATGCGGGCCCGGTTTGGGTGCCAGAGTGCGGTGAGCCCTGTCCAGCTCCGGGGGAGAAGGGAGTACTTGACCACCAAACACCTCAACGAGGAGCTCAGAGAAAAGACGGTGGGGCGCGCACCCTCCAGTGATTCTGGTAAACCCACGATACGAACGTTCTGTCTCCTGCTCCTCCCTTCCAAATCCGACAGTTTAGCTTTTAACAGCTTGTTATCTTCCTGCAGTGAGGAGGACGTAGCCTCAAGTTGCTCCAGGCGTCCGCAAACAGTTTCTGCATTATCCTCGAGATCGGTTATACGTTTCCCCTGGCTTGAGACCACGGCCTGGATGCTGTCCAGTTTAGCGTCCATGCTGGCGAAAGCTGATTTAAACTCGGCAGCTATCGCTGCTCTGTGCTGTTCAAGCAGCCCCGGAATGGAAGCCACTGAGCTAGCACCAACGTCCATGCTAACCACGCTGTCCGAGGACATATCTGACTCTGCCGAATCTCTTTTTGCGTTTTTCTTGCTTCTAGGCATATCTCCAAAACAGTATCAGTGTTACCGGCAACACAAGCACAAAAAAAATCGACGAGAATAGGGTTTAATCAGTTAGGTCTGAAATATTTTGTGGGAGCTATAGAGCGATCGTGCCTACCCCATGCTCTGTAACCCGGAAGTCCCTTAATGCATGTTTTAAATTGAGATATATGGATTTCAAAACCTGTAAAGTTACGTTTACAGTAACTTGTAATCTAATTCAGTTACTTTTTAAGATCAAGTAATCAGTAAAGTAACTAATTTACTATTTTAAGGAGTAACTAGTAATTAGAATAATGCAAATTAAAATACACATTTACAGCCTAAATTTTACATATTTGCAAATCACTTTTTATTTGTGTGGATATAACTTTACAAAACACAATTACACAGTTACAAATGATTGCACTTCACATTTGTAAAGCTTGTTCTACAGATCTCGGTGGTAGAAATTGGACAAAATTATGTGAAAATGTAATGTGGCTCACAAACTCACAGGAGGCAATCGACAAATATGCAAACCCTTTTTCACAAGCAGAAACGGATCCGTAAATGCGTAAATATGACTTTGTATTTTCAGAGTAAGTTATACATATTTGCAAGTCAAAAATTACAGGTTTGTGGGTAGTGAAATACGTGTGAATCATGATACACACTTGTCAATTGTCTTCTGTGCTTTTACAAAACTGTTTTGCTTTCACAGATAATAAAGTCCAATAAAATCTTCCATAGAAATCAAACAAAGTCCTTGTTTAGGAAAGGGACATCATACCTTTTATAAAATGTAGTTTTCAAATAAAATACATATTTAGCAGTAATGTAGGATATGTCCTCAACAGGGTGGACATATCTTACACTCATTCCTCTGATAATAAGGTCATAATTACCTGAAAAAAAATACATATTTCCACTTTTTTTTAATAAAGCATAAAGGATATGGGCATTTAAGACCAACATTTTAAAATAGTGTGAGGGTTGAAAGGCACCCTACAGCATTGACCCAGGAGCTAATGTAGGCTACAGACCTAATATAAGTAATTCCAATAGATGGCAGTAGCGCCCACCCAAGCTACCGTTCAACCCATGGTTCAACCTCAAAGAAGAAGGAGCCATTTCCCAATCTTCATTCCAATATTTGAGGAAGTCTCGCTTAGTTTAATGTAAATTCCATTTTAGTACAACAGACTTATGAAGGCTGCTATGGATACAAATCTATCCGAGGACTCGTCGCAGCCTGAAAAATGATGCTGACACGATGCTTTTCTTTGTGCTGTGCGTTCAAGTCGCCGTCAAAGGTAATAAGTTAGAGCAGGTTAGAGGGACGATTTGAGCAAGCTTATCTAGTTAGCTCGGTGTGCTAGGTCTGAGGAAAATATACTCTGCGTCTGTTGTTTGTGTGTGTGTGTGTGTGTGTGTGTGTGTGTGTGTGTGTGTGTGTGTGTGTGACACACACACAAACGAAAGTGTTCTTACTAAACCTCAGCTAATACACGTAGCAAGCCTCTAGTAGTCTAAACTAACAGCCGCTTCTTTTGTTGTATGGCGAACACAAGTATAACACAAGCTACGAGTTTTAGACAAAAAATCAACGCCTTTTAAAGTTTCCTTTTATTTTAAGAGTTGAAAATCAACTAGTCTGACGAATTCTATAATTGACTCATATCGGCATTGTGGTAAAATCAGCGTGACTCCACCATAGATAACTTTGATGTCAATAAATCGCGAAATAAGTAAAACATTACCAGGTTTACGCTGTGCTTGCTTTATTAGCATTTTGGTGTCGTAGGGGAGACCTGGGACGGTTGAAACACCCTTCAGTTCTCAACACAGAAACTCATTATGCTCCGTAACAGTTGCACTGTCTGCCTGCCTGGCCTGCTATCAAAAAAAGGAGACAACTTTTTTGGCATTTTTATGCTTTATTGATAGTGTAGAGACAGAGTTGAAATGGCGCAGAGAGAGGAGTGACACGCTGAGAACGACCGCGGGCTGGAATCGAACCCGGGTCCGCTGCTGGCCTAGGCCCGTGGGGGGGACGCCTTACCAACTGAGCTAAAGGCGCCCCCAAAAGTGTTTTTTTTTTATAGGTAAACATTTAATTTGTCGGATTAAATATCAGGATAATAGGCCTATCTCAAATTAAATGTGATGTATGTATTCCATCTCAAGCACACCTAACGAAGCTAATAAACCCTGGCTTGATTGAGACGACACCTAATTGGAAAAAGTGCTCTTATATAGGATTCTCTCAAGGGGTTTAAATCATTTTGAGACTGCAATAGTCATTAAAAGTGGCATTTTGCATTTATTGCAAACAGCTTAACTTTGCACATTTTGCCAATAAACCTAATTTTGAATTAGGTTTATTGGCAAAATTAGGTTTAGGTTGAATCATTTTGATTCCTACTGTTGTTACAATATTGTGAATGATAAGTAATCTCTCGTTTTAGTATTTGAATGATAAATTACATATATTTTACATAAATTACAACAGTGGAGTGACCATATTTAGATCAATTTTGCAGCCTGTACATATTTCATAAAACCCCTTTTAAAGGTTTAAAATGTTCAAAATGTTACTTTTTAGCAATTTGCCACACTCAATATAAGGCGACACAAACCTTCCCTGTAACTGTGCGTGCATTTTTGATGAAGTTAGGGGCATAGGTCGCTTATCCGGTTTATCTTAGCTCTAGCACTGGTAGCTAAGAGGAGCAATAGCATGCCTCCGCTGCAGCAAGAAGATAAACTTTACGACATCACTAAATAGAGTCAAATGCACACCTGTAGGAAAATGGACTTGGGCTTCTCTATAGCCTAAGTAAAAAAAAACGTTAGTGATTATACAAAGCAGAAGAGAGATGGCTATGAAGATCCAGAACTGTATGCATGGACGTTGGAAGGAGGGGTGCGGGGGGTGCGGCCGCACCCCCCCTCACCACCGCCTGCACCCCCTCTCCGCCCCCTTACACTTTGCCCTGTGCTCCCGCGATTGCTCTGTAAACAATCTCATAGCCTAAGTCCTCTTTCCCATCTCCTGCTCCCTCACATCAACTTGACAGAGCATAACACTATAATATATATAGTTTATCGGCTATACAGTATACTATATAGGCTAGATTACATATGCCCGTCGCATTTCTTCACCGTGCCCAGGACGAGATTACGGTTGTGCCCCGCCTTCCCATGCGCACTTCAGTGGAGTCAGAGTGCTGAAGGGCGCGCACTAATGAGCATTAGGTTATAGGTTATCATTAAAAATCCAGTCTGCTAAGCGCCCTACCACAGGGGGAGAGAGAGAAAGAGAAAGAGAGAGAGACGCGCTGACAGGATGCAACGTTCACCTGCGCACCTGCTCCTCCAAGGTGTGTACCGGTATCGTGCCAAGTAACCGCTGATAATAAGTGTTTCCCCGCCGGCCGGTTAGCGCGCATGCATCAAGTAAAGGCGAACATATTAACACTTCATAAGGTCGTAAAAAAGTCGGGTCGTCTTATATTCGGGGCCTAGTATTCGGCGTCCAGTAATGGACTGCCCGTTACCAGAGCGGTCATTCAGCTTCAGGGCCTGTGTCCAAGTTGTGTTTATTTTATTTTTACGAGTGGAACCAACACTGGCTGTGCTCTCAGAAGCGGCCAGGGCATGCGTGTGTGCAATGGGAGAGAGAACGCTTCGTGTGGAGAGATAATAAGAATGAGAGGCTTCATTAAAACGCTGTCTATGCGCTGTCTATGCGGTCGTTGTGATTGTAACTTTGTCGGCTGTAAACTGAAACTAACGGAGATCGCGGAAGCCTTCCCCTCGACAACGTGACGTGCACTGCCCCGGTTATCATTCACCGATCTCAAGAATACAAATGTATGCTGAAAAGGAACAAATTGGTGAATAAAAATTCACCAGAATGCAGGAAATTAAGCATAATGCTCAAAAAATTCTGGGGGAGTACCCCCAGACCCCCACTTAGAGATGGTCACAACCCAATGTTTAATCAAAACCTACGTCCTTCAAATTCAGGATAAAAAAAAAGGCTATAAGGATACTTTGGAAAACTCTTAAATGTTATTTGCTTTTAGAGTTTGTTTTAATAGCTTAATTCTAATCAAATTATTTTAGATACAAATTGGCTATTTTATCATGGTTATAGATTGCTCATTTTACCAGTAGCCTACTGCTTTGTCTGATAGCGCTGCACCTCGGCAAATTTACAGCACCCCCCCTAAGAAAGTAGTTCCAACGTCCCTGACTGTATGGATTAGCGACTCTCTCTTTACATGGCTCTGCATACCGGCAGGAAACTGCTCATCGTGCAATCAGTCATTATATGGAGCAAAAGAGAGATTGCTGCGAAGTTCCAGAACTGTGATCCAGTGTATATGGTTTTTCAGTTATTAGAAAAATTGCATAAAGTGTTACAACTGTCCCTGGTCTTCCCTAACAAATTTAACTTTAGGCTAAAAGCATGCTGGTGCTGTAATGAGTCAACCGACTAGTCCTGTGGATCTCTAGGCTTTGAAGCAAAAATAGTAAGAGTAATAAAAAGTTTGTCTGAGCAGCAGTTTCTATGGGTATGTCATGACGATTAGGATGGGCATAATTAATCGTTGATCGATCAGTGATCGTTAAGAATTTTGTCGATCATGTGAAATTGTTTTCGATCATATAGCTGTTGTGTCGCACAGTGTGAGTCCCGCAGCACAGCAATAGATTTGTACTATGTGGCAGCACCATAGACTGTATGCCATTATACATCCTACTAGCAGGGGGCGATAACTAACTAGTAGTAGGAGACAACAGAACAGACTCAGGCAGCAGCCTGCGAGCTGCCGTAGATGTCAAAACAGAAACATGAAGAAGTCTAGGCGAAGTTTGGCATCGGACAGCTTTAGAACCGAAAATAACTAAGTTCATTAAACATAATGAAACCTTGTTAAGCGCAACACCTCAACAAACCGAATTATGTACAGGGTGTCCGCGGAAGTCTTAAAAGTCTTAAAAAGTCTTAAATTCATGTATCTAAAATTAAGGCCTTAAAAAGTCTTAAATTCATTAGAAATTTGATATGCTGGTCTTAAATCCATTACTCAAAGGTCTTAAATTTGTCGGGGCAGGACTATTCAATGTTATATATTTTTTTTCTTCCGCGACTTTCCGAGAAGGAGATGCTACTTTCTAACTAACTGCTCATATAAAAGTCCGACACTACGCTAGAGGCAGTACGGCCGTGTGTGGCTGTGATCCGCATATAAACGTAGCATAGAAGAAGAATGTGTCCCCTGCCTCCGAATTTGAAGTCGGTCGCGTGAAAGCAAGAAAGGGGAGAACGACCCAGTGAAATGCATGCCCTGCTATTATACATTCAGTGAGAGGTGGAGGGTGGACGACAAATATCATGGCTGGCTTTATTCACCCCGCGACCACACACTGCCACTACTCCGTAGGTGTGCAACCACCCGCCCGCTGGCGATGTAGGTAGGCTACTGACCCAAACGCAAATCACACAGAAACAAACTGATTTATTGTGTTTAGTAAAAATGTTTATTTATCTATATTTATTAATTAATAGCTGCTCATCAGACGGTCATTCGGGTCGCGTTGCCGTGAGCTCACAGAGTGAGACGCGAGTCTCTGCTTCTCTGTCTGTTGCTTTCTTTCTCTCCACTCTGCCCTCGCTCTCTGACGGCTAGTTAAGAACTATTGCCGATCGTCCCGTCAATCGCAGACAGTAGCCTACATTTCCATCACCAATCGGTACAACCCTAATACCCGCAGTTTATTAACCTGGCCGCCTGCAACAATATGAAGAAAATAAAACATTTCGCAAATTAACGCTGGTCCCGTGGGCATCCCCCAGTCATGCGAACCTGTATACAGTATAGGCTATGCCTACTTTACAGTAACCTATTTCCCGATTTTGAAAGTGCAAAATCATTCACCTGTGGAACCAATTTTTAAATAGTTTCTGCCACAAGTTCTGAAAAATAAAGTTAATGGACTAAGTTTGTTGTTTATTGAATAAGTAGGCTAATTAAAATTCGAAGGACATTCTTCCCCATAAATAACCAGATTTTTGTATTTCATTCTAATACTGCATGCTGCAGCTAACACATTTTTTTATTGATTAAACTGTTCTTGTGACTGGTTTATCAGAAAATGTAAATCAATTGATACAGCTCTATAATAGGTTGAAAAGGTGGTAATGAAACCCATCATTACCACCTTTTCAACCTATTATAGAGCGTTGCCTTTACAGGGATCTTATATTTATTTGATGGTAAATGCGGGGGGACATTGTCTTCATTCAGACTGCTGAACATTTTTTATTTTCTGTAATTAGACAGCAGTTGTTAGCTAAAGTGCATTGAATATTTGATATTCAAACTTAAAAAAACTCTTTACAGAGCATATACTGTAGTGTAGTTTGTAGATTTGCCAAGGTATTGGTGTTCATTAGAGGTCTTAAAATGTGCAGATACCCTGAGAGAGGCTACTTTCTTCCTAGCTTCTGATGAGTATCACTTTATGTTAAATAAACAGACAAAAAGTAAACTTGAATGAGTATCATTGAGTGACACACAAGCTATACTTCGGTTGTAATACAGCTGGACCCCCCAAATATCGCCTATATGTATTGTGTTTTAGGTCTTAAATTTCATTCAAGGTGGTATTAAAAAGGTCTTAAAAAGTCTTAAATTTGACATGCTGAAACCTGCAGATACCCTGTATGTACCACTTGTACATTGAAGCCTATATCTGACCCTGTTTAACGTGTCACGTTAGCGCCGCTAGCATTAGCGGTTAACTTTAGCGTCCGTCTATGCTTAACTACTTCCTTCATCAGGGAACTAATTTGCACATTTTGTTATAGATGAAGTAACGTTAGGTCCTTTACCACTCAGAGAAACGTGCCGTTCCCTTATGCAGTCTTTGGCAGCATCTTAGGAGGCGAATATGTGTTTAAAGGGGACATATTATGCAAAAACTCGGGTTTAAATGAGGTTTCAATGGTTTATTGTTCAAAAAAACCATTAGTTTTCTACCATTACCCATTTCTTCATTGCCTTTTCCAGCCTCTTCTGCTCTCTATCTCAAAAGGTTGATTTTGACATCTACCCCCCTTCGCAAAAATCCTAGTCTGCTCTGACTGATCAGATCTACCTGGGCGTGCATGCACCGCCCTGCTCATTTACTCTATACCAACTTATATGGGCATGGCACACGCCCAGCTGTCAGTTTTGTTTACTTTTTGGCCAATGTAGCATGGAGATCGATGTTACCATGTTTAGCTTAATTTCTACAGCAAATGTCAGCACACTTACCACTTCTAAACCAAAAGCTTTACAACTGAACCTGGTCAAGCAGGAGTCTGAGCTGAAAACTGTGAAAATTGCATCAAGATTTCTGGTTTCCCTGACATTATCATCAGGTAAATACAGTTTAAATATGTCACAGTCAATAACAGAATATGAGCTAAGTATTTATCCAAAAACCTCCTAACTTGTAACATACAACGTTTTATGTATGTCTCTACAGGCTGAACTGGGGAATGATCTACAACCCAGTGGAGTGAAAAAGCTTTGGTTGTGAAGCCATGCTGAGGTAACATGTAAGCATGTACAGTAACGAGGCAGGAAAGGAATGTATCAGGCCAAGATTCACTGGAAAGCCATTATCTTTTGTAAAAAAAAAAAAAAAGTATAGAAATAATTAGTCAGAGCTGCAAATTATCTGACACCCTTTCAATATCTAGTAGATAATGTATCATTTGTATTGTGATCACTCATTTATAATAAAGTTTTACTGTTAAATGTATTGTGTTGCTTACTGTCACTGTTTGCTTCGTGTAGTAGAGGATTACTTGAAACTCACATTTTTATAGTCAGCATGTTGGACTAGTTTTCTGACCGATCTACATTCATTTACTTATACGTTTTTTTTAATTCAACCCTTTATCTCTGAAGATTTCTTATAAAACAGTATCATTACATTTTAAAAAGACCAAAACCATACTTAAAAATCAAGCAGTTTATTCATAGCCAGTGAAATGGAAATATAAAGTGTACATATCAAACAGAAGCAAAGCCATAACTTGTATGTAACTGTCCAGTTGTTGCTGGTGGGCCCTGCAGAAGACCACCTGTCCCACCCATTGAACAGTCCCCCCTGATGGAACAGATAATGTGGTCCGTCAGGTCACTCATATCTGTAAAACATGCAACATGTTATATCATGTAGCCTAGCTGAAATATATATCATACATCTGTAGTTATGGCAAAGCTACAAACTAATGAAAATATATTTTTCTTCCATTATTAAATAAGATAGGCTACTAATAAGTTCAGTATAGCCTTTGCTCAAGAAGCATCGAGTTCTGAGTGATACTGTGTGCTTTTTTAAATATGGACAGGAAACAAACAGCAGCAGAGGCAACTTACAGTAGGCTATTCTTCCTGTCCAGGGGTTGACACTAAGGTTTCAAATGCACTTGCCCATAGGGCAATTACAGGTAATGTTTTACTTGCCCGAATGTTGTGTTCACTTGCCCAAAAAAAATAAAAAAACTGTTAAACAATGATATATACAGTATAGGCTAATTGAATTATACATTTTAGCGATCTCTTATCTCTTAAATGCAAACACTGCTTACTAGTCTCATCCTGACCACATAAAACTAACAACAATTCATATAAGCCTAGATATCATGACATCACACACTACACCAAGCGCTTGGTCCTGCTGCAGCATATTGAAAGGGCCTTTTTTTGCCATGCACCTTGCCCAGGGGCTCAGAAAACTCAGTCTAGCTCAGAGTCAAGCTGAATGTTAGCTTCCACAGAACATTTTTACTTATTTAAAACGGTCACATTGTGCCAAAAAGTGATCGTGTGCCATAAAATGATTAAAGTCCAAGATGTTAAAGCTATTGCCCAGTTATACTGTAAGTAAGGAGGGGGATCATTCATTTCTATTCATATTGATACCATTATAAAGACTCCACAATCCAAATCTTTATCGATATCTTTCTATTATTTTGTTTAAAGAGAACTGGTATTATTGCTTTAATTGCTTATAAGATGAGCAGAGCTCAGGATAGGACTTTAAGCAGGTCATAATTCCACATTTAGGCCTACTATTTAGTTTATATTGCTGGGAAAACAAGTTTTTTACCCAAACTGTAGGCTATTATTCAAGCTTCCCGCGAAAAACTCAAATTTCTTATTTTCTTCATGTTACATTTGAACACATCATGATGTCATTTTATTGACCTTTGCCTAATAATCATTTTACTGAGCCGACCTGAACACATCACATTTGAACCGTTTGCGATTTTTTTTTAGCTAACTAGGTCTTATCCTGCAGATTTTAATATGCATTTAAAAACTATCCGATTTTTGAACTGCGGGACTTGCTACAGTCTCTCATTTGTTGATCACCACTGCATTGAATGAATGATGAGACGGTGTGGAGCCCGTCTGCAGCGGCAGCGGCTCAGCAGACTAGAGTTTTTTTTTTTTTTTTTTAGACGGAGCGGTTTGAAGGTGTTTCTTCAAGACAGTCGAAGGTAGAACACTTTTACAGTCCATGATGCGGTCCAGTGATGGAATAATACGCTGAAGTAGGCCTAATTAGATGAAGATGACCCGACTCGATATTTATAATTATATAATATGACCTAGCCTACTGGACTCCATAGCGGTATCGACAAGCTCAAACGTTATTTGTGTGTGTGTGTGTGTGTGTGTGTGTGTGTGTGTGTGTGTGTGTGTGTGTGTGTGTGTGTGTGTGTGTGTGTGTGTGTGTGTGTGTGTGTGTGTGTGTGTGTGTGTGTGTGTGTGAGTGAGAGATCGAGTGCGAAAGAGCGACCGTGATGCTGCTGGCTGCCGCGCAGCTGCTCAATTGCGAATATAGCCGATCTATTTTGTGTGAGTTAGCGGAAAAAAAATGTTTTGCAGACTGTAAAACACATGAATACACATAGCCTAGACTACAGACAAACCCTCTAAAATCCACTTGCCCGTCTGGGCAACCAAGAAGCAATCTCAACTTGCCCAAACATTATTTTCAGTTGCCCCGGGCAAGCGGGCAACCGTTAGGTCAACCACTGCTGTCTATTATAATAATAATAATAATTCATTTTATTTAGAGTGCGCCTTTCTTAGCACCCAAGGTCACCTTACAGGGCAGTTTAAAAACAAAACAAACAAAATCAGCAATCATAAAAAACACAAGAACAAGATACATTGAACAATTTACATAAGTGGGGTGAAATGGGTTAAATGGAATATGTCAGATTAAAAAGATGTGTTTTGAGACGGGACTTAAAAGTGGAAAGAGTGTCAGAATTACGGATGTCAGGTGGGAGGGTGTTCCAGAGGTGGGGGGCAGATCGGCTGTATGCCCTGGACCCCATGGTAACCAGGCGGGTGGGTGGAACAGTGAATTGAATGGAAGAGGAGTACCGGAGAGTGCGGGTGGGTGTGTTGGTGTGCAGGAGGTCACATATGTATGGAGGGGCGAGGTTGTGGAGGGCCTTGAAGGTGAGGAGCAGAATCTTAAAGTTGATGCGGGTTTTGACCGGGAGCCAGTGAAGCTGCTGAAGGACAGGGGTGATGTGATTAATGGAGGGGGTTCTGGTGATGATGCGAGCAGCAGAGTTCTGGACCAGTTGGAGTTTACGGATGGACTTGAGGGGGAGACCGAAGAGGAGGGAGTTACAATAGTCGATGCGGGAAGTGACCAGACTGTGGACAAGGATGGTGGCAGTGTGGGGGGTAAGGGAGGGGCGGAGGCGGTTGATGTTTCGAAGGTGGAAGTAGTCAGTCCGGGTAATGTTATTAATGTGGGGTTGAAATGATAGTGTGGTGTCGAGGATGACACCCAGGCTCTTAACCTGGGGGGAGGGGTGAACAGTGGAGTTATCAATGGTGAGAGAAAAGCTGTCGGTTTTGGATAATGTAGATTTGGTGCCAATGAGGAGAACCTCGGTTTTGCTGCTGTTTAATTTCAGGAAGTTTTGAGTGAACCAGGTTTTTATTTCTGAGATGCAATCAGTAAGGGAAGTGGGCGGGAGAGTGGACGAGGGCTTTGTAGCGAGGTAGAGCTGGGTGTCATCAGCATAACAGTGGAAATTAATGTCAAATTTGCGGAAGATATGGCCGAGGGGAAGGAGGTAAATGATGAAGAGTAGGGGCCCCAGGGCCGAGCCCTGGGGAACACCTGAGGTGACGGGGGAGGGGATGGATTTAAAAGACTTTACTTGAACAAATTGAGTACTGCCAGAAAGATAAGATGTGAACCAATCTAATGGAGTGTTGGTGATGCCAATGGAGGATAGTCTGTTGAGCAGGGTAGTGTGACAGATGGTGTCAAAGGCTGCACTCAGGTCCAGGAGGATGAGGATGGTGAGTAGTCCAGAATCAGCTGCCATAAGGAGGTCATTGGTGATTTTGATGAGTGCAGTTTCAGTGCTATGGAGTGGGCGGAATCCGGACTGGAACTGTTCATAAAGGTTATTGTCAGATAGTTGAAAATGGAGTTGGGAGGCCACTGTCTTTTCCAGGATTTTGGAGATGAAGGGAAGATTGGATATGGGACGGAAGTTGTTGAAGTTGGAGGGGTCTGCACCAGGTTTTTTCAGAATTGGGGTGATGGCAGCAGTTTTGAAGGATGTAGGGACAGTTCCAGTAGTAAGAGAGGAGTGGATGATTGCAGAAATGAGAGGAACTAGGGAGGGGAGGGAGGCCTTAACCAGATGTGTGGGTAGGGGGTCAAGTTGACAGGTGGATGGCTTGGATTTCCGAATGAGTTCAGTGATTTCTGAGATAGTAGGGAGCTGGAAGGAGGAGAATGAGTGTGTGGAAGGGTGAAAGTCGGCTGATATATTGAGATGAGGGGTTGATCCAAGGTGCTGGTGAATGTTTTTGATTTTATCGATGAAAAAGGACATCATGGAGTTGCAGAAGGAGGTTGTGTACAGGTGAGGGGGGAGAGAATCCTGGGGTTGGGTAATTTTGTTAAGTAGGGAAAAGAGTGACTTAGAGTTTCCTTTGTTGGCAGTGATCATATTGGAGTAGTAGTGGGTTTTAGTGCTGGCAAGAGTCTTTATAATTTCATTTTCATTTAACTTTTATTTATCCTCGAGAGACCAATAATGCAAGATGTGGTTCTTGTACATCTCTTTGTGAATACTGAGACCAGTTTTCCTCTGAAGACATTCAAGTTGCCGACCTTTGGCTTTCATTAAACGGAGATTGGGAGTGAACCAAGGGGCAGAGATGGAAAAGGAAACAGATCTGGTTTTTAATGGGGCAAGGGAATTAAGGATATTATTGAGTCCAGTGTTGTAATGAGAGACCAGTTCATCAGGGGTGGATAGATTGCGAATGTCAGGGAGGCAGGAGGAGTGGATTCTTGAAGTGAGAGTGGCAGGGTCAATATTCTTTATATTACGAAATGAAATATGGAGGGGTTTTTTTGAGATGGAGAGAGCGAGTTTAAATGTAAATGAGAGGAGAAAATGGTCAGTTATGGGGAGTTCATCAGCTGTGAGATCAAAAGGGGTGACACCAGAGCAGCAGATTAAGTCCAGAATGTGTCCTTTGGAGTGTGTGGGGAAAGTGGTATGTTGTTGTAAGTGTACATAAACACTGGAGATGTAATAGGCCTACTGCTGCATGTACCACGAGAGCTTGCATTACTACACACTGTCAACAACAAACAAATACTATTCAGTTTCGAACACACCGTACAGTTTCCCGTCTGTTTTTCACACAGGGGCTGTCACGGACAGACTCACAGATCTAAACGTTAGCATAAAGCTAACGGTTAAGCTAGCAGACGCTAACGCTAACTACTTAACCCAGCGGCATTATCTCGTTTCAGTCGGCGTTACAGGAGGGATAAATTAAAGCACATTACACACATCGAACTCATAAACGGACAGATTTGTTTTTTAACTACTTACATTTCCAGAGGAGAGATGGTGTCTCTCAGTCTTCCAGGCACAATCTCCTCCACACTCCAGTATAACGGCAGATCACACTAGATTGCCAACCTTTGCTGGGCATAGCCTAACAAAAATTAAGTAAATCCATTCAGCCCCGGTCTGCTTTGAGGCTGGGGTGTGATGGTAGCTTGAGGATGAGCTAACACTGCAGCTTGCTTCTGCTCTGTTGTTGCATGAGCGAGTGGAGGCTCAGCCAGGTGTGTGTGGTTACCAACGGAGCGCCTTGATTTGCCAATCAACTGCCGAAGTTTCTGGCGAGCTTTCCCGTGGGAGTATTTATGATAATGAAAACCGACCAATTTCGCCATCAGTCGGTGTTTTTTGGAACAGTGTGTGCTGGTTGGGACCCCAATAACCTAGAAAGTGTGCCCAAACACCGGCAATGTTTGGTTTTTCATAATATGTCCCCTTTAAAGGTATCGTAGCATTGCCTCCTTGTTGGCTCATAGCCTCGGGCTTTAACCAGCGCCGCATTTTATTATTATTTTATTTTTTAAAAGTTGCCTTGTCTTAATGGATTGTTGTTTGCCTAGAAAATCTTGGAATAAAGATGTAATTGGGTAAAAACCTCTTGTATACAGTCTATGGTAAAAAACGCTGTGTTTTGAATGTTCTGTTGGCATTTTTTAATATGTAACAATGATAACCTAATAATGATTAAACCTGCAGTGCGTAGAATTTTGGGATTTTTTTCATAGCAGACTTGGTAGAAAATAATTATAATATCCATAAGTACGTTTAATTTAGTGCATAATAGCTGATTATTTTTTTTAGAATTATTATTTTTTTCCCTTAGAAAGGGTCTCTTATATCTCCGTATTTCTCCATACCATGGACCAAGGCATGGGCGCCGCCATTTTGGAAGCGCCATAGTTAGAATGTTATCAGTTTACAGAAGCACAGAATAGAACAGTTGGCCACACAGTGTCCATCAGTTGGAATGTTCTTGAATAATTTATGTTGCTTCTCTGAACGGGAGCCATAGAGACCAACTGTTGTGATGATTTCATATTACATACTGCATAAATCGATAATTGAGCGTTAATTTTCCCGATGATCGATCAATGACATTTCTTAAAATGCCCATCCCTCATGACGATCATGACAGAGATAAGATGAGATTTCTTCCTCCACTTGCCGGAAATTCCCGACAACAGCAGACTTAAGTTGAAGTGATATTCAAAATCACCATGGAAAAATATTTTCTCAGTTTCAATTCAACAAGCTTTACTGGCATGAATGTATAAAACAATATTACAAAGCATCAAATTTACACATGCCTAAATAATGGGCTCATATAGGTACTAGGTTGCATGCCCCTGAAACCCCCTAGAAAGTTTGCAGCCTCTTAAAATAATGTTGGAAACACTGCCTATCATTAACCATGTTGATTTTATTCTTATTACAGTACATCCTCCCTGTATGTTGACACTAAGTCCTTCAGAGCAAACTAGAGGTTCATGGTAGTTTAATGTAATTTTTAATAGGCCTATATTTTCCATTTCGGGCAAGTATGTTTTATTGTTGGGCATGCTTAATGTCAAGGACTGATTACAATGTCTGTGTTCAGTGCGATTGTGAATCCGAGGTTAACAGTTTAAATTGGAATTCATTATTAATTAAGACCATAGACCATTGATTCATGCCTCACAATGCTCAAAATGACACCAAAACAAAGAGAATAAGCAAACAAAAGCATACCATACCAGCAGATATTAGTGGTTATTATAAAGGAGAGAGGTCAGATTGACCCAAGACAGTTGTAGGAAATTTGCTGTGTCAAACCTGAATTTTTCCTTCCCATGTTTCCCAGTTCTGTCCGAGGCGCCACCAGCACCGCCACAAAACATCCATGTTGATAAGTGGAATCTAACATGGACTCCTGCCACTGAGGAGGGACCAGTCAACTACACAGTGCAGTACCGCAGGTGAGCTCTAAAGTAGGGCCCGACCGATTTATCGGCCGATTTTCGGATATTTCGGAATTATCGGCATCGACTGTTTTTTTTGTTGATTTTTGCCGATTTTTTATTATTTATTTTTTTTAAGCAATCATGTGTGAAATGTAGTGCCGCCTTGGAGCTGACCCACCAGCAAAGTAGCGGCAATAGCTCCTTCCGCGCTTCACGGCTAAACAGCCCCTGAAGGACGAGCTCACCCGTTTACTCCGACCTCTTTGGTCACGAAGCTGCACACTGTCCGAAGCACGATCCTTTCAAAAAAGCAAACAATTATCCACACGCGGTACTCTTACTGCGTCTGCGAGAAGATGAAAGGAACAGATCCTCTGTAGACACCGGGCTATATAGCCCTTCCGGTGTCACGAGGGTCACAGGTGACTTTGTTGATATAGGTACTCAAACTGCGCATGCGCTAAATGGATATATCCAGTGCTTAATGCACCGCCTCTGGCGGTCAGTAAGGATGAAATAGAACACTTTAACATTTGATCATATTACGAATGCACATGATTATAACAGTTATTTCCCTCACACACTATATTTCCATTTAATATGTGAAATGTGGTAGAAGCTGTTAAAGAGGGAAAGTGAAAAAAATCCATTAATTTAAAAATCGTGATCCCATCTCATGTGATTTATAATTTGCCAAAATCGATTTAAGAAAATAAAAATAAATATACAGTCCCCTCCAAAATTATTGGAACAGTTAGGCCAATTCCTTTATTTTTGCTGTAGACTGGAAACATTTGGGTTTGACACCAAAATATGAATATGAGATCAACATTTCAGCTTTCATTTCCAGGTATTTACATCTGGATCTGATACCCAACTGAGAAGATAGCATTATTTGTAAAGTAACACCACATTTTGAGGTGAGCAAAAGTATTGGAACAGATAGACTTAAAATAAATTTAAGTGAATAAGACTTAATATTTTGTTGCAAATCCTTTGCTTGCAATAACTGCATCAACACTGTGAACCATTGACATCACACAACTTTTGCATTCTTCTTTTGTGATGCTTTTCCAGGCTTTCACTGCAGCCTCTTTCAGTTGTTGTTTGTTTACTCTCATCAGTCTCCTCTTTAGCAGGTAAAATGCATTCTCTATAGGGTTTAACTCTGGAGATAGACTTGGCCAGTCTGAAACCTTCCATTTCTTGCCCCTGATTAACTCAACTTTTTTTGTTTTTGCAGTGTGTTTTGGGTCATTATCTTGCTGCATGATGAACAGTGATGCCGGTAACGCTTTACTTAGTAACGCGATACCGGCATCGGACCTCTTTTTTCAGTAACGAGTAATCTAACGCGTTACTATCTCCAAACCAGTAATCAGATTAAAGTTACTCATCAAACTCACTGTGCGTTCATTTTTCTGTCATTTTCCTTAGTGAAACATTTTACATAAATGCACAAATGATTGCGATTTAATGTAAATAAATGTGCGCGCATGTGTCTCTCAACGCTCCAACTGCTCCAACCGCTCCTCTCGTCTTTTTGGTAGCGCCCCTCGTCTCTGACATGCAGCGGGTGTGTGCGTGTCTGTGTGTGTACGCGTGTCTGTGTGTGTGCAGTAGCATTACGGCCGACTCTAAGCTGAACTGTGGCGGAAAACAAACGTCCTCCCCCCCCATGAAATATAGCGTCTGCTATGGGGATATTTAGGATTCGGGTACGGTGACGTTGAAGAGATAGAAGTGTTTAAAACTTGGAAACTTATAGTCATGTGGCGACCGGTGGCCGCACACACCCAGTCTGTCAACACATGAGACATCGCAGAGAAAAGTCAAATTAATGCATGAGAGTGAAGGGCCAAGCACGTTAACTTTACACTGCTACTGTCTTTGCACTTTGGAGGAATGCATTTATTTTCATGGGGGGAAAAAGGTTTTTTTTTATTACATTTTTCAAACCAGAATTTGTATTATTTTGAAAACAGTATGCCTATAGGCTACTAGCCTACAAGCTTTATTTTATATATTTTCAATGATTCTTAATATGTGCATGTTTTAAATTGAGATATATGGGTTTCAAAACCTGTAAAGTAACGTTTAAAGTGACTTGTTATCTAACTTAGTTACTTTTAACATCAAGTAATCAGTAAAGTAACTAAGTTACTATTTCAATGAGTAACTAGTAATCAGTAATCGGATTACTTTTTCAAAGTAACTGTGGCAACACTGATGATGAATGATCTTCCAATCAGTTTGGTTGCATCTTTCTTTAAATTGGTAGACAAAATGTTTCTGTAAACTGAGTTCATTGCTGTTGCCATCATGTGTTACGTCATCAATGAAGATTAATGAGCCCATCCGAGAAGAAGCCATGCAAGCCCAAGCCATGACATTGCCTCCACCGTGTGTCACAGAGGAACTTGTTTGCTTGGGGTCATGAGCAGATCCTTTCTTTCTCCAAACTTTTGCCTTTCCATCACTTTGGTAAAGGTTCATCTTGACAACAACACAGTAACACATGATGGCAACCGCAAAATTAACTCAGAAGTCTACAAAAACAATTTGTTTGCCAATTTAAAGAAAGATGCAACCAATCTGATTGGAAGATCCTTCATCATGTAGCAAGATAATGATCCAAAAAACTGCAAAAACAACAAAGGAGTTCATCAGGGGCAAGAAATGGAAGGTTTAAGACGGGCTAAGTCAATCTCCAGACTTAAACCCTATGCATTTTACCTGCTAAAGAGGAGACCGAAGAGAGTAAGCCCCCAAAACAAACAGCAACTGAATGAGGCTGCGGTGAAAGCCTGGAAAAACATCACAAAAGAAGAATGCAAAAGTTTTGTGATGTCAATGGGTCACAGGCTTGATGCAGTTATTGCAAGCGAAGGATTTGCAACAAAATATTAAGTCTTATTCACTTAAATTTATTTTAAGTCTATCTGTACCAATACTTTTGCTCACCTAAAAATGTGGTGTTCCTTTACAAATAATGCTTTCTTCACAGTTGTGTATCAGATCCAGATGTAAATACGTGGAAATGAAAGATGAAATGTTGATCTATTGTCTCATATTCATATTTTGGTGTCAAACCCAAATGTTTCCAGTCTACAGCAAAAATAAAGGAAATGGCCTCAATGTTCCAATACATTTGGAGGGGAATGTATATATATTTTTAGATTGTATGTATGTATTTTGCTGCTGCCTGTAACGTTGACTTGCCTTAAAATCACATGCATTACAAGCTTCACATTAAGACTTAAATGAAGATAAATAAGACATGCACTGGACAAATCCTGAAATCCTCCTTTTGATCTGAATTAAAAAATACATTTTTAATGGGGAATCCTTTGAATCGAAAAATCGATTTTGAATCAAATTGTGACCACAAGAATCTTAATCGAATCGTGGGATTCCAAAAGATTGACAACCCTGCTGTTAAATGTAAATCTCTTGTTTCTCTTCCTTGACTTGACAGCTTTGATTCAACAGTGTGGAGAAATGTAGAAGCCTGTGTCCAGATAAATTGGATGTACTGTCACGTTGAGTCAACCAAAGCTGAGGCGGAGCATGGATGTGTTATGCTGCGTGTACAAGCAGGGAGATGGGGGCTGACCTCAGATCCAGCCCAGGTGTGTAACAGACATGGTAAGAAACCCAGCCTTGACATACTATGTAACAGCACAGGCTTTTGCCTGACCTTGGTCAGGCAAAAGCCTGTGCTGTTACATAGTATGACAAAAAGGGTTACCAGGGTGATGGGTGCTTGATAAAGCTTCTAGCTCTGTTCATGCATTGACAGAGGATTGATACATAGCAGTGGGGCATAAAAAAAGAAGACGAAAAAGGTCGCTCTGCACTGAACTGCTCTGCTCTGCTCCTCTCTTTTCTCTTCTATCGCTATCTCTGCCCCACCTACAGGCCCTCTGTAGCCTCAACTACAGGCCCTCTGTAGCCTCACCTACAGCCTCTCTATAGCCTCACCTGTAGCCTCACCTACAGCCTATCTGTAGCCTCACCTACAGGCCCTCTGTAGCCTCACCTACAGCCTCTCTGTAGCCTCACCTACAGCCTCTCTGTAGCCTCACCTACAGCCTCTCTGTAGCCTCACCTACAGCCTCTCTTTAGCCTCACCTACAGCCTCTCTGCAGCCTCACCTACAGCCTCTCTGCAGCCTCACCTACAGCCTCTCTGCAGCCTCACCTACAGCCTCTCTGTAGCCTCACCTACAGCCTCTCTGTAGCCTCACCTACAGCCTCTCTGTAGCCCCACCTACAGGCCCTCTGTAGCCTCACCTACAGCCTCTCTATAGCCTCACCTGTAGCCTCACCTACAGCCTATCTGTAGCCTCACCTACAGGCCCTCTGTAGCCTCACCTACAGCCTCTCTGTAGCCTCACCTACAGCCTCTCTGTAGCCTCACCTACAGCCTCTCTGTAGCCTCACCTACAGCCTCTCTTTAGCCTCACCTACAGCCTCTCTGCAGCCTCACCTACAGCCTCTCTGCAGCCTCACCTACACCTACAGCCTCTGCAGCCTCACCTACAGCCTCTCTGTAGCCTCACCTACAGCCTCTCTGTAGCCTCACCTACAGCCTCTCTGTAGCCTCACCTACAGCCTCTCTGTAGCCCCACCTACAGGCCCTCTGTAGCCTCACCTACAGCCCCACCTACAGGCCCTCTGTAGCCTCACCTACAGGCCCTCTGTGGCCCCACCTACAGGCACTCAGTAACCTACTCCTCTGTTAGGCCTTTCACACCAAAATGAACCAAGAGTCAGTTCCAGGCTGGTGTTGGGGTCAGTTCAAAACTGGTTCCAGCCTTATCCCAGTTATGAACCGGTTGGTTTCACATCGACCGGAGACAGCCATGGAGCCGGCAAGAGAGCAACGTCATGACGTCACTGTAAATGTGTGTACGTCGCCCGACGCCGCTGCTCTTGTGGCTAACGCTAAAGCTACCGCTAGCTTTAAGCACAACAACAGCGGCGAATGCGTCTTATTTTTACACGTGTTAGCTCTCGCTTTGCTTTCTTAACCAAACAGGACCCATACAGCGTATTCTCGCCGGTCAATTTGATCGCTACGTTCGGTAATTATGTTATGTTTACGTCTCGTAGTAGCGATGTTTTTAAACATGGCGGGCATGAGGTTTTAGTTGGTCTGGTTGGTCAGGATAATCCCTCCCCCGGCCGCTGGCGCAAGCGGTTCACTTCAAACCCTGCTCAATCCTGGGGTATGAGTTGAACCGGTTTTTACGGCCCGGAGCAGGCTCTCTGGCGGTGTGAAACCAAAACACTGGCTCTAACTCCGAACTAGCCCAGAACTAGCACCGATTTTGCGGCGGTGTGAAAGGCCTATGTGTAGTCTATGGTGGGCAGGCCCGCTGTAGCCCAGCTGTTGACTACTCCTCTTGTTGTAGTCCGAGTGATTTATTGATTTTATTTTTTGCGAGGAAAGAAGAGAGGAGAGGAGCCGTGCAGCGCAGAGCAATATTTTAATTTTTTTCTGAAATACTCCAACCAGCCCGTCTGGCACCATCAACCATGCCATGTTCAAAGTCACTTAAACCCCTTTCTTCCCCATTCTGATGCTCAGTTCGAACTTCAACAAGTTGTCCTGTCCAGGTCTACACGCCTAAATGGATTGAGCTGCTGCCATGTGATTGGCTGATTAGTTTATCAGTTTGTGTTAACAAGAAATTGAACCGGTGTATCTAATGAAGTGGCTGGTGAGTGTAAGGATCTGGTGATATAATTTGAATTCACCGAGCCAGCAACATGAGCCATTATTAATGCTGAAGGAGTTCACAGAAAATCATTTTCCTGACTTAAGCCAATTCTCCATATTCCACTTTGTGTGTGTTTGGTCGTCAGGGCTACGATAATCAAATTAACCAATGTCTGGATAATAAATGAATTAACTGTACAAGGCATTTTGTGAAATTTCGCCTGTTAATAAAAATATTTGTGTTTTTTCAATATGGATTTCAGTGTCAATACACACGTATTTGTCAAAACGCATACACTACACTATGCCATCTCTTAAAACACAGAACATTTCAGTTGAGATCATTAATTCAACTGGCCTATAGCAGCAAGTAGCAATGTTTAAAACCTTTTAAGTGTCTAATAAACATACATCATACACATGATCATTTCTATAATTTTCTAAGCTGCAGTGAGTTAAATGGCTGTGTGCAGCTCACATCTCAGATGTGAGACTGCTCTGCAACAGTCAGCAATCACACTTCAAATTCTCAGAAATGTCTTGTGAAATTTTTTCTGTTCCTATCAGGTGACTCCTGTACTCCTGAAATAAGCCTGACGGCACAGCCTGGATCCCTAACTGTACATTTGAATAGGAGCCACGGTTTGGCTCTGGAATATGGGGACCATGCAATACACCGGGTTTATTATGGCAAGGAAGGAGAGCCCTTAAAGGTGAGAAATCTTATTTCATAGTTAATAACTAAAACCAGAATGACCACATCAAGAGATAAGCCGCGTTTTCACCACCTCAGGAACTTCTAGGAACTCCTCGATCATGAGCCTTTAGTTCCTGGGAGGTTAAACATATCAGGCCGATGACGTATGGAGAAGCAGTAAAAGTATCTGAAATGCACGTCTTTTTATGATAGGCTACACTTAATAAATGTTGATATTATTATTTTTCTATCTATTTTAGCAGAGATACGCAATCGTCAGGTGAAAAAAGAAAAGGAGAGAGACTGGTGAAATGAATAGTGGCGCTGGCGAGGTGCGCTGTGTGGCTGCTCTGGTCTATTAACACGGGCAGCGGACAGACAATTTCTCTGTTTCGCTATAATATAAAACACAATCGCTGAGAGAGAAAAAGAAAAGGCAAACACAAGCGTAGCAGATGCATTATATGTGGCCCGGCGATGGTACAGAGGACGCTCATGTTGTGCTGTTGCTGTTAGCTTTTTATTACAACTCAAACGATCACAAATGGATTAAATTCAAACTAGGAAATGAGACGCTCGCTAAACGGGATTTTCTGGGGTAATCATAGTTCAGTTATGGTCTACAGCAGTGGTTTTCAAACTGTGGGGCGCGCAGTAACAGTAGTCAATAATTTGGGCAAGTCTTTCTGCCTATCTTTCTCACTCCACTGCACACTCTGTCACTACTATCCATGCTTAAAGGAAGCAGGATTAAAACACTGGATTAAGATGTTCAAATGTATTTTAAAAAAGCAAAACAAAAACATACTTAGATAAAGATGTTAAAATGTTTAAAAACATGTGTTTAAAAATGCACAAAGATGTTTAGAATGTGTGAAATAGGAACAGAGTTGTTTTAAAATGTGTAAAATAATGAAAAGATCTTTCAAAACACACAGGGATTTTGAACAAATGTTGGGGGGGTGGGGGGCTCCGCTGAAATTTGTTCTCTGAGGGGGGGGCTCACTCTTTCACACTTTGAAAACCCCTGGTCTACAGTTTAGACCCTAGTTCCTGCAGTGGAAACACAAATAGTTCCTGTAAAGGTTCCTTGTTCAGGGAACTAGTTCCTGCGCTGTGAACGATGCTATAGTAACACATGTTAAGGGGCACTTTACACGGTGAAAACGTGACAGGTTTTCCCGTTTTTGGTTTAAAAAAAAAAAACCCGTTCAGACAACAATTTATCTGACATCTTCACTTGTACACATGTTTTCAGAGGAAACGGGACGAAATCGCTGTAGTAAGCAAGGCAAGGCAAGGCAAAGCAATTTTATTTATAGAGCACATTTCAGGCACAGGGCCACTCAAGGTGCTTCACAGGGTTAAAATCAAATAAGAATACAAATACAAAAAAAAGGAACAAATTTAAAACATGGATAAAAATACAACATTTAAATAAAAGAATTAAAACATTTAAAACATGCCAGGCCAGCAGTTGGCGGTACAAGGTAGATAGCTTTTCCGGTACAATTTGATGCATAAAACCTTACTGTAACCGAAAATTAATGCCACTAACGTTCATAAAGCGGTTGGTGTAAGCTTGGGGTTACAAGTATTGTAAATGACAAGCTTTCTGTCCTCTTATTTCAACGCATTGAACTCGTGAAAACAGAAGACATGCTGGTAGTGAAGGGGCTTTGTGATCGGCTACTTTCCTGTTAGGAGTACTTCAAAATAAAAGTCAACTCACGTTTGTCCAGTGAAATGCTATTAATGTTTAGCCAGTGAAATGCTTTTACTGTGGAGTCAGTAGCTTTAACTCTCTCCTTTGTCGAACAATAACTGCTAACGGCTGCGATCTGAACTATGGATAGTGTTTTTAATGTAGAGAGAGCCGTGTCCCTGGCATATAGAAGCTACACATCGTTGATTTTGGCTAGAAAAACCAGCAGAGCACAAATCTTTCCCCAGACAAAGTGGCGGTGCATGGTATCAATAACTTACTAATAGACTAAATTGACTAAATTGGTGAGTGCTATAGGCCTATTTCTCCTGCATTCCACACTCTCCGCTGATCACAGTGATGGTGCCGCTGTGGAGACACCGTGCATGTTATGTTGCTCCTAACTTTATAACTCGTGTGGGTATTTTGACAGCAAATGTTATAGACTATGCATACGTGAAGTGGAGCTGGTGGACGTCAGGTTACCAGGGAAATGGTTTCGTACAAGAAACCAAAACCGCTGTGTTTTTCAAAACTCTCCCTGGGAGGTGATCTCTAAAACTTGCGGTTTCATGCTGCCTGCGTTTGCTGTTTTCATGTACATGATAGAGGAAAAACGACAATATACTCACATAATAAACGCTTCTGTTGTCGTAAAGTCCCCTAAGAAACAGAATTTAATACACCAAACATAACCAATTTA